>JAECWS010000087.1:0-747500 GCA_018150905.1 Drosophila ambigua | reverse complement strand
CTGGGCTAGAGCGAGACAACCATAGTGTCGCAGGCGACTCATGAAGTAACGAGACGATTTTTAGTTTCTGCTTTGGTTTTCTGCTTTGCTTCTGGGCCAGCTGCTGTACAGTCTGCACAGACTTTCGTAGCATTTTTTGGACTGAAATGAGAGTCTGTTCCGTGGCACATCTTTTGGGGGGCTGCGCTACGCCTCTGTCAACAGTTTAAACACGAGGGCACACACAAACATTTCAATTGTCAACAATGTGCTCAGCTCAAATGTGAATGCATCAGCAGCCACTGAAACCACTCAGCCACTCCACTCCTCTGCTCTGCTCTCCTCACCACTCCCCTGCTCTGCAGGGCATGGGCATGAGCAGGTAGGTGGACTGTGATGGGGTCGTGGTGGGGGACACGCTAAGACTCTCTTCATGCGAGCATTTTATGTGTGCTTTGTGCATAAAACGCGAGTCCCGAAATTGATTTCGCTTCGATTTAAATAGACATGACTCCACGCGGATTCCATGGGGAGACGGCGACCCGGGGACTCACTCTGGGTTATGGGTCTTCCCATACGACGGCGACGACGACGTCAAAAGGCGCACACACACACACAAATACAGGAGAGTCACCAGCCATTGCCATCCATCCGACAATTGTATGGCAAGTAAAAGTAAAAGTGTGCATAAAACGACAGGCCGGGCCAGGCAGGCAGCAAGGGCCAAATAAATAAGCCAAATAAACAGCCAGACGACAGGGCTTAAGGCGCGTGGGGGTGGCGGGGGGGCGTGGCGAAACCGGGTTGACTAAGTAGGCGGAACGGGCGAATGTCTCACGGAGCTCATTTAACGGCGAGCGCGAGACCCGAGACGACCCCCAGGCGATATTTATGTGCTACATCAACTCCGTCCCTTTGTTCCGCTTTCTCACCTTCCCCGTCCCCGTCCCCAATCCCCCCTCTCCATACCCAGGGCATTGCCTATGCGTGTGTCAAATAATGAGTCATAAAATTAAATTTCATTCTCAACGCGATCAGGGCTTAAGTTCGATTTGCTTTAACAGCGAAAGTCCCCAGAGGAGGTCTTAAGGAGAAGATCTCTCTCTCGAGAGAGAAACAGAGGGAGACCCCACGTACTCCCATTCCCCTGTTCCTGGTCCTGTTCCTGTTCGAAATGCAGCCCTGTGCCAGGCCCAAAATAAAAAACACATTGATTATGGGTGGGAGCAGGAGCAGGCAAATAAACTCATCAACCTATTGACACGCACCCAGCCCCCAAAGAGCGCCCCCCACCACCACTCCTTTCGCGGTGGGGTGCGTCCTTCTTCGGTTTCCCCCCATTCCATTCCTTTCCGTTCCGTTCCTTGCCGTTCCGCCTTTGTCTTTGTCTTTGCTCATATTTCGAGGTGTGACAAAATGAATATGTTAACTGCTCCAGCCAACGCATAACAACCCCACGGAGCACACACCCCCCGCCCTGCACCCACCACCCATCCACATGGTCTCGTCTCTGCTCCTTTGTGCGTGTTGACATTGTGGATGTGGGATGTGGCTGTGGATGAGGATGAGGTGTTTAGTAGGCCTTAAACTTTTGGCGTTTTTAATGAGCCGCCACACAAAACACGAAACGAACGCAGGCACAACAAAAAGAACCAGAAGCAGCAGCAGAAGCAGAGGTAAAAGAACGAGAAAAATTCGCATGCCAAAGAAATGCTCAAAGCGACATTTGACATGCAACTTGGGGGGTGAAGAGAGAGAGCTGCGAAGCCGTGAGACCTCGGAGGCTAGCGATGAAAGTTCCAGGGGAGTTTCTTGCAATCACGAACCAAAAGAAACAGCTAAGGAAAGAGTCTAGAAAGAGTCCCCAGAGAAGGAAGAAACAAGAAAGGTTTAACAAGTAAGAAGCACACACAAAGAAAGCCCTCTCAGTCTTTAAGCTTTGGAGATTGGTGAGAGAGCAGAGACTGAAGATCCTTGCAGCAGTTCCTTCTGCCTTCCTGTGTGCTTCCTTCGGCAGTCATAGCAAGTCGTGATCACGTTGCCATCATTATGGAGGGCAGGCACTCGACACTCCATCGGCGTGCAACGTTTCTAGGCCTTTCCTTGCCACCCACCCACCGCCCACCGCCACTGCCAGTGTCAATTTACATATGCCTGAAGGAGCAGAGGAGAGGAGTTTCCCCCACACACAAACAAGCAAACACACACACGGAAAACTTCTCCTGGCAAAGGTCATAATCAAATTTTATGGCAAACACTTGAACCCCCGAAGTGGGGGGTGCAGATCGTGGCATGCCCCGAAGTGGAGAGAGAGAGAGAGCGAGAGAGCGAGAGACAACGATGTCAAGTGACTTTGTGGCATCGATTGCCAATTGCATAAAAGCCAATTTGCCATGGCTGCAAAATAGCTGCAAGTGGCAATTTATTAACACATTCAGCACAAGGACTCGCACTCCCACTGCCACTCCCACTGCCACTGCTACGCACACACACACACACCCGAAGGACATGCATGAAGGATTGATTTTTGCAGCAGTTGCAAGATGGAAATGGGAAACGAGCTTCGATCGAAACAATTTCAGAGAGACAGCGACAGAGAGACAGCGAGAGAGAGAGAGCCGAAGCAACCGAAGCACAGGACAGGACAGGGCAGGTGGCATGCAGCATGTGGCTTGTGGCAGGTGGCAAGTATCCCGTCTACGATTATTGTAAACGCTCGCCTGCCGAGCTCACAAAATGAGCTATGCAGCTCCGACGTGGCTCCAGGAATGGAGCGGTTCTGGTTTCTGCTTCGAGGTTCCTGTCTCTGGAACCCACTCCCCTCCCCACTCCCCTCCCCGCTCCAGCGACAGAGACAGAGACAGCGACTGAGACCTGGGCCATCGTCTATATGAAATAAGCAAAACTAATATTTCAGCGCCATAAATCATAAAAAGAAATAGAAATTGCTACAGCCCCGTGCAGCCAGCCAGACAGCCCCTTTTGCTCCTCCATGGTGGCGGAGAGCGGGGAGGGGGTTCCAGCAGGGGGTAGGGGTGCTGGTGCCTTGGTCAGGGAGGGGTCAGAGGTGGTTAGGGGGTCAAACTGAAGCATGCGAATATTTCGCAAGAGGTGGGAAGGTCGCCGCCCTGCTTCGAACCCACTTTGCGAGCTTCAAGAGGTGCCCATCGTGCACAGTGGGCCGTGCAGGGGATATGCACGGCCAAAGCTCTGACAAAAGTTGAGCAGAGGATTCAAATCTGCAGGGAAACAATCCCAAAAGGTGCCGCCCAATGTGCTCTGGGAACCGCAGCTGCAAACTGCATCTGACTGCAGCCATGGAGGTGCCCACTGTACTGGCCATTGTGCAGGAACCAGCGCCAATATCGTTTCCTTACACTGTCTCTGGCTGGCAGAGTCTTGCCCCACGGCGTGGCAGGCGCTGTGGGTGGGTGCTCGGGTCACCTGTTCATTGTCATAAGTGCAGTTTACATTCAATCTAAACACTCACCGCCTGCAGCCCACCTGCATGCTGGTGGGGTGTCGGTGTCGGTGTCGTTGTTCAGGAGCCAGGCAGCAGCAGCCAGCAGCCAGCTGCCAGGGAGAGGGAGCGAGAGAGTTCAATCGATTTCTATCTGGCAGCGCATAAATCGTTTTGCCACATGCCCCTCGCTTGCCGCTTGCCTTAACCCTGGGCGCTTCAACTGTATCGAAACGACTGCACCGAACATGTGCATAAATCGTAGGACAATCCATAAATGCATAGCGGTGCAGGGGGCAGGTGGCAGGGCAGGCGACTCCAGTGGGGAACAGCTATGGGAAATTGTATTTGTGGTTCGAAAATCGACACAAAAGTTGCAAGCAAACACCGGCAACTGAACACTGGGAAATTATACGAAAAACATCAGCAAACTATCCAATCGAATCGAATCGAATAATTTTGAATGCAAATCGAATTTCAATTAAATAATATGTGACTTCAATTGCTTAGCCCGTAAACCCGATTCAAGGCGTTTTATTGGATGCAGAGATGGGGGATCCCCCTTGGCAAACCCCTAATTCAGCTTACGCCCCTGCCAAGCAGGGAACGTGACCGATTCGATACATGTACCCGTACCCGCACCCGTACCAGAGGGCGTGCATAAGTATAATTTGCCAGCCCTGCAGCGCCCAAAGGCAATGACTTCTGACCAGGGGACCGACCCGCTCCCACTCCTCTGACACGGGCCTTATTTACTGTTTTGCCCCATGTAAACCCAAATCGGCGGCGTGGGCAGTCCGAGTCCGAGTACTCGTGGAGTATCCGTGATGCCGAGTCCGAGTCCGAATTCGAGTCCGAGTTGGAGTTCACGTGGCAGCAGCAGCAGCAGCAGTGGCATTGGCGGCATTCGAGATTTGCATATTTTGATGATACATGGCTCTCTCGCTTCGATGACGGCTGATGCTGCAGCGGTACAGGCTATGGGGGCATGGGTCATGCGGCATGCGGCATGTGGCATGGGGCGCCCAGCCACCGCCTGAATTTATGCAAAATCGTTACCCACAAAAAAAATCGCGCGAAAATTCAAAACGCGTGGTTTTTGGTGTGCATATTTTAATTTCCTCTTTTGTTTTTAGGGGGGCTGCTGTTGTCTGCTGTCTGCTCTCTGCTGTCTGCTGCTGCTGCTGTCCCTGTGCCAGTGGTCCCTGCATCCTGCTGCACCTGCACCTGCTGCTGGCCGTTAACATCCGGCTTCCGAAGCCACCTTCCAAAGTCCGACAAGGAAGAGCGGGAGAGGAGAGAGCAGAGAGCAGCGAGAGGAGCGTGTGTGTTGCCTCCTCTGTTCGATTCGTTTCGTTTCGTTTCGGGCTTGGGGCCTTGTCGCACGCTTGTCCGGCCGATCGGTTTGTTGATTCGTTTCCCAGCTTCCCAGTTTGCAGTTTTCATATTTCCAATTTGCTGGCCACGCAGGGCAGGGGATACGGATCCGGATGCGGATCCGGACACGGCAGCCAGCCCCCCTGCAAGCACTCTGGGGTACATTAGTTCGAGGGAATGTTCCCTCCCGTAAATAAATGAGTTCTGGGACTCCATTGCAGCCACCGGACTGGGACTGGGACTGGGATCCTCTCTCTCTCTCTCCTCCTGTCTTTCTGGGGGGAGGATCGGCATGTGCTCCTCCCTGCTGGTCGAGTCTTCTCCGGGCTAGAGGGTATTCCCCAGCTGGGGACGTTCCACTTCAAGCTCGTTCGTTTTCCCTTCCTGTTTCGATTTTGATTCTGTGGCGCTTTTTAGTATCGAAATTGAAAATGCAGTCGGCCGGCCACGTTTCGTTTGTGTTTGTTTGTTTTTCGGGTTTGGGCTTGGGTTTGGGGGCGGGGTTTTCCTTCTGCGGGTAGGCCAGGGGGGTGCCCCTCTCGCTCTCTCTTTTGGTTTTGCATGTGTAATCCGATTGCGGCGGAGGAAAAGTGAAATGTCTGCGAACGTCATCATCAGGCTCTGTCGTTGGATGCCTGGCTGCCCGCCTGGCTGGCTGCCTGCTGCCTGGCTGCCTCTTTGTGTTTGCCCATGAAATTGAAAACGGCAGCAGTCGCGGCCACAAATTAGAAGAAACCGGAACGGAATTGAACTGAACCTAACAGAACAGAACAGAACAGACGCCCCCCCCATCACCATACCCATCCGCATCCGCATACCAATCGCAATCCCAATCGAAAACAAAAAAACAAAACAAAATAATCAATAGCCAAGTGGAATGGCCATTGAACCCAGCCAAAAAGAATCCGCTAAATCTATTAAAGCCAAGACTCAGAGCACAGGCTCAGCAGTTGCTGGGGCAGTGGCTGGGGCACTGGCTGGGAGCTGGGCCTGTCGTTTGTTTAACAAATTTGTTGCTGTTGTCGCCCGCCTATTAACACTGCCTGCTGCCGTGTATCCTGTGTGTCCTGCAGCGTGGGGAGGAAGCTGCCAACCAGAGCCAGGATATCCGGCATTTATTTCGTGGCTCCTCCCCGCTCGCTGGTTTTTTTATGCCTCGATAAGATGCGTCCGTGGATCCCGGAACATATGCCCCGCGCCCAGCCACCCGCCGAATGGCACAGGGCAAATTCAAATGGGAAATGAAAGAGATTTTTATCGGAGCACAACAACGGCAACAATGGCAGCAACGGCAATGGCAGCGACACATAAACTTGGCCAACACGAAAATCCATTTTATCATCTTATTATTATATTTATTTATTCTCTCCGCGCCCTCGTGCTCGCCCTCGTCCTAGCCCTCGCCCATTGTCATCTCTTTGCTGCTGCAGAGCAAAACTATTAAATAGAATTGCTGTTTGGTTTTGATTACATTCAGATGTCGAACAGGTGGATATCCTACAGGATCATTAAGCGCTGCGGCACTGCCCACTGCCCACTGCCCATAGAAATCAGCAATCAAATTCACATTCGATTCTGTGGGCGGATTCCAACTCCAATCCCTAATTAAATTTCTTACCGATACTCGGATAATGCTTTCAGCTAAGTTCTGGCCATAACTATGCGTATTCCCATCTGATATTTAATTGTTATGTCCTTCAGCTGCTGGGGGAAATACTTTCGTGCACATTTTCCAGGGTATAAAAAATGTCGCCTGCTGGATTTATTTTTGGTTTTTGTTTGGTTTTACTTCTAATTTTGTTTGATATTCTTTTTTGTGTGTTGACTGGAGCGCGGGGGCAGCCACTCTTATGACGGCAGCTTTATTGTTCCATGGTGGGCGTGGCGGAAATTAGTTTTTTTTTTTTTCTTACAGTGGCGTCCCTGGGAGTGTGTGTGCTGCCATTCCTCCCTGTAGCCGTAGCCCTCCTTGGGCATTGTCATTAAAATGGAGCGGAGAAGGCTTTCGGAAATAAGTAATTGTTATGCTGTTACAGGTAATTTCCTCTCGGGCCGGGGATTAGCTGCAAACAAAAAAAAACACTCGAGAGAAAACGAAAGCAGAGGAAAGCAGAGACACAGTTTTCGCTTGTATATACTATATATATATATATACTATATTCTCGTATATTTGTTGTCCTCATATACAATACAATACACTTCTAGGGATATACATATGTATACATATACTCGTATAATAATTATATATAATTTGTGGCTTGCAAATTCTTTTTTACACTATATTCGAGTGGGTGGGCACACACAACAAGGAAGAGGGAGGGGGAGACGGGGGCAAGCTGATGGGGATTTACAATAAATACATGTACGATATATCCTTTATTTATGTGGGCTGCTCCTTCCCACTGCTCGCTCTTATGTTTTCGCTTGCATTATTTATTTATTTGTTTATTTATTTTTTAATTACACTACACACTTGGTGTTTGCCTTGGTTTCGGTTTGCTACTTAAATTGTTAAACATACAAAGCATTTAGTTTGGTTTTCACTATGTGATAAATGTATTTAAATACCGTTATAGTTAATTATGCTAATATGTACTCTATATGTAGGATTATTCGGTGGAGTTCCTCCAAACGGGGATGCGTCGAAATCGCCCTTCGGGGTTCCCAAAAAAATCAACCAACTCCTCCTTCGCTCTCTTAGGTATTATTATTATTTTTTTTGGTTTCTGCTTGCTATGTTGATCTTAAAACTATTTGCTAATTTTCCAATAAATCGTCTGCCGTTTTGCTATAATGTCTGGGAGCTTTCTTCTATTTTCTCTATTTTCTCGTGTGTGTGTCTGTGTGTTTGTGTGTGTGAAAAGGTCAACAACTAAAATTTAACCAACAATCAGCGATTCACATCCGAAAAAAGTGTTTGCCCAAATAAAACAGTTTTTCGGGCAAATTAAAATCGAAAAATGGTTCGCCACTCGGAATTGGATGATATATTTATGTGTGAAATGGAAGCCAATCCCAAATCCAAGCCCGCTTGAACCCGAACCCCAACCCCAACCCCAACCCGAACCCAACGCCCTACCCCTGCCTGGGTCATGCCCTCGGACTTGGAGTACAGCAAATATTTGATTTGGCAATCAAGCGCAAATACAACAAATTTGCCACAGGACTCTGTCTGTGGTTGGGTCTGGATTGTGTGGGAGCGAGTAATGGAGGGAATGGAGGGGAATGGATTGGAGTGGAGGTGGTGTTAGGCAATTGCCGTGTCCTGTTCCTGTGTCAAATGCATGTCACAACACAGACACACACACAGAGATACACCACTACACACACACACACACAGATACACTGCCGTACTCTCGTATCGGAGGGAAAGTGTGAAATGAAAACACGGCAGCAACCGAAACGCGTTACAAAATGTTAATTTGCAGCGACATCAGCAATGGGATGGGGCAGGGGGTGGGGGAGTGAAGTGAAGGCATGTGGCATGTGTAGGTGGAAACTCTGCGGCAGGTGCCTCACTCAACCACAAGGCAGCAGCAGCAGCAGCAGCGGCAGCGGCAGCTTTGTGCTCTACAGGCATTAACAAACAGCCGCCCCAGCCCCCAAGCCACCACGCCCCTGCCACCCACAGGTCTGATGCTGCAACAACATTTGCAATCAGTCGCTGACCAACACTGGCACCAACAACGTTGATGATGACGATGACGAGCAACCGCTAACACCGACCGAGCTGCAACCAAATGACCAATGAGCCAACCACTACACACACAGAGACAGACACACACAGACAGAGTGAGAGGGAGAGAGAGAGAGAGAGGGAGAGAGAGGGAAAGTTCATGTGTCAGGGAAGCTTGTCGCATGTTATACCCATTAGCTCAAAGCGACAGACGGCATGCAGAAGTTAAAGAAAAGAAAAGCTTGGGATTTTACTTTGATCTGAAATATTGATATTCGTTTCTCTCGCTGCCACACTTCACCCGCTATTCCGTTTACTCGCGGCTCGCTATTCCCGCCACTTGCCACTCGCCACTCGCCACTCACCGTACAGTCATGGACTATATGCAGCAGAAGAGTGGCGTGGCATTTGAGTCAACGATAAAAGAAGTTATTAATGGATGATCCGCCTTAGTTTGACCTGCATTCAGGGGGTAACTAATGGGTCCATAAGTGGAAGCTTCAATGTGGCTCCTGGCTGCTGCTGCTGCTGCTGCCGCTGCTGTCGTTGGGTCAATGTTGATGCTGATAAGTAGCAAAACATGAGGTCGCCTGTAATTATGCGAGTGTTGCAAGTTAATTGCAATTGTGTGCAACTGACGGTAGCGAGATTAATTAAATTCATCCCAGGGAAGCCAGTTCATTCCTCCACCCACACACCCACACACGCGCACTCCCAACAGCAACAGCCAGAGACCATGGCCCATGGACCATGGACAACATCCTCCTTTCTGTCGTGTGTGCTGGCTGCCATCACTCAATGCCAGGACAAGGCTGTGGGGACAGTCAATCTGTTTATTTGCTTATGCCCCACTCAACCCTCTGCACGCCCCTCTGCCAACCCACTTGCCCTGCGTCTGTGTGCCTGTGCATCTGTGTGGGTGCATTGTTTAAAGTTTACTAATTTCATGCATATCGCTGGCAGCCCCCCACACTCTCGGCACTCCACTCTGCAGCACCCCTACTTAACCATTCTCGCATTCGCCGCTCGCCGCTTGCCGCTCGCCACTCGCCGCTGTGCATTTGTGTTAGTTAAGTGATTTATTGTCGCAAAATTGTCATTATTAAAAATTAATGATGTCATAATTAAGTGTGTTGCTGCCGCTGCTGCTGCTGCTGCTATGCATTTTATTGTAAAATGATTTACATGCATGCAGGAATGGGGGCTACCACTGCTTTGGACATTTTAGTTTGGCGCGGGGGCCGGGCATGGTGCAACGGAGGGTGGGAAATTTATGAACTGCAAACAACAAATATGCTCAATTCAATTTAATTTCCATAATTTAATTAGTCTTGTGTGGACAACAGCGATAACCCAACTGCAGCATTGTAGCGCAGCGCAGCACACACATGCGAGTGTGTACATCCGTGGGTACACCATGTGGGTTTGTGGGACTGTGGGCGGGGCATTGGCATTAGCATAACCAGTCATGGAATCTGCGTTGCATAAGCCCAAAGGCCGTTTGGCTTTGCTGCTCTGCTCATCTGCTCATCAGCTTTTGCTTCTGGTTCTGGTTCTATTTCTGTTGCTGGCTTACATAGAACTAGAAATGATAATCTCCCATGGAAGTGCGCACTGGAAGGGATCGGAGAGTGGGTATTTTTTGTATACAACTGCTGCTGGGAATACCCTAGCCACTTGCCCATTCATTATCATCGTGGGTCGTGTTGTATCTGTAGAGAAAGATCTGGGCATGGGCGAGTCTTCGCGCTATTCATCAGCAAATCATTCCGAGTGCTGTCAAAGCGACACTTTAATATCTTAAGCCCTTTACTTGTGGGATTACTTGTGCCAGAGCGATCAGTACCTCGTTCCAGAGTGAAATCAATTAAATACTCAATCCATCATCTCCATTTCGAGGCACTGATAACAGGGTATTGCTCTGCCTTATCGTTAAACCTCCTCGGCAATGATTGTAAGCGAATTTGTCTCTTTGTCAAATTGGAATATTTTCCTCCCTCCCCTGTCCAACCCCCCACACACCACTCCAGCGACACCCACTCCCGATTCGATGATCGATGGTTGTCTTTTGTCCGTGTCTACAGTGGCCCAATGGCCAATATATTAAAAATAATCACCGAAATGACCAATAGTCGAAATGGTAAAATTGTAAAATGGTAAAATGGTAAAAAATTGCCAAATGGCCAACTGCAATCGCATCTGCATATGAATGCAACAAAAAATATGCACAAATGGTGTAAAAAATTATATGTACGAGTACGTATAAATCCTGGGCAGCCGCAGTTTTTATGGCATCGATAAAATGCCGCTTCCTGCGGCCCAAGAACACAGACTAGACGATACCCTCTGCTCGAGAAGATAACCCCATATGGCAGAGAGCGAGCGGAGTGCGTGTTTGTGTTTGTGTGTGTGTGTGAAGTGCCATTAATGGGGGGACGGTCTAAGGGTAAAGTGCAGTGCCACCTGATGGCAAGCAAATACTCGTATCGAGTGAATTAAGGGATTGCACTCGCGATATATATGCATATGGGTTAATATAGGCTTCGCATCGGAGACAGAGTTCCAATTCAGAAATGCTGTGGTTGGTCGCCAGCCAGCCTGACTACCGGACCGCCTGCCTGCCTGCCTGCCTGCCAATATATGTCATGTTAGCCCCCGTCCTGATGCAGTGGTCAGCCACTTCCCTTCAGCTGCTCGTGGAAGCAGGATAACTTCATGCAGAACTCACCGCAAATCAGTTTGGCCAGAGCGGCCAATGCGCTCCGCCCCGCCCCGCACGGCACGGCACGGCACCGCACCATTCCATTTGATTGATTGAAAGTCAGCCAAAGTTGGAATTGAGTTTGCTGATGGACTGTGCCTTGCCCTGGCCCTGGCCCTGGGCCTGGCTAATTAGTCAACAGTCAGCGGTCAGGAGTGCAGCAGGACGAGACTCTTCGATGCCCTTTCAAGAAGGTTCCATAACTGTAAGGAACTCCATGGACATTCCATATCTCAGCTGCATCTTCGACTCCTTACACACTTTCTGCCTGCACTTACAGGGCATCATATCAGCCACTGAATGGGGAAGCATCTGCAGCTGCTGCTGCTGCTGCTGTTGGCTGTGGCTGCTGGTTGTATCTGCCGCTTCATTCGCTCAAATAAATTACATTTGAAATGTATTAATTTAAGTCATAATTTTCCATTGGCAAATCCCTCGATGCACAGCGCAGCGCAGCAGAGAACAAAACAGAACAAAACAAAACAAAACGGCACACAAAAACTCAAATGAAAAGCTGAAAGAGTTTCAACGGAATGCGAAAAATATGTGCCAGAATGCGAAACGAAACAAAAACCAGCAACAAAAATGTCAACTTGTGCAAATAATGCAAATATTTATACAAATTATTATGTGATTTCGCAGAGAGAGAGAGGGAGGGAGAGGGAGAGTCAGGTCCCAGACCGAAACATCTGCCCATGCCCATGCCCATGCCCCTGTCTGGCTGCCATTTAGGGAAAAAGTTATGCAGCATTTGGGGCCAACGCGGCGTGTACGTAATCATTTTCCTTTCGACCATTAAAAAGTTGATTTTTATGCGGGCCCCTGCAGCCGGCGGTGCAAAGTCCGGAATCCGGAGTCCAAAGTCCGTAGTCCGGAGTCCGGTCTCTGGGCTCCGCGCACTGGCTGCACTTTCGTATTTAAACTTGATTTTAAATAACCGCAACAGATTTTGTGGTTTCATGTTGCATTTGCTGTTCGATAATCGACAGGCGCCTGACTGCCTGACTGTCTGACTGCCAGCGAGGCGGCTCTGGGCTCTGGGCTTTTGGTAAGTGGGTTTGATAAGGTCTCTCCCCCGGTTACACAAGTTCCCCTTTCCCTTTCCCCTTCCCCTACCCATCCCACTCGTTGGTTGGGTATTGGGGAGGATGCTGCGGTTAAGTCCATTTAAAATGCAAAATGCACGCATTTGTGTGGTGCATGCAACATGCCGGTGCAGGGGGGAATTCTCGGTCATGCATATTGGGATTATGGATTAAAAAATATCTACCATATACCCAATTCATAATTTGAAAATTGGAATTAAATGTGTGGCAGCGGTAAGTCCAGAAATCTCCGACTCAAATCCCCTAAAATGTCCATTTAAATGTTTTATAAAGCCCGAGAAAGACATCCTTGAAGTGTATAATTTTATGCTAGCTGCAGGCAAGTGAATTTTCTGCACGGAGAAAATATGCTCGCTGATGTTTACGTTTCTAGTTGCATTCTTCTCGAAATTAAATTGAATATTTATGGGCTGGGAGATTATCATATTTAAATTGTTTTCGGATCGGAGTTTTATTGTTGCGACTATTACTGTAACAGCGCCTAAATCACACACACAAAGCGAGCCAGCAACAGACTGGTTTTCTGTCCACTTAGTCGGGGTTTTGGGTGGGTGTAGCACGGGGCTCTCTCTCCCGCTGTCGCTCTCCATAACATACGACAAACACACCCATGCATGCATGTATGTATATTCCCTTTGTGTGTTGGTATTATTATTATTTTGATCTCTTATTTGCAACATTTGCCTTGCATTAAATATACAGTAAATATTATTATTATTATGATTATTATTTTGGTTTATAGAGATGACTATTACGTTTATGATTATGCTGGTAATTCTGATTACTAGTCATCGCTATGGCTATCGCTATCGTTATCGTTATCGTACTTACGCAGTATTTGCATTTAGGGCTACGCTACGCACACATACACCTAAAAAAAAATACAACGAGCATCTCTGACTGCTGCAATCAAAGTCTGATTGATATTTGGGAGAGACACAAAAAAATTTGCACATTTAATGCTAGTTATCGTTATCGTAATCGCTATCAATATTATTCGGCTCCCTCCACTTTATTCTCCTCCTACATATATATATGTATATGTATGCATGTACGAGTATCTATGCGTGTGTGTGTGTATTTCTCTCGATTTTCTTGCTGCTCGCACGTCGCTCCTTGTTCTCTGCTCTGCTCGATCGCCAGATCGTGATGCAGCACCCGGGTTGTTGTATATGTATGTTTAGTGGAAGCTCCTGTTGCACGCCGCACGCTCATTACGTCCTGCGCTTACGTTACGTCACTACGTCATTACGTCAGAACGGCCATTAGTTACGTCTTAGTTCTGTTTCCAACTGGTCGCTGTAAAACGTTTGGCAGAGAGAAAGAGATGTTGTATGCATAAAAAATAGCTCCGAAAATACGAGATTATTTTAAGCAGTAACTTAAAAGGTGCTACGATTAGTCCTTAATCCTTTAAGTATCTGAGACGTTCCTTAGAACGCTTTGAATTAGATGCACGTGCCTCTGTGACAACTATTTATGTCTCTTCTATTAACTAACTATTACTATTACTAACAATTAAAATAAACGAATGAAAAACTTGCAATGAATTAATTCAGCCAATCTATGGATAATTTCTCTTCTGCAGCTTCGTTCCCCCATTTAAATTCCCATTCAACTGCAGGCAAACACTTAAATTAGGGGAGACATATTCGTACCTTTGTAGTAGACCTCGCGATACATGGTGGGACAGGCGGCCTTGCCGTTCGTTTTCGTCGTTTTGAAGTCAATGTTGGTGCGGATGGCCCGGTGCAGCAGCGGCTGTGGCGGCCGATAGTTGTTGCCCAGCGGTGCCTTTGGGTGGTCGGGGCTGCCCTGCATGAGACGGCGCAGGGCATGCAACTGGAAAAATAAATTTAATTAATTATTTTCACATACACACATTTAATCTGCAGTAAATGGCACAATGGTACACATTTATTTTTATTTTATTTTTTATTTTTTTTTTTTTTATTTAACTGCAGGCTGCTGCATGCGCTCCCTAAAACACTTTGTGACGTCTCAAGTGCAAGACGCGGAAGTGGATCAATGATTCCTCTAGACAATAGACGGCCCATGGTTGGGCATAGATGTAGATAAGACCCGCCATCGTGGCCGTAGCCGTATATGTGAAGCGTTTAACGTGCATAATTATAAACCTTTTCGCAAACACACACAGCATCGATCCTCCTCCCGCCCCAGGCCCAACCCAATGCCCCATTGCAGGCACGCTTGACATAAATTGCTAATCCTAAAAATAAGCGCTCGCCGAGCAACAACAACAACAACAACAAAAGTTTAATACTCGTATATACTTATATATAACAAAAAATCGTATCAAAGTAAGACCCACACAGACAGAACACCCTCTAGAGTAGCAGCAGCAGCAGCAGCATCGATGAGACAGCCAGCGACAACGACAACAACGACATCGAGTCAATAACACTTAATCTACTCAATCTGTTTATCAATTGACTTCCGTCAAAATCGCTTTTCACGACAAACGTGGGCAGGGCTGGGCTGGGCGTGGGTTGATGTTGATTGCGGAGTGCGGAGCATGCAGGAGGGATGCTGGAGGCTGCTGGGTGGTAACAGGTTTTCCCCCGAGTGCCCATTCAAGTGTGAATTAAGTAGGAAGCGTGGCGTGGGGGGTGTGTGGCGCCCGAAAGTATGCAACACCAAATGGCACTCAAGGCATTCGCCATGGAATCGCCGTGAACGTTTGGGATTCCAATCGAGACGCGACGCGACGCGACATTTCGGCTCGGCTCGGTTCGGCTGTGTTTTGTGTGTGCTACGCTGGCATGCTGACAGTGGCAATTAACCCATGAAAACAGACACACACACACACCCACACCCACGCACAGATAAATCTTGCAGTGATTTCAAAAATCAATTGAGCATAAATTTCTCATCTGTCTTTATGATCCACAAATATCTTTCATACTCGCAGGTAAAAAATGGAATTTCCGTTCCATAATTTGCTCTCCTTTGTTCTCTCTAGCCCCTCCAGCCTTCCCCCCCTCAATCTCTGGCTGGCTTCCTGTGACAGAGCGAACGTTAATGGGTTAATTGCAATTTTAGCTCATGTCGCGCAGCTTCCTGCTGGAGCACATCCTCCTCCTGCTCCTCCTGCTCCTGCTCCTGCTGCTGCTCCTTTCCTGTGCTGGTGTTACTTTAATTTGGTAAATTATGTTTTGCCAGCAAGGTGCAGCAGCCTCTTCTCCTCTCTCTCTCGCTCTCTCTCTTTCTCTGTCTCTCTTTGGCCGCGCCACTAAATTACATTGCACCGTCGCTTGGCGGTGTCTGGGCATCCTCCATGGGTCCTCCATGGCTGCCACAAGTTGTAATCATGTGCCCATGGGTCCCATTGAGCTTGTTGAAGTTTTTATGAGTCTGCTGCTGCTGCCTCTGCTGCTGCCAGTGGATGCAACCATGTGTGTGTGTGTCCCTCTCTCTCTCTGGCTCGCCTCCTTTCTCCCTTCCTCACACAGCTCTTACATTGTTTACACGTATGCCGCTGGCCACCATTCAACCGCTTCATTCCCCTCCACACTCTCCTCATGCAGCATGCCTCATGCCGCATGCATGTTGGCGTCTTTATTACAGCGCCGCTGCACTTAATAAACATTTGTGTTAAATTTTTTCCCCCTCTCTCTCTCTCTCTGTGTGTGTGTGTGTGTGTGTGCTTTGCGCCATTTCCTTGAGTGTGTTTGTGTGTGTGTTTTCCGCCATTCCTTTGAGTTATGGTCACTATCCACTTTGTTGCCTCTGCCTCTGCCGCGCTTGATACTTCTCCTGCTGCTGCTGCTGCTGCTGCTCCAGCAGCAACTTAATTTAAAACTTAAATGAAATTAGCTAATAAAACAGACGAGACAAACAACAACGACGGCGGACAGCTGGCGGACAAGAGACAACGGCCAGTAGTACAGAGTGCTGTTTACTAATTAGCAAACATTAAGGTGGTCATCACTCAAAATGATCACAGGAGGCGGTGGCCAAGGAGCAGCCCACAAGGAGCATCCAAGGAAGGAAGCTGGGGTGCCGCAGCAGGAGGCCAAAGAGAGCAGCGGAGCAGCAAAGGCAGCAAAGGCAGCGGAAGCTGCTCCATAAATTCGCTTGGCTGGGACTTTTACTTTACAGAAGCCAACTTATAACTTGGCTGATAGTCCCCGGATTTGTATCATATTATTTCAGAGCTGTATTTAGCGATAGGCACTATTATCTTTTCGATTTTACACTCAGAAGTATTGCCATTGTCTGAGGTGTGTCGCTCACCTGTTGCTTTGTTATGTAGATGGGCTTATTGAGCACCACCCAGGTGACCGTTTCGTGGCAGGCCGGTGCTGTGGTCGAGCCATCGTAGGTCATGTAATGATCCGTGTCCGGCAGCAGGCCGCGTATGGAGAGACGCTTCACGAACGCCTCGTCTCCGCCATACCGTATGCGTTCCAGTTGATCGGTGAGCATGCGCAGCTCCGGATTGGATAGATCACCCAGCTATATAATATATAGGATTAAATTATTTACATATGTAGCTTTAAGGGATGTTCATTAGGGCGGAGCGAACTTTTTTTATCCCTACTCTTAAAGGTATCTGTGCAAAATCAACTATAAAAAAATATCTCTATATAATATGATATAATATAATATAATATAATATAATATAATATTTTATATTATAATAATAATTAATTTTGAGAAGCAACTCAGTTTGAGACTTAGTAAAAAAAATATGTATTTCATGTATTTTTCTACTTAATATTTATGTGAATTTATATTAAAGTTAATACTATTAAAGGCGAAATAAGAAATGTAAATTAAATTAGCTCAGAGTACTTAATGTTCAATATATTATTTTGGTCGAAAAATTGAGATTTTGTGTCAATTAGTGGACCCATCCCTAGCTTCTGGTCCACATACAGACATTGAAGCCTCTGCCACAAGCTTCACACATCTTTCTACAGCTTGAGTGTGGCAAGAAAACTTATAAAATTTTAGGCAATCAGTACCTGATGATATCCAGCTTTCAACTTGGCTCTCGCTATACATCATTGTCATCTGTTATATTTTCTTTCGCCCAACCTATTAAATTATTATAAATTGACGCACGCACATGAAGTTCTCGAAGATGAAAATCACGATTATAATTATTTTGGTGCCTTATGTATCTTTCGAATAGCCAGTAGCCTTATACGAGACGCATCATCTAGTAACATGACCAATAAAATATTTATCCCTGGGTCTCTGCAAGCCAAGTTTTGTGAGACAGTGCCTGCTGAAACTGCGGAGCAAATGTCATACAGATACTTTTGATCGCTGCTGAATAAACCACCATCGACGATTGGCAATTTAATTGATATGGTATCAAAAGGTTTTAAATCACGACATTTTTCAAGCATTTTGCCAAAGCTGCCAGTAAAGCTATTGGGGCCTGTTGTGGTACCGTCCACAGTAATAAATAAATGACGAAGTGGTAATTCATTCGCATGCAACAAGCACACAAGCCACTGCAAGGGTCGATTGAGATGTTTTTTCAATAAGGAAACGAATCAATTTTTATGTCCACTGTTCACAGCAGTTCCATCACATCCACTTGCCACAAGAGAAGAACGATATTCATATGATTTTTCTACAAATTCGACAATATTTCTGAGCTCTTCTCCGATTTATATTATTGAATATATATGCTCTTCGGTGGTCGTTTTTCGAGATGAAACAAATAAAGTTTTGTCCTTACGACCGACAAAATAAATAGCCATCATACGTTTTTTTCGTTGAACACATTGCAAACGACTAACTGTCTTTGACTTTGATCGGAATAATCAAGCATGTCAGCGTTTATTATAAAAGCAGCAGACTGATCAGAAACTCCAGTTTATCAGACTCTGTCTCATCTATTGATTGTCTGTCTGCGACATTTTTATTGTTTCTTTTGCGGTAATATTTTTAAAATTCCCATTTTCATCGGATTCCGAAGAGTCACTGGAAGTATCTGATGAAAAACTCATCTGTTGCACGGAAGATGTGGTACCTAAACTGTCTACCGTTTTCCTAGAAAACTCGTCGAACCTTCGCTTTCGGACTTGATTACGTTGAATAGATTTTGTCATAGTTGTATGCACATTCAGAATATACATTTTCCGAAAACTTCTTTGGTCAATTAAAAATATTTCTTCTTGAAGTGACAGAACTTTGATTTTTTAAAGCACTTTTTTATATGAGTTCATCGATTAACAATAAATGAGTTTAAAAAAATGTTTTTCTCAGTTGCACTCCACCCTAATGTTCATAGGCCTTCCTTGTATCAAACAGGCATCGATGGGCATCGATAAGTATCGATCATTGGCTGAATGGAATGAATTGACTTACCTGCAGCAAAATGGAGACGCCCACAATGCCCTGGGCACGATTCAGGGCATCTGAGAAATTTGCATATAACTGGGAATTGTAGCCGAATATTTGTATCTGCAAAGAAAAGCCCAAAGAAAAATAGAATTTAGAAGAGGGATACCCCAGTGAGAAAAGAAGAAAAATTCAGAGAGAGAGTGAGTTAGAGTGAGTTTTTTCTGGTTCCTATTTTGCTTTCTTTTCCTTTCGTTTCTGTTGTTGTTTTTGTTGCAGTGGACTTTGTTTGGGTTGTGGCTGTTGTGGCCAAAAAAACTTTATTGTTGCTCAATTTAAGCCCAAATGCATACAAAAGCGGTGACAAGCAACAACAACAACAAGCAGGGGGCGTGGCCCCGGGTTCAGCTGCAGCAGCAGCAGTGCGAGCGGGGGAGCGGGGGGGAAGGGGCACTGTGGGTCCACGCCTTGTTTCGCATAAATTGCCCCAAAAATAATCCCAACTATCAACAAAATGCACACAAATAGAAACACAAACACAAATACAAATAAAGAAACACGTGTGGGCACACACACACACACACACCGGCAGACAGACAGAGTGAGAGGGAGAGAGAGAGAGCGAGAAGATCACGGCAGGACAAGAAATATTTTGCTTTTAGCCCAAAAGTTTTCGGAGAATCGTCCAAGAAGTGTGAGAGGGGTAGGGGTATAGCTCTCTCCCTTACACACACACACACACAACTAGCACGCACACATATGCATTTGCACTTTTGTTTCACGTCGACAACAAAACGCCTAAACAAGTTGCAGCAGGAGGAGTCGGAGGAGTAGAAGCAAAGCAGGAAGGGAAAAGGCAGAAGCAGCACCAGCAGCAGACGGAGAGGGAAATAAAGCAGCAGAAGCAGAGTGGGAAGGAGAGGGAAGACGAAGTAGCAAAAGCAGATGAAGATGAAACAGCAGGAGCAGGCGACACCACAATATAAATGCAGAGCAAATGCTCAAAATGCCCAAATGCCGAGGGTTGCCCCAAAAGAAACCTCCCGATTACGATTTACGATTTCCCACTAAAAAGTTCAGACATAACCTTCAGAAAGAGAGCGAGAGAGAGACACGAACACATGAAAGGGGTTTTTCCTATTGCTCTATATATTTTTCATAAGGAAATCCAAAACGATGTGCAGAGAAGGGCTGGCTATTAGTCGCCCTCAATGCAGATGTTCACAATGTGTTTGTGCGCCACCAAGACGAGGGGCAAGTCGAGGCTGTTCCCACCCTCCGCCGAATGCACCTTGACTTGGGTCAGGGTAATGTTCATCTGTGGATCCGTGCACGAAAAGACGCCAATCAGGATGCGGCCATCAGTGAGGACAAGTTTCATGGGGCGGCCCAACCATTTCTGAAGCTGGATACGACCCGGACTCAGGCTGGGGTCGTTCATCTCTTCGGGCGTGTTCGAGAGGATCTTACAGACCGGCCCCGATGCTTTCTGCTGGCTGCCACTACCTTTCGGGTCGGTCATTCTGCGTGTGTGTGTGTTTGTCAGAGTTAGCACAGCTTTGGGGAGATTATTCTGAGTATTTACCTGATTTTAATTCGAAAGAAAATTACTTCGAGCTGCGTCTGTAGTCTGGATTTTAGTCACACAACAATTAATGTGACAGCTTGACAGCTATAGGCTGTGACAGTGCTGGAAAACTGCTACTGTGTGTTCGTTCCTTTACCCACACTAGAAACGTGAGTGCAAATCTTCTGGCAACCCTCTTTGTGTCTCTCCCTCTGGCTCTCAGTGGTGTTTGTGTAACATGTGTACATGGATTTTCGTTGGGATTTTCGGTCTGGCATGAGCTTGGGCTCGGGCTTGGGCTGTGGGTGGGTGGATGCATCCAATGGTTGACCAGGCCAGACGCAACGAGCGGAAGGAAGCGCTCCAGACAATAGGGAAAATAATAATAATAATAGCAGAGCAAAGCCCTACCCCTACCCCGCCTCAACAGTGGGCCTGTAGGCGCAGAGCAGTTAATAGTTGTCCGGTCCCACAGGACTCCACATGTCGTCCTTTCCTTTTTATTTTAGAGTGTTTTTTTTTTTGGAATTTCGCAGAAAAAAGTAGACAAGAAGGAAGGCAGGCAGGACTTTGAGGACTGGGCCATGTGCATTTAAATATTAAAAAACTACAGGCTGCAATTTTAATGTGTGCCCAGCAAGGCAAATAAAAATTAAATTAAATTAAATTAAAATTTCCCAAAGTTCTCTCCAAATGTTTTGATGGAGAGTTGTAGAGAGTCGCCTCCAACTGTGGGCGGCATTCGGGCGGGAGGGAGGCAACTCGTGCAAATAGCACACAAGTTGCAGTCCAAAAATAAAAGAACAGTGCGTTTCGCTAATGAAATGTAGTCGTCCGCCTCCCAGCGTCATTGCAGGAAGAACCTTTAAGGCTCTTCTAAATTTTTAATAGGGAAAGCTAAAAGCAGAGTTTCGAAAATATATATTTTCCGATAGCTCTTTAAATGTTTTTCCACAGATGAATTACATAAATATTTGTAGCATAAAGGGGCACAGGGAACGCAGTACAAGTATTAAACTTTTGAAACGCACTGTCCACACATTTTATTTATTTTTGTGGAATGCAAATGCAAATGAAGTTTTGCTGAGAATGTGTATAGCAGAAGGCTCCCGAAATGGGAGAAATTCAATTAACCGAATGGCATTTCGCAGAATATTTATATGGAAATTGATGGATAGTGCTCGACATTGTAGACTCGCAAAGGATCTCAGATGAAAGCAGCAAGCGGTGGATTAAAAATGTGAACTATTAATGGAAAACCATTTACACAAACTTAAAAATTATTTTGAATGAAGAGAAAATATTGCAACACTCTTTCCCATTGCCATTTCCCCAGGCTGCTCCAGCTTCAGACACTTCACACTTGCTGTTCAGATAAATTCCAATTGAATCGTAAAGGATATCCACATTCTACTCAGAGCCAATGGCCCTTCTGTGTATCGCCAAACACACAGAATGTGGTACAATAAAAACAAAACAAAAACCAAACAAAACAAAAAATGATACAATATTTGACCACAAACTAAAATGTTATATTTCCGTTTCATTAAACAGCAAAAGCCTCTGGCCCAAGCAAATAGATACAAGGAGTGGCAACAACAAGGACAAGGCCAACAAATAGTGTAAGTACCAGCAAATAGCCGGACAACAAGCCCCTCCCCCACCCATTCCACCAGCAACCAAACCAAAGACCCAAAGCCTAAGCGGTGTTACGAGATGCCCTCCGAGCTCTCCTCTCCTCTCCGACCGTCTGTCTGGCTGCCCCACCCTGTGTGTGTGTGTGTGTGTGTTTGTTTGAGTAGGAGAAGGCCGCACAAGCTCCTGGCATATTTCTTCCCCCACACAAACACACACACGCAGAGGCAAAGGCAACTTAATCAGATCAATTACACATGTTTTCACTGCATGGATTCCACAGCCAGGCCCAGACCCCAGGACTCCAGGACGCCAGGCCTAGTCCGGACTCCGGAGCCCAGAGTAAACGAGCTGACAACGAGGAACTGAACAGAACAGAACAGAACAGCCACAGCAACCAGCGCGACGCCAGCTGCTGAAACTTTTGCCTAGGCTGGCAGCCCCCTTCACCAGGTTCTCCACCAGGCCATGGGGATGGGGTTGGGGTTGGCCATGCCATCGCCGAGTCGATAAGCCGGACTGCACAGTGGTATATGCTGCAGAGTCTATGGTTTAAATACTGAATATATGTATTGGGGAGAGCTGCAGAGATGCATTCAGCTGCATCCGATTAGTATTTAAAATAAATACTTTTTAAAAACATTTTATAGTATTAATTCTCTCTATATAAATGCTTTCAAAACTTTTCCTTTTTTCTGGTATTTTTTATAGTATTCTCCGGTATTATTACAGCAGTTTCTAGTACTTTTCTGAAACCAATACCAATTCGAAACCCCCATTTTATCCCTATATCAGTCCTATAGCATATTCTGTTCTGTTCTGTTCTGTTCCACTGTGGGCACCGACCAATTTGAAGTGGTTGCAAAGCGGAGAGGGAAGGGTCGGGCAGGCGGGCGGACGGTCTAGTGGCATTCTTGGCTTCTGTGTCTGTGCCTGTGTCTGTGTGCTCCCAGCTGGTTGACTTGGCTTTCGTGTTGCACTGACCAGGCGGGCGCCCCGTTAATGTTGGCCATGGCATGCCAGTGCCAGTGCCATTGGCCAGAGAGCGAGCCTAGGACCCGGCCTAAACAGCAGTGTCTACTGGTACTAGGCCCGAGAACATGGCCCCATGTCAACACTTTGGCGCCCCGTAGCTTCCTAGTTCTTCGGTCTGTCCGTGTGTCAGTTTTCTAGACAAATGAAGCAAATTAGCTTAACAACGCACTGGGGACATTGTCAAACACGCTCCCAAAACACACACACATAGAGACGGCATAGAGAGAAGGGAAAGAAGAATTTTGTGGTACTTTGCCGGACTTAGATCGCTCTATTTCTGCCGCAGCGACGCACCCAGCCACTCCCCTTGCACTCGGGCTGATGCACTTGTGGCACTTTCTGCTAATTATCCCCTGTCCTGTCCCCAAACATCCCCAAACATGAACATGATGAAGATGCGGATACGGCTGATGTGGGCAAATGAGAGCGGAAGCTGTGCAAAAACCAAAATGAGCAGCCGAAGGCCCACCGGCGTTTTGGCTGCGTTTTAAAACGTACCCAAATGGAAACGCTGAAGATGCACAGAGATCCCACAGATGGGATAGCAGTCGTGTGGGCGTGTGAGAGGAGGCGTGCAGGCTGTGAAGAATTCTCACTAAGTAATGATGAAGCAACTTGCGTTTTCATGCGCGTTCTAAAACGGATCAACGAGCGCGCGACTCGAAACGCTTCAATCTGTGCTGCAAAAATTAATTTCAACCCCTTTCACATTAGATTGCTAAACTTTCGAAACTTCCAGTATTTTCCAACTCCTCAGATTACCTCCAAAAAGGCATTTCCCAGCGACTTTGGACCCTACCAAACCCGAACTTTCAGGCGTCTTGAAACGCCAACAAACAATCCGTAACGCTCTAACACCTGACTTTCTTAGCCTCATAATCCAATCAAAAACTTTACCAGACTCATTACCCCGCCAGCCAGTCAGCCAGCCAGCCAGCCAGCCAGCCAGCGAGCCAGCCAGGTGTTTCAGGAGTTTGTTCCGGGTGGTGTTCAATCCAGCACAAATCCACTCAGACCACATTAACGACTTAGTAGCGTTTTAAAACGCGGCAGGAGAGAGCCAGCGAACGAAACGGGGAGAAAAAAACGCGCACGAAAATCGCTTTAATTGCTGGTTGGCCTTTAAACGGATTGTTAGAAAAGGGGTGGCTGTGTGGCTGGGTGGCTGGGTGGCTTTGTGGTGTTTAGTGGGAGTGAAGGGCTGTTCTGGTGGCCGCGGAGAGGGGGCGCAACCGTGGAGGGGCTGTCGTGGTAGTCGAAATTACAGCACGACCTCATTAGCAGCAAATATTTTGGCGTTTCTCGGTGGCACTCACTCACTCTGTCGCCGTCTGTCCATCCCTGTCCCTATATCTGTCTCTGTCTCCGTCCACCCCCCGAACCCCAAGCCCCGCTCCGTGTGAGTGCAGTGCACAGATAGATAGATGAGATAGAGATACATTTGTATATTTAAGTACTTTCATGGTTAGCGCGTAAATTAATGGTTAAGCCGTCGTCGTCGTCGGTTGCCGGTCGGTCGGGGCGGGTGGCGGTTACCATTGGCGTTGGCGTTGGCGATGGCGTTGCCGTAGGCTGCCAACCACAGGCAGGCCGTCTGGCTCTGGCTCTGGCTGACCCCAAAAGAAGGGTTGAGTGTGCCAGTCCATTATCGGGAGCCAGAGATGAGCACGTGATTGTGGGGGGTTCTAGGGGTTTTTAGGGTATTCCCTTCCCATTATGCGATTACTCTTCCCTATCTAGCCGTGCCCACTTTTCTCTGAAAAGAGGAGCTAAAGAGACCGAATTAGATCTCGAGACTATGTGGAGACATGCTCCCGTTTCTTCTTCCATCGAAGAGAAGGCGAACAAATTGTAATTTCTCTTTAATCCCAACGATACCTCACGCTCTCAACTCTATTTTACCTCCCTTGGTCACATCCTGGCCGCATGATTAGATCTTAGCCATAGGACAAGAGCCAAACCCCCTAAAAACAAATCAAAATCCAGCAGCTGTGCATTGGATATAGAAATAACGCATCCTCTGATTACTTCCCGCCATCATCCGCCCATTAACCCATCAACCCATCAGCCGCCCATCGACCCAAGCGTCAGCCTAGCAGGCCATCAACCCACCTGGTGGCATCCTATGACAACGGCTCCGACGAAATCCAAGACACGGCTGCAATCTTGTGCGGATTTCGTGGGGATTAATTAAAATTGCCAATTACGTATTCATTAAGGCTGATCAAATTCTGGGCCTGGGTCATTAAGGAGGCTTTCGTTACGGTCTGCCAGGCAGACAGGCGGCTGGCTGCTGGCTGCTGGGAGTACTTGGCAGGTCGCTCACTCGAGCGTTCGATGAACCGCTACATCAAGCTGTCCCTTAAGGAATCGTTGGATGACATTTTGTGTGTTGAATTTGGATATCAAACTTTTAATATTTCCCAGTAATTGTACACAATTTGTCTCCATTCTAAGTGCGCGCTTCAGTCGTTTGTTCAATGAGCCAAAATACATGTGTCTTGGCATTTGAATCAGAACTCGACACTCTGTAATGACTCGCAGCAACAAAGGCATTGGTGCTGCTTATTTAGATTCAATCAACAGTGGAAATTTGTATTCGGAAGCCACCAAATGTCTTAGAAGACTTAGAACTCTTCCACGAGTACGAATGTATTTATGGTATTTGCTACGCATTGCAGTTTGGAAATTAAATTTCGATTTAGCCATAATCCCACAGATAAATACATCATCTTTAGTTTCAATTTCAGTTTGTGTTCAGCTTTTGAGCTCTTTGAGGAGAACCTTCAACAGCAGAGCAGAGCCCCACAGTTGGGCACACGACCGAACAATGCATCCCCATTCCTATTCGCATCCCCGTGGCAGGCATCGAACGGATTAAAATCAAATGGGGCGGTGGGAAAAGAGGCATTCAAAGCTATCAATTCGCAATCGGAAAATGAATGAGGAAATTGCAACTGGCCAGGTGGAAGCCCCACCAGAAGCGAGTCGCAGTCTTAATTTAACCAAAATAATACACCGCATACTTCATTATTGTCTAATTGTCGGCAGTCGGCAGTCGACAGTCGTCGGAGGCAGATGATTACGGGACGGACGTGGCGTGGCCTCTTGCCGGATTTCTAATTAATTTGCGTTCACATTGGCGGCAGTGGGGGCTCACCGCCCCACGCCATTCCACTCCTCTGCTCTACTCTACTCTTTTCTACTGCCGGAGACAGTCACCAACTGCTGACATGCAACAGATTTATAACGTTATTTGTTTGCTGTCTGACGCCGCTCCGCCGCCTGCTGTGGCAGCCTGTTGTGGCAGCCCGTCGCTGCAACTGCAGTCGGTTGGAGGGGGGTGGGGCTCACTTTTGATTGCCTGTTCGCTGGCTGTCGAGAGGAGACAAAGGCGCCGCATGACGACAACGAAGCGAAAACGAAATGCTAATGGGAATGAAAATGAAAATGAAAACTGTGTCATCACTCAACCCAATCCCAACTCGACTCAACTCAACTCGACTCGACTCGAGTCAAGTCAAGTGGCTGAGGACCGCCAGACAGTTGACAGCATCCAAGCCGAGGACAGAGGGCTAAGCTCCGCTCCGAGGACCTCCTCGACTCCATAGAAGAGTAGTTCTCAGAACTCCTCGCAACTACTCGTAAGTTTTCCGAAATTCGTGGAGCAGAATTAACTCTGATATTCTTGGCAATACTACAAATAAAAAATGCCTGTCTTATGGAGCAAAAGGGTGATTGAAGGAATAAATAAATTGCATTTTGTTTATGACAAAATACATGATATGAAATTCACAGATCCCCAGAACTCTGCCTTTCGTGCAGCTCTCAATCGGGTAGCATCTGGAAATTATGAGTTTATTAACAGGGCCATTGACTAATTGGAGTTGCAGTCGAGGCAGAACTTGGCCCATTGGCCAAGGCAGCAGCTGCAGATTATGGCGAGAGAAAACAGAAAGCGTGACAAATAGCAAAAGTGTTGCAATTAATTGGAATTCGGCCAAAAATTTTGTCTCAGCATGTCTGTTGGGGGCCATCAAATCAATGGGTATCACTTAGGGCCCATCTTGGACAGCTGCAAACAACAGACAAATGAAGATTGCTGAAAGCAGAGAGGGGGACAAGGTACATCAAATAGTGGTAAGGCCAAAGATTCTATAACACAACAAGATGCCGCACGATGAGAAAAAACACGAGGAGGAACGTGTGAGTCGCTTCTGGGGACGCGACTTTACTTTTATACCCGTACTCAGTCAGTGTATACATTTTTGACTGTCGAACAGTAGCAGTAGGATAGGTTATTATTCCCAACTGCTTATAGCTGTGAGGACAGCTAAAATCCACGTTAAAAATTTCGAGTGTTTTTCAGTTGCGCATCTTGTTGTGTTTTAGAATCTTTGGTACGGCAGTCCAAGAGGGCAGCCTTTTACATGCAGAAAAGCTTTGCTGCACCCACTGTGCAACATACCTTGCTGGGAGAGACTGAGCAACTGTACTCAAATCCGTAATCAGAAATGCTTTGTTCATTCTCTCCCACTCACCACTCTCTTTGCGACTCACCCCTCTCCGCCAGTCTGCCCTTTAAAAGTCGCGTATTTGCATATTTTTAATAAACTGCTCGCAGAAGCAACTGAAGCGCGAGAGCATGTGTGAGCGCATGAACTTGACATCAAAATGAACAAGAGCAGCAAGAACAGCAAGAACAACAACAGGAGCAGAGCATTAAGAGAAAGGTTAAATCATATTTGACAAACAACAAGGAAAAGAGATAGGAAGAGGAGGAAGCGAGGGAAGCGTGGGAAGAGAGGCAAACAGAGGGAAACAGGCGGAATGGGAAATTCATAAGGAAGCTTTCGTGAAGCCGGGGGAGGCAAACAGAAGGAAGCACGCATGTGTTCATCCGCCAGGCGATGGATGCCGTGCAAGGGACGGGGGATGGGGCTGTGGTGCCGGCAGACAAGGTGTCTGCGTCGACGTCTGTAAGAGAGAAGGCCCCCCAACCTCCCCGTCTGCCGTTCTGCCATGTGACACATAAATATGCTACCCCGCCTGTGCCCTAAAAACAATGTACAAATAAAACAATACGCCAACAAAATCATCAGAGAACTGCAGGCAGGCAGACCTCAGCCACTGGAGTTGATGGCAAAGTGAAATCATTCACGGTGGGACTTAAATGAAAATATATCAGAGGTATATAAATATATAAACAGAAGAGTAATATACAATAAATATGTGCATGTGTCCATATGTACATATAGTGCCTGTGTCCAAGCTATGCTTGCAACGCACCTGACTCAACTCATTCACACTCTGCCGCTGGCTCTCTGGCTGCAGCAAGTGCAGTCCGACCACATCCAGAGAGCGAACGCATAACGGAACCGACTAAACTTTGACATAACATCTCTCACACCCAGTTCAACATGCAGACAAGCTCTCTCCTGCTCTCCCGCTCTCCGGATCGGCAGTCGCAAAGCCGAAGCTAGATCGCAGCAGGTAGAAAAAGTTTTCACAAAACCGATGCATGCACATACTTGTGTATGAATGTATGTTTATTTTAATCTTCCAAAGATTTCTTTCCACTCTGTAAAGTGTGGAAAGGGCAGAGGCAGAGCCAGAGACAGAGGGAACAAAGCAAGACAAATCAAAGCCCAAGTCAAGAGAGAGAGCAGCACACTCTCTCGCTCTTTGTCGCGTAAAATCTTGAACCTGTCAGACCGTTGATGATAACATTGAGGACTGAAGTTATGAAGTTTGCAGACCCCCTACCTAATCCCGTCTGCCAAGTGGTGACAGACAAAGCGGAGGTGGGATGCTTGTGACATTTTCTGAATACCCTTCCCGAGGGTATTTTGAACAGTAACAAATCATTGCAGCGCCCATTGGGGCGTATGTCCATGAGTATATTACATATTGAAACCAGATCCAGATCTGATGACTGCATACATCATATACTATGTACATATGTATGTACCAGCAATGAATCTGCAAGGGTATGTGCTGCCTCGATTCCCGATTCGAGCGATTCCTTTAGTTTATTTTTTCCTTTTTTGTTAGACTTTGCTTCTTGACTTTAGTCTCGTATTTTCCCTCGCTGGCTGTCTTATTTTTTGTCAGCGACAAATCGACATTTGCTACGTTAAATGCTGATCAAATACACTTCCGCTCGTTTATCTGTGTAAATATTTGAGCAGGCTTGTGGCACGGTCGCGCAGGGGGCGCTGAAGTTGGTAACAAGTTTAGAGCCAGGACGACACAGAGCACAATGGGGCGGCCAATGAGACAGAATGGAAAAGAAATGACGCAAGAAAAGTTGAAAAACTTGACTCAATGAACCCCCCGTGCCAGTGCCAGTGCCAGCACCAGCAGCAGCCTCCTCCACCCCCAGCCGCCTCTTATCACACACAATTGAATTGTTAAAGGGGGCTGGAAGCTAAAAGAAATCTGTTGACAGGCAGAGACTACCATACACCGTGCACCGTACATCGTACCGAAATAGAATCCAAGGCCCGAGTGTCAAAGTGTCCAATGCCAAATTTAGGCCTCCGCTCAATTTGGAGACAGAGCAGGTGCCGGCGCCGAAGCCGGTGCCGGTTCTGTTGCTTTTGCTTTTCCTTTTGCTGGTGTCTGCACCCTTTGTATAGGAAATTGAAATTGACAGACGTCTCGTCGACTTACCTCCGCTGGGAACGTGTACCCCTCCACGCTGTGCTCCGATCCGAACTGATCGTTCAGGCCGTAGTGCATGTGGATCTCGTGGAAGCGGTAGCGGTACGACAGCGGCCCGCCCGATATGTTCACTGGCGTCTGCATGCCGTCGTAGTTGGCCACCGTATCGTTGCCGGCCGTAAAGATGACGCTGTGCCCGGTATTGGTGATAAGTCCGGATATCTGCAGAGAACAGAGCGCACAGAGGGCACGGATGAGAGGGAAATTCATTGATCTTCCAGTCACTACTTATGGTCGTACTCACCCTATGTTTGTCGATGTGCATGGGCCTCAGGTTGGGATCGAAGAGCAGGCGCTGCGGCTCCAGATTCACCGGCGACTGGCGTCTGCCCTTGTTGCACAGCGACCACTCCGGATTGATGAGGCCCCAGAAGGCAGGACCTGCAATGGGCAAAGTCCGTCTTCAGCTTTCAAAATTGTCAAATCGATGCGTTTGCGTTTGCGTTTGCACACAGGCGCCGAAGAGATTTATGAACCCACTTTGCCTCAAATAGTTCCCAAAAGTTTTCTTTTGCCTGCCACAATCAGGGTATGGGGGCTATGGGGCAGCAAAAACTTGCCACAAATTGTATAATGGCCAAACAGAAAGGGAGAGAGAGAAGGATGGTGGGTAGGGGGGTGACCTGACCTCCATTACAATATTTGTCTGCATCTGCATAGGTGTTGGCCTGCGTCGGTTTCGCCTTTTCGGTTTACCACCCCCCCCACCCGGCACCCCGTCACCCGTCGCTGGGTTTGATTCTGGCCACACAGCCATGTCCATGTCCATGTCCATGTCCTTGCGCTCCTTTTTTTAGCCCAAGCCTGCCCCCTCCTGCGTCCGACTGCTTTAATTTCGTGCGGTTTGGCTTAGCTTTCGCCTGCCTGCCTGCTGCCCCATGTCGGCTCTGACCATGGGGCAAACAGTAAAATTGCAGGTTTATCTTCGGTTCTGTCTGTCGTTGGCTTTGGCGTTGGCTTTGCTTTCGGCCAACTTTATCCTGGCTGGGAGCTTAATTTATGGCAATATGAAATCAAGTCGAGCTTGCTCTAAACAATTGTCGCAGAATGGAGCACAGGAGGGGCAGGAGGGGCAGCAGCAGCAGCAGTGTGCCGCAGGGAGCACTGCCAAAGAAAGCTCCTTTATTGCGTGTTTCATTCCATTTGCAGAGTTGCATCATTCATGCAGATCATACACGGCATGATGAATGGTTTCAATATTCCTCCACTGCTCCTCCATTCACCATCCATTATTTGGCATTCCCCCGCAGCCCACAAGGGCGTTTCCATTGGCTTCCAACACGTGTAAGCCCTTCACACATATCTTCAATTCCATTCTATTTAGTGTTCGTGTATTTTTCTCTTAAAATAAACCGATTATGCTGCTCTCTCTGGCGGCTTAGACTGTTCCATTCCAGGATAAAACCTTTCATCGCATCCCCATACCCATACCCAAGCCCAAACCCCATCCTCGTCTTCATCCTCATCAACTGCATCTACTTGTAATCCCATTTATGGCACACATTCCCACACAGAGCCACTTGCACCTCCTGCCCATCTGCAGCTGCAGCGAGCTGGAGCCAGAGCCGGAGCCGCCACATCCATCCATAAAAATGACTCGCCTGAGGGCGCTCATTGCGTATACGACACGTAGTGCTGCACGGGGGAATAGCCAGGAGAGCAGAGGACAGGACAGGAGTGTGCCCGAGAATCAACACGTTCGCGTCAGCCGCGCCGCCATATCGGGAGTGGCAGAGGCCGACGCAATCAAAAGCTTCAATCATAGATATGCCACGTACACGCGTTTAAGCGATTGTTGACCTCGGCGATGCCATCGCATTAGCCACCGAAAAGAAAACGCGCGCAAACCCAATGGAAAGTATGGCAAAAATAACACTAAACCCATGGGAGAACAAGAGCGAAAAAGAGTTAGCCCCCAGATGCTGCCTAGAGATGGTGGCGTGACTCGACCTGTCGATTCGTATCGGAGGAAGGTAGCCCCCAAGACATTACTATCCGTTGCTCGATTATAAAAATCTCCCAAACTCAAGGCAAGTAGAACACAAAGATTTGCCAGCTCTTCGTCATTTAGTTCCCGCTTTCATTATGTAAAAACCGGAAGCGTTTCAGCGGAGCGCGCAGATCCCTGGGTGTCGGCTTTGTCGTGTCACGTCACCAGCACTGATGCACCGTGCTGCAGCACGCGATGGCGGAGTTGCATGAAAAGTAGCAGATAGCGCTGGAGGATATTGCAGTCTCGAGTCTATTAAATTGCGGTCTGGCGTCCTGTTTCGGATGGTGCGAAAGGGGCACGGGCTGGCTTCGAGTCAATGAGGCAATTGCCAAACGATTTTAGCAGCCATTAACAACATTAGTGGCTTGGCTGACTCGCTGGCTGGCTGGCTGGCTCTCTGGTCTCCCTGCTGTTACTGGTGTGTCGGTTAGAAGGAGTTGCAGCAACTGAAGTTGGAGCAGCAACTGGAGCTGGGGCTGGGGCTGGGGCTGGGGATGGGTGGGCCTTGAGGTATGCAGCACGCTTCGTTTGATTTCGTTTGGGTTGCCTTTATTTGGCTCGTTGCGAGTGCAAATCACGTTAAACAAGTGGCACGTTGCAGCTGGGTGTCACACTCACACTCACACTCCGCCAGCGAGGGATTTTCCTGGTCGCGAGTCCTGGTTCCTGTTTCTGCTCCTGCTCCTGCTGCTGCTCCTGCTGCTGCTGTTCCTGCCATGTATGCAATGCTTATGCAAATTTATTTATGCCAAAGAGACACAAAGTTCGCCTGGATTTCGGTTGCAATTTGTTGACAACACGTGTTACTATGTCCCCAGCCATATTCTACCGCCCCAACCCCGCCCCCCTTGCGTGCCCCTCTGGCCACTAGTTCCCTGCGATTCTGGAAGGGACTTTTTGCAGGAGATCAGCTGCCATTCGCTTCGCTCTCTCTTTGTGTGATTTTTTTTCGATGCCCATTTCTCCACCCCCCCTCTCTTTGTGTCCCTGTCTCTCTGATTCCCCCCGGCTCTTGGGGTGTTCCGAAATCCAATTCAAAATTCAAAGCACTTGAACTTATTTATGCATTTGTCTTGTGCAAATGGCGTCGCTCTCTAATAAGATTAAGAAGGATGCTTTCACACACAGAGAAAGAGAGCGGCGGAGAGTGGGAGAGAGCGATAGAGAGTGCCAGCCGGAGTGGCTGTGTGTAGGAAAGAGAGCCATGCTTATCGGCCGTCTGCCGTCCTGTCTGGACATAATCTCCACGGACCTTTCGCCCCGCTTTTTCCCCAGCCCAGACCCCAGCCCAGCCCAGCCCAGACCCCAGCCCAGCCGAGACTAGCTCTGCTTTGCTCTGCCCCGTGTGACACATGGCGAAATGTGCGCCGCCTCCATCTCTGCATCTCTCCCTGTCGGCAGTCGCAGTCTTAGTCTCAGTGGGGAGTCCCCCGTGGGCGTCCTGGAGCCCTTGCTTATCACGTTCCAGGGGATATGCCCCAGACAATGGCGCAAAAAAAAGGAAAGTTGCTCCAGCTACTACTCCGGTGACTGCCCGCCCGCCCGCCTTCTTCGCGCCCTCTCGCGCTACTCTACTTTGTCTGCCTTTCCATTTGACAGCTGCAAATCGGCTTCGTCTCTCGATGGTGCTGTTCCCTGCGGGAGCCGTGCCCCACCGCTCTCTTTGCTTTCGCCAGCGGCATGCAGCCCTTTTCCATGCAGTTCACGCGTGCAGCTTCAGTCGCTGGGAAAATCGTTTTACACCGGCAACAACAATGCCATCCCATGCCATGCCATGCCTTGGTTTAGCCTCTCTTCCCCCCTTGCAGAGGTGTAGTATTCCCCGCTCCCGCACTCAGGTGCAGTGCTCGCGCGCTCCTTTCCCTTTACTTTGTTGCTTAAGCGACGCGTGCTGCTCGTTGGCAGAAAATTTTACTTTCCGCTTCCGTCCGTCCGTTCTTCGCTCCTTTCGTCCTTCCGTCGTGGTTATTGTTGTCCGCCCGACAGCTCTCAGTGCTTTCTCTCTCTCTCTCGCTCTCGCTCTGAGCTTTGATTAAAATTTACTTTGTTGTTGGTATTTATGAAACTTAAACCCTGATGCTGATGCTGGGAGGGGTAGGGGTAGGGAGGCTAGGGCTAAGGGTTTTGCGCTTACCTGAGATTCCGTCGTATGTCCACCAATCCTCCCAGCTGACGGCGAGCAGCACTGCAACGAGAAACAGAGACGGGGGAGGGGAGTCAGAGTTGATTCATAAGTCGGCAACAATGCGGCGCGTGGCCCCACACTTGGCTTAAAGTAATACACAATAATGCTACCCAGGAACAGGAGCCAAGCAATCCCCCGGCTAACACGCGGATCAGCAGGGGAATCCGCCAGCAGGCACACTCGGAGCCATGGAAGGGGCCTCCGTGCAGTGCCTCAGTGTGATTTAATATCTTTATCCTTTACACATCCTTCACATACTCCCAGCTTCCCCAGGCATGCTTCGCCCATCAATTCTCTTTCGCAGCCGCACCGATATCGATAGCGATATCAGAATCCAACGCTCTGCAAGCCAGCACCATTGTATCTACCCCAAACTTAATGTCCCATAATCTGGATCTCTCAACGTGAGGATCCTCTCTTCATCGCAATCCCTTTCCTGAATCACTGCTGCCCCCCACATCGCCCACCTTCGCCCATCGATTCGGAAACTTCAGTGCCATCCATCTCATGTCAGGGCTGTCCGAGTCCTACTTTTTGCCAACACTTTCTCTTCCCCCTCCATGCAGGCAGCGCATCCAACGTTCAGCCCCCGGCCCGCTCTTTTTTTGGGTGCTGCTGCTCCTTCGTGTTGTGCTTTTCGTCCTGCACTCTGTGCAAATGATTTTTGCTTACTTGCCTTTTAATTTTTTCGTGTTCGTTCTTGTTTCTCGTTCGTTTCGTTTCGTTCCGTTCCGTTTTTGCCATTGCCTTTGCCTTTGTTTTGTGGCTGCCTTTTTGCCCTGCTTGCTGCTTGCCTCCTGGCCACCCCGCCCCGCCCCGTCCAGCAAATTCACTTCCGTCACTTGTTAACTTTAACATTCATCGACACTTTTTGCCTTTTGGCCCCCCACGCACCCTCCTCTCTCGCTCTCGCTCTCTCTCCACTCCCTCTGTGTTTTACTGGCCCCGAAGCTGAAGCACTTTGTTGTTTTGACAGCCGACAAAAAAGCGGGCCAATGCCTTTGGCCAAAACAGCCCCACCCTCACCCTCCCAGCCCACCCATTGGGCGGGCGCCTTTCCTGCTTCTTCAGACGAGGCAACCTGCACTTTTTACTTTCCTTCCGCGACTCGAATCAAAGTCAAGAAATGTCGAGTCATTGAAACGCGTTGCCCATTCCCGGCGTCCCCGTCCGCCCCCCGCAAAGTGCAGTGTGAAATGCACTGCAGTTCCCGGAAGGGTGGCACTTTTCCGACGGGGCTGCCGTGCGCTCGCTCCAGGGAACAGCTTGCAGCACTGCAACTCGAGTCCCACCACTCGAGATAGCTTTGTGGACGGCAGGTGAGGGGCGGCAGGCACGAGCGATACCCTAAGGGCTATCCACCATGAAAGGGGCAACCAAATCGCAAAGGAATTCGCAGCGAAGCATTGCGGCTGATCATCATAATCGATAAATAATGAAGTGAAGGAATGAATCGGATCGGACCGGATGGGACCGGATCTGCTGGCAATAAGAGTGAAGAGCGGACTGGAGAGTTCCACGAGAGTAACGGCCCCTCGAAGTATTCCGAAGAGGAGCAGCGCAACGTAAACGAGCGCAGAAAAACCTTGAAAGTTTCCGAAGGAAGTGAGAGGGCAGAAAAAGTGTAAAAAGTGTGAAAGGGGTGGGCAAGGGGAGCGGGTAAAAGGCAGCGGGACAAGAGCCACATCAACGCGAGTAATAACAATAATAATAATAATAATAATGCAATGTCATGGGCAATGATTGAAATTAATGGATTTCTAAATGCTCTGCGTCATTGCAGTTCCCCCTGCCACCGACCGAAAGGGTGGCATGGGGTGGTGGGGGCAACGGCAATGGCAACGGCAACCTCGCTGTCGACAAATTGTTGCTGTGGCAGAATGTGGCGCCCTGCGATTTACATGGCCTCGACCGACTGCCTCTTGTGGCACACTTGAAGCTTAATTCCATTTTAATGTTTTTCTGCAGCCCCGAAACTCAAACCGAAAACCGGCACCGAGACCCGGAATAACCCTCACACTGAAACCGAAACAGAAGCTGCATCTGAAGCTGAATCTGAATCTGAAGCGGAATCTGAAAGTGGGACAAAAACTTGAGCGGAAAACCGCGGCAGCAGCCCTGATCCTGATGCTGATTCCGATTCCGATTCCAGGCTAAACTATTCGCTCTCGTCCTCTTATCCTTGCCCCTGCCGCCTCACCCAGCAGTTTGTTTTTATTTTTCAGCTGCAACTTGTGTGCTGTGCTTTTTATTTACAATTTAAGCGAAAATTAACGACTCACCGAGGGCTAAACTTTGGGGTTTTTGGCTTTAAGGGGGTCATTCGGAGGCAGTGCCATGGTTGGTAGCTATTCAAATTAGTCTTAGATTTGGATATAACTATTGGGGGAAGGTGCGACAGTGGCAGGGGCAAGTGCAATCAATTTCACGGTGCCCAAGGGATTCAAAAATTAAAAATTATAAATTAAGGTAAATGCCCAAGAGAAAAACAGCGAGAACTGTTATTGAACGATCTTCGTACATATATTTGAAAAATAAATATGGACTCCCCCTGCTCTGCCTCTCTCAGGCTCCTGTTTGCTCCCTGCGCCTTCGCTGCCAATCGCCATCATAAAGGGCAACAAAATGTTGAACAAATTTGTATGGCTGCCCCCGAAGCGTGTGGGCGCGGGAGGTATCCTGGCCAGCAGTGGCATGGCAGCCAGCGCTCTGTCCGCATCCGCATCCGCTTCCCCGCCTGCCGCAGCCCCCTCTTTGCCGGTCGCGCTGGTTTCTTGGCTTCGCAACGGTTTGTGGTTGTCGCTTTTGTGGCTGCCTCTTTCTTTCCCGCTCCCGCTCTCGCTCTGGCCCTGCCCCTGCCCACACACCGCTCGATGTCCTTTGCCTGTCGCGCCTTTAGTATTAATTACAAATGAAATTTCCTTATCATTTGACAACTCTCTGTCTGCAGGGCCGTCTGGGTCAGTGGCTGCCCGCTGGTTGCTCTCCTTCTGCCTTGGGCTGCCTGTGGCCCTCTCCCTCCCGAGGTCTCCGTCCCTTGTTTAGGGCCAATAAGCGAAAATAGTTGCTGCTAATTGTTGTTTTGTCGTTTATGGTTATGGGCGATGCGTGCTAATTGTCCGCCTCCCTTTGGCTCTCTCCTTCGCTCACCATCCGCCCCTGGCGCTTCCTCCTCCCATTGTTCAGCTTTTCAATTTCAATTCCGATGTCGGAGTTTTATTTTGTGTTCGTTTCGCTCAGCAAATTAACGGTGACACTTTAGTTGCGCTCAATTTCGTCTGCCTTTCGCCCCACTCCCCACTCCCACTCCCAGTCTCGTTCCCAATCTGTTCTGCTCGACCTTTGCCTCTCTGCCTGCTGCCTGCTGCCCGTTTTCTTCGCTCTTCCCGCCATTGTTTTCCCCCTTCTGCCGCTCTCGCTTCAGCCATTTGTTTGCTGTCGTCGGCGTCTCCTGTCCATTTAAAAAGCACCGTAAACATGGCCGACTCCTGGCGCGCCCAAACACACAAAAAACCCATGCCCAGAGCCTTCCTTCATTCGCCCCGACGACCCAACGAACCGACTACGAGATGCCCTGTACTCCTGGTACGCCACTGGGAACTGCGCACTGGGAGCGCTGCACCATCAAGTGGCAAGCGGCAAGTGGCCCAAGGGAAACCCAAAGTTCGCTCAGTGCCATATGTTCCGCCATAATTCAATATACTTCTGCTCCGTCCGATTACCGGGTACTACTACAGCAGGGGGGAGGGGGCAGTGTCATAGTGGGGTACTGGTGGTGGGGGGGTGGCAGCGAAAAAAGGATTGACGTGCGCATTTTAGTCACGCTGTCGCGGCTTTTTGCCTTTTTTGCCATTTTAGCTGATTGTTTTTGTTGTTTTGCCTCATTCCCAGCAGCTGGTTGTGGGCAAGGAACGGAAGGAAGGTAAGGGAAGGGAGGGAGATACACACACGCCATGTGTCGGCTGTTGGCTGGGGGCACGCCAGGATATGGGAGGACACCAGAGGGAACATCAGCTCCTGCCAGCGGGTAACATAATATTTTGTTGATGTTTGCCCGACTTGATTATATCTATCACTATCATAATACACCCCGTCCTCGGCCACGTCCCCATCCACGGCCACTGCCAGCCATATGCAAATTTCCTCATGCAAGGACACGGCAGGGAGACTCCTGAGAAGCCTGCACCCAAGAACAATATGCTCCCAAGGACCTGATGGGCTAACCAGGGGATAAAGACTACAAACCGAAGCACAGCGAGTGGATTAAAAGGGGGTAGGGGGGGCGATCTCCGTTCAAGAGCTGCCCGAAGAAGATGTGCTCTGGGAACTACAAGTGCGGAGCAGAGCCAGTGGCGAGACATGAATGTGATTTATAGGCGACAGATCGAAATTTAATTCCAGGCTGGCGCCCCTTGAGCCCACAGTTGAATAGCCTTTGTCTGATTCCTTCCGCCTGAATCATTCGCCCCCAGTCTGCCCACATCTTTATCCACTGCTAATTCATTGGAGGAGGAGGAGGAGCAGCAGGAAGAGGAGGAGGACGGGTGCGACTAATATGCAAATAGCTCAAGGAGTGTTCCGGGGTTCCACATGGCGTGGGCTCCGCTCCGTTCCGCTCCATTTTAAAAGCGCAAGCAAGTGAAAGCTTTCAATCAATGTCGCTCGCTCGTCAACCCCTTGCCCCTCTGTGGCCACCCTGTGGCCATCCTCCCATCGGACCACCTTCTGGGGGGCACACGACTCTCTCCTCTGGCTCCTTTTTTTGTGGCCAGCTTTGGCTTTTAATTTCTATTGCTACGATTGTATTTTTTAGTTCTGTTCTGCTCAGTTCGGTTCGAAGCGGTTCTCCTTGGTCAGGTCTGGTCTGAGTAACCATTTCCATTTCCATTTGCCGTATTTGTCCCTGCCTATGCCCCGCCTGCTGTTGAGTCCACCCCCTGCCATCGCCACCGCCACCGCCGCCACCACCGACACCATGGCTCTGGGCCACACCTCGTTCTTTGATTTTTATTAAGTTTTGTCGACTCGGTTTTTGCTTTCGTGTGTCCGCCACAACGCGTCTGCCTCCGCGTCCACGTCCGTGTCCGCCATTGTGTCCGGCCGGCCACGCCTTTGTCCTCCCCTGCCCCTGCCTTGGCCCGCCGCTTGGCTAATGGTAAATGCCATTTCAATTACGTACACAGTGCTAAAATTTTATGCCTCTGCCCCACCGACTGCTGCTGCTGCTTTCCTTCTCTCTGTTTTTGCTTTGTCGATTTCCATTTGCGCTTTAAGTGCATTTGCACAATGGAAGACGGGAAGACTGAGAGACGGAAAGACGGGCGGGTGTGGGGATCGTGGGGGGCTGCAGGGTGCGGCCATAATCAAACATCAATCCGATAGGTTCGCTCCATCCATTTCCATACATGTCTACCCGTACCCGTACCCGTAACCGTACCCGTACTCGCACATACATGAGTATTCCACATGGAAAGTGCCGGAAGTGCGAGCGGAGGAGTGACCCGACGACCCATATGATATGCCCCTGATTGTGGTCTATATGGCAATCAATTTGCATGCGCCATAACGCTGAAACAAGATTTCCTTTTGCGTACTGCCTCAAAGAGTTTCATAAAATTTGTTGTGTGCTTTCCACTTTCAGTCTTCGGCTGCCTCACGAACCTGGCCACAGAAGAGCGGCCGAGCTGCGAGTGGCTGGCGATCGTTCTTGTTGTGGCTTGTGGCAGCAGCGTCTTTTCCTAAGCATTTGCCTGAATTGGATACAACTTACAGCTGCCCTAGCATCTGACATGGATCTGCGAAGACCGGGCGTAAGCGGAGCAGGATTGAAGCAGTGCAACAGACAGAACTGAGAGTTAAAGGAAGAGCAATAAACACACAAGCCAATCAAACATCCATCTCCTTGCGCTTTCCATTCTGTGGTCATTTATTTTGCGGCTGTGATGAAGTCCGTGCAACGCGTATGGCAGGGGCACGAAAAACACCTGTCCAAAAACAAAAAACAAAACTAAAAAACAAAACGGAAACCAAGCAGGGCACAAGGCTGTGGAGAGGGAAGGGGTACAACTTTGTGAGCTCGTATCGTTTGCGTGGTGTTTGCTGCTGTTTTTGTCACTAGTCAAACTGCCAATAGGCGCGTCAGAGTGTCGGAGCGGGAGAGCGTTGACAACGCAAACGAATGAGCAGGAGCAGGAACAACACAGAAAGATGGAGAGAGAGGGAGAGAACGAGAGAGAGCTGAACTGGCAATGCACTCTGCTGACATATGCAGTTGTAACTGTAACTGTAACTCACGAGTGTGCCAGTATGGGAGAGGGAGAGGAGTTGAGTGGAGTGGAGTGAGTACCGCAGTCACTTTGGCTTTGCATTTTTTGCAAGCAGCTTTCGGATCAGAGAAATGAATGGTAAGAGCATCAGAGCGCAAGCGGGGCAGGGGCTGAGAGTTGGAGGGGGACGTGTGCGTGGGACCACAGCAGTTGTTCAGGCTCTCTCTCCCCTGTCCCCCCTGTCTCTGAGGCTCGCTGCCTTTTGTGTGGCTAAAACCGATCCCTGGGAACTCTTCTCTTCTCCTTCGGCAGATCATTCTGATCGCTCCTGCTCCGCCACTTGCTCTGTGTCCAGTTTTCCTGCTCTCTTTGCAAGCGCGCACAAAGCCAGAGCCAAAGCCAAGGAGAAAACTAATTTCGAACAAAGCAAACGAACAGAAAGGGAGGAAAAAAGCTTGCACTTAAATATTAGCAAAAGTTTTTATGTCGCCCGCTGCGAAAAGCGAATCAGAGAAGGGAAACAGAGAGACAGAGGGAGAGAGAGAGAGAACTAAGAATGTCAGGTTTAAGCGTAAATTTTCCACTGACACTGATTTGTTGCCTTTGCCAGCTGGAGAGGCAAGGCGCACAGGTGTAAGAGAGCCCACCAGGCGGAGCGGAGCTAACAACTGAGTGACAGCGCTTGTTTGCCTCCGAGAGCACAACTCCAGGGCGCCCCCTTGCCGCCCCGCCCTGCCTTGCACTCAAACTTTGGCAAGTTGTTGCTGCTGTTGCACTCATTATTGTCAAGTTGCCTCCCACACCATTCCACACCATTCTACGCATCTACACATCCCCTCACAGGGCACATGCAATTATGAGGTGAGTTCTGCCAGCCCCTGGAGCACTCCCACTGGCTCGCTCGCTCCTTTCGTTGGATGTACCTTGGAGCCTGCAGGAAGGAAGGAATATTCCGCTGCATAGTTTCGGGCGGCGTGGCATCCATACAAGTGCCAGGGACCTCACCACATCCACTGCCAGGCTGCAGGTGCTTCCAGTGCGTCCCTTTCTTGCCACAGAAAGCAGCAGGGCGGTGGGTGGCTGGCTGCAAGCACTCAAATTGTTGCTGCCAAATGCTGCCAGCAAAAGAGCAAACAGTGAAAAGTTAAGCGAGCCCATTTTTGGTGTCACTTCCAGGGACTCGCACATGGCCCCGCCCTCTCCCAGCATCGCTCCCTACCGCTGCCCACCCTCTAAAGAGTTTTAATGATGTTGCACGACTGTCTTCAGAATGCTGAGTGACCGGATGACCGCAGAGTCAGGAGCAGCAGCAGCAGCAGCAGCGGCAGTGGCAGTTGCTAAGAGAAAGAGTCGGAATTGTTGCTGCCTTTTTTGGCTTGTCGAAGGACTGTGAGGAGAGGAGCGGCAGGAAGGACAGCCCAGAGTATCCAAGTGACGGCGCCGTTAATTAGTCTAAGTGGAAATGGGTGCACAAACTTCGAGTAGACGCTGCCCCGTGCCCCCTGGAGCCCTCCCGCACCCCGTCTATTGTGTTGCCACCAATTGCTACTTTCACTTGGCCATCTGTAATCTGGCCGGGTCTGGCCTGTCCTCTCCTGCTCTTTCTTTTCCGTGAATCTGCTCTCCGCTGCTGCTGCTCTCCTAGTGCCGTTGCCGTTGCTGGTCCTCGTCCTCGTCCTGGGCCCAACTGCTGTTCACTTTTCGTTGCGGCCATTTAGAATGGGCAACCAGCATGTTGCGGCTTGGCATTTCCCGTGCATCCCGACAGTGCAGCGTCCAGGGGTATGCCCATGCATGGAATCCTGTAGTATCACCGTGAAGAACAGCCAGCAATGGATTTCCCTTCATTTATTTTCTCCAATCTCTGAACCATACATCCCTGTCCTAGGGTATCCCCAGCTCCATTATATCCCGTTTTCGTTTCCCATTTTTTCACTGCTCTGTTCTCGAGTTAGACCAGGACGCAGCCGGGCGAGCGAGCTCGAGAGATGCTCAAGTGGGTCTCGACCGCTGAGTGGGCCAAAGGAGAGCAGAGGATCCCCGGGAAGCGTTCAAGTTGGGTGTATTCATTTGTATTCATTAGATTCGCCTTGGAAGCGAGTGACCGTAACGCGGAGAGAGCCACCTGAGATTGCGAGGACTCTGCACTGAGCCAGCGACTGCTCGCTGCAAAATGAACGCTGCCAGGATCGGAATCCCATCCAAGGGTATCCCGGCCACTCAGACAATATTCATGACCATATTCCCCCACTCATATGTGCTGGTGTGGGTCAGCAAATGAATGGCAATCGTTTTCCACTTCAATTTTCCGCGCATTTTCCACACAGCAGACGCCGGGACGCAATTCGATTTTCTCTTTCACTTTGTGACACTCATTAAAGTGCGCTGCTGCTGCTGAATATTTCTCGCCGGGACAAACCAAAATGTTGGCCAAATATTTGGCCATTCTTTGGGATTCATCATTACGGCGGCTGGTGGGGGGGTGGCGCATGTGTGATGTCGGTTGGGTGCTGCTGCTGCTGCGAAAGTTTGTGCATCGAACACACATTCTTCATTAGCCGCGTGGCACACATCTCGCCTGTCTGCGGGCGGGCGGGCAGCAGCGCTGCAAAGTGTGCTACACTTGTTGTTCCTCCTTGTTGGCCTACAGCTAAAGCCTTTCCATGTGCGCCAGTGTGTGCCTGTGAGCCATGATAAATGAGCCATTGGCATTTATTTTCGTTTTCGTTTCAGTTTCATTTCATTTCGTTTCGTTTCGTGTTTCGTTTCATGGCAACGCAACGACAGCGACGACGGCGGCGGCTCAAAAGAAATCGATGTCTGCTGATTTTTCAGACCTGACTACTGAAAATCACATTACACAAACACCCTCCCCCCACACAGCCCACTTGGCACATGAGGCGGGTGGGCTAGTTCATCTAAGCGCACACAGGTGGCGCTAATGTGGCTGAAGCACCTCGACTGCTCTTGATTTGTTGCCGAGCCAAGGAAATTATGCCAATTTTTTGCCATTTCGTTGGGTCCAGCCCCTGCCGCCCTGCCGCCCTGCCCCACATGTATTTGGGTGCGACCTTGCGGCCTATTCATTTTCACAAAAGGATTGTGTGGAGTGTGTGGCCAGAGAGTGTGTCGAAAGTCGCTTTAAGTCGAGGCCTGAGGGCTGTGAAAAATTTAAAGGGATCCAGCCAAATGGAAGGCGAAAAGTTTGCCATCGCATAGTGCTATGGGTGGGGCTTTAGGGCAGAGGGATGTCAGCATTCGTTGAATGCAGTTGCTGCTGCGAGTAGGTGCCGCTGTTGGGGCGACTCCTCGCCTTGTGGCATCACTTTTAATCCGGCGCAGGAGCTCGCTGGAGAGACACTTGGAAATCAAATCGCATTGCTATTACATCTGACCAACGAAGCATATCGGGCCCAGGAGGGAAGACGAACGAAGACTGTGCGAGTTCAGCCCAAAGTGGCCAACGAGGATGACGTCGGCACGTCCCGGCCCAGTCCGGGGACAGCCAGTCGCTGCTCAGTTTTACACATGCTTTGCATGCGAATCCTGTGAGCAAACAGCAGGAGCAACTCGGGCAAAACTTGCGAGGGAATACCCTTGAGTACCCCCAAGGAGAGCGGCAGATGCAACGATCTGTGTGGCCCTGCCCTGCAGACAAATAATGCTGAAGAGTATATAACTATGGCAATGCCCCGTGGAAAGGGTATCGACAACGACCACATCTCCTCGGACTCGTTCGTGCCGGAAGTTGAGAAATTTCTAGACCAGAATTTTTGGCATTTTTACAGAACGTACTTTGGGGCCAATTTTATTAGGCAGGAGAAGCCAAGCCTCTGCTCTCTCTGCTCTCTGCACTCTGCTCTCTCTCTTTTTCTTTTGCAGTTTTTCTACTTCTCTGTGTTTTTTTGGTTTTTTGGGGCCACACGCAAAGCGGCAGCAACAAGGTAAGGGGGCAGGGGCAGGGGCGGGGGCATCGGCATTGCAACGGCATCGTCAACGTGCAGTCAAAAAGTTGTAATTTTAATTTAGCTTCTAACTGCCTCAAAAGACACACACACCCAGACTGAGACTGAGACTCAGACTCAGCCACGGAGCGGGAGGTCCAAGGCGTTGAAAAGCCACAAAGTTGCACGTGCAACAGAGGCGGAGGCAAGCCTCTGCTTTGGCTTTGACTGCTGGTCTCGTCACGCATGCCGCTGCACCTGCACCTGCAGCAAACTTCAATCTGTGTCCGTGTGTGTGTGGCAAGAAAGAAAAGAGTGGCAGCAGCGGAGGCAGGGGGGCATTAGGCGGACAAATTAAATAAACGAATTTCATTTGCATTTGGGCTGCTTCTGCTACGTTTATGCCTGCCCCAGGGGCAAATTAATTTAAGGCAAGTCAAAGGAAGCCAAAGAATGGGCCCAGCAAGCATCCTGGGACAGTCCTTTGACTAAAGCCACCAGTACAAGCAGCCAGCCAAAGGATTCCCTTGCTCTCTACTTGCGGCATGGATTGCCCGCCCTGTTTTGGGCTCGCATCTTTAAGAACTCCGACGGGAACTTTGCAGCAGGAACAGCTTGAACGATTTGTTGGCAGCAACTTTTCTGGCGCTTTCTTTCCTTTCTCCATCGCCTGCCAATGGGCCGACTCAAAACATTTGCTGGGGGGCGGTGGGGGGCTGTGAAAAATCAAGACGAACATTTTGCTGATCCCCTTTGAGTGATTTGCTTGTTTGCCCCACGGACATTTGACCCGGAGACGGCGAATGTTGCTGCTGCTGCTGCTGCTGCTGGGGCGCCGCCGCCTCTGACAGGTGAGGAAAGTCGTCGGCTGGGAGCCAACAGCCAACAGCCCAGCCACCCCAACAGCCAGCAATTAAGGCGAAAATCGGTTTTTGTTTCCACACACAAACACACACACAAATCCACACACACACACACAAGAGGAATAATTTATGTTCGAGCATTGCAATGCGAGGCGAGGGCCCCATCTCTCAGCCCCAGCATCAGCCCCTGCCTCTGCCTCTGCCCCTGCCTCTGCCTCTGAATACTTAATGGCCAATAGCCGGACTGCAGCAAAACGCTCTCTGGCCCACTCAATAATTGAATCAGTTAATAATGCAGCATAATGTTGCATAAATTATGGCTATGGCAAATCGTAATTGCCCCAAAAGGCGTTGCTCGGACTGGGACTGGGACTGGCAGTCCAAAGCAATCCACTGACGGATCTGCCACAGGGTGCTGTGGGTGCACGAACACGAACACGAATCCTCTCTTTGCTCTTTGCTCTTTCCTTTCCTTTCCCTTCCTATAGTTAGTCCAGATCATTGCTTATAGCCGGCATTGGCTTTGCTTTACGTGCACAGATCTCCGGCAGAACTGTCATTGCTTTGCCAGCGTTGAAGTCGAAGTCATTCAGTCTCTCTCTCGCTGACACTCACACTCACGAGTGCAGGGTAGGGGAGGTGAGTGCACTCAAAAGTGGAAGTGGAAGTCCAGTGGCAGCTGACAGCCGAGAGGAGGGGGGCTTCGCCCATGGGCAAGGTCAAAGGGCGGGCACACAAATACTCACACATCCACACTCTTCTGTGTGTGTGTGTGTGTGTGGGGGGGGTCTGCATGCGAGTGCGATTGAGAGTGCGAGTGCGAGCGTGTGCGAGTGCATGACTCCTGCCTTGTGTCTGCGTGTGCGTGTGTGAGCGTATTGTCAGGTTAATCACTCGTTTTGTTGGCAATTACTGTTATGACCCCAGCGAGCACGACGCTGGGACAACAATAAACGGTCCGGCGTCACAGCGGGCGGGCGGGCGGTCGGGCGGATGGTCGACCCCAAAGGAACGGGCACAGAGACGGCGACAGGGACGGGGTGCGGAAAGTCAAAGCCACTTGACCTTTTGCCGTTGCCGGCGAATATCAATGAGTCCATTATGTATGAATGTCAATGATTATGGCCGCCTGACATGACACTGCCACTGGGGGTTGGGGGCAGGTGGCAGGGGCAGGGGCAGGCATCAGGCAGAGATGGCAACGGCAATGGCTCCCCACCAAATGACAGCTGACAGCGTTTGGCATTTTGGCACCCTGACGACGCCGCAGTATGGGGACGAGCACTACCGACGCCTGATGACAATAACAGCATCAATTTGCCGTCACCTGGGCGGCCCATTTCCCCACCGGCTCTCCCTGGGGTGAGCGCCCAACTTGAGTAGGGTCCTGGCGCACGGTGCACGGCAGCCGGCGCCTGCCTCTCGCCCACATCATAAAATTTGAGCAGCACGCACTGACGACGTATCAATGTCGGGCATTCCACCAGATTCCCGCACGGGGGCAGCACTTTGCCACCCAAGGAATGCTGCTCCATTGGAGAGTCACTGTGTGGGAGGGAGGGAGCGAGGGCGGGAGGCAGGGTAGGTGGAGCAGAGTGACACTTGAGTCCCGCCGCTCCGTGTCGTGGCACTCGCACTTTGTTATGATTATTGTTATGATTGTTGTCGTTGGGAGCCTGAAGTGGTGCTTGGGGTGCTCGGGCCATGAGTTGAAAAATGTGTAGGCCACTTTTAGGTGCCACACGAGGCACACACAGAGAGGCACTCACACTTACAACAGGTGTCTCTTTGGGCGGCGAAACGTTATCAATGCCAAATTAAGCGTGAAATGCTGTCGCCCTTTTAAAGGCGATTCAGCCTCAGAGCCACAGAGCCACAGCCCGGAGGCACTAGGCCAGCCACCCCTGCCAAATGAGCCGTAAATAATTCACATGTGTGTGTGCACACACACACACACGCTCGCTCTTTAGTGCGGTGTGTGTGTGTGTTTGGGGAAAATTATTATGTCTGGCTGGGATCATTTATTAGCAAAGTTTTTTGCCTGAATCGATGGGGCGCAAAAGAATTATGCAGAGACCCGGCAGCAAGCCCCAGCAGCATTATAGCCCATTGTTCCAGCAATTGGGAACAATTAAGCCAGCTTAGACAGGGAGAGACAGGGAGAGACGGAGAGTGGAAGGGAGGGGGTGAGAGAACTGGCAAATACTCTCGGCCACAGTGCCACAGAGCCACAGAGGAACCAACTGCCAATTGCAGCTGCCATTCAATAAAATTTAAACGTCAAAGCGGCATCGGGCCAATTATTTGTGACCGCACTGGACCCAAACAGACACGAGCAAAAAAGAAACGAAAAGCGTAGAAGAGCAGCAGCGAGTGGGGTGCGGGAAGGGGCAGGGACAGAAACAGAGAAGGAAACAAAAAAAAGGATTCAGTGGAATGAAAAGAAGGCTGAAAGAAAGAATAGAAAGAAAGAAAGAAAGGAGCGGCGGGCGTCCTGGCGGGCCTTTGTCTCTGCGATTCCTTTGTTTCGGCCAAATGCTCGACGAGAATGAGAAGATGATGAAGCAGCCACCAGGAGGGGATGAGCTGGGGCAAGAGCGTGCAGATCAGAGGAGGGGGCGGCAGGGAATGAGGCAAGTCATTTGAAGATGGCGGGGCATTGTGCAAATTAAAACTGCACTTGATTATTTCTCCTGCTAATTTTCATTGTTCAACCCAAAAAAAAAGGAAAGAAAGGAAAAGGAAGGAAAGGAGAATGGGAAAGCAACAAAAAAGAAGCTAAGAAACAGGGGTGGAGGGGTGGAGGGGCGGCAGGACACCGCAGCTGAAATGAACAATTGTTCCGAATTAAAGCAGAAGACAGAAGGCAGAGGAGACTCTGCCCGCGATCGTGACATTCGTGGCATCCATCGCAAATACTAGCCCCCAAAGGGAAACAAATCCGAGCATTCTAATCGTGATGCAGTGACTCGTTCACGAGTGTATTCATGGAGCATTCGAAGTGCCCCTTCATTAGCGGGCGAGGCGTGGCATCTTGAGCGTTCATCGAGTGGCTGGGGTGGCAGGGGGTGGGCAAGGGTTTCCCTTTTGGCTGTTGCCTTCCACAAATTGAAAGCGGAATGCCGCGAAAAGCCACCAGAGATGCTGCTGATGGCCAGAGCGAGGATGATGATGATGGCGATGACCGGGCAGGCCAAGCGACAATAAAAACAAAAACAGAGCACACACAAAAGACAACAACAAAAACACAAAAACGTTGACGACTTTTGGCAACAATGAAACAATGAAAGCGGCCAAAACGGTGCTGCTGCGGTGCTGCGGTGGCAGTGGGCGACAGGCAGACAGCGTGGCTCCAAGGGATGTGGCATGAAGTGAAGTGAAGTGAAGTGAGGGAAGGAGGATAGCAAGGAAGATCGAAAGACAGCAGAAACAGATTGAAATCAGTTTGAAAACAAGCGAAGCGGAAAAATGCATGACCCGCTCAGCGTGGGGCAAGAGGCAAGAGGAGAAACAGGACAAGGGGCAGCAGGAAGAGAGGCAAGAAGGCATTGGGCATTGGGCACTGGCCCATGCCACTGGGGCATGGGGCAGGAAATGGAAATGGAAATGGGACAACAGTTGGCCATGGTTAAGTGCTGGAAATTATGTTATGCTCTCCTCCTCCTCCTTCACCTCCCCCTCAGGCTGCTCTCTCTTGTCTATTGTTTTATGTCTCCATTCCCGAGGATTATTGGCCATGCCTGAGAGCACACACACACACTCCATATGTCCCTGCTCCCTGGCTCGGACTCACTCCATCGCCCCAGCCTTCACGCTGCCTGATTAACTCAATGAATAAGCCATCGCTCCAGTGGCTGCTGCAACTTGTGTCCTGTGGGGCTCGTTCCCAGCTAAACTCTCGTCTAAGTCGCTGCCAAGGCTGCAATATGAGTGCCGGCACTGGATTTTTGAGCCGCAAGTTCCCAGAAATTGAATCCGAGAACAGCGCTCGCTGTGCTGCCTGCTGCCTGCCCCTTACAGCTCTGGCCTACTGGGCGGGGGTGTTGTGGTGGATAGCCGGTCGGCAATCATATTTCCATCTACTGTTTGAATGCGAAACGATTTCCGAAATGCAGCACACAGAGAACTCCCCCCTCCCGCCCTCGCTGTCGCTGTGCTTAAGCCCAAAACGACAAACAAACAGCAACAACAATGCGGAAATAACTGAAACAAAAAGTATAATTTCCATTTCAAATTGAATTTTCATTTGCACAAAAGCATAAACGAGGAGCCAACAGCATCGGCATCAGCATCCGCAGATGACGATGAGACCATAAACTCCAAACTCCGGACTCGGTAGACTGTGGCCTGTAGCCTGCGGCAGTGTCTCAGCGAGTGGGTATATCTGTGGGATATCCAGCTGTATGTATGGGCAGATGGGCATGTGCACTGGGGGGGGGGGGGTGGGCCAAAGTCCACAAGCAAAAGCGAAAATCAATGTCCTAACGCGGGGCAGTTTAATGTTTTTGGGATTACAGGCCTGCGGAGAGACTTGGCTTGGCTTCTCCTTCCTCTCTTATTTTTTGGCGGGGAGGGGGCTTGGGGGCTGGGAGCATTCATGCATGCTCCGACGTGCAGCAACTTAATTTGGCATTAACACACACACACACACAGGCACAGACAGACAAACACACAGACAGACTGGGGTCCAATGTTGTTCTTACGGTCATTGCAGCCGCCCCCTAAAATGCTGAAGATCCATCCGGAAGCTGCACACAAAAGCAACAACACGGCAAGTGTCCTGCAACATCCACAAGCACACACACACACACACACACACACACCCCACCCCCACACATCCCCCCGAAAGCAACCATGTTTGTTAGCTACGTGCCACATTACGTAGCCGACGAGTGGGCCAGAGACAGACACCGCACTGAAGGCGGAGGCGGAGGGTACAGCACAGGTAAGCAACACTAAAAGAAGCAACTATTTTTCGGGTATATTTATGTATAGTTTTGGGCACAAAAAACAACAACAGGAACAGGAACAAGGAGCTGCCATAAGTTCTGCGACGAACCCGAAACACTCTGGGACTACTCTGGGCACGAGGCCATAACGAGAGCTGCCATGAAATACTTGAAATATATTTAAAGTGCATGGATAAAACGCAGTTAAGAGGGCTCTTCGACAGTCCCCAAGGGAGCGGGTTGGCAGGACACTCCAGAAGGGAACAGCTATTAAAGTTCTTCCGCTGATCACTCCGCTCAATCAGAAACGGAGTCCTACACCCGCGAAACGCACTGTAAGAGCATTCAGCGTGCGCTTCCCCCTTTGGTTTTTATTCCATTTTCACTTTGGAATTTTGTTTATTTCCGACACGAACCGACAGCGGCAGCAGCAGCGGCAGCACAGCAGCAGCTGCATGGGGGATGCCATGCCGAAAATCATATTTCTGAAATTGTTCTTTCAATTTCGCGTTTGCCATTTGATAGTGGCAGGGGGAGGGCGTATTTTCACTCCAGAAGAGAGCTATCGATGGCCAAGGGGGTGGATGTAAATGTTTCCCATGAAGAGGATTACTTAATGCATTTTCGGTGAGTGGAAATTCATTTATTAAGCCTTGAGTGGAGCTTCTCCAGTGACTCTGGCTCTGGTTCTGGCTCTGGCTCTGGCCCGTTTTCGTTCTCTGGCCTCTCTCCCGTACTCTTTTGATTTCCCACACGTGCCGCGAGGGGTTGCAAGTGGCAAGCTGCAAGCTGCAAGTTGCACCTGGAACTGTCCCAGCGCTCACGGCTGATTTATCGTCCATGAAATTTATGTTTAGTTTAATCGAATGGGGCAAACAAAAATTGTGCAGAGCGAGGCGGCCTGCTTATCGCTGGCCACGCCAGGCCAGGCCAGGCCAGGCGCGCCCGGACCAGGCCAGTTGCAGCCTCTCCTGCTGGGCCACCCCACCCGTCCCTCCTTAAGGTGCAAAGTTTACTTAAGCGAAGGAGGCGCTGCAAAATTAAGCAGCAGCAGAAGCAGCAGCAGGAACCGGCGGAAGCCACTCAACTCAATGGGTGGGTGGGTCGGCGGGGCTGCTGCCCCTCATTGCTCCTCAACGCTCCTGTTGCCTGTTTTATTTCTTGATGCCAGCACCGCTCTGGCGCCGCTGCCCCACCGTTTACTGCTGCAACTGCTAGACGCAACTATTGCAAAATTTCAACGTGAATTTATTGCATGAACATTTCTCCGTTCTCTACCCTCTCCCACTCTCTCCCCCTCTCTCTCTCTCTCTGTGTAGGTGTGTGTGCATCCCCCCTTTGCATTTTGTTTCCCCTTTCTCATCTTCATCTCATGATATTTTCGTTTTTCTACCATTTCTCGTGCCTTTTTTCGACCTGTTCTCGCTGCTTCTCTACTCCGCTCCTAAAGTTCTCCGCTAAAAATTTTTCTTGCGGCCGCTGGCTCTGCTATATATTTGTCCAAATATACATGCACATATATATGCGCATATATATCTGTATTTGGTATGTATGTGCCGTCTGAGGCTGTCTTTAAAGTCGCGGCGAGGAGAGCGCGCACAGACGTTGCATAGTTTGCGGCGCTGTGGCAAATGCCTCCACCGAATGGCGCTGGCAGTAAATGCTTCGAAGTTGCAACATTCATGAGTGTGTGGATCTTAAATTAATTATCGCAAAACACTCCTTGAATTCTGATTTAAAATTAAATTTCAATAAATGTTGAATTCTATTTTTATCTAAATTTTCCGCTTTGGTTTTTTCCGTTTTATTTCATTAAAATTTGATCGAATTTAAATTGGAATCTGCGGCAATTCAAAAACTTTTGTCTATTTGCATCTATCGATTTGCATTTCATTGGCTTCGGCTCAGGGCCTCAGGGCTCTGGCTCAGGGCTGAGGCTCATTACCAATGCACTTCCCTGGCCTCTCTCTCTGCCTCTGTCTCTGCCTCTTTCTCTACCTCTGCCTCTGCGTCGGCCTGCCAGCTCATCCTTGGCTTATTCCGGGGGTAAAGTTGGCCCTAAGTAGCTCCCGATTAATGTGCAAACTTTTTGGTCACTTGCATCCGTTTCTGGTAATTTGAGGCTTCTCTTGGTGCCTCTCCTTGCCCTTCCCCCTTCTCTCTCTCGCTGCTGCAATTTATTTATTTATTCTGTTGCTCATTATCTGCCAGGGCTGCCAGGGGCTGGCCAGGGTCGCCAGTGTGACCATTTCGTAATTAATGTTAAATTTATGGTGACAGATCTGTGGCATTGATAAGACGTCCAGCAGAACTAGCCCAGAAAGCAGAAGGGGCGACTTATCGGGGCGACGTGCCTCGATGTTGCACTGCACTCGATGTTGGGCTGTCGTCGTTGTTGCAGCTGATGTTGTTCCGCTTGTTGTTTGCCCAACTTGCTGTTGCTGTTGCTGTTGTCGTTGCTCCTGTTCCTGTTTCTGTTCCGTGTTGGTATTGGTGTTGCAAAGTTATGCAAGCTCTCGTGTCGGGTTGATGTGCAGGAAATTTGCATATCGCATATCGTTGACACGGCTGACACTGACCCCAAAGTGCAGGTGGCACGGTAACACGGCGGCACGGGTTGCAGCTGCATCACTTGCCTGCGGGGGAGTAACCTGGGAAGGGGGCGGCGTGCATGCTGCGGGGAATTATTCAATTTTTGACTAGATCAAAGCCTGCGATGACAGCCAGTTTCGTGACTCAGGCTTAGCGATGGTACACAATTTTAAATATTTTATTCGATAACAAATCGATAAAATATCGATTATTTTTAATTGTTGAATGCTTAAAAATTTAAGTAAAATATTTGTGCATGCAAAATATATTTTAAAATATTAGTGGCAAATGTTATCGATAACTTATCGATATAGCAATCGGTGTTACCAGTTTTGAAATTTGAAGCAAAACTATTAATGAGCCAGTCGCTCTCATGCATTTACGTGTCGTGTCACGCAGCTGCCTGCCGCGCTTGCCACTTGCCGCTTGCAGCAGGCGGCAACTTCGGACTCACCTTGCATTCGGGCCAGGAGCAGGAGGAGCGTGCAGCAGAGTACCTGAAGCAGCTCCATATTTCATCAGCTGTGAGTTATGCGACAACAACGACAGCGCCAACGGGACTCCGGCGAAAGTTGCACGGTAACTTACTGCCACTGTCAGTGGCACTGCCACTGCAATTGCAACTGGAGCTCAAACTCGAACTCGGACTGGAGGTGGAAGTGGGCGTGAATGAGGCTCCTCTCCTGCTGCTGCTGCTGCTGTTGCTGCTGCCACAGCCTGTGACTCCTGTTCGCCTGTTTAACGTCAGTTTTTCCACTGTGCCTGCGATGCCTTCGGCCGTTGCCGTTGCCGTTGCCGCTGCCGCTGCCGGGGAACAATGCGAGCGTTGAAACTTAAAAGGCAAACGGCATTCTGCGTAATTGCACTGCCAAGTACTGCAAAGAAAGCCAAACAGAGAGAGAGAGAAAGAGAGAGAGAGCAGTAGAACATGAGTGAGAGGTGGATAAAGCGCACAGAGATAGAGGGACGCTGACGTTGGGTGGGCTGTGGGGTGGGGGAGACTTAAATTAATTAGAACAACAAAGCAAGTCAAGTGCTCCTCTGGCATGTGGACGGACCTGACTGACACCCTGTGCAGGATACCCTGTGACTGGCAAGGGAGAGATCTGCTCCCATGGAGCCCGACACTTTTATCTGCAGAATAAATGTCCCGTAGCAGAGTTCCATCTATCTGTGTGCCAGGTGCCAGGTGCCACATGTGGCGCATGGTGTACCCCACTCCGGCTACAGGGTATCCCCACTCGCATTTGTATTAGCAATACGGGAGCCGGAGCACAGCCCTTCGGGCTGCTACCGTCTGGGGGGCATTACGTCAGAGATGGAATGCACTCGACGCTGCAAATGTTATTAACAAACACAATGCCATAAATACGGCGGGAACAAACACACACACACACACACACACAGACACTCAACTCAGGATGGGTGAGTACGGGAAGGAGCAGTGGCAGCCCCGGACAAGGACACGGCACAACAATGGCAGGCGATGGCCACGGCTGAGTGACCTTTTTGGTCGTCAAGTAATCGCATTCGCAACGGTAGCCCGTAGCCCGTACCCAGTCCGCCCTCCCCCACGGCCAACTTCGCATTTTTATGGCAACAAACGTCAGCCATAAACATTTTTATAACGCTGCAAGGTGGGGGGGAATGGAGCAGTGCCTGCAGCAGCAGCAGCAGCAGCTGCAGACTGGAGCAGGGGCAGTGCCAGTGGCAGGGGCAGCAAAGAAAACGCATAAACCACAAGCAAAATGAATTGTGTTTTCACTTTTTGTAATTAGCCCGCTCTAAAGTGGCCAGGCCAGGCCAGGCCAGTGGGCCCGGCTGGAGTGGCGGCTCCCACAGCAGGAATAGGAGTGCGGGTAGTGCGAGTCCTGTCCAAGGCTACCCTGGCCTCTGGCCCCCGTCTGTTGATGTGTGTGCAAAGTAAATCATGATAAATACACTCAGAAGGTGGAACAGAGAACGCAGCCGAACCGAGCTGAATCGAATCGAATGGACGGGCAATGGGGAGTGGGTGGCATGCATCGCCGTGCCACTAGAAACTTAATCAAGTCAGACTTCACACAACTCAGAGGGCAGATTCTACGTTAAAAACTGCAAACTGCAAAACTGCAATTGCCATTCAGTTGGCAGAACATTTTTGACGTGCCACAAATGCCTCACTCACTCGATCTCAGCTCGCAAAGATCAATGGAAAGCAATGAATTGAATTGAAATGAAATGAAATGTTCATTCCTTTGGGGCTTCCCTTCCGCCCTTCCGCCTTTCGGGCTGCTGCCTGTGAACTTGAAAACGCTGTCTGGCAAAACAGAAAGCAATCAATGAAAATATTTATTCAAAGACCCGCTCCGCAGCGCTCCACTCCGCACCGCCAACAACAATAACCAGCCAGGACAAAAGGCCCGGCAACAAGTCTTCAGCGTCGTCATCGCCATCAAGGGTCTTGGGGGGGGTTCGGGGGATGGTGGGTTATTTCGGCAGAAAATTTCCTTTTGTCCGAATTTTTGGATATTTGTCCACTTTAAGTTATTTGTATTCAAAATATTCACTTGGTGCGGCCGCCACGTCCCACGTAGCGACAATTTGTAAACTAGGCCTGAATAAAACATGAAACACTGAAGGAGAAACACTACATGTGTACAGGGGGTGGGGGTGTTGTTGGCACAGGGCTGTGCTCCGCCAGTTCCTCTGACGCTGGAGTTCCATGTCCCGGGCCCGGGCCCTGTGTCCGGACAAAACTGCACGGTTACATAAACAGGATAATAAGGCACTTAACATGCACTCGTCGCTGTTGTCCAACACACTCACGGCTCGTGGGATGGGGAGCACACATATGAATGGAATGAGCCAGAATAAGTAGGCAGCAGGCCGTACGGCTGATACGGCTACCACGATACCCAGTGACCCAGGGAGCGCAAGCCTCTGGCACGGGAGACCCACGAAAAGTGTGCCCACTGCGAGGGGAGTGCTCCAAGGCACTTAATTGATTCATCGTTGGGCAATAAAAATGTACAAAGTCTGCCAGTTTTAGTTCTGATGCTCCCCCACTGCCCGTTTATTCCATATGCCCCTTTTACTCCACGACTACGGGGTATAAGAACCTCCAGCCACAGCAGCAGCAGCAGCCGAGCCAAATGGCAAATGGCGAATGTTGAATGCCAGAAATGCCTCGGAATGGCTTCGTTGTAGGCGTAACAATAAGGCGACCAGCAGCAGCAGCGGCGGCAGAAGGAAGCAGCCAGCAGGCGGCAGGAGCCAGGAGTCGCCGCCACTTATGTCAGAGCAAATCAAGCGTTACACTCGCCAGTCCCAGTCCCAGTCCCCAAACCAGCACCAGCTCCACACACACACCCCCATATCCTCCCCCACACTGCCCTCCCCCACCCTTTGCCACGCTTTAGACATTTCGGCTTAATTTACGTTTTATGTCATGTCACGAGCGTAATTGAAAATTTCCCATGCCTCCCTGCCACATGCCACAAACATCCATTGACGGGTGGTGCGGGGAGCGTGGGTTGCCCCTCCAGTTAATACCCGATCGAGCCTAATGAAGCCATCGTTTTGGGCTCAGGAATTTCAGGCACTTGATATGGAAATAAAGATGTAAATAAGATGATCCTCCTGCCGCGCCCCTTGCCGCCCCCACAGCATGGAGCCCCGCCTCGAGCGCCATTTGCATTATGCAGCTCAGATCGAAATGCTGCTTTAAGTCTCCGGCAAAAGCGGCTGCTAAATTATTTATGAATGCTGAATGCACAGCAAAAACTGTGCCTAAACTTTCAATTTGAAATGCATTTTGCTGTGGCAGCCACAGAGCAGACAGACAGACGGACAGGCAGACGGACGGACTTAGCCAGGAGCCAGACCGAAATAAAACCCAAGCATAGACTTATTAAAATTTAAAATGGAAACAAAATAAAACAAAACGAAATAAAATGAAATAAAATAAAATGAAATAAAATGTGTGGCGAATGTGTAAACTGTGTGACAAATGCCTGAAGTACGCCAGTGTCCAGATAAGGCTGCACACGAATTGCATAATCTGCAGCCGCATTGTTGCCGAATGTTTTTGCTCAATGTTTAAAAGTTAATTGCCAGAGACAGCAGCAGGCAGCGGACAGAGGACTCTGGCCAAAGGAGTGTCCAAAGGAGTTTTAAATGAATTTCCATCTATCATCAGGGCAGATCAAATGGAATTACAGCACCTAAGCCATGTGCAAACGAAGCTTACGAATGCTCAAGTGAGAGCTTCGAGTGGGGGATGGCACAAAATCATCATTAAAACTTGATTGGCTCTATGGGGATGATATGGGAATCTGCAGAATTAATTTCCTGGCGACGATCGAGCACTGCTCCCTGGGCCTGGGGCCTGGGGCCACGGATGATCTTCCACCACACAAATCATTCGCAGGCCATTGGATTCTTAATTTGCTTTAAATAAATTTTATTGGCATTGCCATGCAACTGTGCAGCTGTGCAGTTTCCTTCAATCCCCCCTCCACCCACATCTGCAACTCTGCCACATCCTCTTCGGCAATCCCAATCCCCCCTCCCCAACCCACCTCTCTGCAGAACTAAATGACATTTATTGTCAGTCGAGCGGGAGAGGGAGAGGCCTGGGCACGGCCCTGGTTGCGGGGCAACGTTAACCGAAAATGTCTTTTCATATTTTTCATGCACAATTTCCACCGAAGCGACCGACAGCCCACACACACACACGCACACGCGCACACACGCAGCCGTATTCATACGCTTTGCATGATGTATTTGTATATGTATATGCTTTACTTGTGCGTATTTATTTATTGACCAGATCCAGAATTCAGGCCCAGATCCCAGATCCCACAGTAAGAGCTGCAGCCAGAGCCAGGCCAGCGCTGGAGTTGGAGCCACTTCCACGTCCAGAGCCATTTCAGAATTTCATTTGCGGCCCAAAGAATATTGCAATGGCTGACAAATTTATTTCGTTTGCCGCTGGCGGTTTTTCTTTTCGCTTTCCCACCCCCACCCCCGGCTTTCGCTGCTTTCCCCTTTGTTCTTTTCATTTTTGCAATGTGTCGGGCCCTGCCATGCATATTAAAATGTTCAAAAAACACACAGAGTAAACCCACCCGTCCCCCTGCGCCCCCCAGATGCGTCGTCGGCCATTTACTGTTGCATATTCATTATTGAAAAGTTTCACCAGCCACTGTCCCCCCCACTGACTGTCCTACGGGGGCCAGGGGGGTGCCTGCTACTCATCGAAAAAATGATAAGCAAATGTTTTTAAATCTATATAAATATCCCTAAGGGATCCCCCTCAATGGGCCTCTCAATTGATTTATTGTCCGTTTCTTTTCTCTCTGTTTGTTTGCACTTCACACCATTGGAACCGAATTCCAGCTGGTGGGTGGGGGACTATTCGAGGCTGGACTGGACTGGAGGGATCCCCCAGGATAAGTGCCAGATCGTGGCACACGCCAGCAGGACATGCAGAAATGTTATCTAAATAAATTGATAAATGGATAAACTGATGCTCGAGCGACTCTTCCCCTTCAGCCTCTTTGTAGTTGCCTTTCCATCGCCTTGGAGTTGTCTTCCACATGCCTCAGTCGCGTACTGGAGCTGCCCTGCCCTGCCCCGCAGATGACGAACGCAATCATAATAAAAATCTGCTGCAATCTCAGCGCGTTAAGTGCTGCTCAGCCGCAATCAGTTGTAAAACTTAGTCGGGACATTAGACATTAGCCACACACCGCAATGGAACAGCACACACACACACTGTGCCACACTGTGCGGGCGGTGTGGCATGTCCAGGCGTATTACGTTCCGTTACGGCTTTCGGCGTAACAGTTGCGTGGAGCATTACATGGGAGCATTGCTGCCGCTACGTAAACATAAACGGCTGCTAATTGAAATATTAACACCTAAACGGAGCAGGACGATGGCGAGGCGATGTCACCACACCATACGACACACACACACGACACTATGTGCGTGTGCAGAGTGTGTCTGTGGGTCCGTGGGTCCGTGGGTCTGTGCGTGTGTGCAATTAAACAAAATGCGCATAACAATTGGCTAACCACGAAATGCGACCTCAAAAGCATAAACAACCGCAAATGTTGCGTCATGAACACGCGAATGGCGAACAAGACAGAGGGCCAGGCAGGCAGAGGGTAAAATGGTTAATAGATGGAACCGACCAGGCGAGGGGCGCACAGCAGGAGGGGTCGTTCCCCTGAATCCAGAATCCGGTGGGGCGAGGCATATTGCAATTTGCCTCCAAAATGAGGGAAAGATTTCCACGCACGAAACAGGCGAGTGGGGGCAAAGCATTCGAGTTTGTCACATCAATTGTTTCCCCTTTTTGCATTAAGAGAAATTCCATTTCCATTTCCATTTATGGAAATCTTTTGGGTGCTGCGGAGGAGTTTTTACAGGAAAAAGCTGCTTAGGGAAAGGAATTTCATTTGAGACCGAATTGTACCCAGGAAAAGATTTGTAGAGGGTTACTGCTAAAAGAACTGCATTTAGAAGAACAATTTTAGTTTTAAGCAAATAATTATATTTTAGAGAATTTTAAATGCCGCCGAAAACTATTTCCAGAAAATATTAAACGAAAAATGTATACAAAAAAACATTTCTGAAAAAATAAATATTAAGTCCTCTTACAACTTTCTCTGGAATCAACTAAAATTGTTCTTGCTTTGAATTAAATCCATCAGGGATGTTTTGGGCATCCATAAATCCCCTTAAAAATCAAAATTTCAGTCACATTTTGCATTTGCAAAGCATTGAAGAGGAAACCAGTTGGCAAACATTTTTTAGGCTCGAATTAAATAATTTAATTTGATTTTAATATTTAACGATATTCTTTTAGAAATGCGCATTTAATACAATTTGATTCGCCAATATATTAACATAGTATGATACAATTAAATGCCACAAAGGAAACTATGAAAATGAAGGAAAAACTCTGTCGGAAAATGCCATTTATCTTTTTTGTACACAAAGAGCATGCAGGAGTGTAGAGGGGTTTATTAAACGCGATCATTATGTTAGCCGAAACTAACAAAAAATAATTGTATCTGGCTCCTTGAACACCTGGCTCCCGAATTGGCTGCACACTTTTGGCATGAATACTCCCAATTTACTTGCCGAAACGAAACCATCCTGGAGGAACATTTAAAGTGTCTAATCTATATACAATTAAACGGATTGGAACTGAATGAAGTGAAGCTTGATTGGTGACGGCAACAGGAGGAGCAGACCCAGAGCCGGAGGACTTGCATACTGCCTGAATGCATGAGTCCCGACAGGCAGCAAACTCTTCCCCACGTGTGGCCTGGTGAGATTTTTTTATGAAAATTCTTTTTATTAATTTCGTTTTGTAGCTGTTTTTATTTTGTTACTCGAAAAAAAACAGGCAGCAGAACAGCAAGAGCTGAAAAAATCTACAAATAAATTGCCAGAATGATTTTATTGTCGACAGCCAGCCAGCCGGCCTGATGATGTTGATGGCGCCGCCGTTCAGCGAAATTGCTGGTAAATATTTGTGCCATTTTCTCCTTCCATTTTTCGTGTTGCAACCAAAAATATTAAATGCGAGTATCATGTGCGTGGCAAGGAGGGAAGCCACGTGGCAAGGGGCGGAACTGTTGTTTGTCCAAAAATTGGCCATTTGATTGATGAAAATTTGATGAAATATATTTGCCATAAATATTCGTATTCGCAGTCGCAGTCGCATCGGACAGGCAGATGATTACAATTGCCTCCCCGCCCGGACTAATCCGCATCAATTAAACAATGATTGCCGTCAATGGGATTGTGTCCAGTGGCGCTGCTCTTATCGGCAGGCAGTCAGACCAAAGACCCAACAAGTTATACACAATATTTACAATGAATTTTATAATTATGCGCTAATAGCCCTGGGTGATAGTTGTCGCTCAAGGCATATTCAACGACTGCGCTAAAGGCACCCACTTTATGATTCATTTTTTTTTAGCTTCGCGAATTATTATTCACAATTTGGCACCAAAAAACGTATCACAATTTGCTTCCTCCTATTTGCAGAATTTATTGCACAAACATGAACGGGAATCTTCAGGTGGAGCGACTTGTAGAAGCAATCCTCTCACAGATCGTTTCCAAGTCCAAGCACATTGAAAACAAAATCAATTCTTAGCATAAATTTCCATTCTCAGCGAGAATCTTTTTGGGGGAAAGCTCCAGGGTTTCCTTTTCCTCAGCCCTGTCCCTGGCACACGCAAAAATGTTAGAGTTTTGCATCAAAGTTTTACTCCGATTTTCTGCCAATTTCCATCCACTTAAAATGCAAGTTAATATGAAATATTGATTGTCAGGGAAAAATTGGGGTGGTGGGGGAAATGCAAAATCACTTATAGTTCCAGGGAGCTGCAAGAAGGATGGATGCCTGAGTAAGGATTTGGATTGTTCGATTGTTTGAAATCCTCCTCCGCCTCTGCCACTGCCACTGCTGCTGCCACTGCTGCTGCTGCTGCACCCCTGTTTGAATGCACTTCCGTTTCCGGCGCTAAAAGTTGGCATTTAAAATGCAATCGAGAAACGATTAGTCAACAAACGGCTGGCTTTGTCTTCGGTTCCCGCTCGCTTCCTCCCCCCCACTGGAGCACTGGAGCACTGAAGTTTGTGAAGCCTTTTTGGCTGTGAAGGGGAGCGGAGCGGAGCTATTGGCGGAGTTGGCTAATGAAAATTACCAGGCCACACCGATATGTTGCGATGTGTGTGTGGGTGTCTGGGTGTAATGTGTGTCCTGGCACTGACGCTGACTCTGACTCTGATTCTGGCTTGTTTGATTATAATGAGCACAAATTACGTTGATTTGGGGCTTCGCTTCGCTTTGATTCGCTTGTGGAGCGTTTCGTCTGCGGTTGCAATTTGGTTTTGACAAAAATGCCAACAGCCCCGCCGTCACAATTCGCCCGCTCATTAGGTTTCCCGCTCCCGCTCCCGTTACCGTTCCCGCTCCGTGGAATTTCATTAGCTTTACCTTTTAATTTGATTAATTTGATGGCCTGTTCGGGGGCGCGCTCGTTTGTTCTGTTTGTGGATTTCTGGCGGGGATTAGGCGCGGCGGCACGGAACAAAAACAACAAAAATCATTTTCCAAATCAATGTATAATTTATTTATGGCCAACACTTGAGACTGTGGCCAGGCACCGCCTGCACTTGCAACAAAACAATTCGCGCTTAAACTCTGGGCAGAACACGCGACGGTTCTACGCGCTCTACGAGTGGCCGAAAGGACCAAAAGAGTGCCAAAGACTGCCAGGCGCAGCAAGAGGACCACCAGAAGGACTACCGCACGTGTTGACGCTTCAAACAAAACTGTTGCTGCCGCCGCGGCACAATAACTCCCGAGTCGTGCCACACTCGAACGGACTTGCGAGGGCTTCGGCGTTTGGCGTTCGGTTCCAGCCATCGGCCACCGCTGCCAGGACTTGAACGCCGCTCGGCTGGCGTGCTCGTTCCTCGGCGGCCTTCGTGCTGCGGCCTGATGGCCTGCCGTTGGCTGTGGAACAATTTGGCGGCATTGAGGCTCGCTTCCTTTTGGCTTTGCCGTGCCGCAAATTTGCCATCGGCGCCTGCGCCCATGTAACAGTTTCCGGGCCGCCTGAAGGAGCTCCTCGCCCGAGCACAGTCGCGACGCAGCCTCGTCCCGGTGCTCGGCTGGACGTGTGGCCATCGTGTGTCTTCGGGCGTCGCTTGTCGGTCTTCACCATGCGGTGGATTCCACATGCCGGTCTGTTTACGTTTTCTGTTTACATTCCAGTTTCCAGCAACGTGGAAACACGTGGCAGCTTGCCCCTGCCCCTGCCCCGGCCACTTGGGACAGAAGTTACAAGGAGTCCTTTTTCTAGCAGTCATGATAGATTTTTTTCAAGTGGGAGACTCAGAGGAGTAGCAACTTGGGGACTGCTCCCCATGACAGCTATCGAATGCCATTCAAAAGGCTCTCTTTTAGCTGAAGAATATCAGACAAAATGAAGGAGGTAAATCTCATGTTTGGATTCATTAACTGCTTCATTTGTGGAGCCAAACACTCGTGCCCCATGCTCGTGCACCTGAAGACACAGAAAAGTAGCTGGCAAGTGCAGACGCCAGCACAGAGTCCGCGACTTGACTTCTCTGCCCGCCCACATCCCCCCGCCGAGCTGCATGCATTCCATTTCCACATTTTTCCATTTGATTTGACAGTTCTGCTAGGTAAACACAAGAATCTCTGCAACTTTTAATAAGACCAAGGAAGTGGACTGGCCAAACAGGGTCCTGGCAGGGTCTCCTTCTCTTAGAGAGAGCCCATGGCGGGAGGGGGGTCACAAAAAAAGTGTTGAGAGCTGAGATTCTGTGATGGTGGGATGGCGGTGTGGCGGGATGGCGGGAGGAACGGTGATGGCGATTGCGATGACTGTGGAGCGGTGGAGTTTGCCTGACCGACCCTAGATTGGTCTTGGCCTGAAACGTTTTCAAGTTGCTTCTTGTTGGCTCTTTTGAGCAATTTAGTTTGCTGCCACTGCCATTTGCCACAAATGAAATTCGCTTTTTTGGGCCGCCATCGTCGTGGCACACACGGCGTATGCGTCATGTGTTTGCACTGCACTTGTGGCAGGAGTGCTGCAGGATGGCACGGCTGCAGGAGCGGCGCCAGTTTTTGAAGAACTTCACAGTTTCCGAGTGACTGGTCCTGGACTCTTTGGGTCTATGCCTCTAACTAGCCAACACAGAGAGAGAAGAGTGCCAGGCAGCCAGTCAGCCAGCCAGCCAGGCCAGCCAGCCAGCCAGCCGATGTTTGTTTGTTTGCTCGATTTTAATTACATTTTTAGCATTTCCCCCTGTTTTGTGTTTGGCACGAAAATTTAAGCAAATTAATTGGCGCCACAATAATAGAGAGAAATCAAGTGAAATGTTTGCGAGTCAGTAAGTAATTTTAATTAATTTCCCACGCTCTCTAGGTCTGCTCTCCCCACTCCGCCATTGCCTCTCTCTCTCTGTAGTCAAGCTAAAATTGCAATTGCAATCAATTCGAAATCAAGTCAAAAGCCCAATCAGGTTGTGTTCAATAGTGCGGGGTTAGGGGTACGGGCTACGGACTACGGGTTACGGGATAGAGAGCGTGTGTGCTTGGATTGGATGTGTGTTGCTGCTGCGTCTGTGGACTGCAGAGCTGCAGGTGTCAAGCCCAGGTGCACACATAGCGGAGAGAAAGTGTGGCAAGAATCGACTGGAGGGGTGCCCTGTAAAGCAATCATCAACTGGTACACTCACGAACCTCTGGAGGGAGTATCCATTTCCACAAAATGTAAAGTGATCATCCCCCACCAAAGCCCGTACCGCTGCGATCCACAGCCCATTCAGAGCACAGAGCAGGAGTGGCCAAACCCATCACTAGTCTGGCATACCTTCCATGGGGCTCTCTCTGGGTAATCGAAGCACACGAAGCACACGTGAAAGAGCCAGGGAGAGACCGAGACAGAGACAGGAAACGGCCTTCAGCCCACATGTCCAAAAGTTCTTTATTACCTTCGAAGCTGGATTATTAAAATTTCATCGAATTACGTGCGAATAATACCAAATGGCCTTTAGCACTCTATACTTTGTCTTATAAGGATGCCTGCTCTTCTATTCAGTGGCTGCCTGCCGCTGGTAGTCACTGTACAATTAACTTTTTGCCGTCACTGTGTAACTGTTGCCCGCAGAACAATACAAAAAAGGAAAATGAGAATGAAAATAATCAAAATGAAAGAAAACTAAAAAAGGAGAGAGAGCAGAAAAGTTATCAATTTTTTATTGCATTTGGACATTCGGTTGGGCTAAAGGTTGATGTCTCCGCTGCCACGAGGTGGCAGGCACAGCCAAACAACGGTTTCAAGCACAAACTATACAGGAGAACAAAAAAAAGGAGCCACACTATATAGTAGTAGTAGTAGCAGTGGCCGTGGCAGTAGTATTTTTTATTTCAGATATAGAAAGGCAACACTTCTGCTGCTTCAGTGAGGCTGATGATGCTGATGATGATGATGATGAGTGTGCTGCCCCACAATAAAGCAAAACTTTTTTGATTACTTTATGCTAACGGCAGCTGCGTCGCGCTCACATTTAGTTTTTGGCTTTGGCCACAAAGTAATTGCAGGGCCAACACTGACAACAACAACAACAAAAACGCCAAACAAAAAAAGAGAAGAAGTTGTGGTAGGTGGCAGCGGTTGGGGAATATCCACCGAAAGATATGTACATATGGACACGAATCAGGTGGCAACGACTGTGGCGGTACCCTCTCTGTGTGCTGGGCATCTGGAAAGCAGTAAAGAACACAAATGCAGTGTACAAAAAACCAACTAGGAAAAACAAGGTTAGGCCTTTAATTATAAATATAAACAAATATTTGAATGTACATTGAAACCTATAGTAAGAGAGAGATAAATCACTGTTCATGCACAGAAATCCCCATTGTTGGCAAACTCTTCTCTCGGCCTGATATGCCGCTGTTGTCAGCGAAGCGAAGAAAGGGTATCCGTGCTGAATGTTCTGCAAATGTAATTAAACGAAGACGTTTCAAATGCGCGAGCTTGACCACTCATAAAACTTTGACAATGCTGACCGACCCGACCCGACCCTGACACAACCTCCACTACGTACCAGCAAACCTACTCCCGTTCCATTCCATTCCATTCCGTTTCGTTCCTGTCCGAGTCCCGACCGTGCAGTGAATGACTCTTTTATTAGCTAGTGTGCCCGTCGAGTCGAGTCAGGAGACAATTTGAATTTGAATTCAAACAAAGAGAGCAGCAGCGGCAGCATGGCCTGAAAGTGCATGCATTACTCATATGACATGCCATCGTTAGTCAGAAATTAAATTTGCGAAAGTCAAGCGGAGGAATAGCAACGCCAGAATATTATTGCAGGCCACTGAACAGGGAATGCAAATGGCTACACTGGATACTGGATGCTGGACTTGGCAGGACCTTTCTGGACTGGGACTGGGGGCTGCCGCCAGGACTTGCCACAGTTGATTGGTTAGCACTAAGCGAAAAATTTGCCGGCCATAAATGTCGGTCGCTTGCCTCCTGTCTGCCCACCCCCTTCTCTATCTCCAGCACCGTCTCCGTCACTGTCTTCTTCGTTTTTCCACAGCCTCTGTCGCTATTGCCACACAAAAATTTACATGCGCGCAAATTTTTAGCTTCAATTTTGAATACCCTTTATTTTGTGGTGGGAGGGGTCTCTGGGGTGTTCTGAATGTCATGTGCAGTTGGAATTGCACTTTGTATAATTATGGGTGTCCGCATTTCTATCAGATTAAAATTATTACACTAATTTTCCCATCTTTTTGTAAATTTTAGCTTGATACCTTATCTGGGATTAGCACTTTCAGGGTGTCCACTTGGTCGATCACAGGCTGCCTGAGTGTACGAACGCGTATGGGTATGCGGGTGGCTTTGGCTTTTGCTTGGAAGAGAGAGATAAGCTGCAAGTCATCGATCGGAATCTTAATCTCTCTGTCTGCCTGCCTCTTGCTGCTCACACTGCTGTGCTCGCTCTGCTCGTAACAGACACGATACAATGAGCACGAAGAGAAAGTAGGAATATTTTTGTTGTGTTCTACAGAATCTATGTAAGTAGCAGCGTAGGGTATCCCTTTAGTTGATATTATAACATGTTCGTTCGTTCGTTCTCACTTAGTTTTGTTCCATGCAGCCAGCCAGCCTCTGGTCATTGCCTGGGATCTCTCTTCGGCTCGACCCCAGCCAGCTGCTTCTCCGCCTATTCGTATCCCTTGTCCCTGCCACTGCCCCCCAAATGCTTCCCCAACGACTGCGACTGCGAGTACGAGTACGAGTATGCACTATATTTTAAAAACCCCAAATATGTGTGAGTATGTGTTTGGTGGGGGGTGGATGGGTGGATGGGCGGATGGGGAGGTATTGCCTTGGCTGTCTCTCGACGAGTATATGCAATGTTAACTTGGCCAAAAATGTTCCATGCTGGCTAAAGTTTTGTGCAGCTACCGCCCCTCCGCTACCCCTGGCATGCATATGTGCCGGTTAAGTGGTTTTTGTGGCTGAAAAGCAGAAAACTCATTAAAGTTTATTTCAAACACCAACAACAACAGCAGCAGGAGCAGCAGCAGCAGCAGGAGCAGCATCAGTGGAAGCAGTGAAACAGCTTGTCCAGGACGAAGATGAAGATGGGGAAGGGGCTGTGCTGGGGAGTTAGGATTGAAGAGGGTATCCGGAAAACTTTGGTCAAAAATTAAGACATATGCACAGGCTGAAACTGAAACTGAAACAGAATAGACGAGACCCCACCCCACCCCACCCCCCCTTCGCACAATCTTCAGCTATGGCTATACAGTTATGCATGTGTCCCTGTCCCTGTCCATGTCCCTCCCATACTGCGCGCTTGCAGTATTGACATGCACTTCGATGTGAAGGGTGGTGGGGGAGCGGTAGGGAGAGCAGCCAAAGTTGATGCCGCTGCTGCCACTTTTGATGCGGTTTTTTGGCCCCAAAACTTTTCCAAGTGCGGCGAATATTTGAGGGGCCTGTGCCGGCAGGCCGAACCCCACTCCGGCGGGTGGGTCAATTTACTAGAATTCAATCTAACCCTTCCCCCGGGTATGGGTGTCGGTGCGAGGAGAGCTCTCATGGCACTCGCTGTGATCGTGGCCTTCGATCGGACAGGGACAGGGACGGGGCAGACACAAGGAGTCTCTGTTCAAAGTAAGACTCAAACATTGATTCCAGAAGTCCAGTGACTGAGTGAATTTCCCGATGAGTGTACTTAGGGGATCGTGGATTTCTCAGCATGATGATTCAGTAGCAGCCTCTCCTCTATCCTTTTTTGGTGCTTATAGCCATTCCGCATCTGACGGCTATCAGGAATGTGTCTTACCAATACGACACGATATCTATCTGTGTGTGTGTTTGTGTGTGTGTGTGGTGTGTGTCAGTGGGTGGTGTCTGTTTTGTTTGAACGGCAATTGGCGTCCCGGCACCCCGGCACAAATTAAACAATCTGTTGACAACTATTGGCCACAAAATCTTTGTTAATTGCCTTTTTGTCTGGCCTCAAGGCATGGCCACACACACACACACACACACACACACACACATCCAGGAGTGTGCTTGCGTGTGTGTGTGTATCTGATTACACAGGCTACTAATTGTTCCTGGCTGATACGACACGCCGCACCCCGTCTGTGGCTGATTGTGCGCCCTGTGTGTGTGCCATGATACGCAATTAATACAATCGAATGGTGTCTAAACTGTTATTTGATAAATTTAATTACACTTCAGCGACAGCCAGAGAATGCGCCACACCACACAGCACACACAGCACACAGCACACAAAACACTTGATTCAAAGCAGAGAGGCTGCGGCAGAGGATGAACTCGGCTCATTCAGGAACATTAACCAAAAACTGCGGTCTTCTGCTGTAGTTGCAACCGTTTAGATGGGAGTTTTTTTTACAGGCCACAGATCTGAGGCATCCAATCAGCTTTAGCCGAGCCGCAAGGTCACGCACCAACAAAAAATTAAAACAAAATTGAATCGAACCACGACCGTCCGACACTGACAGACAAATGAACAATAATGCGGAAAAGTAAATGAATGGGATGATCCAGAGACAGGGAGAAAGAGAGTCGAATAAGCCGAAGCTGAAAATACCCAACCAAATGGCTGATCAGTCAGTGGAATGGACTCCACCTGGGCAGGGGCAGGGTATAGCACAGCGAAGGTGGAAGAGAGACCGATATTAAAGGGCTCTTATCAGAGAGAGAGAGAGAGAGAGATCAGAGATCAATCAATGCCGGTGGCACAATTAAAGATGAAAGTCCGAGCCAGAAAGAAAAGACATAGAGAGAGAGGCAGAGACAGAGACACAGCGAGAGAGAGAGACGTCGTAATGGAAACACTGCCCTGCCAGAAGAAAACAATCTAATTTAAAGTTTACAAGTTACGAGTCGAGTCGCACACAGAGTGAGGCAGGCAGCAGGCAGGCAGCAGGCAGCAAGTGGGAAGTGGCAAGTGGAAAGAGGAAACGACTTGCAACATGCAATTTGTTATCTCAAGTATGCAAAATTATGAAAGTTTATTTAAAAGTTATGCCACGGCGGCCCGCTCTTTTGGCTGCCTCTTGCTGCTGGTGGCTCTACTTCTGCTTTTGCGTTTTGCTTCTGGTGCCAGGCAGGCAGGCAGGAAAGCCCATCCAAGCAGCCAAGCAGCCAACCATCCCGTCGGGCAGGGCAGGCCACGGCCACGGACGTTGGGGATAATAATTGTGCCGCCTCCAACGCCAGACAGAGATACTTGCCACATCCTCATACACACACACACACACACCCTAGAGAGAGAAAGACACACATTATTCAAGTAAGCGGCGACAATTTATTAGTTTTACAACACAACTTGGCAAATTGGTGTATAAATCTTTAGGGTCCTTGCAGAGCTGCTGTCACTGCTCCTACTGCTTCTGGCCTTCCTGATCCTGATTCCCGTCAGCGAGGTGCCCTGATCTTGAGCTCTTCAGCGGCCTCTGCTGCCGGCTCTGCCTCTGCCTATTCTGATACATTTTCCCGACTGGCACGAGTTGGACAAAGCCGTTCTGTCACTCACTTCGAATTCGCTGCTTTCTGTGTCGTTGTCCTTTTTCAGGCACCGCTCGCAGGCGTCCGCATCATAAGTCCTCCGCAGGATGAGGCAGCATTTGTGGAAGCCGGCATCAATGCGCTGCACCGCCTCCTGGCACTTCTTGACGATCTGTTTGTCCCGTGAAACGTTTTCACAAGCACTCAGGTCCACGAGGACCGCATGTGCCACAGCAGTGGGCTCAGTCTCAGTCTCAGTCGCTGCTCCATGCACTGTCGTGGTCCCGCCTGCAGCCTCTCGGCTAGCCGCCGGCAAGGCCAGCATCAGCACGAGCACGAGGACCACGCACAGAGGCACCAAAGGGTGGTGCACGAGGGCTCGATTCGAGCACGACGATTCGCCCATTTCGAAAGCCGAGAGCCAACTGAATGGAGCTTTGCCAGACACCACGAGAGTGAAGAGAGCCCGCTTATCAGCGCCTAAATAACATAAGTATGTAAATATTGTATTTTTATAATTGTTTGCTTTATTATTGTCGGAATAAGTGTAAGTTCATGTGGGTTCATTTTCACTCTCTGATTTCCGAGCATCGGATCCCCTGAGCGGTCCTAGTTCTTCGGGGCTTGGTGTCGTAGTCTCAGCCTATTAAGCAGATTCAGCCGATTCACTTGACTCCCTTATGTGTGTGCAGCCTCTATGGGTCTTGAAACATGAAGTCCCCAGGCTGTTCTTTGTGTCATCCTTCATCGTTGTGGGCGTTGGTGCCACCTTGGCATTGCACGATTCACAGAGACTCTTGGGACGCAACTGCCTCAGCTCGAGGCAGCACTTCTGGTACGCCTGATCCAATCTAGTGATCTCTGAGTCATCGCCCTGCCCCAGCCCGGACAGCCCCTGAACCAGCAGCAGCAGCAGCATCAAGGCAAGAGCAAGCGTTGTCCGTGCGACCATTGCGGCGGCGATAAGCAGACTGCCGCACTGGCAAAACTTCGGGCACTTAAAGCTTCAAAGAACGACTCCGTCCTCCGTTCGCCCCTGCGTCTTACCCTACGGAATGGAATGGGGCATCGGTTCCATCACTCGTGGGCGAACATTCAAGCACAAATCAAGAAACACAGCGCAGCATAATGGCGGGGCATTATCCAACTTCGATCAGCCGGCTTGGATCAGTCTGGTTTTGTTTGCTTTTGTTCTTTCGCTGATACGCACGCAAAACAAAACAAAAACGAGAAGGAACGTGTGAGTCGCTTCTGGGGACGCGACTCTACTTATACCCGTACTCAGTCAGTATATAACTTTTTGAGAATAATTTTTAAGAATTTTAGAATTAAAAAAAAAATTTTACATTTTACATTTCTTTGCTACATCTGTTATCTACATCTACATCTACAATGTATATTTTACATCTAACATGTAGATTATAGATGTACCATTCATATTCTTCATCTCCTCCGCTAGGGGTTGCTCGCGCACTGAACGCAGCAGAGTGTGCGAGCGAGAAGGAGATAGAGAAGCGTGGTTGTTGGCAAAAGGGGGCGGGGGAAGCAACTGAAAATTAATTTCTTCATTCTGGCTATAATTATGATCCGATCTGATTCAGATTCAGCAATCTGGTAGATATGGGCATTCTCTACGATACTTTTTAGTTTTATCGTATCTTTAAAATTGTGCCTGCCACAGATTTTCGTCTTTTGTGGGGGCGGAAGGGGGTGGGGCGAAATTTTGAAATACACTTGTAGCAGTGTGATATCACATGAGCCTGGAAACCGAATTTGGTTGCCCTAACTCTTATAGTCTCTGAGATCCAGGCGCTCAACAAGACAGACAGACGGACAGACGGACAGACGGACGGACGGACGGACGGACGGACAGACAGACATGGCTCTATCGACTCGGCTATTGATGCTGATCAAGAATATATATACTTTATGGGGTCGGAAAATTTTCCTTCTCTGTGTTACACACAACCACTTTTACCACAAATCTAATATACCCCTTAACTCTTTTTTGAGTACGGGTATAACAAATCAATTCAGATTGTGTTTCCGAATGCGAGCACCGTATGCGGAATGACATACAAACCAAATGGAAATTTGTCTCAATAAGTTCAAAGAATCGACCGATTTATGAACGGTACTTTGAGCTCTCATACTTAGATGCTTTGGTGTTTTGTCTTCACAAAGTTAAAATTGGAAAGCTTTCGGCTAGCTTGGGGTTATGGATCAGCCCCGTTGACAAGGGTAGTAATGATGGGTAGTAATTAGTAATGCAGAAAAAGAAAGAAAGAAGTTGCAGGCCTTGAGAGTGAACACTTAGAGCTGAAAAAATTAACTTAACTTAACTATAAATGAGAAAGAAATTTCTCTAAGTAGAGTAAGGAGATTTTCGGCTGCATTGTCCTACACGCTTTCAAAGCGCAAATGTGAATTTCGATTTTCAACTTTTACCAATATTAAATCGAAAACGAGAAGGAACGTGTGAGTCGCTTCTGGGGACGCGACTCTACTTTTATACCCGTACTTAGTCAGTATATACATTTTTGAGCTTTTGAATTATGCAGAGATTTACAAAATTTTACATTTGTTTGCTACATCTTTTATCTACATATAAAATGTAGATTATACATCTAACATGTAGATTCTACATGTACCATTTAGATTCTAAATCTTCTCCGCTGGCGGACACCCGTGCACTGAACGAGGCAGAGTGAGCGAGCGAGAAAGAGAATGAGTAGCGGATCTCTTGCTGGAGGAGGTGGAGGAAGCAACTGAAAATTAATTTCTTCATTCTGGTCATAATTTTGATCCGATCTGATTCAGATTCGGTAGTCTGGTAGATATGATCATTCTCTACGGTACTGCATTTTTAGTTTTATCATATCTTTAAAATTGTGCCTGCCACAGATTTTCGTTATTTGTTTGGTTGGAAGGGGCGGGGCGAAATTGAAATACACTTGTAACAGTGTGATATTACATAAGTCTGGAAACAAAAATATAAGGAAGCCCGATCGCTATGGTTATGAATATTTTTTGTAAAAATAGTTTCTATGTAGTCTAATAAAAAACACATTTTTGACTGACTTACACTTCTTATAGCTCTCTCCCTCATGCTCCCTCCCGCCTTTCTTCCTCCCTCCCGCTCCTTCTGGCACTGTTCAGATTGGAGCGCGGCGTCAACACTGGAATTCTCCTACCATGATAATGGCCTTTTCTCTACTCAGTTGCTCCCAGCCAGAGGGCCATTTCCGTTTCCGTTCCACCTGACGCACAGGTGCGTTTGTCCAACTTTGGGGAACGCCGCTTAAGCATTAAGCCATTCCAGAATTCCACAACATTTTGGGACAGAGCAACAGAAAACACGATGCACGATGAACAGCAACTACATCAACAGGTACAATTACAGGTAAGTCGCTTTAATACCCTGTAAAAACACACGCCACATGTGGCATGTGCAGGCTCTCACTCGTACGATAATAATTGTAATAATTCTGTATAGGCCATACAAAGGCTGGATGGGCTGGATGAGCAGATCACATACTCATAGTTCGAATTTTCCATTCGAGTGCGAAATCTTTGACTTTGCGCTCGTTCATAATTTCCATTCGGCAATGGCAGGGCTAGATATTTGACTGAAATTTTATGGAATTTTTTATTTGTGTCGATACATTGGCCGCACCTGCAGCTATGTGGAGCCAAAGTTTAAGTTCTCTTCCATTTTTAATGTTTTTTTAAATTCAGATATCAGATATAATATAATAATTTTTAGACTTTATTGCTATAGTAGAACTAGTTCCTAACAACTCCTACTATGTCATTCCAATTTCGCTGCTCATCTCGTAGGGTCTACCTGACTGGATGTCTGAATGTCTGAAATTTGTTTGCTTGTTGCTTTTGATTTCTTTTAAGGGTATTCCCCCAGTCGTGCGCAGGTGAGATGCCAGCAGCATAGCCGTATCAGTGTTATTTGTTCTTTTTGAGCCCATCTCCTGGTACTGCTTCTGCCATGGCTCCAGCTCCTTCTCCTGCTCCATGGATCCACGGGCCGGGGCTCTAATGTGTGGGGAGAGCATCAGACGGCGGCAGCTTGCGCTTTATGATTTAATAACGTTGCAGGGGCGTGTGTCTGTGTCCTCCTCCTCGCTCCTTGCTCCTTACTCCTTTATCCTCCCGCTGCTTTCTGCTTTCTGCCTTCCAGAGGGAGCTTCTCGCTTGGTCGTTTGGCGGGGCTGAATGGAGTGGGGGCGGTGCCATCGTTGCCATCTTGGGCCTCGTCGAGCGCCCATATTATCTGGCTCTGGTGCATGTCATCGCTGGGAAAAGTTGTCTCCGCCATCTCTCTGTCATCTCCCGCAGTCATCGTCGCCAGTCGTTGTACCAGTCCTCGCTCTGGTCCCTATCCCTGTCCCTGTCGTCGTCGGGCCATATTAAATTGTGTTAAAACACTTGCGCCATGCATGTCGCACGGCACCTGCCCCATGCCGCCATCCACCTCCCTTTGTGCAATGGCGCGTGTTTTGACATGTAACTCGTTTTGTCTTCAGCTTCTTCTCCGGCATCCTGCACCAGCACCGGCTCCATCTCCTGCTACTGCTCCGGCTACTGCTCCTGTTCCTTTTGCTGCTCCTCTTTTACTCTTTTCGGGAATGGAATATTTTTTTATATTCCTGCTTCATTTCCGGCAAATTAAAACGTATACGGCGGACAGAGCGCGCTCGTTGGGCCACGTGTCGCATCGCTTTCAGCTAATTTAAGCCACAATACCGCGTATATATTTTTTTTTGGGATATTTTGTCGGCCCCCGCTCCCTGGAGTGACATTATTTCTGGTTCAGTTTCTGCTGTTTGTTGGGGGATTTGCAGTCATCATCATCTCAATGGGTTGTCTCCTGCCCCAGCCGCCTGCCGCCCAGCCGCCCCTCCTGCTGCACTTTTTCCTCTGCTGTTCTGTTCCATGTTCGAGTATTTATTTAAGCCTTTTTCTGCTCTCTTTTTATTTGCACCTCGCCTCATAATTAAAAGCTGCAACAAGAATTTTTCAATAACAGCCATAAATCAGGCATATGGATGCCCAGGGAGCATGCCATAAATTACTTTACAGCCACACACGACCAGAGCAATGGGGAAAGGCAGAGAGCGAGTGCAGAGCAGTGGCTGTGGCTGTGCAGGCAGCTGCTGAAGTTGAAGCCGAAGCTGGGGCTGGAGACTGGGTCCTGGGTCCTGGGTCCTGGCTGCTTCATCGATGACCCAGTCAAGCATGAAAAGCCCCCACTTGGCTCCTTATTAGTCATGCCTGAGATTGTTCGGCGACATTCGCCATTAAAGGCCATTCGAAAGTTAAGGAAATCGAATTATATAACTTTAACATAAATCTGCTTAAGGAATTAAAAAGGTTGGAAGAGCAACGAATTCTTCGGGAAATTAAATGAGCTGCCTTCTGCCTGCTGATTTCGCTACAGTTCAGACCAAGTCTGCATTCCGGCCATTATGTTCCTTGAGTTGTGTTCTCCCCCTCAGATTATGGGTCCCTGACCCAACACATGGCGGCAGAAAGTTAGAAAGGTTGAAGAGAAAGGTGTGCATATGAATGGCTGTATAGATTGCGGTTTTTTTTCGTCTCTGTTCGCTCTGCTCGACTCCGTTATGCCCCTTCCTCCTGGGGCATATGTGTGCTGCATATGTATAACAGGAAATTAAAAATATATGCTGCTGCATTTGGGCGACTCTATCTGTGTGGGTGTGGGGGTGTGGGTGTGGGGGTGTGGGTGTGGGGGTGTGGGTGTGGCTGTTTGTTGCCTACTTTTTGGCATATTCTCCTGGTCCTTTTGTCTGCTGTGTTCTCGCCGCTTCGCTCACTTGTTGGCCGGGTTTTGTTTGCCTGTTTGCTTTGTTTTCCACATGGGCCACATTATTATGATGTCTCTTCGCTTTTCGCCTGAATGAAGTGCATCGCACATAAGAGAGAGAGAGCGATAGGGAGAGAGAGCGAGCGAGTGGAGGTGTCTAGAGAGGGACGGAGCCCGTGCCGTGAGTGAGGAATGGCGAAATGGAACTCCCTTTTGACGTGGCTTCCTCTTTAGCGCGTGAGCTGCGTGAGTGGTGGAACAGTTCACGCTGCCATCTCTAGCCACACACACACACACAGACACTCTTTGACTCACGTATCTGCTGGGGTCGCCTGGTAGCGTCAGCTTCGCGATTTTTCATCAAAGTCACGACGGGCAAAAGTTGTGCGAGAAGCTGCCGCTGCCCCTGCCGCTGCCCCATTGTTGCCTCTGACACTGACACCGGAAATGAACACATTTTCCGGTGGCATACGTGTGCCGTGTACGTGTGCATGTGTGGGTGTGTGTGTGTGTGTGTTGGAGTCTGTTTGCTCGCGGGAACAGGCTGGAGGGGCTGCAGGCACCCTCCACGTCCGGCAGCCCACTGAGCGAGAGATTGAAAGTCGCTTAATGTATTGTTTGCCAGCGTTGACTTTCTGCTCTTCCTGGCCAGAAATACTCTCGGGCCACTTGCTCTGATCTGCCGCTTATTAGTTTTGAGTGCAAGAGATTGCAGGCCATGCAGCGTCCCGACCACCCGTCGCCACCCGCCACCTGCCAGCTGCCACCTGCAGCCGTGCTTCTGCTCGTGCGAATTTAATTACTCTCATCGCCCGCTGCCCCCCCGCGAGCATGTGCGAGAGAGGGCGAGAGGGAGCAGCCCCTGGACGGTGGAGGTGTTAATGAGATTGCTCTGCTCGTGCGGCGGAACGGCATAAACTTGAGCCCGACACAAAGCCCGGCCCTGGCAGGGGAATTCGCCGCGAAGATTCATATGGGTAAGTGCAGGGGGGCGGGACTAACCGCAGGGAGATGGATCCCGAAGCCTCAGATATGACTGACGATGCTTGCCACAGAGTTCTCGGGATTCGCGGTCTCAGCTGCGCACACGGATTCACAGGGAGCAGACTTAGAGGCTGCAGTCGACTGGGAGGCTGCTCGGAGAGGCCGCGCAAAGTAATTACTCAGCCGCGTATGCAGCACCCTGGAATGGGTGACAAGCAAAGTACTCAAATTATAGGAACCATCGGCTTCTCATTCCCATCCCCACTTAAGTAGGCCAAGATCCTCCTCTCCCCATGCCTCCTCCTCTTCTCCTTTTCCCTCTCTCCACCTCTCTCTGATGGCTCCTTAATTAGCTGTTAAAACGTTTCGGCGGCTGCCAAAACAATTACACGCTTTATTTCCAGGAACGGCACGTTCTACCTTAGTTGCAAGCAGCGGACGGGACGGGACGGGACGGAACGGGACGGGCCGGTTCCATTTCCTGTACCCTCACCCAGTGCCCCTGCTGCCTACCCAGTGCTCCTCCCAGTGTTGATGGCACGGCGGAGGGGGCTCTAATCCAGGACTCAGATCGTTTTACGCTGTCGCCGCATGTGGGCATTAAGTTAAATGCCAACGTAGACGGCAAGAACAATGATTATGCTGCCGATGAAGATGATGATGATGCGGATGCTGATGCTGACGGTGCTGATGGGGATGCTCCGAGTATGATTATGATGATAAAGTCCAGGACGGTGATGGTGGGGAGGGGGCACGAGGATGATGCCTGTGGCAGTGCTGCTGCTGCTGCATCGAGAGAGCGGCACAATCTGCTGATTTATATTATTGTCACGTTTATGGCCAGATTGGGATTGAAATTGAGACGAGCCTCGGCTGGTGGAGTGGGTCCTGGGTTGCAGATGCGTTAATCGTGGGCGTCGCTGGTGGGTGGGTCGGTGGGTGAGTGGGTGGGCGATTGGACTACGTTTCTGCTTACGGTGCATTGCACTTTTTACAAGCAATTAAAGTGGCCATCCAATTGGAGTTGGACGGCCACACACACACACAGCTAGGAGCAATAGGATAATGGGGGGCAGGATGCTGTGTGGCAGGGACTACTATCGACGGTATATTCACGGTATACGGTGAAGACGGCCAGGCAGCTGTAAATGAATAATGAATGCAATTCAGCGAAAAATATATATTCAATTCAATTTCGATGCGTCACTCGAACGCTCGTCGCTCATTAATTTATGACAGCCATTTTTAACGCTTTGCTGGCCATGGCTGCTTCTGCCAGTGACAGTTGATGCTCCCGCACCCGCACCCACAGCCCTGCCTCTGGCTCTGACACTGCCTCTGCCCCTTCGCCACTTCGCCCATCTGCCGTTGCATGCGTCAAATATTCAACGCCATTTTTCAATTGAATTGAATGAATTTTTGAATTGAGTGCACGAATGCCACCGCCGGGCCCCTGACAAATGGCAAGCTAACAAACAAGACAGGAAAAAACCCCCTCCGCGCCAACAGGCTTGAAATGTTTTTGCTATCCTTGCTGCTGCGAAGGGGTCCCTCAGCTGTGGGATACGCCAAGTAACTGGCGATCCCAGAGCCACAGATCAGAGTGGGATATATAGCAGGATATATCTGGTGGTATTTGCCATAGGACTGCCCCACCGAAAGAGTATCCCGTAAATGTACTGCCGGTGCGGATCAACTGACCAACTGGGGATTCCTTTCTGCCATGCCGACTTGTTTTAGGTCTGAATGATTTGTGTTTGGCGTCTTTGTTGACGGGCGTCGAGGGCAGTTCTGGCCATGGCCAGGAGTCAGAGTCAGCGTCAGAGCCAGAGCCAGAGCCACAGCCATTTTGCCGGGCTTAGAGTGGCCATATTTCATGCCCCTCTGATGGGGGCTTGTCAACGTTTTTAGGGGGCCCGACCGAATCAGTCAAGGAGGAGGCAAAGCAGAGGGAAAGAAAGAGAGAGAGTGTAGAGAGGGCAGAGGGCAAAGTCATACATGGGCAGACATTACACTTTAATTAACTACAAATCCACTGCAATTGCATTTACATTCCCCCTACCTCTACCTCCCCTCCCGTACCATTCCTCTTGCTTCGTTCTCTGAGCTAATAAAACATTCAAAATATTTTTGTCGGCTCGTTTCTTGGGGTCTGGGAGTGTGTAATTTTGCACATTTCATATGAAAAGTTGGCTGCCACGCCGGAAACTTTTTGGCCAACCAAAAGGATGCAGGAGTGCAGGCCGCACGTACAGTGGGCCCCACCGAACGAAAAATAGTATTGCAAAACTGCTCAGAAGTAAATAAAGAAAATATTCGATGCTCCATGTAGCTCATGCCCAGCGGAAATATGCCATGAAACCATCAATTAATTTGGAATGCAAATAATAATAATATAATAATAATTATTAATTAAATTATTATATTTTTAAAACTTTTCCTTTGTTTCCTCTCCTGTAGTTATCGTTAATTTGAATAGATATTATTACTATCTCGTCAGATAATGATAATTGTTAATTATATAAATAAAGTAAGTGGAGTACGGCCAGTAAGGTAATTCCTTTTGGTCATTCCCTCTGCAGATCTAAGTTGAAATTTATCTCCGCTTGCAAAACATCTGTCCCACAGTGCACAAGAAAAGTTTCTTACGGCAAAGATTAACAGAGACGGAGCCAGTGCGAGAGCCACAAAATGGCAGAGGCAGGGGGGGTAGGGAGCAGTGTGGAGCAGTGCCTGGTGCGTGTTTCTGGAGGCGCATGTTTGGCAATGCGGTAAACCAAATTATGTGCTTAGGAACTTGCCGCTGCGACCAGAGTCGGTGATGGGGCGGGAAACCACACAACCACAGAGCCCGAGCTCCACCCCTACCCCCACACGGCACACCGACCACACACCCAACCACCCGCTTTGCCGCTTTGTGTGCGTATTGCAGCTGCATTTACACAGCAAAAGGGCTCCATCCATCCTCCTGGGGCCCCTTAGCCTTTGTGCCTTGTCTTCTCGTAGTTCTGCTGGCCGGCGCTCTTTGCACAGGTGTTCCTTCCGAAACTTTGTGAGCGCTGTGGCAAGATGATTAAAAAGTTTTCCCCCAAGAACGGACGGCAAGAAAACGAAGGGCCTGCATTCTGTGGCAGTCGGGAAACCTCAGTTGCGGGATTATCAATGCCGCGGCACCTCTGACAGCAGCTAATGATGGCAAGGCGATACATTTTGCGAGGACTTGACAAACTCCATTACCTATCCACGTACCCCCTGCATGTAGCACTGGCCCGCCGATTAGTCAATTGGGAATTATTCAACCCATTGCAAACGAGAGGGAACGCTGTGAGTCGCTTCTGTTGCCGCGACTCTACTGTTACATACATACTCTACTCTACATACTCTACTGTTACATAGCTTACATACTTTCGTTACATCTACATACATTATTTCTAACATCGACACGCCGTATGGCAGGTAAGGCAGAGTGTGTGAGCGGGAGAGAGAATGAGTAGCGGCTGCAGTGCTGGCGGGGCTGGGGTTAGCAACTGATTTCATTACTCTGGCTATAAAATCTGATCTGATAGATATGGTCATTTGCTACGATACTGCATTTTTCGTTTTCTCCTTTCTTCTAAACCAATCTGACAATATTTTGAAACAAACTTGATTCACTGTGATATCACATGAGTCTGGAAACAAAATTTGGTTGCTCATAAGAACATACTCAGAAGTCTCTGAGATCTAGGGGTCAAACAAGACGGACGGACGAATAGACGGCCAGACATGCCTGTATCGACTCAACGTTTCATTCTCTGCAATACCCCTTTAATCTTCGAGTACGGGTATAAAAAGGTATGCCACGCCCTGATCTATTCAGACTGAGCAGAAATACGTAAAGCCAAAAGAGTGAACCAATTGTGTGTGCAGTTTTCAAAGGCTGAAACTGTGGCAGGCCATATGTTAATATGCATCTCAGATAAATATCACAAATAAAACCATCAATAAATTAAATAAATTTGTTGTCCGGCTAAGCGCCGGTCCATGGCAACACAAAGAGAAGCATAGGGGATCGATCTCCTTCCTACGCGAGGCTCGTCTGCGTAGTAGAGCTCACTTCAAGATCGATCATCAGATCATCAGCGTCGTAAAATGTTTGGTTGTGACCAGTCTGCCACATAATTCTTAATAATCTTAAAAGCGCGGAAATTATGAAAGACACTTGTGGCAGTTTGATATCACATGGAAACAAAATTTGGTTGCTCCAGCTCTATTGGTCTCTGAGATCTAGGCGCTCATCAAGACGGCCCGACGGACATGGCTAGATCGACTAGGCTATTTATGCTGATCAAGAATATATATACTTTATGGGATCGGAAACGTTTCCTTCTCTGCGTTGCATACATCCACTTTTACCACAAATCTAATATATGTACCCCCTAACTCTTTTTGAGTACGGGTATAAAAATTAATTTCTTCTTAGATAAGCCGACGTTCTGTATTTCCAAATCTTTCCCAACTTAAACGCTGTTAAAGAAGCTCAGTACCTCAAAATTCGTAACTCACAGTTAAAACACTGGTCTAGCTTCCTTATCAAAATTTTCCATATTTAAGTTCAATTGAAATTGTTTTGAAAATTCCTAATAGCTCAGAGTCAAGTGCAACTTCCCCGATTACTACCAGAGACATGGCACTCCACTCCCAAGTCGTGTGGCCAGGTCTTCAGTCTACAGCTAATGTACCAAAAATATCTGCTGCCCGGACAAGCAAGGTCATCATGTAGGAAAATGGCACGGTTTTTTTTTCTGATCAGATCAGATTAAAAATAGAATTCGCGGCATATCCAACGCGAACGAACGACATTTCTTCCACCATCTCGTACGCGAGTCCACAGAGGTGCTGCGGGATGGCGAATACACAAATAAAATTGCATTTGGGGGGATCCTGATGCCCGACTGTACCAGAAACAAGAACAACGATTAGTGAGAGTGTCAAAGTGTTTACGTGGCGTACAAAAAGAAATTCAAAATGCATCATTCTAAGGCATGATCATGCGGGGTTCGGGTTTGCGTGGCCTCAGGCGAAGCTAAACATCTGGGAGTATAAAATCAAATTAATATACAGAATAGTGGACATGGCGATGAGGGCGACCAGCCGGTATCATTTCTTCTTGGCGTCCTTCAGTCCAGCGCCGGCATTGAACTTGAAGAAGATGATGTCACCGTCCTCGACGGTGTGGTTGCGTCCCTGCTGGCGGTACTTGCCAGCAGCCTTTGCGGCCACCTCACTGCCCTCGGCCTTGAAGTCAGCAAAGTGCATTATCTCGGCCATGATGAAGCCCTTCTCGAAGTCGGTGTGAATGCGTCCGGCGGCGGCCGGGGCCTTGGTGCCCTTCTGGATGGTCCAGGCCTTCACCTCGTCGGGGCCGGCGGTGAAGAAGTACTCCAGCTGGAGTCCTTTGTAGCCGGTGACGATGATTTTGTCCAGCTGGCTCTTGCACTTGGTCTCCGTCTCGTAGGCCTTGCGTTCGAGCTCATCCTTCTCGCTCAGCTGCTGCTCGAAGGCGCCCGAGAAGGGGATGAGCAGCGCGCCCGGGTCGTTCTTGTCGATCCACTCCTTGATCTTGGGCAGCCACTTGTTCTTCTTGCGTATGAAGTCCTTGTCCGAGAGGTTCACCAGGTAGATGACCGGCTTCGATGTGAGGAACAGATACTTGTTCAGCGCCTCAATCTGCACAAGAGCGAGCGAGAGGGCAAGAGAGCAGAGCATTAGTAAGAGCGGGATGCAAAGATTGGGTGCTTCTCGCTCACATCGTGGGCATTCCAGTCCTCGAAGCGCAGATGACGCTTCTGGTCGATCAAGATCTCCTTGATCTTCACCATGGAATCGTACTCGGGCTTGAGCTTCTTGTCGCCGCCACGGGCCACCATCTTCTCCAGCTTGTCCAGGTTCTGGAGCAGCTTCTCCTCGTCCTTGAGGCGCAGCTCCTCCGAGATGATCTCCAAATCGCGGACTGGGTCAACCTCGCCCTCCACGTGGGTCACGTCGGGGTCCTCGAAGGCGCGGCATAAGTGGAAAATGGCATCGCAAGCGCTGATGTGCGAAAGGAAGTCGTTGCCCAGTCCCTGGCCCTCGGCGGCACCCTTCACCAGGCCGGCAATGTCCACCACATTCAGGTAAGCGGGCACCACGCTGCAGAAAACAACAGACAACAGACACCAGACACAGGAGTCAGTGACACATTCCAAACGAAACTGAAAGCACAAGGACTCACCTGGCCGGCTTGTGGTACTCCACGAGGTAGTCGAAGCGCTCGTCGGGCACCGGAACGCGACGTGTGGGTAGGGCAAGGGCAATCACATCACAACACAACACAGAGCATCGCATGGAAAGAAATAAGGGAAGAGCGGCGAGACGCATGTTAGCTTATATGGCAAGATTGGGAAACCCCGGCAGCATCAGCGGGGCCAATCATGGCAATTTTCTATAATTTTGTACAATCCACGAGAGTCCGCAAAACCAAAATGAAGTCGCTCAAGAAACTGAAACCGATCCGAGGACCATGGAACATGGGGGCGGGGGCAATTTGCATATTGGAAACTGGATCTGATAAAATTGCTAAGGCAGCGACACGCCCCAAACGAAATAGTTTCTTTTAGAAGGACCAGTCGCTCGTACACTCCACTGCACTCCAGTCCAGTTCAATGGAGTGCAGGCGGAGCCAGCAAGCAATTTGGAATTAGAAGCGGCTGTGGCGACTGCTCCCGGGGGGCAGTCCATTGCCATCGACAAGTCTTGAATAAAAATTATATTCAAAATACTGATTACAATGATTAAAGAAATTGCCCCCGCCTGGATTTTTTCGAGGCCCTGGGGCCCCGCGGGCCACAAAACGGATAATTGGTAATACTTATTCTCATTCGGCTTGATCGTGCAGAAGGGGAAGTTCTCCGCCGGTGCGGCGCTCTCTGTCAGCACATTGAAGAACGTCGACTTGCCCACATTGGGGACGCCGACAATGCCGATTCTCAGATTGGTGCCAATGCGTCCGATCATGGGCTTGCGCTCGGGCTCCTCGTGCTTCTTAGGTGGCATCTTGTGGCTGTTGGCTGTTCTGCTCTGCTCTGTTCGTCTGTGGCTGCTGGCGGAAGAACTCAATTTTTGTTAACTATTTTCGGCCACAAATTTCGTTCAGCCATAACCTCACTCTCGGCGGCCACAACTTACATTCGCTAGGAGTGCTCCGCTGTAGTCAGCCTTCCGCTGCAAGGGCCAATCGATTTGTTAGGAAAATTTTAGAAAGTCGCTGGGAATTGTTTTAAATATTTACAAATAACTATTGATGCGGCAGCAATACGACGGCTGCTGACGGCGTGGAAAGAAAGAGCGAGAGAGAGGGAACGATAGAACAGCTGTCGACCCGGGCAGTGTTGCTTGCGTGCGAGCGCAGCCTGCGGCTTTTTTGCGAAGCATTAGTTCCCAGCACCAGCCAATAGAGGGCGCCAGCAGCAAGTGCGCGCATTTTGAATTTAGCCTCGAGGGCCGGTTGGCATGTAGCGTTTCAGCATTTTACTTTGGAGTTATTTTGTTGAATTTTTAAACAGCAGAAATGGTATTACACTGTATAACAAAAATTAAACACAAGATGTGCAACATTTCGATGGTTTTTTGTGTTAATCTTGTTGCAACATTCAATGAAAATATATGAAAGCTTTTTCTCATTCTGTAGATCAGTGCAAGCTGTAAATATGTTTCTCCTGTGTTGTTCTCTTTCCCTTTTATTTTGGCATAATTTCTCCTTCTTCTTGCTCCCCTGCCAGGTTGCACAGTGTTCACAGGTAAAAGCGATCAACTTAACTGTCAAGGTCACAGGGCCGACGCACGTACACGCAATTTGGCGGTTTAGTGAAAAGCCCGCAATAATCAATAATTTCACATAATTAGCGAGGCGATCCGCGGACGCAGCCAGGCCCAGGCCCAGACCCAGACCCAGACCTGCCATCGATTCGCCGATTCTCCCTTTATTGCCAACTGAAACGCAACTTGGCCAAGAAAAGAGGCCAAGAGTGCGGTAGGGTGGGGAGGGAGTGCTGGTTTATTGATCTGCGCTGATCCGCTGATTGTCGACTGTTGGCAATCGATTCCGGATCGTTGTGCGATTCACTTTGATTGATTCCCTTTGGCCCGCATTTATGGCCCTAATTAAAAGATCCGTTATGCGTGATCAGTCGGCTTCCCCCTGCCCCCCTCTCAGGTCGTGTGCGTGCTAGAGAATTTACTTATAATTTCACGCTGTCTTCCACTTTGTCTTGTTTCTGCTTTCTGCGTTCTGCTTTCGGGTTTCTGGTTTACTTGCGCTCCGCTCCGCTCCTTGGCTCCTTGCGGTTTTCGAACCATTTAAAAATCCATTTGCAACTGACCCTGGACAACTGTCGTCCCTGTCCCTGTCCCTGTCCACCCCTCCCCCTGCCTGCACTGGCACCGGAGCATGTAATACCTTTGTAATGTTTGTCCTCAAACCGCAAGTAATACTCAAACGCTCGTGTGTTGTAAAAAGTCAACAATTACGGGGAAAAAACAATTTTTCTCACAGGCCAATCCTTGCGGTTCGCCTGCTGACGGTTGGTAGGACGTTTGCGGTTTCCCGTTCAGAGTTGTGCATCTGCGAGGATCCAAAAAGAAGGTTAAGTGCACCAGAAGTAGATATTCTTTGTCCTAGCTCAAGTAATAATTGTAACGATGTTCCTTCCTATCTTTGGGATCTTTGCTTACCGACTTTAGGCAAGAAAACCCCTCCCCATGGCTATAATTTTCCCTTAAAGCTTGCAGAACTTGCCTATGCCACTCAACCCCATTCCCGGGAATTCCCGCCCCCATTAGGAGTTATTCTAATATTCATTTAATGTCGACGAAGCCTGCCTCTTTTGCATATTGTTCGTGGTTTGTTAATTAAGCTGCTCTTTAATTGCCTTTTATTGCGCTTAATTATCGGGACTCGTAGTCGGAGTCGGTCATTGTTCGCAGAAGAGTGGCGGAGGGCCGCGCCACCTCTTGGCTTATACCCGCATCCGTGAGTGTGGGGGGCCAGGGGTATCATAAATTTCTATACTCGAATACATATGACTATTTAATTGCAGTTGCCTTCTCCGTAGCGAATTAACCAAACGAGCCTGAGATCCAGATCCACGCATTCAACCTCGCATATCCCAGCCCCAGCTCCAGCTCCAGTTCGAGTTCGAGTTGCACCCTACTCTACCCCCAGCCTTCCTCTTTCGCACCCACATTACGCGCAGGGCGTGGCCCAGAGTGGCTGCTGGTTGGTTGCTGCGGCAGGTGAACGGAACCACACCTCAGAGGCACCGCTCCCCTCCGTTCCCCTTCGCTCCATGCCGTACATCAAGTTTCATTGAGTCTCGGTATTCATATTCATTTTCATATGCGTTGGTTTGCCTTTTCCTTTTCCATCTTGTTGCTCCAATTAAAAGAGCGTAATGGCTGGGGGAAACAACTGGAAAAGTGGCGAAAACAGAAAAACATAAAAACAGAAAACCAGAAAACGGAAAAACCCCATTCATATTCATATTCATTTACATTCGGTTTTTATTGCCTCTAATTATAATGCCAGGCCCCGCGGACTGTATTCAAATTGTTCTCCTGCCCTGGAACATTTTCGGAACGATTCAAAACAAAAGACTTGGGCAACGAACTTGAATGATCTTCTGCTTGCGCGGGTGTGGCTAAAAAATTACTCAAAATTATGAATAGCTACAGCGGCTACATCCAGAAATTATATAATCCGAATTTCGTAAGAGATATTTTTAGAAAAGCACGCAGAGTCCCTCCCATATGAACAAATGGGTGGGTTCCCATCTTTTATCATATTAAAAAAATTATGGCAAAAATATATACATAACTAAAATGAAAAATTAGAAATAATAATGAAATTCAGCTATTCTATTTATGTATTTATTATATTAAATTATTTTGTATTGTATTGTATATCTTTTAACCGCTAATAAACTTATATTAAATTATATATATATTATATAAATTAGAAATTATATTATATTATATTCTCATTTCGCAACCCTTTAAATAATGTAGTAAAAACTCTTGCTAGCTGTTTCCGTCGTATAATATTATATGTTTGAATTTGAATTAAGATATAATTACTTGATTGGCTCTTGCACTACGCTCATTGTTTTACTCCCTCTCCCACTACATTCGCATCGGACTTAATCTAATTCGCAAATAAACTGTGTAAACTATTTTTTAATGCAGTTTTACTGCATTATAAATAGCTTAAGTTTCCAAAAAAGCAATGACATGTTTTTATTTGAATATCGCAAATCCTTTTTCTGCCCAATCAACACTTTGACACTGATGATTGATTAAGAGTCTTGACTTACCCAAGATATACAGTACGCGCGCTTCGCTGCTTACTAAATGAATTTAATGTTTGGGAATTCATCGAAATTAAAAAATGATAATTTTGATGCAATGACATATTTTATTTATTGCAATGATTTGTGATAAACAATATTCTTTGAAATAGGCATTCAAACACACATTTTTAGACCGATTTTTGTGGAACCTATTTATAGAAAAGTGAAAACTTTTGTAAAGAAAGAATGCGGCATACTCTGGCTATCATTTAAAATAAACTGCATGCAATTTGGTGCAAGCGTTGCGGAGAAATGAAATGAAATAGGGTTTCAAACACACACTTTTGGACCAAATTTAAGATTTTGTTGATTCATTTTTAATTCTTGAGAAACCTATTTATAGAAAAGTACAAATTTTTTTGTGCAAACCAGGTCACATTCTCTGGCTATTATTTTATAAAAAACAGCATGCAATTTGGTGCACGTGTTGCGGAGATAGCCGCTTACACACAGATTTATTTCTACAAGATAGATTAAAAATGTAAGCTAAATATTAAGACCTATTTATTATCCTAACAAGCTTCAACTTTAAGAAACGGGATCACTTTGTTTACCAGTGAAAAAGTCTTTTGAAGGAAGATTTTCGACATCTCAATTTCCATTTCCGCTCTAGTCTCATTCAAGATTGCTATTGGTCGGCCTTCAGCCCCAAACTTAATTCAAAAATTAAATCAAATTAAGATGATTCCTTGGAATGGAAAATTCTAGCATGCATTCGCATTGCATTCGGATGAGAGCCCTCACAGCTGCCCGATGGTAAGGAACTTTGGGCGAAGCACGCTCCACAATTACCCCGGCTCCCAGTTGCCAGTTGCCGGTTCCCGATCAGTGTCCTGCGGTGATAATCGCTTAATACAACAACAGATATCGGAGAGAATGGAGAGAGAAGAGAGTTGAATGGGGAGAAAAGAATGAAGGCGCCAGGCGGGGCACCCAAGCCCAGACGCCCCAGGACGGGGCAGCTGTGGCGGGAGTCACGTGTTGGAAGCTGACAAAGTGAGCAGAGGAGAGGAGTGCAGTGTGGAGGAGTGTGGAGTGGGTATAAATCATGGCATGGGGCAGGGGGTGCACCTATGTATTTATAATTCATTTACGAGAAGATGCCACAGGATGCCGTTCGCTGCGACGCGTCGCCGCGCGCGCAAGGGTGGGTTTCCATTTCCATTTCCATTTACCCCCTCCTCGGCTAGCGTGTGTGTGTGTTTTTTTTTGTTGTGCTCCCTGTTCCTGTGCCTGTGCCGCTTTTTGTTGCATTGTTGTTTTCCCAGCTCATGATTATTATTGCGTTTATTACGATTTCCATTTTTCGAGCCGTGTGGCAAGGGGAGTGGCCCGGGCACCGCCCCCTTTATATTTCATATTATATTTTTCTTCCATTTCTCTCCTCCATTCCTACTTAAATATATTTTTTTATTTCCCCGTTCCGGTGTCAGCTTTTTCTATAACAATGACACAGACCCTGCCTGTCCGTCTCTCTCTCTCTCTCTCTCGCTCTCTCCTGTCTGTGTTCTCCGTGCAGCACCTTTGGCCCTTCGATTCAATTTGTGCCTGTGTCTCACTGTGGCAGCCCTACCCTTATCTCCACTTCCTCTAGCATCCCCATGCCATCCCAGACCCATTTCCATTTCCATTCCCCTGCCATATCCTCGGATCCCTAGCTCTTTGTCTCCGAGCCATTGCTATGTGCATCTTTTTTTGTTGCATCTTGCGAGTATTTTTTTATTGTAATAATTCATAATTCCCTCGGTGTCTTGCAACATGTAATTTGGCAGCTGATGCATTGATGGCACATCGTTGAGGCGGCGGCAGCAGCAGTTGCAATTTGCATGACGGTCGCAGCCATTAGGGCTCTGCTCTGGCGCTGCACTTGGCCAGCCAATGGATCCTTGCATCGGATCGGATCGGATCGGATGGGATCGTTATGCAAATGTCGGCGGCTTAGTTGGGGAACCGAAAGAGAGCGAGCGATGGGATGGGATGGGAATGGGAAACGGCAGCTTTACTTTGTTGTAGGAGTCAGAAGTCAGTCCAGGAGATTTTCCTATCCAAACAGCAGAGCTCCAAGACAGTACTGGGTGCTTGGGGTGTAAATGGTAAGAGTTTGGCCAGAGTTAGGAATTTTTAGGCATCACTCTGCTGGCAGATATATATTTTGGATGGGGGGAAACTTGAGGTTTCCTTTGTAGATCTTTTAAAATTATATACAAAACTATTCCCATTAGTTTTAGAGTGTACACACATCCAGCACAGACGGAAACCGATTGACATCGCTATAGAGATGCTACCAACACAACAACACCCCACCCCCACCACCCTGTGCAACTCCTGTCTTGCCCCTTGGGGGCAAATGGCGCATAATTTCCATTTGGAGCGGCCATTTTTGCAGCAGCAATTACAGCAACAAACGGCAGCAGCCAACCAAACCTGGAACCTGTCTCAGCAGAGTGTGCACCCCCCCCGCTCACCCCACCAACCCAGCAACCCGCCACTCTGCCACTGATCCTCCCAATCCTCCACAACAATTTTCAGCGAACGCATTCCCATTTCATTCTCTCGTTTTTATTTTTTATTTTGTGTTTTTTGTGCGGCAATAAAAATTAAGTTGAAACTGAATTTGAAATTCAGATGACGACGACGACCAACGACGACGACGACGACGACGACTTGCCCAATTATTATTAATAATAGCAACAACAGCAGCAGCACCAGCAGCAGCAAGAGCAACAACATGTTGCAGTCGAAGAAAGAGAGAAAAAAACTGGTGTGTGGTGGATGGTGGAGGGGGGGTTGGGCAGGCAAAAAAAAGTTAATAGGACCGCATTCATTAAATCCATTTAATGCACAGAGAGGCAAATTATTGCGCTAAAAGAAAAGCAACTCGCAAAAAAAACAGTGGCAGGCACATTGGAAGAGCAGCCGCCGCAGCAGCAGCAGCAGCAAAAAAAAAAACTGCAGAAAAAAAAAACAGAAAATAATTGCAGTTGGTTGAAGACCCCAAAAGGGGGTGGGGCCGGGTGCCAGGAGGGACAGGGGCAAGGAGCCACAGCCACAGCCAGAGCCAAAGCCAAAGCCAGAGACGGCGACGTACGGTCGGCGGCCATTAAAATGGCCAACGAATTGGCCAAGTGAGAAGAAGGAGAGCACAGGAGGAGAGTGGCCAGGGAGCTTGGACATCCAACTGGCCATGTAAACTGACCCCCGAACAGAGCAAAGATGCGAGAGGAAGTGAGACAGAAAGAGAGCAAGAGGAAAAGAGAGAGGGAGCGAGAAAACCGGTAGCTCCACTTTAATGAGCGCCAAACGCAAAGAAAGAAAGAAATAAGACCCCAAAGGAGCAGCAGCACTCCCATGGCAGGGTATTAATGGGCATCCACGAAATGTCTCCGAGAGGTAATTCGGAGCTCTTACGTCTCTACTATTCCGGAACTTGCATCCAAGCAACAAATACCACAGAACTTACCACTGAGATTACAGCTAACAAAATGCAGAGCTCAAAAGTCTTGCTACATATTTAATGCTATTTATATATTTAATTTGTCACCTAAAATTATCACAAATCAACTTCCAACGACACCTCCCTCACAGACTCTTACAGGGCATCCTCTGTGGTCGATTCCTCGCCCATTCTATGCGGACTGGACTTCTGCTCGCCCCGCACTAATTAGTTTCTGGGAAAACACGCGCGCCATTTTGGTTGGATTGTGTGGGGAGTAGAGGGGGTAGCCACAGGGGACATGGTGGGGTGCGGGTAGGGGGGAATGGAATGCTTTTCCTCAACTCCTCAGCTAAATTGTAATTTTCGTTTGGCCCCAAAAGTTTCGCCTTCTCTTTCTTAATCGTCAAACAATTTGCAAATCGCCGGCAATTTTCCTTCTGCCTTCCTTCCATCTCCCCATCTTTCTCGCCGAGTCTTGGCACTGGTTCTGGCCTGCTTTTGGCTCCCCTTTTGACCACTGCATGGGCCGTGCCTGTATGGCTGGCTGGCTGACTGGCTGGCTGGCTGGCTCTCTCTCTGCCTTGTTATTGCCTTCGTGCTGTTGCATTTCCTGTCGCCATCTGCCTGCCACTCCTTCCACCCCATCTTCGGGTTCCCGCATACGTTTTGTATATTACATGATCATTAATGAATACTGCTCCAATTACAGAGAACAAGAAAAAAATTACAGAAAAAGTGTGTGTGGAATAAAAAAAACATTTCGCCATATCTCGATTTCCATATGCCCCTTTCCCCGCCCGTCCTTGCTCCACTGGACACTGGGACCCGGGTCCCCTGGATGGTTTGGGAGGCGCCGCGGCCGTGGTCACTTAAATTGTTGTTTTGCATGTGAACTCGACATTTTCCACACCTTTTAATTGACGGAGCTGTGGCCTACCGGCGCGCCTCCCCCCAGAAGGAAGTCATTCGCCTAGGACGAATGGCAAACGAGCAGAGTAGACTGTAGAATGGGAACGGGAATGGAAATGGAAATGGTGGAAGTGGCCAGGGGAAATGGCAAACGGACAGAGCAGAGGAAGCGCCACCCCGGGTGCAGCCCAGCAATTTCTTCAACTTTCCGGCTAGGTTCCGCCACGTCTTCTGATTGAATTGTAATGCGAAACTGACAGCTGAACCGAATCGATTGATTGGGATCCGATGGGGATTGGCATTTGATTTGGCTTGGTTTGGCTTGGTTTCGATTCGATTGGAAAAGTACAGGGCCCTGGCAGATATGGCAAATTAATGGGCTGTGGATATGCAAATAGAAAGTATCTAAGTATCTAAGTACAGTGTTTAATGTTTCTAATGTGGGTTGAAGCTTTGCAAGCACTCGGAATTAGTGCGTGGCATAAGTTATTATTATCACTACAAGGCCTTACGCATAGTGGGATATATTTATAGCCAGTAGGGCAGTCAGCCAGTGGGATTACTGGGGAAGATCCCTGTGTGTGAAGGCCCTTACAGACATTGTGGCACTTTCTTTGGTGAGTGTACAAATAGTCCCAGGTCCTGTGAGGGATTCTCTGCTGCTCGGCCACCTAATAAATGTGAAGATCTGATTTTGTAGAGTATGGCATAAGTTGCGATATTTTCTGCTGAATCTACAGCAGACTATCAGCAGACTATCTGCACAGCTTGCAATTTCTGGAGCTGGCAATTAATTAGCTTTAAGAGTTTTCAGTACATAAAATGCGAAATATTATGTATTTAATTCTATTAAAATTTTAAGAAAATCTTCTTGGCAAAGAATTGTTGTCTCTGGTATTATTTCTGCCTTTTTCTTTGGAGTGTTAAATAGTTTTTCCGCCTCAAAATTAAATTCGCGCAGCTAGAACTGCCACTCAAATGTCCGTGACAGAGCCTCAGAGATCCATTTCGGAGCGAAGAGTTGTATCTTTGGCATTGGCACTCGATCGGCGGAGAGCGCATTCCGTCACGTAGTCGTTGTCGGAGCGATAGCATCGCAGTGGCTGTGGCAGTGGCAATCGGATGTCGGACTGCCACCTGCATTGGTAATGCTAGAGCCAAGAAATGGCCAAGGCTAAGACCCAAACTAACGGTCCTGTGCTGGTAATTGAGCTTATTATTATTCTGTTTCTGTTTCGGTGTCTGTTTCTGTTCTGTTTTTTTGTGTGTCGTATTATTATTACTTTTTAGTAGCTTTTTGGTAGTTGAGTTCGCTCGAAATGACGCATTTTGTCGTTTCGTTCCCTCAAAATGGCAACAATCGGGTGCGATAGAGAGAGGGCGAGCGGCTGTGAGGGACAGAAAGAGAGAGCGGTATGCTGGAGGGGCAAAGGCAAAGGCCAGAGCGAGCGAAAGAGAGAAGGAGAGGCACAGGCTGAAACGCAAGAGCGAACAACGTTTTGCGATTGGAAGAAGAAGTCGAAACCGGCCCCGCGGGAATTGCAACAACAACAAAAGCAAAACAACAACAATAAAAGCCACAAAAACAACAACAAAAACAACAACAACGAAAGGCAGAGTACGGAGTACGGACAACGCCTTTCAACGTGACTGATTGCCACTTGGCACGCAAGCCAAAGCGAGGAGGCACCAGCGTTACCAGAGTTACTGCAGTCCAAGCTCTATCCCTGCACCCCCTCCTCCCTTCTTCGGCCCTCTTATGCCCCACCGGTCGCCATTGCGCAGTCGCAGTTGACGTCACAGCCAGCGCCAAAGCAAATGGCCGTCCAGAAGCGGTTCCCTCTGCGGGCTCTGCGGGCTCTGCGGGCTCTGTGGTTGTTATTGTATACCATTTTGTGCGTGTGGTGTACGATACTGCGTTTTATTTGCTGCTGGCATGCAAACGTGCCACTCCCCACCGCTGGCCCACCTCCCCAACCCCCTCACCAACCGCTTGTCGCTGTGCCACAAGAAAACTGGTTGGCTGTGGCTGTGGCTATTGCTGCCCCTTCAGCGGTGGCGATGGCAGTGGCGGTGTTGCCTCTGTCTGTTAGATGCTCGACTCTCGATGATTGACTTCTGTTGTTACACTTTAAGCAGAAGCCATTGCTGCCGTTCGGCTATGCCGTATACTTATCCGCGCAGGAAGGGGAAGGGTATAGCTATATGCTACTTTGTTGAGAGGTTTGGTTTGTCGAGGATGGGTGGATCGATGGGTGGATCAATGGGTGGATCAATGGGAGGATCAATGGGGTACGCAATTACGGATCGAGGATAACCGCAGAATCCAGCGAAAATTACATTTTAGGGACATTGAATCGACTGAGAGTTTTGGGACATTTCATGCAGCATGAAAATTGTATGCCAGAGTGGAAAAACACAATGTGCAGAATATAAAACTGATTGAAGAGAGTCAACGGATGGAACAGATCAAACTGAGAGGAACAGTGTCTACAGATTGTCTTTTTTAAAGTGGGAAAAGATTTGTTTTAGTAGAGAGAATCAATCCTTCAACTAAAGGAATATTGCATCCCACCTGAAGAAAGAAGGTTTCGCCTTTTCATTTTCAAAGATCCCTTTTAAGTACACACATCTACAGCCAGCACTTTGGATATAGGAAAAATGAATAAGCTTAAAATATACATTCACTGTATTTATTTGACAATATTTTCATTTATAGAATTTATTGATGGCAGACACCAGACGCCTTCCCTTTGCTGCTTCTCTGCTGCATGTTGCATCGAACTTCTGCATTCTCATTTAATATATTACATATATAAATGCCTAGATTTGGCAGCTTCCTAAGGGTATCTGCAGCTTCGTCTTGGCTTTGCTTTTGGCTTCAATCCACTTGGCATTTTTTTGTCTCTGCCTGATTCTGGCTCTGTCTCTGTCTTTGGCTGCAGCGACTGCTGCTGCTGCTGTTGTTATTGTAATTTTATGATAATTTGAGGAATTTTGTTTGCTGCCGTTGAGCGTGATTACAAGCATTGGACCCTGTCCTGTCCTGTCCTGGCCTGGCCCCGGGGCTCCAAAAGGTGCTCCAAGTGGCTTCAGTTCCAGTTCAGTTTCCAGGCCCCGGCCCCGGGCATGAATCATGAATCGGGGGGCATCGATGGCTCCTGCTGTTGCTGTTGCTGCTGCTGCTGCTGCTGCTGCTGCATCGAAGACTGTGCCGGGGACGGAGCATTGTTATTAGGTGCATCTTATCGACAGGAAGCGATCATCGCACATTGGAATGGCTTCAGTTTGAGTTTCAGTTGCATGTGCCCCCCCATACGCCGCCCCCTGCAGGCCACTTTCATGCCACTGATTGCTGCTGTGGCTTTGGCTGCCGCTGCCATTTGCAGTTGCTTATTAAATGGATTTCGTTGTATTATTAAGTTCTCTGGCATTCGTGGAAATTGTTACTTATAAGGCAAGGCAACTGGTTATTGCAGCTCTCCGATACGAGTATGTTGTTGCTGCTGCTGCTGCTGCTGTTGCTGCTGCTGCTGCTGCATTACAGAGATTACAGAGATACAGTGATACCTCGGCAATTTTCATTTGGCATTGTTCGTGCAACTGGGCCACAGCTACAGCCACAGACACAGCTCACAGCCCACAGATACACAGTCACAGATATGAGATACATTTAGTAGTTTTCCCCCGAACAGCCGCACCGCCGCACCGCTGAACCGCTGAACCGCTGCACCACCCACCACAAAAGTGTGAATAAATGCATATTAATTTGTTGTTTTGCCTTAATTATTAATCATTACGTTGCTTAGGCCAAGTAATTGCACATCTTGCTGCAGTTTCCACCTGAGTTTCCCTTTTTCGGCCCACAATGCCACTCAGCTGAAATGGCGAATAAAGACATTAAATGAAAGCCGCACAGATATGACTTTATTTTAATAGGAATCTGGGGGAAAGAAAGCCAAATAAAAGACTTCTGCGAATCATTTTCCAGCTAATTATTGCTGATAGATTCGAATGAATTCAATGAATTTCTCGCACTTTATTCACACACACACAGCCAGACAGACAGACGGTGTTCCATCATGCCTGCTGAGCAGATGACTTCCTGAGTAGATCCATCATCTGTCCCTCAACGCTGGCTGGCTCTTGACTCGACTATTTGCACATTGTTCAATCTGAGGGAACCGCTTGAGGGACCCCTCAGACAGCCAGCCAGCCAGAGAGCCAGAGGACCTAAAGGTCCTAGCACGTGCTCACTGGCTGCCTCCACCCACCCCCCTCTGAGGTAATCAATCTTTCAATTACTGCAACTGCGCGCAGAAATTGCGTTTTCCTCGATAATAATTTTCGTTTACAATTTTGGAAATCAAATTATTTGGCAACTGTTGTCGCACCCCGGGAAAGAAGTGGGACGAGGAGGAGGAGGAGGAGCAGTGGCAGTGGCAGGAGCCAAATAGAGGCAGCTGCAGCAAGGATGAGGACGTGGACAGGATGCTTGAAAAACGATACTCGAAGGATTGTGGCGATAATTATACGTTGGCAGATCCCGGGCGAAGATTCGACGTGCGATTGGATTGGAGTGGCTCTAGGACTGCGCAACGGCATTCCATCAATCAGGGACCTGGCTTCCGCTCGCCAGGACACGCCGGGACGCAGTCGCAGTTGCAGACGCACAAAGCTCTCCTCGGCTGCTGGCACCCCGTGCCTCTGCCTCTGCATCTGCGATTTGGTGCGAGATTTGGGTGCTGTGAAAGCGCTTCCGGCCCCGGCTCTATAATTATATTAGTGCGGAATTCAATGAAAGAAAAGGGTGCCGCCGTGTCCTGCCTAGAGTCCTGCGTGGAGTGCTCTGCGTAATTACGACAAATCACAGACGGCCAACCATAAAGCAGGAGCACAAGAATGGCAGAAAGAGAAAGAGACAGAGGCGGTACACGTGCCGAAAATGCACATTTATTTTTACATTATTTTAAACTATGAAAATGAATGCAACCAAATATTATTTTTAAATTCTACGCTTAACAAGGGATTAAGTAATGAAAATATTAAGAAAAAAATGCATTTTCCCTTTTTGTTTTCTATGAAAAAATATTTACAATAATTGCTGCTTGAAATGCAACAAAATAATTTGTTTATGGCAAGTAAATGCAGTAGAAATCTACTTAAAATATACATTAGCTTACAAGGTTAATTTAATTAATCAAATTAAGGATTAAGTCAAAATTAAAATTAATTTATTTATATATTACTTTAAACTATGAAAATTAATACAGAAAAATAGTAGAAACAAGAAATTAAGTAATGAACATATTTTAAATATATGAAAAATGTTAAATATTATTGCTGTATAAAATGCAAAAAAATTATTTATTTATGGTAAGTAAATGCAGTGGAAATCTACCTTAAATAAAGAAGATATATATTTGTTTGCGAGGTTAATTTAATTAATCAAATTAAAGATTAAATCCAAATTGAAATTCATTTATTTATATATTACTTTAAACTATGAAAATGAACACAGAAAAGTAGTATTTTTAAATTCCAAGCTTAACAAGACATAAAGTAATGAACATATTTTAAAAATATGAAAAATGTTAATTATTATTGCTGTTTAAAATGCAAAAAAATAATTTGTTTATGGCAAGTAAATGCAGTGGAAATCCACCTAAAGTATAGAAAATATATATAAGTTAATTTAATGAATCAAATTAAGGATTAAATCAAAATTAAATTTAACATAAATTCGCTCTCCTTTGCTGGCATATTTTACTCTTCTTTTCGCCGCAGTGTATTTATTTGCCTTTGGTTTTTCGCACACTTCCGGTTTGACATGTGACAGGCAACGTGTCCTTGCCCCCGCCCCGTCCCATGCGCCGCTCCCTTGCAGAGAGTGGGCGTGTCACGCCCGCCCGTCAAATGAATCGCTGCACCCGGAACTGCTCCCCCGTCTCCGGGTCCGGACTTCGAATGCAAAAAATAAAACAAGAAAATAATATAATAATAATAAAAACTCGCGCCAGAAATGGGCCGGCTGCCGAAGGCTCTGGCTACTGTTGGGGGGCGTGTCAGCAGGCACCAGCAGGCAGAAGGCAGCATTCGGGGTTTTGCACCTCGTCATTGCTCTTGGCTGTGGTCCTGGCTCACGTCCCGGGCCTGCTCCTACTCCTCCATGGAGAGAGCTCGCGTTTGTCGCTCGTCGTCGCACAATTGGTACGCCCGTCCCGCCTCCGCTGCCGCCTTCTACAGCATCGCAGGAATGCCCATTGTTCTGGGCTGCATCCTGGCCCTGGGCCCTGGGCTCTGGGCCCTGGCCTGCACTTGGGCAATCCGCACAAAGCAAAGCCTTTGGCTGCACACACAATTACGAGGAAGGAGGAGGCGGTATTGGCATCGGCAGCGGCACCCGGAACCCAGAACCTTCCCCGGAACGTGTCAACCTAATCAGCTGCGCGTCCTTGTAATCCTTTTTTGGGAAATATTCATAATGCTCGCTCCCCCCATCCACGGCTGTGAGTGGGCGTGTCCCACCAGGCTACATAATTGTGTGGGCGCTGATACACTTAAAAATTTGGTAGGAAGCCCTCGAACCCATTTTCCGATCTCTAACAGGATTCGCACTCGATTTTAATGCGGATCAGTCGCTCTCAATGGTGCGCTGCGGGCATGGAGCGGATGGGTATGGGTGGGGCCCCGTTTATGACAGCCTAATGAGTGTCCTGCCCAAAGGATTACAGCGCAAGTCTAGTGGGAAAATCTTCTGCGAATTGTTTTGTGGGCAAATCAACTGAATGGATTTGGCCATTAACTTTAAGGGTTTTTATTTCTGGGTTAGTTTATTTTTCAATTTCCCAAAAATTCTCACAAAATACGCCAGAAAGAAGAGTTCCGCACTGGAATGCAGCTGCGAAACGAACAGAGAAACGAAAATACATGTCGCTTAGGTCAAATGCATTAGAGTGGCAGAAGCAATGAGAAATCGTTGAATATATTATGAATATTTATGAATGGAATTGGCACATGTAGCAGAACAATTTCCAAAGTGTTCAAAGGTTTTAGGGTTTCCAGATTAGTATTTGCACGACAGATCAAAATTGAACACAATCCCTTACAAATTGGAAATATGGAAATAAGAAAAGGAAGGAATTAAATTGTATTTAAATTTGAATTAAATCTGAAGCCGCTTTTGTTAAAGTCTCCAAAATCCATACAAAATATTTATTTATTATATATAAATTATTATTATTATTATTATTATTATTATATATCCTCATTTGTATATATTTTGTATCCTCGTTTAACCAGACCAATCCAAACCCCAATCATGGCCATGGGATTCCGATACATGGTTCTCACACACATCCTTCACCGCTGGCTGATTCTGACTCTGACTCTGACTGTGACTCTGACGCTGCGTGGCAGTGGCATTTGGGCCAAGTTTTTCTAACCAATAGTTGGTCTGGCCTGGCCTGTACTTATCCCAATTACACGGTGGCAGGCTGCAAGTTTCATTGAAAAGTGCGTGTGTGTCGCAGCAGCAAAAAAAGAGGAAAAAACTAACAAAAAAGGGTTGCCATGGCGTGTGTGCGTGACTGCCAAGAAGATGGCGACTCTAGGGTTCTGCGAGTAGGTTCTGGGGCCCCCTGGCCGCGCCATCGGTGACGTTTCCCCTGGTGTCACACTCTGCACGCATGCTGTTTTTCTTTGTTTTCCATAATATTTCATCATTTTATTGTATTCCGATACGTTATTCAATTTGCAGCTAAATGGCAGTTTGAAAGTGCACGCAAGCCGAGAAGTTGGAGGCGATGGAGATGGAGTTGGAGATAGATAGATACCCGTACTCGTGGCAATACCATGGTGACCGCAAGCCAAGCCGATTACCAAGGTCTATCGACCATGGCAGATGAGAATGCTGGCCAGAGTGGTGGCCCGAGTGGGGTCAGAGAGGAGGCGGTGCTCTTCGCAGATGGCCAAACTGTCGGATTGTTATGTGGCAGGGAGGGACGGGGGATGGACAGACAGAGGCCAGACAAAAGCCAAGTGAAGTGAAGCCAATCGGCAGTGGCTTCTGGGCCACAACAAAACAGTCGTTGGCCCGGCCAAGGAGAGGGTTGAATGCTTTCAATCTTGCCCGCTCTGTCTCTCTCTCCATCTTTCTGTCTGTTTCCCTCTCCGCGCCCCCTCTACGACCGCTGCGAGTGTCTCCAACTATGCGTATCATCCGTTCATGGGACACAGCCAGAATAAATAATAAAAAATTAAACAGATAGATGGATATATGTGTGTACTACATATAAACTGATTATTAGCGTTAACCGCGTAATTATAGTCGAAGGCGTATCCCCATGGGCGTGGCCCTCGTTCCGTTGACAGTTTTTTTTCTCTCTCTCTGTTTTCTGTGGCCATTGTATTGATATCCCACCTGAAAAGCTGATTATTGTCCCATTCGCATTTTTCACATTTTCCATTATAATTTCTCGTTCTTTTTCCATCGTTTTTTCTTCTCTTTTTGTTGTGTGTATTTTTTTCCAACGTTTATTTTGCGGTAATCACATACGACGCAGCCCAATGTTTATTTAATTTTTGCTCATTGTTGTCTGTCTGTCTCTCTGTCTGTGTTTGTTGTAATGTAATCAGGGGGCCGTGCCACGCCCACTTTGGTCAGCGTTTTGTTGAACATTTTTGCACAAAACGTTTAATTTTTTTCGATATACTTGTACTTGTGTTATTTAACTCTTTTTGTGTGTGCTTCGAGCGGAGTTTGTGGAAATTATATGCTGTGCGAAATCAAACAAAAAGCTATACAAATTTTTGTATATTCAGGCTTATTCAGGTTGTAGTTGAGCTGAACATGGAGAGGATTAATCTTTGCTTTTAAAAGATATCCATGCTCCTAGGAAAACCAATGGTTAAAAGGATTATTCTACTGCAACTGCATCTCGATCGGTTTGTGGATGGGAGGATCCATGGATTCAACTCAGAGAATTCTCTACAGAAAGCTATGAATGGATATGTTTAGATAGATATGTAGACATCATGTAGATATACGTTATTCTTCCGCCAAGTAAATATACATATCCAGTTTTAATTGTTTTTTAATTATTAAAATATTAAAAGGGTCGCAGCACATTTTTCTCAAGAGTTTGGGATATTTTAAATTTTTTCTACCGTGTTTCCTCTTGAATGTTTTATCCCATTCATCATAAACTTTAAACTTTAATAGTTCAGCAATTTTCCGGTACGAAAATCTTTTATTGTTTATGTTTTTCATGCCATGCATTGCCGAGTACTGCTATCCACGTACCTTCCCGTCCCTAAAATTACTAACTTATTATGGCTGTTTCAATAGTTAAAAACCAAAGAACGCTTACAAACACGGTATATTTACGAAATAAAACATGTTTTACTTGGGTGTCCCTTTATTTCACACAGCCCAATGTCCATGAAATAGCGAAAACCAATTTGTTACTAATTTTTTCACCATTACACTTGGGCTTTTTACTTTTTGTTTATGGAGTACAAGCATAAATCCACTAATAAAAATTAAGATTACCTCAAAACTCATAGGAATTGTCATTTTATAGAGCAAATGCTGAAGCATTGCCAGGTGCATTTTCACCATTACACTTGGGCTTTTTACTTTTTGTTTATGGAGTACAAGCATAAATTTAATAAAAAAAATTTTTCCCCGAAACTCATAGGAATTGTCATTTTATAGAGCAAATGCTGAGGCATTGCCAAGTGTCGGTTATATATTTCACATGACTGTACATAGGAAAGTATATCCATACAACTCATGATGCAAATAAAAGCCAAGCAATCAATCAGCAAGTATTGAATTAGTTAACTATTTTCTCTTTCCTTTTCGTAATTTTTGCAGAATTGTTGCCAAACATTTGCACACTCAGAATTGATTGAGAACAACACAGCACTCGAGATCGCCATCGAGATCCTTTATAGCATCGAATTGCGAATTATGCAAATTTGTGTAGAGAGTTTTCTGTGGGGCGCAGTGGGCACTGGAGTGTGGCTAATGCGTCGGATCGGAGGTCGGATCGCGGGTCATTCAGAGGTAGTCGCTCGACTCGGTAAATGCCAATTGTGCAGAAAGTTCGTTAAGCAATTAAAAAGTTTGACAAAACACGAGAGGAACTCTCTCCCTGCTTGCCCGCTCTCCCCGTCCGTTTGTTTGTCGGATCGAAAATTAACGCACAAACACATCAGGCGCGATTTCCAATTTAAAGTTGTATTATTCCTCTTTGGTTTTTTTTCTGTTTTGTTTGAGTTTTGCATGTTTTTGTGCTCGCAGGACGCGCTGGATGGATGGTCCGTGCGGGGACCACATGCTGGGGACCTGGGTCCTTTGTTGACTGAAATACTCGAGGAGGAGAGCGGAGCGCTGGCCCGGGCCCTGGCCCTTGGACGACACTTCTGTGGTTAGCCAGAGGGGAGATGGGATGGGATGGGATGGTGCCGCATCATCATGCCACATGCAATCTGGCTGTGATCCAGGGATCGGGCAACGGATCGATCCATCGATCAGACAAATGCTGCTGCTGCTGCTGCAGCAACCGAAAATTGACAGCCATTATCATCGTTTATTGGGATTTACGAGCCCCTGTGCCATTGTCCAAAGCGAGAACATGGTACGGGGGAACGGGGAACGGGGCAGGGGGAGACCAGAGCTACGACCAGCAGCCGAGGCAGACAGAAGTTGTCGCTGTGAAAATTTGTCAGCGCATGTCGCGTAATTAGAAGGCCTCGTCGCACAACACACAGGGACTGAGGGACACAGTGACTGAGGGACACAGGGGACAAATGGGAAATGGTAAACGGAAAACGGGAAAATTTCCTTTAATTGATAAATTGTGTCGCATGCTGCGTTGTCCTCGACGCCCGACCGCATCCCCCATTGTTGATCTGTGGACGCAGGAGTCAGTAGCCAGGACGCAGCACCCAGGCCTCATTGTCAGTTACATAAAGTTGACATTTATGCGTGTTATTGTCCTCGGGTCTGGGGTCTCTGCTCGCTGCTCTCTGCTCTCTCTTCCCGCCATTGAGTGAGCGTATCAATTACTTGGGCAAACAATCGACAATTCACGTTTGCCGCTTTGAATGGACTTTGACTTCTCTGGGTTTCCCTTTATTTTTCCCTTATCCCTACTGACTTTTTGTTGTCGTTTTTCCATTCAGTGCCTGAGCCCCGGCCACCGGGTCCTGTCCACAATTGTTGTCCTGTGGCCACTGTGGAACTTTTTTTTCAGCAAGGAGCCTCTCATGGCCTGGCCTGGCCTGGGCCTGGACCTGGCCAATTTATGGCACTTCCTTTGTGTGGCTGCTGGTAACAACTTCCTGGAAGTGTCTCTATTACGATGAAAAGTTCGGCTTTTTTGTGGAGAGGAGAGAGAGAGAGAGAGACACTCTCTGGCTTAAACAAACTTTGCACTAAGCTCAGTGCCAGTGGCAGTGCCAGACAACAATTAATGAACAAATTGCACACATTGCCAGTGGGCCGGTAACAATTGCATTTCCCATTGCAAGCAGCCACAGATACAGGTACTCAGATACAGGTACTCAGATACAGATACTCAGATACTTAGAGACATACATATGTGTCGGGCTTTGGCAAATTGAAAGGCGCAGCATATCGAATTGAAATAAATCGAAACGAATCGCATCGCATCGCATTGAATCGAATGAACAAATTTCGACTTAACTACTGGCAGTGGCAGTGGCAGTACGACAATTGCTGATCATTTTGCAATTAAATCATTAATTTTAATAACCACTTGTCCGGCAAATAATCGGTAAAATGCCAATGATACGAGACAGAACTCAGAGCCACGAGTGCGAAGGGCAAAGGGTTGCATTGCTTACAGGACATTGGTCAGAGCACCGGGCTCGGGCTGGGGTTCGGGCTTCAGCTTCAGGTAATTCTACCCCTGTGTGTGTGTGTGTGTTTTTCCTCTGTGATTAATGCTAAATGGATTATGTCAAATTGCGTAAATGTCACCGCTGGCTGCGGCTCACTGCGCCTTCCCGCCGAAGGCCATTGTTGTCCGCCGGCAAATTCAATTAAGCCAAACAGTCAGCAGTCGCAATCGACAGTAGTTTCCTCTACGTTTACGTTTATGTTTTAAAGTCTCCGTTAAATTAGCACGCACAATTTTTGGGCACACAGTCTGTGGGCTGACAGACTCTGTTTTGTCTTCACGAGTAAATTATTCTGCTCGAGTGGACAGCGACAAATGATTTTCATTAGGAGTTCGCGCCAGCCTTCCCTTCAGAGCAAGGGGTACACTCGCAAGAGTGGAGTTCTCTACTCAGAGAATTGCTGCTGCGAGTAGCCTTCAAAGCCAGAGCCAGTGGGCTGAATTTCCACCAAGAAATGGATGCTCCCTCTGCTCCTTCATCCTGGGCCTGCCTTAGTCGAGTTCTGTTTATTTTTCAAGATTTTTCACAGATTTGGCAAGCAGAATTTCGCACTCTCCCACACACTACGCCGCACAACATACGCCCTGACCTGATCAGGTGGGCGTTCAGGCTGCCTTCGTTTCGATGGCCAACAATTTGTTGCACAATTCTATTTACGTAAGCAGAGCTGTTGACTGCAGGTCTCGCCTGCACGCATGGACCCATGGAACCCACACATCTGTTGACAAAACACCGGACACGGACACGGATATCCATCCATGCAACCATCGAGTGGGCAGCGAGCGACAACTGGCGCCGCTTGCCCGGATTCCCAGGCGTATTGACAAGGAGCTGAAAACTGGAACTGCCGCTGAATCGAAAACTTTTGCAGCTCTATAATTTTCATAACACAAAACAATGGGAAAAAATTACAAGCTGAAGCGAGGGAAAAAAATACAATAATTATTAATCGTTTCTGATGGCTTCCTGGCGTTGCTGCCCTCCTTCTTTTTGTATTTAATATTTTTTTTGTGGCACCTCGTTGAGAGAGCGAGCAGCTCCTTTTCCCATGCAAAGCTCTCTGAATAATTGATGATGTCCTGTGGCTGTGGTGCGAAAGGCATGTGCACCAGGATTTGCTTTTTCCCATTGCACTCTACACGACGCAGTGGGCATAAGGCTACACCTGAGCAGGAGGAATCGATCATGCAATATATGGGAGGTGTTGGAGAGGTTTTTCTGTGGCTTGCGGACTCACCATGGTAGTGTGAGAAATAAAGCCACAGAGCCACATGCATCAATAAACATTCTGATTGATTTTTCGTAAGTCTACAAATGGATCACGGGATCTGAGGGATCTGATGCTCCTCCATCGAATGGGGCAACTCGTTGGAAGGGTATCATGTGGCAGTTGCCTCTCGATTGGTCATATGTGGGGACATGCTTGCTCCACTTGTTGGCCACACTTTTTACAAGTATTGAAACTTTTCCAGGACCCGACTCTATGGCTCTCCTAACAAGCTGCACGACAGCAGCGTGAAACCGCAAAAATGCGGTGGATATCATATTAAAAAATAAAAACAACAAGAAACGAATAAAAAGAATACAAAGAATAAAAAGAGAAAAAAGAAACTAATTGTAATACCTTTCATTTGAAAAATATTAATTATAAAGTAAGCAACTTTTGTGGGCAGCAGCAGCTGCCGCTGCGCTCATAGAGAATATCTGATGCTCGTTTTGGGTTCTGGGTTTGGGTTTGGGTTTGGGTTTGAGTTCTGGGGGTTTCCCGTTTGCCCAGGCTCTAGTTTTGTGTGTGGTTTTTTTCTCCTTTTTCTCGGTGTTTTTTTCAGTTTTCACGAATGCAATGTTGACAAGTGGGCGTGTTTCGATATGGGAAACAGAATATAAAAAAAGGAGGAGCATTTGGAACAGAAACCGACAAAAGGACAGCAGGGAGTATGAGTAGGAGAGAGCGGGAGAGAGCGGCTAATTGTGAGAATCGAGCAAGTTGTGCCAAAGGGAAATCTGATAAAGTCTACTTGATCCCCCCCAACTGCCGGGCTTCCTCCTGTCTCCTGTCCTGCTGTCTCCGGCTCTAACACATGTTGGCAACGTTGTTCTATCCACCTTTTGCTTGGGTTTTTTCTTGTTTTTTGGTTGTGAAACCGAAAACTTATATTAGCAGGGAATGGCAGGGAATGGCATCGGCACGGAATCATCTAATGTGCGGATGATGGATGATAAGCCGACAAATAGTTCAACACTCTCACAGCAACTTCCTGTGGTCTTCGTACCGAGGCATTGGCATTGGCATGGGCATTGGCATCGTCTCCCATTTCGTCAATGGAAACTATTATTCCTCATTCGCAGCGTGGGAAGGACTGACAACAACAGGTACAACACACAGGAACTCTGTGCGAAGAGACGAGCAGAGAGAGAGAGAGAGAGAGAGAGACAGGGAGAGAGCTGCACCCAGTGATGAATGAATGAAGGAAGATTCTGTTCGATTCGATTCAAGCAATGAAGGGCTGAGCTGACACACGATACCACTTCAAATGGCAATGGCAATGCCAGAAATGGCAGGAACTCAGGGCGCACACATGGAGGCCGCGAAGGACACAGGACACAGGAGACACATGCAGGGCAGGGCAGGGCAGGCAGCAGAAAGGGATAATAACGAGGCTAATAGACGGTATCGAATTTAACTCTAGCAGATAATCATCTCAGTGCTCAGCTCTCAGTTCTTAGCTCTCAGCTCAGGGAGATGGAGTTGGAGTTGGAGATAGAGATAGAGAGAGAAACGCGGTAATTGTCTAAGGATACTTGACGCTGGGCCCCGCATGGGCAAGTGTACGAGTCCTTGATGCGCTGCCGAGGTTAAGGAACTGGCTCCTGTCTCCTCTCCAGTCCTCTCCTCTCCATTCCATTCCACTCAACTCTTTGTTTGCTGCTCCCTTTGGCTCCTTCGGCTGTTGGGCTCCTTTGTCCTCTGGCCCTTGCGTGTCCTGCGTCCCCGTGCGCCAGTTGGCTGCAATGAAGCGTGCACGGAGCAGATCCCCGAACAGATCCAATCTGACATAATTAAATGCAACTTTTGGGTCGGGTCATAGTCATATCTCCCCATCCATCGAAGCAGCAGCCAACCGTCTGGCCCGGCAGTGCCCGTCGCCCATCCCGTGGATTGCGTGCCAGGACCTGCTCTGGTTCGGGTTCGGGTGCTGGTGCGGGCTCTGGGGTTTGTGCGCGCCACAATTAAATGGCATTTGGAGTACGCAGCAAAGGGTTTGGGCATGCCCAAAAAATACTCGTTCAATTATTCAAATACTGAGCAGAGAAGCGGGCAGTGTACTTGAACATTCACAGGCCAGGCCCAAAAGTCTCTGGCCAACTGTGTCCAAATCCGAAAGGGCACCAAGGGGAGGAGGAGAAACCTTCCCGCAACCCTTTGACAACTTCCGCACGCAGCCCAAAATGATAGGTTCGGCAATCGGAGAAACGCAGAAACGTAGAAACGGAATTAAATATAACTATAACCAACCGTTCGAATTCGAAGAGTTGTTAACGAACTTATTAGGCGTGCCCTGTCCCATCTGCACTGCCAGCTTATACCCATACACATGTACATATATTACTCGCATGCAGATGTCCCAGGCATATGCACTTGTGTTCATAATAGAAACATATTCCGGAACATGTCTATGACCGCCTTCGCGGTACAGTTCGAGTACAAGAGATAATTGCCTTATGGTTTATGGTGGGGTTAACAGCTGGAGGAGGAGTGGGAGTGGGAGTAGGCGCAGAAGAAGGGTTCTCTTTAGCTGTGTGAGTGGGCGAGTGGGTGGAATGGGAGTGGGAGTGAGAGTGGGAGTGGGTGTGGTTCAGGTTCAGGCCATGGCACCGTCTAATTGAGCAATTAGTGGCTAAAAAGGCAACAATCGAGGCCATTTGCTGGAAGACCTGCCCAGAATTCTTAATGAATCTCGAGAAGGTAAATCGATGTATCCATGGAACAAGCAGCAGTCCATATCGGACTGGGCAAAGCCTGGTTTAAGCCTGCGACAAATGTTGTCGGAAGACCCTCAAAAAACCCCCGAAATTATGCAGCACAAAAGTTGAAGCTCCTTGGAAGGAGTGCTGGCCAGACGAGGTATCTGCTGCTGCAGCCCCCTTGTTTTAGCGACAGCAAAATTGCTGCGATTGCATTATCATCGAGTCGCACGCGACCCAGAGGACCCTCTCTGCGACTTCCCCGCTCGCCACTCTCCACTCTCCCCTACCGGAATGGAATGGAGTGTGAGAGCAGCAGAAGCCGCAGGACAACAAATGCAATTTGCTTAAATGTTATTGCAGCCACAACAACACAGTTGTAATCAGAATGAGAATCAGAATCACAAGGAATGAAACCGAAATCGCGTCGACAGTTAATGAGATTAAAATACCCAGCGGGTGGGGGGGTTAGCTCTGACTGGATGGCGGCTGGTCGTACCCTGATCCCTGATGTGATGCCTGGCCCGGCCCGGCGGGACGTCCCCCGTATTGCGTAGATTGAGACCCAACCTCCAGAGAGACAGAGACGACGGAGCCACGGAGCAGCAGACGGAGTGGACGGAGTGAAGTAGAAGTAGAACCAGAACCAAAACGGAACCGGAGCTCAGGGCTCGAGGAAGCGAAGCCAGAGGGAATGCGAGGAATGTGAGGCATAAATCACTGCCATAAATTAGTTGGCTTTTAATTACGATTATTATGCTGATAATAGCGCGCATTTAACGCGCGATAAACATAAATAATCGTGTCAAATGCAAACAGATGTCGAAAGAAGATGACAACCGACAACCAACAAGCAACAACCAGAGCACTCCAACAACTCCGAGCACAACTCCCGACCGGAGACCAGCAAATCACGGAGTCTCCATTCAGCCGTCGGCCCGACACTCACACGCCAGTGCCAGATGATGATCGACTCTGCGAATGCCCTGCGACTTTTATAATAATTTCTGCAACTTTTGATTAGCAATATATAAATGAGAGAATTTCTTTGTTAATTCAAGTCCCGCATTTAAGTGAAAATCTAGCAAATAGAAATTGTTCCTCGACATTTAAGAAAAGTTTATATTAATTTAAACATATAAAACAGTAACAGCAGATTAGGTAATTGTTTTCTTTATTGTTTGTGACAGTTTTAATTGCTTAATTGTTGAATTTATTGTTTAATAAAAAAGAATTAAACCAAAAAAAATATAAATAAATAAAAATAATAAATAAAAAATAAAAATAAATATTTATTAATTTAATACTCCAGTATTTAATAGCTGTGAATCATTTTATACGAGTAGAATCGATATGGAATTGATTTGAAAAATGTTTTACGATCGTTTGAATTTTATTGCCTTGTAATTATTATAATAATATAATATAATATAATAAAAAAAAATAAAAATATAATATAATATAATAAATATAATATAATAAATATTATAATACAGCCTAATAAATAGTTACAGCCTTTAATATTATAATAATATAATATAATATAATATAATATAATACAATATAATATAATATAATATAATATAATATATTATTATAATGTAAAATAATTATTATTATTTATTGTTCCAATTGTAAGTCAGTGTGCAAATCAGAGCCGCTTCTTCAGTTACTTATCCATTTGTGCAGATAAACTTCGATGTGCCACTCTACTGCTCTGTTCTCTTCTCCTGTCTCCACTCTTCCTTTGTCAGTTGCCATATACCCCCTGGATGCTGCCTGTGTCGTACAGGGTATGCAAATATTTTCTGTGCGCCTTTCATTTTTTCTCGTGCTTAATGAAAACAATGTGTGAACAAGATTTGTGAACGCACTGGGGGCCTGGCGAGGGCGTGGCAACCATTAAAAGATTCTTGAAATGCCTTTGGCGTCCTCTCCTCCTCGCCGGATCTCTCTCCCTCTCTCTCTCTCGCCCCACCGAAAAGGGAAAAAGTGTTGACACTTTTTGGTATATGGGGATCCGGGCATCCGTGGATTCGTGGGCATGGGAATCGGAGACGGAGACGGAGATGGAGATGTAGATCTCTGCCGTTCTGGCGCCTAACTCTGCTCAAATGTGTGAAAATCATATTTTAATTAAAGTTTTTGCTGCTAATGATTTTGTCAGCGCCACAGTGATGGCCATTTATCATCTGCTGCCTGCCTTCTCTTTCTGTGTGGGTGTCTGTGTGCCCTTTGTGTGTCTCTGTCTCTCTCTTGCTCTTTCTCTCTCTGTGCCCGTGGTTCACCTTACCTTTTCTGCTCTACTGTGTGGACTGGTGTTCTGTTCTGCGCTAGTCCTGCCCCACACACACTCCACACTACTATCCATCCATGTCCTTTGCAAGCCGATGCCAAACGCATGTCCCGTCTTTTGTTTTATGTCTCTCAGTGTCCCTTTCTGCTGTCTCTCTGTCTCTCTGTGTGTTGTGTATTTTTCATTATTTTAATTTACAACTTGCTCTGGCACTCTTTTGAAATCTGACTATGGCTGGACTGCAGGCAGGGCAGAGATGCCAGGGTGGGGGAGACACAGCAGGACACGGCTACCGGCAACCATGTGACAAACAATACCCCGAAACAGAAGTCAGCGATTGCACAAGGATGTGCGAGCACTTCAGGCACTGGCCCTGGCTCTGGTCTCCTTCCAGGAACAGATTCATCTTCATTGAGGTTCTTGCGGCAGTCCCACTTTAATTGCTCGAAACCAAAGGCACTCGCCGCAGCTTTCCGTAAAAATATATTTTTCTACTGGAGCGGAGTATTAATTTAAAGTTAAATAATGATAGGCGACAGATTTAAGAGAGTATTCCCTTTACTTACTTTCTTTTTATTCGCGATTAATACTTGCCATGGCCACTCCCACTCCCAGCCTCTGATCCAAGTCCCCTGTTCACTTTGCCCATCCAAACAAACCTCCAAAAGTGTATCTTCAATTCATTGCCCTGGCAAATTGTTTTTGCCTTTGCTATCCGTCCCCTTGGCCGCCCTCGGCCACACCCCCATTGTGAATGTCAAAACATAAGCGGGAGGAAAAATAACTGCGCAGCTTAATCCACTCCCAGCATCAGGAATCAGGACTCCAGGACTCCAGGACTCAGTCGGGAAGCTGTACGCTGTAAATCCGTACTCAGGGTGGGGGAGAGAAACAATCTGCACCCACTTCAATCTCAATCTGTTGAGGGTCTGACCAGGGGTTCTATGGGTTCCCCCGGCACTGGGGTGCCCTTGGGGGTGCGGTTCACAAATCTACGGTAATAAAATTTAAATCACCCACACACACTCGTCTCCCGGGCACCGGCACCGGCACCGGCACCCACTTGACGGAGATTGCGAGCGTTAAAAGTCGTTAACGACCCATGGCAATGTCGCTTCGGCAGGAAGCGCAGAGCATCCAACCCCCAAGCCAAGCCAAAGCCAAACAAAAAAGCGCAACCCTCAATCAGAGACATATTTTACGCTTATGAACTGCAGATACAAAGATACAATTTAGCAGAGCCGCTTTGGCTAAATTGATTCCCCCCCCCAGTGCCAGTCTGCCTCCCCCAAGCCCAAAATCAATCGAGAGTCGCCTCTGGGTTTTTGTTGTACATTTATTTTTGAATGAAATTTAAATATTTTAGTTTATCTGTATTTGTATCTTGTATCTTGTATATTAAATAATTAATTTACATGGACAAAAAAAAATATAATAATAGAAGATGATAAATTGCTGATGCGGCGGCTCATCCATCCATCCATCCATCCATCCTTACATAAATCCATAAACTAGTCAAAGCACTAATCGGAGTGTCTCTCTGTGTGTGTGTGTGTGTTCCAGGGTGGGGTAGGGAGGGGGTGTGCTGTGTGGGTGGGTGGGGTATGGGTGGTGTGTGTATGCTAAGTATCTAAGTATCTGCACTAAGCCTACGTTCAAATAAAACAACAAAAAAAACACATTTAGTTTTTAGTTTTAGTTTTTTGTTTTTTCTTCTGTTTTTGTCTTCTGTTTTTGTTTTTGTCTGATAAAGCACTAGCGTCTAAATTGATGTCTTCTGTAGCTGTAACTGCCTGTCTGCCTGTCTCGTCTGTCTGCCTGTCTGTTGGGTATAGCAAAAATAGATCGTGAAAATATTCTAATGTACAAGTTAGAGTTAGAATCAGAGACGGGGGGATGCTGCCGCTCCAAAGGTATTCGCTTAGCTTTTTACATACATTTTCCACATTATCCACTAGCCGCCCCCTAGAAAATCCTATTCCTCATCATGCATACAGTGTGTACCGGTGTGCATGCATCTGTTCCCCCGCATTTGCCGCTTCGTAATTGGACTAGAAATATATTATCCTCCTTCTGTTCGCTGCCATATCCATATAACTATCGTATATCTATAATATATATTTTTAAGGGGTGTTTTTAGAATTGCATAAATGTTCAACAAATAGTTTTGAGATTTTTTTGTTTAATTTACTTATTTCCCCCTTAATCTGTACGTGTGTGTGTGTGTGTGTTGGTGTGTGTTTGTGCTCGAAGCTTTTTTCTGTTTTGGTTAATATTCATTCAGAGATTTGTTTTAGGATTAGCTTACTTACTCGCTAAGAAAAAAAACAGATATCTGCGCACACATATCCATGTACTATGTATGTATATATATATATATTGTATCCTCTACTAACTATTAAAAAAAATCGAAAAAAAAAACATATATATAGATAGATTCTCGTTCTCGCTATAACATCCTACGTACATATATATCGAATATACTATATATATTTCCAGATCTTAAGCTAGCGACAAGCAATGTTTGTTTGAGTGCTCGATAAGTGTGTCGGTGTGGTGTCGGTGTGTGTGTCGGTGTTTGTGTGTGTGTGTTCTGCTGTGTGATGGTTACGGACATACAATACAAGTAGACATATAGAGAGTGCATCGAATATTTACAATTATACGCGTTTGAATATATATCTCCAGCTTCTGTTAGCCTGTTCTGTTGGGCGGGCAGCCTACTCCTACCACGGCCCCGCTCCCACTGCATCACCATCGATGCCTCGATGCCATCAGGTGTATCTTCTATTCCAGATGTTAGGTAAATCACAACAACAACAACAACGAAAAAAAACCATTATACATTATGCACTACAGATTATATTATGTACTTTATATATTATGTACGAGTGCATGCGAGCAGGCTGACCAGCCCGATCGCTCACTCGTAGATATAGTTCAGTAAGCTGCTGGGGTTGCATAGAAATTCCCATTCCAGTTCCGACAAGGAACCCATTTCCGCTCAGTTGGTGAACAGAAAGGGTCCCAGCGACCCTCAGACCATCGGTGGCTTGATGTCCACCAATGCGCTGGGGTCCAGTCGGTCCAGGCGGTGCTCCAGCCCCGGACTGCCCGCCGCCAAATGATGGTGGTGATGGTGATGCAGATGGGCGTGCGGATGCTGCTGCTGCTGCTGTTGCTGCTGCTGCTGCTGCTGGGCGAATTGTTGCTGCTGCTGGTGCTGCTGCTGTAGGTGCTGCTGCTGCTGCTGTTGCTGCTGCTGCTGCTGCTGCTGGTGGTGTTGCTGCTGCTGCTGCTGTTGCTGTTGGTGGGGCTGCTGCTGGTGGGACTGCTGCTGTTGTTGTTGTTGATGCTGCTGGTGCTGGTGAAGCATCACCGGCGACCCGCCCGCGGCGACCATCTGGTGCGGCGAGGCCAGGTGCAGACCGCCGCCCAGCAGGTTGCTGGGCGTGCTAGATGCGCTATGCGCGTGCAGCGAGGTCGGGGTGCCGGGATGGCTGCCAGAGCCAGAGCCAGACCCCGATACGGAGCCGGAGCCCGAACCGGAGCCAGAGCCGGAGCCCGAGCCGGAGCCGGCGCTGGTTGGGCCACCCCCGCCGCCACCGGCCGCGCCCGTCTGTTGGCCACTGGTCGCGCCGCCCAGCCCGTTGGACTCACCCGACTGATTGGCGGCCTCCTCGGAGTCGCTGCAGGACTCCGAGGAGCCCTTCTTAATGCCATTCGGCGCCGTGCCGTTGTGCGTCTTCACGTGCTTTGCCAGATGGTCGCTGCGCATAAAGCGCTTGTTGCACACGGGGCAAGCAAAGCGCTTCTCGCCGGTGTGCGTCCTCAGATGCCGCTGCAGCTCGTCGGAGCGCGTAAAGCGCTTGCCGCAGAACAGCCAATTGCACACGAAGGGACGCTCGCCGGTGTGCCACCGCAGGTGCGCCTTCAGATGCGACGTCTTGCCGTACACCTTGCCGCAGCCCGGGATGTGGCACGAGTGGATGTTCTTCTTGCGCAGATGCACGCCCGCCGGCCCCAGCCGCTCCGCCTCCTGGCAGTTGGGGCAGTCGCAGGTGGCCCGACCCGCATACCGCCGCTGCGACCGGGGCGACGGTGTCGATGGCGTCGATGCCTGTGGCGACACCGCCGCCGTGGCCGCCGCCGACGGGGAGCTGTGCGGCAGCGAGAAGCCACCGACCCCCTGTCCGGGCAGCATGCTCTTGTACGTGTCCTGCAGCAGGTGCTGCCCGGAGCCCAGCAGGTGGGCGGTGTTCGAGAGCGAGTGCGAGAGGGCCGAGGAGTAGTCGGAGCCGGCGGCAGCGGCACTCGCGTAGTTGGCCATGGTCGAGTGCATCCCGGCTGCGGCCGCGCTCCCCATATCCAGCCAGCTGCCCGCAGCGCTGTGCATGTCCCACCACCCGTTCACGCTGTTCACGCTGGCCGCCTCCGCGGCCTTGTGCGACACCGCGTTGAAGGGCCAGTCGTAGGGATGCCGCGAGTACACGGACCCGAACGCCGCCCCCTCCACCTTGCCCAGCAGGCCCTGGTGCATGTGATGGTTCTCCGCCGCCACCATTCCAGCCGTCGAGGTGCCCGTGTTCGGGAAGTACAGGTCCCCGCCGTAGGCCGACACGGATGCTGCCGCGGCTGCCGCCGCCGACGCCGAGCCGCTCACCGCCGCGCACGAGGAGGCCAATGGGCGACTGTAAGGATAGATGCTGAAATTATTCGCGAGTTGTATAGAGCCAGCTGTGTGGGCGATGCACGCACGCACAGTGGTCCCCGCCAGGAGGAGGTGCCTGCAGGAGGGTGCCCGGGGATGCATGTGCTGTATGGGGTGCGATGGTGCATTGCTGCATGGGCGGATGGGTGGATCCATCCACCGGGACCTACCCAGGACCTCTCCTCGGGAGACCACTGTGCGCCGTGGCGCTTCTTACCTAGCTGTGATGTTCACCATGGTGCTGGCGCTCGAGGAGAGACTCCGCGAGGACTGTCCGCCGCCGCTGGCGCTGCCACTGGAGCTGGACGAGCTGGCCGCTGAGATGGCGCAGGGCGAGTGTTGGCCGGCGCTGCTGCCGCCGCCGCCGCCTCCTCCAGCGCCGCCACCTCCTCCTCCGCCGGAGCTGCCGCTGCTGCCTGCAGCGGGGGAATTGGGACTCTTCTTCCAGGGATGGAAACCCTTGCCGACCGCCGCATCGGCGAGCGGTGGCGGCGATTTGTTGGACAGCTTGTTGCACTGTGCGGCCAGCATGGCCAGTGGCGTGCCCCTCAGGCTGGGATGATCCTGCAAGAACAGCAGCAGAGAGAGCGGATGAGCAACGGGCATTACATTTCTTAATTAAGTCTGGTTCGGGGTTCTGGGGGTTCCGGGGGGTTCTGGGGGTTCGCGTGAAACTGCAAATTATTCAAATGCAAAATTAGTTATGCTCAATTTCGCTTCCTGCTGCCCAGCAACCAAAAACAAAAAAATCAAAGACCAAAAACCAGACACCAGAGACCACAAGAGAGCGGCTTCTAATGCCGAGCAGCGAGCGGCGAGCGGCGTGGAGATGGGTCGTCGGCTGATGACGGTGATGATGATGGGCCCAGCAGCAACCCACGAAATTAATTCGCCACGTAAATCAAAACTGAAATTCGCTTTTAACGCCAAGGAACGGGCTGCGTTTTTTACGGTCTGCGTATGCCCTCGAACAGCCAGCCAGCCAGAGGGAGAGGGAGAGGGAGACTCGGGGGCAGAGACAGACAGCGGCAGGGGCTGGCTGCTTGCTTAGGGTATCCCTGGTGCGACTCGGCCGAGTCCCACTGCAGACAGACATTTATAATCGGCCTCTCTGGAGTCGAGAGGAAGTCATTAAAACGGCTGCCTGGACGCAGGCTCCTTTCTGGCTTAGCCTTGGCCCAAAACTAATTTTCAATTCCGCTTTTTGTCTAGCGGCTTCTACCCCGACACTTGTGCCAGGGCCCGCAGCCCGCTGCCCATTCCCATTCCCAGCCCATCTATGCCTGGCCTGGCCATCCCGCTCCCACACTAATTGCTGCCTGATTGACGACGGTCGAGGATTTGTTTGGGTGCTGCAGGAGCGACAGAGAGCGAGAGAGAGCGAGAGAGAGCGAGCGAATGAAGGATCTTCAATCTGTGGTCTCTGATCCTCATCAAACACATTTCGTGCCTGCACGGCAGCTGCTTGAGTTGCGGTGCCTGGCGATGCGAGAGAGAGAGAATATTGTCAACAACAAGTCGAACGACTTGCCACTTGCCACTTGCAACTTGCCACTGGCTATGGTAAAAGTTGTTCAATCAAGCGATCGGAGAGGGAGGAGGGGAGGGCTGGGGTACTTTGCACTGATCGAAAACGAATCCGATATTCATGCGATGCGAAATCAATGGATCTTTGACTCACTTCGGGGGCTCCGTTTTCGCTCAGTGCAGCGCAGCGCCAGCGCCAAGTCGAGTGAAATTAAGTTAATAGTTTTGCTGGCTTTACAGTTGTCTAGTTTGGCGCTTTTACCGTTGAAGAAGAAGGAGGGAGAGAGAGAGGGGCGGAGAGGGACCGGCACTGGCAACCGGCAATCAGGCTGTGATCGGATCGGAATCGGGATCAGAGCCTCCGCGGAAGCTGCTCTTTTGGCTAGTAATTGCACTCGGCCTCGGCCTCGACCCCCGATCCTCCCACTGCCCCCGCCCCCATCCTGGGTCTGTGTTTCCGCATTGCAGTGTGGGGAGCTGGAACGGAGGCTGCAACTGAGGCTGGACTGAGGCTGGGCTCTGTGGCACGTTTATGTCGCTGCCGTTGATTCTCAATTTGCCAATTTTCAATTCCACTTTGGACCCACCTCTCCCCAGAGCCGAGTCCTCGTCCTCCCTCCAGACAGGTGCTTTGGCAGCCTAATGACATCACCCATTGGAGTCGTGCAGCAGCAGCAACGGCAGCGGCAGCAGAAGCAGCAGACAGTCAAAGCCAAAAGTCGAGAGCCACCGAACTACTTTGGGCTCTGTGGCGGCCGAAAAAAAATAAATAAAACCAGCACACACTTAATTGGAGCAATTTCAACGTCGTGCAACTGCGCGTATGAGTAATGGCCGTATATCTCTCTCTCTCTCTCTCACTCTGTCTGTGTGTGTGTGTGTGTGGCATGAAAATTATACAAAATGATATCGGGACAGGGGCAAGCAGCCAGAGTCAGAGTCAGTCAGTGAGTTAGTCGGTGGAGCTGAGGCAAATTAAAATGCAAAATGATTTGATTAATCGATCGGGAAGGATGCGCAGAGGGGCAGGGAAACGGGCTGAACTCCAGTAGGCAGCCTCGTGGGCCTAACTGCCCCCACTCTGGCCCGTGGCCCAGCCCCCAGCGCAGTGCCACAAATCGAATCAGATCACAGAATTAATGTAACAAAAGTTAACAATTTGTTTGGCATTTATGCTGGCAACGGGGGGGCGCCTCTGGCGCCAGTCTGCCTTGTCCAGAGTCTCATCCAAATTAGCCACTGCAACGCCCCTCCCCCTCCCCCCCACTGGACAATGGCCAATGGCCAATGGCTGAGGCTGAGGAGGGGTCTAGACCCATATTCAATGTGGGCTGATGAATAATGAATTGTTTTTCGATTCTCGTGTGGCTGCAACACACAGGGGCAACATCAAACAAAAGAGCGGCGACCGTCTACCAAAACGAATTTAGATTTTTCACATTTTTATTGTTGTTTGCCGACACACCAGCCAGGGGGACAGCCGACAGGGAAAAAGAGTGGCAGTGGCAGTGGCCGTGGCCGTGGCAGGGCCACTGCGGAGGTGGAAGATGCAACAAAGTGCATGCTGCCCCTGCCACTGGCTCATTGTAAATCATTAGCAGCGACACCTGCTGTGAAAATTATGACACCGCCTCCGATTGATGTGCCCAACTTGTTGCCGCTATGCACACAGGGAAACGGAGAGGGAGAGAGAGAGGAGAACGCAGTAAGAGTGTAAAGGAGAGACGGAGACAGTGTGGAGAGGTGAGGTAGATAAAAGGTGCTGCAACCTGCAGCGCCATTTGCTGATAGCGCCCGCTGGGATCCGCCGAGAGAGATCCCTAGAGCATGGGAATGGCATCACATGGAATCGGTGCCCGCTCTGCCACTGCCACTCCGCACCCCTGTGGCAGTCACCTGCTGCGTTGAGCGAATTTGTTTAGCTCGCGCCTTTTGATGGTCGCCCTTTGTATCCGATTCCGTTTTCACCTCTGCAGGGCACCGACAAAATGTCATTTAACTGTTTTAATTAGCCAAAAGAACAGACCACCCGCTGGGCAAAGGGGCAGGTCGGTCGAGAGACGAGAAATCAGAGACTGAATCAACGAAAACCAAACGAAAAGAGCTGCTAGGGAGAGGAGGGATTGCTGGAGAATATTCCCTGATAAATTTTCGATTGCAAATTAAATATCAATTGAAGACTTAAAATTATTTGCAGCTCCCCCAGCCCATGCCATAAAATGTTATGCAATTTCCTGCACTACTCGTAGTTTGCTTCCTAGTTTCCAGACAACTGCCAGACACACACACAGACAGACACACAACTTTCTACCCATTAAAGAGCCAACCATCGATGACAAGCAGCTGTGCCCATTCATCAATCCATCGAATCAATATGCACATATGCATGTAGGTAGGGGAGCGGAGCGGAGCGGAGGCCATGCCAATTGGCTGCTTGGCTAATCCCCAAACTTTGTGGCACAGTGTTTGGGCAGCACCTCATCAACGGTAGGCAGAGGCAAAGGCAAAGGCAAATGCAGAGGCACTCAAAATGATTTTTTAACTCGAAAACTCCGGCGCCAAAATGCAAATAAAACAACAAACACGGAACATAAAAACATAAAACGGTTTGGCGAGTCCAAGCGAATATAAAAGAAACTTTAAATTGCGGCAAACGAGGAGGAGTAGCAGATAAAGGAGGAGGCATAAAGGAAAGATCTCCGGCTGTGGCAGACGAGGCGCGGCGCGGCGCGGCAAGAGAGCGCTACCCGAATACGCTGCCAGAGACCGACGACCGACTACTCCAGGAGCAGCAGCAGCAGCAGACACAATTTTCATAGGCAATTAAAAAAAGTTCATTGGTTTCGATTTTACTCACTGGAACCACCATTCGGAAGCCAGTCAGTCGCAGTCGAACGAAGAAGGGCTCCAGGCAGTCCCCAGAAAGCAGCCTCACAAGGATGCCCCCCTCCCGCCCCTCACATGCACATGCTCTGATACTCTCCAACTCTCATCCTTCCATTAGCATGTAAAGTGTAAACTAATGGCTTTGATTCTGATTCTGCACCCATGTACCCAGCACCCAGCACCCTGTACCCGTAGCCGGGCAGCAGCACCCAATGGAGGCTGCAGGAGAAGCTCACAAATTAAAAGCAGCGTGGGAACTGAGCAACTGCTCTGCTCTGTCCAGAGAATTCAGAAGTTTATTAAAAAACGAAACCCCGCCACCCCCACACCCCCGCCACCAAGAGCAGAGAGCGAGAGAGAGAGCTCTGAACTAAGTAGCTCTGGCATGGACTGGCCTGGCCTGGCCTGGCCTGGACTGGACTCCTTCCTTCCTTCTGTGTCTTGGCCTTTGAGACTTTGTCTTGGACTCTTGCCGTGGCTGCAGGACCGAGTTCCTTGGAACTGGTCTGCGGATCGTGCCCTACCCTACCCGTAGCGTACCTTAAGTTCCCATAAGTAAGCCATACACGAAAACTCATTAACAATGACGCTCCAAAAAACAACATCCCAGTGCCAGTGCCAGAGCCAGAGCCCAGGCGGATGATGCCCCGAACGAGGATGAAGTAGCCGGGCAAAAATTAATGGAGTTTCCAAAAGCCCCAGACTTTTTCATCATAATTTTTATTATTATTTTTTCCTTTTTTTTTGTGCTCTTCCTTATCTGCTCAGCGTCTCTTGTGGCTGCTTCCTTCCTTTTTTTATTTTTTATTATTATTTATTATTTTTGAAAAAAAATTTCAAAAATAAAAAAAATTAAATGGAAACGGGAAAGGGGATTGTGGGGCTGTGGGGCGCTGTGATCTATAAATACGCTACTACGTGAAGGCCAGCCTCGATGGTTTAAGCCTAGACTGGAGCTACGTAGAACAGAAGTAAATCCGGCAATTGGCGGACTTTTCTTGATTTTTGGCATGGGGTACTTCAGGGACTGAGGCTGAGGTAATTATGGCCGCTTTATAGGGACTGCACCCATGGAGCGATGAAGTGCATTAAAGTGTCTTTAATGTGTGGCAACAACTGCAGGAGGCAGGCGGCTGGAGGCAGGGTCCTCCTTCTCCGTCTGCCTTTGTGTAGAGCGATTTTAATTTCGAGAATGCTTTAATTTTATGTCCGAGCACTTTGCTGCTCATTTGGCTGGCTGGCTGGGCCTCATCGGATGCGCATCATCAGTCGCAGCATATCCTGGCGCTGCCAAGCACTCACGCCCACGCCCCCACCACCACCCCCACCCACACCCACTGGAATATCCATGATTAACTGACCGCTCATTAGAGCCACATGACATTCTCCATGGCTCTGCTCTGAGCGGCGGGTCACATTTAATGTGCCTCGGATTGCAATTAATTTGAGCCTGAACTTAGCTGAGTGCTCCGGGAGCCGGGACCCTGGCCCTGGGTCTGGGTCTGTTCGGGTGTTTAAGTTCAGGACCAAAGGCCGTAATTGGGGTTGATTATGTTTGCCTCATCGAGTGGTTGTGCGGCGGGGGGTGGCGAGTAATGAGGGGAATATGAGCTGTGGACTTGCTGAAAGCTACGATTTCCCCACATGTCAGCCAGGAAGAAGGAAGTGTCTTCCCATAACCGAATCGGGAGATCCCCATAGGGTCTCTCTTTCTCCCTCGTAACAGTACTGTTAGTTCTCCCCTACTGCCATGCCACACATTTTTCTCCCCCTCTTTCTGCTCTCTGGCACCCCTCTTTGATGACGTGTTCAACTCACATTACACTTAGAGCCTGCTTAAAACTTCATAAAAACTCGCACAACTTTCAGCACATTGCAGGGGAGCGGCCGGCAGGGGAAGTGCAAGGAGACCTGCAGCCAAATAAACGCTGACAGGCAACAAGAACCACACATTTGCAACGTCATTAGCTTGCCACAACAGCGGCAACAGCAACACCAAAACCAACACCAACACCAACTGCAAATGGTGTGCCCAAAACACTCGAAAAGTTTAGCGAGCCACTGGCAGCTGGGCACACTGTTTCTGCCATCCCCAGATCCGAGTGCACATAGCGGATTTGCCATGAAGGTATATGCATATATGCATACCTGTGCGATTACTCGTATAATTACTCAGTAGTTCGTGGCTAATTTATGCAATTTATGAGGCGCTTTCATTGCGGCAATTAAATCAAATCAAATTAATTGAATTATGTGTGTGCTGTGCAGCTCTCAAAGGTGTTGTTCCTGTGCTGTTGCTGTTGCTTTGGTTTCCACTGTAGTTGTTTTTTTTGTTTTGTTGCTTTTTATTCGTTGTGTTTTTCTGTTGCTATTGAGTGCCTGCCCCTGCCCATGCCTCAGCGAGAATGAGGCAAAGTTTGCATGTCTGCGTCATGTCTGCGGGCTAAACAAAAACTAAAAAATAAAAACCACACAGCAAAATAAAGACAAAACATTTGCCACAGGCACAACAACAAAAGATACATTAAAAATGCAAAAAAAAACGAGAAGGAACAAGTGAGTCGCTGCTATGGACGCGACTCTACTTTTATACCCGTTATACTAAGGCAGTATTTAAAGTTGTGAGCTTAAGATTTATGTAGAATTTTAAAATATTTTACATTTTACATTTTTTGTGTACATCTGTCATTTACATCTACAATGTAGATTCTACATCTTCTCTGCGAAAGGTCACACGCTGCAAAGGGGAAAGTGTTTACGAGCGAGATAGAGAATAATTAGTGTCAGCAGTGGCGAAGGGGGTGGGGGAAGCAACTGAAAATAATGATCCGATCTGATTAAGATTCGGCAATCTGGTAGATAGGATCATTCTCTACGATACTGCGTCCTTTTTGGGGGCGGATATCACATGAGTCTGGAAACAAATTTGGATTGTGTAGCTCTTCTAGTCTCTGAGATCTTTTACCACAAATACAATATACTCTTTTTGAGTACGAAAATAAAAAAATAAAAAACATTTCATTGGAGTCCTTGAACTAGACAAACGTGGAAAGCCCTTTTAAAAGGGACCTAAACAGAAGATTTGCTGTAGGAATATTTCCCAATACTCCAATGAGCTACTGGCAGAATGTTCTCTGCTGGAATAATCTCCCCATTGATCTTCCATTCAGTGGTTGTAATCCTCCCAATGATCTTCGGGGAATGCCACACCGATGATGTCATAGCCATCAAATACGAGCAGTTAGGCACTCAGGGGAGTTCCGATCCCCCCCATAATACCGCTGACAAATTAGCATCTCCATCGCCGCTGTGTTGTGTGTGTTTTCCCAGAGAGTTATGGCAGCTGGCGCTGATGCCTGATGCCCGATGCTGTTGCTGCTGATGCTGATCTCTAATGATCAGTCATAGGGTGATCATTTAGAGTGCAAATCAAATTAAGTGAAATTGCCGAGTATTAGCCTAATCGTTTGTCAGCCATCGGGTAGGGCGACTTATCAACCTGCGCTCATCTGTTACGAGTTACGAGTCGAGTAGTACATCAATCAATGATCCAAGTGCACTACTATATGCGAGTATCTATATATATTCTAGATTTATGCTGCTCACTCCGACAAAGCGTACGAGAAACTGGAATGCCTGTCCCTGGGCAGCGATCAGGAGGGGAGTGGAGCGATTCGATATGAAAATTAAAATTTTTGATACTTTTCAGTTGAAAGCTTAATTTTAACAAATATTTACACGAACAGATAGAATCTTCAGCTCATTTTGTTTATAGTATGAACAAATTTAAACGTCGCCGCAAGCATCTGCGATGCTCGATGTTCATGTCGATGGTCAGGCATTGGCATTCGACGAGACGATCATCATCATCATCATGATGATGGGATGGAGTGAATGGATGGAGGGGGAACTGGTAGTGGAATCTTGGATGGATGGCTCCAATGGATGGTTAAGCAGTGGGCCCCCAGAGCCACAGACTCGACAAGTTAGTCAAGAGTCAAGAGTTGAATCGATCCGATGCGAGGCGATGCGAGGCGAGGCGAGTCAGTCAAGTCGAGTCAGCGCTCATCGATTCACTCACTCACTTAGTCAGCCAGCAACTGATCGACTGAGGGGTACTGACTGACTGACTGACTGACTACCCAGACAGGGTATGGCTATGGGTATCTGTGTGCCAGTCAAGGTGCATGTATGTGTGTAGGCGTGTGCAGCTGTGTGTCTTCATTAGCATAATGAGTTTGATTGAAAGCCAACTTGATACGGATATTGTTATTTATGGCCAGACAACTGATTGATTTTTGTCTCTTGAATAAAACGCGCTGCCAGTTGTGTCACTCTGTCGATTACTCCATCGATTACTGGCGATAAATGTACGACTAAAATAACTATTTAAATTTTAATTTTATTTGCATGAATTTTCATTGAAATCAAATCATGAAAATATCTAAAAAATCCCGAAGTATGCACTGATATTTTGAATGTTATCGGCGACTGTACTCCTGGCCCGTTTATAGCGTGCAATCATCGGAGTGAGCAGGAGATACGTATGCCAAGGCAGGGCCGAGGGAGAGATGGATGGACTAAGTGCCGCTAAATGCTTGAAATGGCGCAGTAGGAGACCAAGGTCAAAGGCCAAGGCCGACAATGAATGAAGGCAAGGGATGGGATCGGATCGGATGGGATGGGATGTGTTGCAGGGAGAGCATCAGAAAGAGGAGGCAACTGCCAAATGGCCATGATGGATGGATGGCCCACAGACAGAGAGAGTGAGCGAGCGAGAGAGAGAGGTAGAGAGAGACGGAGAGAGGGATGCTATGAGGAATTAGGATGCGGATGCGCCACCCCATGGCGTGCTGGGAAGCCGACAGCCAAATGTGCAATTTTTGTAACAAATTAGCGGTCCATCAGGGGGGATGTCTCTCCCTCTCTCTTGCTCTCTCGCTCTCTCTTGCTCTCTCTCTTTGATCCGCTCAACGATTATCGCTGCAGGATGTCGCTGGCGAGCGCGAGAAAGAGCTGGCAATAATCCTGCAGTTGATCCTGCAAAATCCTTTAATGCGAGTGCACACGCAAAGGGACATTTGCTCTAAATCTGCGCTCTAATGAGCTACGCAGTGTCGAGATCATCAAGTGCGATCCTGGACAAACATGGCACACACAAACAGAGAGGGAGAGAGAGAGTTTCGGTGCCCAAAACAAGCGGCTCAGCGCGGACAAAGCCTCCATTGTGCTGCACCACTTGACCGAACCACAACACACGGGCACAAACACTCGAAACGACAGTCTCAGAATGGAATCCCGGTGCCCAGGACAATGGGCCAGCACAAGAGCTGGCTCCTGGCTCTCGCTATTCTTCTATTCTTTCCCATTCTTTTCCATTCTTTTGCTTTCGTTTTGCCTTTGGGTAAACAGAACCTTCGGGCGCACTTGATTCTGAAACTGTGCCAGAGCCAGACCCAAAGTCGGAGCCGGAGCCAGAGCCAGAGCCGGGACAGGGCCTAAAACAACATGGCAATGGCCCGAAACTTTAGGCCAGTGCGGAATTCCTGCAAATTCTGATGCAAAAAAAAAGAAAGAGAAAATATATTTAGAAAATCCTTTGAGCGTTTTTCACTCGAAATTTTCCTCATTTTCTCTCGCTCTCCCTCCCTGTCCCGCCCTGTCTCTCTCTGTGGTTCTGGTTGTGCCCCGAGTGCCCCGAGTGCAGACACACTTAAAAGCTAGTTTCCTGCCACGCCCATCAGCCGCCCCAACTGCAGTGGCACATAGCACCCCCCTGGCCCTGCCCCTTGTATGTGTTATCATTAAAACCACGCGAAAAGTGTTCTAATTGCAAAACTTTTGCCATGCCACATGCCACATGCCCCCCTGACTGCTGCAGCGGGCTGCGCTGCGCTGCTCCTGCGCCGCGTGTTTGTGGTAATTGCAAATTGCAGTGGCATGCAGCCCCAATGCTGCAGAGGCCCCGCCACAACCGCACAGCCCAGGAAACAGCCTGGCCAATAAGCAAACACACACACACACACACAAGGAGCGGGGCAGGGTCGGAGGGGAAGCTCCAGAGAGTGGAACAGGCGGCGACTTTTAATTAAAAGTGACGAGTGTTTAATAAGTGCCGGGGATACACAGAGCCCCCCCTGCAACACCCTGCCATCTTTCTATCTGTGGCAACTGATAGAAATTCCATATGCTCAGAGGGTATGTAGATAATCCACCAAAGATCTGCCTAATGAATCTCAAACGTACGAAGAACACAGAATAAATTGGGCACCTCAAAGGGAATTTTAACTGTGTTTCTTCTATTTCATATTCCCCTGCAAACAGGCACTCCCCTTGGGGTTATATCTCTGTTTGCTATTCCGATTTTTAAACGCACAAACTGCGACGCCAACTAATGCATTTCTATCATGTGAAAAGCCATTCCTGGCGGCTGGGCGACTGGGCGACTGCTGACTGGCGTGACTCGATTAATGCTTGTACAATGTGCAATCAGATTTGTTTTTTGTATGTGGCATGGCTGGCATTGTTTTGGATAGCGATATCTAACTGGGCCAGACCAGACCAGACACAGTGCATTATCCCATTATTATCGGAGCAGTTTAGCGGAGCAAATAAGCAGCTGAGCTCGGGGTCCGAGCCGAAAGAGCTGCTTAAATGGCTAAATAAATAGACAAAAACGCTTTTCGTGCCAATGGCAAATAAATATAAATATGGGCATCTGGAGCGTACATACAGTGTAGCCGGTGTATATATTTATGTGTCTCACTGTGGGACATGGGAACATTTCATTGTTGTGCTGCTAAAGTGCGACAATTTGTGTTCAACAAAAGACTCGGACAGCCAAAGACACAAAGCAGCAGCAGCAGCAGCTCAATGGCACAGAAGCCAAGAAGGAGTGGGCGGGAGGGGGCAGGGGCTTCAACTCCTTTCATACGGAATGTGTTTATAATTGGATATGCAAATCAATTTGTTGCTGCTGTTGCCGCTGCCCCAAAATGTTGATAAATTGCACAACGCATCCCATAAAATCGCTTTCAACCGTTCGAGTTCGAGTGGAGATTTCGGCTTGGCTTGGGAATACTTTGGAATACTCTACACATTGCTATGGTTAGCTCTCAATCATCGCAACCTTTGCCAGGGTATCCCACATTCGTTGGGGCATTATCCCTCGCTCTGCGCCCGAGCTGCTTGTTTGCAGCTCATTTAAATTAGCTAAATAAGAGCGCATGGGGCCCAATGCTCCAATACTCCAATACCCCATGGCCAACTCCGGATCTGTCTGGTGCTGGTGCTGCTGCTGCTGCTTCTCCCGCTGTGAAGAGGGCTTGTCCAGCTGTCTGGTCTGCAGCACCGAAATGCTGCCGGTTTTGGGCCTCATCCGCAGCTCGACTCGGCCTTCCCCCTTCCCCGTTTGCTTTTTGTTTTTTTTATATTTATTCTTTACCGTCTGCTGTCTGCTGGCTGTTGTCTGCTGCTCTTTTGCATATTCATTTCGAATGGAACTGACTGAAGATGGCTATGGGAATGCGAAGTGGGAAAGTGGGAAGCGGGAATGGCGAGTGGCGAATGGCGAGCCAGGCAGTCCAGTCGGAGAAGAGTGGAGAAGACCGGTAGCCAATTGCTTTGGCAGCTAAGGTTGCACCAATTCGTTTAATAATAAATAATGAAAATGCCCCGCAACTCGGACTCCGACTCGGACTTGGACTGGGGACTGGGGACTCCTCCGTATCCGAATCCGAAGCTCAAGCCCAAGCCCAAGCTGGCAATTTGACTTATTGATTTCTTTATTCGGCGGCATTTCTCGCGCTCCACGGGTTGACACTGTCCAACCAAAAACGAACATGGCCAACCCCTTTGGGGCTGACTTTGATTAATGATGCTGCCCCGCTCCCCCTCCCCCCCTTTAACTCTTCTCTATCGATTAGCGTCTTTATACGTTTTAATTTCGTAGTCGCTCTGCTTAGGAAAAGCCTCTGCCGACATCTTGCCAAGCCATCACTGGAAGCTGTTTCTGCTCCATTCTGCTTGATGAATGGCTTCGACTTTGCCCACTCCGAAGAGGTGTAAAGCAGACAGATGCCACATGCTGCAGCTAATCGGGATGGAGGTGCCACACAGATACTCAGGAAAGGTGTCAAGACATCCTTAGCTGGAAGACAACTTTCCAATACTTTTTGTCTCAGCCAATTGCCTCCGACTCGAATCGTTGGAATTAATTTGCCAAAATTAACGAAATAATCAATCAAATATTTGTAGAATTATTTAAATGATATTTACTGAGATTTGGCATTTGTCGGTGGAAGCTCTTCGAGGCATTTCCATAATCAAACAAAACCCATCGAAATTATCAACATTTTTGTTGTGTGGTTTTTATTTGTTTTTATGGCTTTTTGTATAATTTTTGTATGGCTTTTTATAGTTGCTGTTGTTGTATGGCTTAAAGCCGCTAAACAAGAAAATTATGATTATTATTTAATGACTCAATAAATCAAAAATCGTGTTGTGACTCCGATACCGATTCTGATTCGGATTGCGATGCTGCCTGTTGCCTGCTGCCTGTTGGCTGCTGCTGCTGTGATGCCAACTGTGGAGCTGTGGAGCTGTGTAGATGGGCTAATGGCATTGCCATTGTGGTTGTTGCCTCTTTTTATTGGGCATTAAATGGCTAATTAACAAAACGCAACAACACCAGCGCCAGAGCGCCGCATCGCACCCCATCCTCAGTGCCGATTAGATCGGATTGTATAGCCTCATTATATCATTAGGGGGCGACTGCCGGACTGCCGGACTATACCGATGTGTGAGATTTGTTTTGTTCGATTGAAAAACACGAACCTGGATGGACACAGTTTATTTTGGAGTATTCGGCTGCTCAATCGGTTGATCTACAATGCCATATCTATTGCCTGGCATCGTTGCAGAGCCAAAACAATACTTTTACGAGCAGTTAACAAGTTCCGCCATGGCTATGAGTCGCCGCCCTGGGAGTGGAGTGGACATAATGATCACCGCAACTGCAGCCATCCATCTATCGGTTATGGAAGAGGTTTTTCCCCCCGCTCCCTTTCGTTGGGGTCTTCTGGGGGTCTCGGATTTCGGCTTTCCGAGGCGCAAAGTAGAAAATTACAACCTGCACACACGCTAATGTAACCGGGAGAAGGTAACCCCGAAAATTACCCACAATTTTCAGACCAGACAACGTTTAAGGTTTTGCTCTCCGGTATCGGAGTCAGAGTCAGAGTCCGGGTACAGGGTACAGGGTCCAGGGTCTGGCGTTTGACTTGCTGGCCCTCGGGGCCATTTTCTCAGCTTTCCCCTCACAGACAGACAGAGAGAGACGGAGGCAGAGGCAGAGACATAGACAGAGACGGACAGATATTTTCACAGCCTCGTCTCGTCTGACGAATGTGGGAACCGCGTTTTGGTTGCCTGCAAGTTTTGAGTTGAGTTTTCAATTTGGATTTTGATAAACGTTTCCGAGTAGCTGCTGCTGCTGCTGTGGCTGCTGCCCCAAAAAAATTCATTTGGTGTCTGCCAGCTAATTGCATTTGTTGGACGGGAGCACACAGTGGTCTGCAGGACATTCGGATGTGATTTTATCAATCACTTTGCCACAACCAGCGTTGATGTTCTTTGCGCAGCACTGTGCAGGTCTCAGGTCTCGAGGGGCTCCCTGAACGGGGCGCCTGTCAGGCGGCCTGACAAACAACTCCAATGGTCAAAGGTGAGCCTGGTGATTTTCATCAATGGAAGCAGAAAACTCTGCTGCCTGCCTGCCTGCCAGTAGTTTGCCATTGAGAAAATTGTGTGCCCTGGAATTTAATTCATTGCAAACAAATTGCTGCTGTTGCTGCGGCTGCTGCTGCTTCTGCTGCTGTTTCTGCTGTTGCCGTTGCAGTGGCAATTGTTGCTATTTGCATGCAACTTATTTGTCAAACGGCCATTTGCCACTGCAACAATTTTCGCGTACACATTTCAATTGGGAAATTGTTGTGTGGCAGTTTCCGCAATGAAAATCAGATCGAAGACGAAGGCAACTCGACGGAAAAAAAAAAAAAATGTAAAAATAAATACTTGATTCGCAGTCGCAGTCGCAGTGGAGGTTGCTCGTGTTGCTTGTGCTGCCTGCTGCCTGCTCTTTTGTGGCAAGTAGGCGTTGCACAATTTTCGTTGCGTTTCAATTGCATTTGGGGGCTTTGCATATTTTGTCGCCGTGTCGCTGGCTGGCTGGCCTGCCTGCTGCTGCTGGCTCCCCTCTCATTTTTAGATAGATTTTGGCACGCCAGCAACAAGAACGCCCACTTTTGGCGGTGACTGTGTGGCAGGGGCTCTGTGGCTGTGCGGCTGTGCGGCTCTGCGGCTATAGCTGTGTTGCAGCAAAAATGCCTTTAAAAATGAAATTGAAACTGAAACGAGTTTGCAACGTGGCCAACGTCTTGGCTCGGCTTCGTGCCGTGGCAAATCAATCAATTTGTGGCATATTTTTACAGCCCCGTGTTGCAGTTGTTGCAGTTGTTTTGCCTCTCTTCAGTGGATGTTGCTGTGGCTGTGGCTGCGGCTGTTTGCCGGGGATAATCGTTGCGCTTCATCAAGCCACAAACATGAAACATGAACATCATCAACGCCATTTCAACGCGCGCCTCGGCGCAAAGTTATAAACCCAATTTCGGAGCTCCATCCCCAGCATCAGCATCAGCCCCAGCAACAGCCCCAGCATCAGCTACAGCTCCAACTCGCATCTCCAGAGAGGGGGAGAGAGAGAGGGAGAGAGCTTCCTCCGACTGCACTCCACTCCGGGATGTTGCACAAGGACAAGATGGCATAAAAAGCATATAAAATGCTTAAGTACACGCTCGCCTGGTGGTAATCACAGCAGATACATCTTAAGCAGGCACCAGGCATGGGGCATGGGGGCATGGGGCATGCAGCAGGCGCAGGCGCAACAGCGAGTCATGTTGCTGGCGGGCTCCGGCTCCGGCTCCGGCTCGGGCTCTCTCTCTCTCGACGAGCAACAATGTTTCGCTGGAATATCTGCACTGCAACCATCTCCCATTGTATGGGTAAGAATCTCTGTCTGTGTGCGTGTGTGTGTGTGTGTGTGTCGCGCGCTTTTAAGCACGAATCGCTCGCAGCGCTATGTGGCAGGCAGCGTTGCAAGTTGTTTGCCGTTGCCATTGCAGCGTTGATAATGCCCACAGTTTGACCTTATGACTAGACTCCAGCCAACCATTTGACTTTGACGGTGGGGCTGGGGACTGAGGCTGAGGCTGGGACAAGTCGTCATGCAGCAGCAACTGCAGCACTTGTTGGGGGCAGCAATCAGAGGAAAATGCTCAATAGGAAAATAGATATACACGTAGAAGATTCCAGCTTCGATTTCTTAGAGGCATCTCCCGCTCTCCCCCTGCTCGAAGCATCTGAATGGAAAGTGCAGCCAGCTCTGTCCATAACGTTTACCGCATGGCAATGATGGCTAGATGTGGGGCTGATGGTCTGCCTAATTGCTGCAGAACTTGTGAAAAACGAAAGGCAGAGGCAGTGGCAGAGGCAGAGAGCGAGAGTGCTGGTATCCATATGGAGTTGCTTGCACGCAACCAAAGAGAGAGAGAGACTGTAGGTGTATGCGTGTGCGTGTGTGTGTGTGCTTGCAACATGCGATATGCGATATGCGATTTTTACTAGCCATGAATAATGAGGCGGAATGCGCAAATGCGGCAGCCGAAAAGTGTTTTGCATGCATTTGTCAATTTAGCATGCCATCAAACATCCTTTCAATTCCTTTTGACAACCGCCGCCCGAGTAGGCGGGGCAGGCTGCCGCAGTCATGCCCGTTGACTCTGCCTCGCCTCGCCTCAGCAGAGACAGTGGCAAAGACAGAAGCAGAAGCAGCAGCAGCAGCATAAGCAGGGGGGGGCAGGCTGGCAGGCATCGCTTCACTTGTCAACGCGAGTGACTAACGAGTGCATCATTAAATGATTTTAACGACTTCATTTAATGTTTAACACAATATTTACAGCCGCATAACGCTGCTCGGATTTCTGCTGCTTCTGCTCAGTGCCCTGCACTGAGAACTGCAAATGCACAAGTTCCGGCATCGATGTGAGAGCCACAGATTCGATTATTGGACATTGAATTCTAGGTGTCATGGGGAGTGGTGACAGCGCACTGAAGAGCATCTGAGCCACGACCTTTTGGGCCATAAATCAGGCCAAGAAATCAGCTGACACTCAATGGCATTTATTTATTTATTTTTTGGAAGCAAGGCAGGAAGGAAGCAAGAAAGAAAGAAAGCCCCGAGTTCCAGGCATAAGCCACTAACTGCAATTAAAAGTGTTGAAAAGTTGAAAAGTTGAGAAGAGTTTTACGGCTCGGCGCTCGTTTCCTGTCACTGCCACAGCGCCCACTCCCTCATTCTCCTCCTCATCCTCAACCTCACCCACTGCCATTCCATCTCTTGGACTTGCACTTGGTCGAACGGTTGGGGGGGGGCACACTTCAACACTTGCAAGAAATATGGCCACATAAAAAGACTGAAAATGCAACGAGCCAACAGGGCACCGGGAGAGAGAGAGAGAGAGATGGGAAAAATATGGGATGGGATGGGATGGGAAGGATAGTAAAATACGAATAAATCCATAAGAATTTCACTTCAGTGTGGCAGTTGCTAAGCCGCCTAAGCAAATAAACCAAAGGCAAGGCGCTTGAGCCAGGCGATGAGCCGAACCGAACCGAACCGAACTGAGAGACAGACCAGGCCAGGCCAGGCCAGAGTCCCAGTTCCAAGCACTAAATAGCCGTAACGAAAACAAAAACTGAACTGAACTGAACTGATCTGAACTGCATCTTACGGATACAAAGATGTGCCACAATGGGCCCCGTCATCATCGTCATCATCAGCAACACATTGTTGTCGCCGTTGTCGCTTCGGCTGTGGCTCTGGCTGTGGCTGCGGCAGTGGCCCTGTTGTGTGCCTTGTTAAGTTGTGCCTCTGAGCCGAAAATCCCTGCCGAAATCCCCCCGAAATCTCTGCCCTGCTTCCCTGGCCCAACAAAGATCCATCCCTTCGTTCTCTATAATTTGGTTTCTCTCTGCCGTTTCCCTTTTTGTTTCTTTTCTTGTTTCTTGCTTTTTTGTTGGGAAATTAGCAAAAATCGTTTTTATTTAGAATGGCAGCAGGGCCCACAAAAGGCAGAATTGGACTAAATGATACTCATTGATGTGATGCAGAGGAGATCCCCCCTTCCCCCCGATGACTACTTAAGCCGAGGGATGTAGGGAAATGTATGAAGTCAATATGCATAAAGAAATAATCCCAAGCTCAAGCTACCATGCTCCCCAGAGTATCTGCAATGTTTAAGGATATTTTGGAGATACTTCTGTGTGCCGTAGACGTCTTTGATGAATACACAACAAAGTAGATCAGAAACCCCATCATATATCCCAAAACTATTAAGCCTCTGGCTACCCTTCTGCGCCGAGAAATGAAATCTTTTATGCATTTTAGACACGCATCCCCCACTCACTCACTCGCTCCAAAGAAGAAGTTCCCGCTTTATATTGCTGCCACCACTCCACTCCACTTCACTCCACTCCACTCTCTCGCTCTTTGAGTGTTTTAGCCCGATTTTTATATCGATTTCAGGCCAAAAACAAGAAAAAAGAAAATAAAAAACGCAGACAACTCGGAGAAATATCTGCAAATGCGAACTGCGCCCGAACCTTTTCGGTATGATTATCACAATTATCTGTAATTCAGACCATAAATCATTTCATTCTGCAAGCGCACAAAACTTTTAAACGTAACCCAATCTTGTGCCTGCCCCACCATGCCCCACCGTGTCCCCGCCACCATTGTTGCTTTTTTATCAAGTTATACAAGGCTTTATAAAAAATACATATAAATAAATAATGTCTCGGCTGTGTGGACTGGAGAGACTGCTGCGGGACTGGGTACTGGAGACCGTATAAGGCATAGCCCCAGCCCCAGTCCCAGCCCCAGCTCAAGACCAGACTCCATCGCCATAGCCATAGCCATAGCCATCGCCATTGCCGTCACCAAGTTGGAAATATTGCGGTGTACTCGTATAAGCAGAAATTTACAACACGATCAAACAATTCGATGCTGTTCGAGGCGAGGCGAGGCTGGATCGATTGATTGCTTGCTTGAGAGCGGGTACAAGGAGGAGACCAGACGAGACGAGACGCGACGCGACGCGAGAAGGTGGCATCGATCTGGCATCGATCGATGTGTAGACGTGCCCAGATCCGAGCTGCTTGATGTGGTTTACTCTTGCCGCAGCCCCCTCCATGGCCGCCGTTTCTATAGCTCCGTTGCCGTTGCCGGGGCATTAAAATTGATTAACTCATGAACTTGCATTCAAATCAACGCTGCCTCAAAACGCTTTGACTTCGTGTCAACAAAATTTATAACGAGTTATGGTTGGCTGTTAGCCGCCGGTTTGCCGGTTGTGCAATCGTCGCTTTTGCACTTGGCCCGAAACCAGATGAAAATTGCCACGCAAATGAAGCGTGGAACTCCCCAGCCCACGTCCTCTCGTCTCTCTGGGCCAGCTGCTGGCTGCAAATGCGGGCTGCGATTAACCCCAAGCCGAAAGGATACCCCAAGCAGGGGTTGAGCGACAGTCAGACAGTAGAAAGGTGTGAAACAAGGAGCTTCCAGCTTGCAGCTGGACGAAGATACAGCAGATATATGTACATATGTATATGTATATGCCCTGAAATGAGTATCTTTTTATCTACATATTGCATGCTTCAGCTTAATGGATTGGATTGAATTGATTATTTTACTGCACAAAAACAAACAATCCAACACATAAGTTCGGAGATATAGTATCTTTGGTGTTATTTGGTTGTATCTAAGTATCTTTTAGCCATGAGTAAGAGAATCTGCGAATCTTTTAAACATAAATAGAAGTATCTGTGTATCTTTTGGCTATGAACAAGAGTATCTGCGTATCTTTTACTCTTAAATTAGATTATCTGCGTATCTTTTACCCATAAATAAGATTATCTGAGTATCTTTTACCCATAAATAAGAGTATCTGTGTATCTTTTACCCATAAATAGAATTATCTGCGTATCTTTTATCCATAAATAAGAGTGTCCAAGTATCTTTTACCCATTAATTGGGAGTATCTGCTTATCTTTGATCTATAAATTGTACTACTTCCTAGAACTCGCATGAATACTTCCATTCTGGGTTGCATTTTGTACCACTTAGATACACTTTTGCCCGAGATACGGTCTATGTATGTTGGGTTTGCTGGGGGGGCGTGACTTATCACTCTTCTGGCACCCTCGCACGGCGGCTCCTACCGATTGTCAGCGGTTGTCACCTGCAGCGTATTCGATGTCAGTTCAAATTAGTCGTGAATAATAGAACGAGCAGAGGGTGCTGTCGAAGAGCGGGACTTAAGGGTACCCCCATTCACATTCCCATTCACATCCACATCACTCGCACACACAAGCACACCCACCGGAGAGATACACAGATACACAGATACTTTGGGAATGTTCAAAGTGTAAGGTGTAAAGCGCACACGTTGCTCGGCTCGCCTCGGCTCGGCTCTTGTCCCCCGTCGCTCATTAGAAGCGCATTCAGACCATTCACCAATGGATGAGTATTGTTGGTGTGTTGGTGCTGGTGCTGGTGTTGGCATTTGGCCGGTGTTGTTGCAGATAATTGCCCTGCCATCTAATATGCACTTGGCCGGTAGTCAGTCATTCTGTCAGTCACTCACTCACTCAGGCAGTCCGCTCATTCCCCAACTCATTCCACTCGCTAGACCCCAGTCAATCAGTATTCAAATTCCGATTCATATTCATTAGAAGACCGTATGAAATGCCAGCGAAAGAAGGGAAATTTTCATACATATACATACATATGTATGTATGCACGAGTACGAGTACAATTTTCAATTAGTATTTGCATTTTTGCAACATTCTCATTTTAAAAGAGCGATTAATTTGCATAAATTCTATTTGGCATTTAAATTGTTTATTACAATACCTTTCGATGTGCCTGCCAATGGGCAGGCCACTTGAATGGCAGCTAACACGTGTTGCAATCTCAATTAGGGAGCAGCCAAGGCAGCCTCGTGGTAGCCCAAGAAGGGCCAACATTTCACTATCCATGTGGATAATTGTGAGAAGGTTTTGCAATTTATTTACATCTATCAACTGAATGTCAGCACTTTCTTAACTTTAAGACCTTCATTTCGCTTCCTGATACCTCCATATTCCTTTCAGTTGCAAACCCCGATGGCGGTTCTATTTCCAATTTTCCAATCAATTATTTAGTGCATTTATTGATTTGGCGACCGCAATTTCAATTTCAAATTCTGGTCAGGGTCTGCTGCTGGTTTCGCATTATTTTCGCATGCAAATTATCCCCCCAAATAGGCCCCAAGCGACCCAAGTGCCGTGCGTATACGCACCGTGTGACAGGCGCCGCGTTGACTGACACACTGACTGACGTTCTGACCGACAGACGGCCTATTAAATTCCGTTTTTATTGGTTATGTGTCGAAAACTGCAAGTCAGTTACACTGCACTACGCGTATTTTTGGTGCGTGGTCTTTGTAATTGAAATACAAATACAACAAAAAGGGAAAGAATGGGAAAAACCAAATTGAAAAATGCTTTTTCAAGCGGCGCTTTTGAAGCCAGCCAGCAGCGACCTTGCGCCGCTCTCTCTCCCTCTCCCCCCTCCCTCTCTCTCTGTGCTGTTCTCTCGTGCTGCTCTTTTTCTCACTCACTCGATGGACTCTTATTTTTTGCAGCATCATGGCAACTAATTTTCCAAATGACGCAAGTTAATTGCGTTTTGGGCTCAGCCTTTTGTCAAAGGTGAAAAATGCTCTCTGTCTGCATTGAGACGGAGAAGGAGGGGAAGAAGAGTGGAGGGGGGCACGGGGGGGCACAAAGGCAAGGCGCATTCATTAAGCCAAATCATATTAAGTAAATATGTCGAGCAGCAGAAGGAGGTAAGAGCTGCACTGAGAGAAATAAAAGGGAACCAAAAGATAGTTTTACCCAAAGATACCTCCGAGTATCTGCATTAAAGGTGTCTTATCTGAAAGATCCTTTAAGAATATCCTTCCAACTTCTGCCTCGACATTCCCTGGAGTATCTTTTGGTACATTTTACATTAACTTGCTCAAAGGTATTTCTTTCAGCGTTGCTTCTATGGGGCGCCTGCTGCTTTTGTTCGAGCCCTGTCAGGGCTACCGCTGGCCACTCCCCGTCCACTATTCTCCCTCCAGCACACTCACTCTCTCTCTCTCTCACTCACTCACTGGGCTATTCAGCGACGCCCTGGCGCCTTCTTCTCTTCTGGGGAGATGTGGACGCTCGGTCCCGGCAAATGGTAGAAAGAAGCCCGAGAACCACAAACAAATTAGTCAATGACGCGGCGATCTTCTCTCTCCCATTCCCATTGCCCATCGCCCCATGTGTGAGTGTATTTTCATTAATATTTTATTGCTTAATTCCTTTTGTTATGCTGATTATGCCGACGAGCAGCTCACCGTACACCGTACACCGCACACCGAACACAGTGAACACTGAACACTGAACAGTGAACAAATGAGGCTGCCAGCCGCAGCCTGCCTCACACTGCCAACTGAGAGATGTTCATGGGAAAAACGGACGGGATCGTTGCATGATTTTCAATAATTTAACAGCGGCTTTCAATAATCTCCTCTTCAAGCTTTTCCCCCCTGACAAAACCGGCCCCTCTCTGAACCAGGGATCTCTTCTGTGTGTGTGCTGGCTTGGCTTTTTGTTTCCAGGCACAAATGTTAATTTCAGTTTGTCTCGGTAATTTATCATCTTTCTTCTGCTTCTGCCACAGCAACAGCAACAGCATCAGCTTGAGCTCTGACTATGGCTGCTGCTGTATCTTTTTGTGATGTCTTTAAACGCTTTTAATTAAAATCAATGCGCATGTGTAACTTTCTTAAGCAGGGCCTCAGTCTCAGCCTCAGCCTTAGCCACAGCCACCGCTACATACTCGTAGATCCCTCATAGACGCAGTCTAGTCTCGAACTCCGTGGCAGTCTTTGAACTTGGCCGACAGGCGCGTTTGTTAAATGATTGATGTGGTATTAATTTTAATAAACGTTTTTCCTCTCCCTCTCTCTCACGCGGCTGGCTCCATCAATATGCAGATGTGGAGCCAGAGCCAGAGCACAGGGGCTGCCCTGGCCTGTCCGTTGGCCAGTTCGGACCCGTTTAGACCCAACTCTGAGCAGTATGCTTTGCGGTTCTGTGGTTCTGCGGTTCTACCATATTTTATGGGCACACGCAAATGCGTGGTGGCGTCTGCAGTTGCAGCTCAAGGCGGGGCAGGCAGTACGAGTTGTAGATTACCTCAGCCTCAATCTCTTTGGCGTTTGCTAACTCTATTAAAAGTGTCACGCAATCATCATCATCAAGGACACAGATGGCGGCGATGGGGCATTTCAGTGCTAGAATTGGAGCCCCCAGCCCCCCCGAAAATTAGCATAACTCTTCGCGCCGCTAATTGAAAATTGAACCGAAATCGAGAGCAGGCAGGCAGGCAGGCTGACTGGCCCAGAGCCCTCACAATCATCATTAATATTAAGCGGCTGGCAGCAGGAAATTTTTCTGCTGGAAATCTCTTGGCAAAATGCCTCAGTTTCGGTTTCGGCGCGGATCAAAGAGCGAAATTCAGATCGAGGCCAGTTCATTATGATCTCAGTTAGCCTTTAAGTGTGGGCTTCCGCTCGATAAGAGCCACCGATGGGCCATCGAAACAATTAGCCAGAGCCGCCACAATGGGAAGACTACAATATGTGTTGAAAAGTCAGTTGCAGAGTCAGTTGCAGAGTCGGAGCTAGGGATTCGTAATACGATCCAGAGATTGCGATTGCGATTGCGAAAAATAATCCCAGGGAAAGGCAGGGAAAGGCATCATTCAATCGTTAGCTTCACACCTCAAGTGAGCCTGAATAATTGATTTCAGACCGAAATGGAGAGAGAGAGAGAGGCGGCGCTTACCTGGCTGAAGGGCCAACCTCTAGTACAGCTATCTGTATCTCTGTATCTCCGTATCTCTGTATCTCTGGCTGTGGCCTGCGTATCTGCTAAGCCTGAGCGTGAAATTCGTTTGCACACAGAGCACTGAACAAGCCGCATCTAATCGATTTGTGAGCATTCTCTACCGTTTGCCGCCCAGCATTAGATACTCGTACTTTCAGCTCAATCATCGACGACGACGACGACGACGACTCTCGACGAGTCGAGATGAGTCGAGATGAGCAGACAAAAGGATTCCAGCTGAGCCTCGGTTAACGATTCCGAAGCGGATTCCGATTTTGATTCACATTCACATTCCGAGGGGTCGAACAAAACAAAAAGCAACTACTGTGATGGCAGCTACTGGCTGTTGGCGAATCCCGTGAATCTGTTGTGTATCCGTGCATCCGCTCCGGGGCGGCGTCTGGCGATTTCTGTTGCTGTTGCCGTTGCTATTGTTTGCTTAACCCGTGAGGTTATTGTCGTGATAATGCCATGTAAGTGGTTGATTTGCCAGATTTGTCAGATTTCTGTCGCCGCAGAACATAAGTATCTAATCGATTTAGGGCTTCAAATATCTATCTTTTGGCGACCTTTTGTCAATGGGTGTTTCGGGGCAAATGCAGTTGCAAATTATGTATGCTGCCAGCTGCCAGCTGCTGGAATCGCTGCTCTAGTTAAAATGTATCTCGACGGTACTTGCAGACACAAATTCCCGACCAATGCCAGTTCAAGTGTGCAATGCGATGCGCTGCCTCCTTGTCCCTTAACCCACCGAGGGGAATTTCAAGTGGCTGTGTATTTGTGCTGCAAACTAATTTGTATCCCTGGGATAGTTGTATGCAAGTGAGATACTTTTGATGTGTAATATATCTACGTATAGATGATACCCTGCTACGCTGATACGCTGATACGCTGCATACCCTGAGTGATTTCTGCCTATCTATCTTGAATTTATATGGGTAACCTCTTTATAGAGGTATCTCTTGAAATAAATCGTCTGAGAATGTATCCATCTATCTGTCGGATCTAGCGAAAGTGATTACTGTAGCAAACAACAAACTCTGAGCTGAGGTAATTGTTGCCGTGTCCCTATGCAAAGCTACTGCAGATGCAGCCGTAGCTGAAGGGAGTTCGTTCTGTAGGGGAGTTGAATGTATCGTTTTGTGTGTGCGGCTTACCGGATTAACTTGTGGCTTCTGCAAGTGTGTGGCAATGTTGCTGATGTTCATGCCCATGGCCGGTATCTGAGAGCCATACAACTGACCGGCCGTCGGCGTCATGTCCGTGAGCATCTTTGCGGTTGCTGCTGCGGCTGCTGCTGCTGCTGTATCTGTGTCTACTCCTGCTGCTGCGGCTGCTGATGCTGCTGCGGCTGCTGGTGTATCTTCTCCTGCGGCTGCTGCTGCTGCTGCTCCTGCTCCTACTCCTGCTGCTGCTTCTCTGGCTGTCAGTTTAAGGCGCACAATGATGGTGTCTTTTCTTTGCTGTTTTTTGTCTGGTTGTCTCTTTGATTTTCTCTTGGCTTTTCCACACAATGGGAAAACTGTATCGTTGTTGTTGCGGCTGTTGTTGTTGCTGCTATTGTTATCGCTGGACACACACTGGGCGGAGGGAGAGACAGAGGGACATGGAGTGGAAGGACACACACAGGGCACACGCACGCACGTCGCTTACAAAAGAAAAATCAACAAAATATGCAACAAAAAGGCTGAAAAGTATCTCCGCTGCCACGGATGGTAATTGCCGACGGATACTTTTCTTAGGCTTTTCCCTGGCACTTTTCACTCTTTTACTGTTGCTCTAATTCTGTATCTGTATCTGTATCTACGATGCATTCAAGTATGCATCTGCATTTTTATATGTAAATTTCTTGTATGGCTTATGGCTTATTGTTTTTGTTGGTTTGTTTTTATTTTTGTTCACTTGGCCGTCGGCCTGTCGCTGCTATCGCTACTGTCGCTACTACTATCGCTCTCTGGCTCTGGCTCTGATTCTGATTGTGATTCTGATTGTGGTTCCGGGCTTCGGCTACGGCTGCGGCTGCGGCTTTGTCACTGGCACTGACAGCCGCCTACTGGATCTCCGTTCTGCCAATTTGAATATATCTAGCGGCACGGAGAGCGAGAGGGTACGACTGAGAGATGCAGATGAGGCGAGACAGAGAGAGGTGGAGAGAGAGTGGGAGAGTGAGCGAGAGTTGAGTCTGCTCTCCTGCTGTTTTGTTCCTTTTAGTTTCGGTTTTACTTTGGGCACCACAAAAAAAAACTTTATCAAATTTATGTTTAATTAAAACAAAAACAAAAACGAATGAGAAAATTTATACGGATATGGTGGGATGATTGCAATGCACTCGCACTTCTGTTGTGGTTGTTGTTGTTGTTTGTTGTTGTTTGTTGGTAACTTTTTTGTTTGTTTGTATCTTTGTATCTTTTTGTTTGTTTTTTTTTTTTGGTTGTTTGTTTGTTTGTTTTTCTGTTTGAGCTGCTGCTGCTGGTGGTGCTGCCGCTTCTTGCTGCTGCTGCTTGCGGTGGGTGACAGAGGCGTCAACGTGTCAGGAGGCAGCCGCCAGGCGCCTGCTTAAACAAACGAAAAAAAAATCTGCTGTATCCGCGCCAAAGTTAACGCCGTCGTCGCTGATCGTTCAAAGGCTTGCAACTGTTTCACGCGAACAAAAAGCTTGGCCAAATGTCGACGTCGCCACACTCCAAGCAGAGTGCTGCAGCCGGCGCTCTGCCAAGGGGCGCGTCCCACACAGGAGAGCGAGCGGGAGCGCGCTAGCCAAGGCCGTGGCGGCCAGAGAGAGCGAAAGAGATTCCAATTCCGATTTCAATTGAATTCCGCCAAAGCGCTGGCTGCGCCAACAGCAGCAGCGCCAGCCACCAGCACCCATCGCTCGCGCGCTCTGCTCAGAGGCAGAGCAAGCGGGACGACCATAGGGAGCCGCACCACCACCACCACCACCGCCGAGAGATCATCATCGGCGTCGGCTATGATGGATGGAGGCGCAGAGCGTGCAGAGAGCGCGCGAGAGAGCGAGTGCGAGCGAGCGTGGGCCCTTGCGGCAGCTGCGGGGCTCGGGTTTCATTCATAAAAACCGACTGGCGGCCCGTGCGCCCCGACAAACGAGTTTCGCCCAGCGCCGTTCGGCCAATCGCAGCATTGTCTTTGGCCGAGAGTGCCCTAACCTATAATTAGAGCGATGGCCGCTGTGCGAGCGGGATGGCCAGCTGCCTGGCACGCGCATGCCTGTCTATTGTCATCCCGCTCTGCATCTCCACAGGACTGCGCTGCTGCCCCTGCTCACGCTCTCTCTCTCTCTCTCTCTCACCCTCTCTCTGTGTGTCTTGTTCTCTCTCACTCCCACCTCGCGTGAGCGACGTCAAAGGGAAAACAAAACAGAGCCCAAAAGGCAGCGCAGTTTTTCCTTCGTTTTTGCTCCTTTTTCCCTCTCTTTTTTTACCATTTTCTCATTTTTATGTTAAATTAAATGTTCTCCAATGTTGTTTCTCGGAATTGGACTGGCTGATTGTGAAAAATCTACGCGCTCGCCAAAATGACAAATTGTTTTCCACATTTCCAGTTTTTCCGTTTTCCTTTTCTTATCGCACTCTGGTATCGGGTTCTTTGACATTCGTTTGGGTGGATACGTCCACCCATAGGAACGGCACTAGCCCATTCTGCGTTCGGTTCCAGCAGGCGCACTTCGGGCAACCGATGATGAGGCCACTTGGTGGCGCCGCTGGAGCTGAATATTCGCCTGGCCTGGCCCCCAAAAGTAGACTTCGAGCCGCATGGTCAAGTTCAAGGGGGGACAAATTAGCTTTTGTTCGGAGGGAACGACTTAATCCCTAGTGGGAAGCTCTACTTGGGCCACATCCGAATGATCCTTTTGTGAGCGCATCCCCTCAACTCAATTATGAGCTAGGGCCTGCCCCTAGGGCCGACGTTTCCGGATCAGAGCAGGCCACTTTTGGGCCACCGCCCACAGCTGATGGATGGAATGAACTGTTGCATCTGGGCTGCTGCTTCAGCTTCAGCTTCTGCTTCGGCGGGGAAGTGAACTAATTGAACCACACCCCGGATTGGCAGCTGCCGCACTGCATCCACACACCACCCCTCCCTCCCCTCCGCTGCCATTGCACTGCCCCGCCCCGCTCCTGCCCAGCTCCACCCCCCGCGCAACGCCTTATGCAAACAGAACGCCCAAGCAGCCGAAAAATGCCCAGCCCCTGTAACCGCCCGACAACAGAAAAGCCGAAAAGCCCAACAGAGCCAGCCAACAGAGCAGCCGCCGGATGGAGGTTGGCGGACGGAGGCAAGTGTGCCCGGCACAAGCCACTGGGCCGCGGGACACTCGTGGAAACCCGATGCACTGCGAGAAAATCTAGGAAGAACCACAGACAAGTGGCAGATAACTTAGGAGCGAGAGCTGCCGAAAAGAAGCGGAAGACAGGGGTCGGCACGGTCCTATCTATTAGGTGTAGGAAAAGGCGCTTTATGACAGGGGCTGGCAAAAAGGAAAGTTCCAATTTGTCTGCTGTATAGGAACTACAAAAAAACATGTGAATGTGTGCGTGCCAACCGCTGCTACAGATCCTAAAGAGAGCCTTTGCTTAACTGTCAGGAGTGCCAATGAGAACTTCGAGAAGACTCTTCCTTCCTGCAGAATCTATTCCCAGTATCTTGCAGCAGAAGAATCCCGTTTTAAGATCAGCACAAGCCAAACTCCTGTGTGATTAAGGCCCCAAAGATCGATGGATCCCCAAGGTTGGGCCCTTTCCTGTTGGTTTCTTTGAGTGCATTGGATGAGTGCCCAAAACTGGAACTGGAACTTGGACGGACTCTGGTGGTGCTCTCTGTAGGGGTTTCGGGGCAGACATTGTCTGCTGCGCATATCTCACGACATGGCTGCAGGACAAATGCAACACATTAAGCGGCAAGCTGGGACCGGGACTGGGACTGGAACTGGGACTGGGACCGCTCTCTAGGTCTAGGAGGGGTGGCAGGACGGAGCTGGTGCTGGAGATGAGGTGCTGCAGTATGGCATGGGGGTGTGCCAGCAAAGTCGAAGGCAAGGCCAACTAACTTCCTGCCTTGTCATGGCCTAGAGGTTGCGGTCGCTGCTGCTCATCAGCTGACCAACTTGATAAGGCTCCCCCCCACCTCCCGCTCTCCCTCTCTCACTCTGTCTCTCTGTCTCTCTCTGACTGACTGACTGACTGATTGCAGTGGTGTAACCACCAAATTCTTCCACCCCTCCACCTGCTTGCCCATCAGTCCTGAAGGTCCTTCTCTGTCGACAAAGTATCTCGCATCTCACTGCAGAGATTTGTGCGGGCGAATCAGCTTTGTGCTAGCCATCTTCCTCTCTCTCTCACTCTGTGCTTTCCTCTCTTTCTGTCTCTTGGGCAGGGTGGTCTGCCACACTGCTGCCTCCCCCCTTCCACAGATATTGTGGGTGGTTACCTCTCGGCATTGTTGCCCTTTTTTGAGTGGCCCTGATTGCCTCTAACTCCAACTCTGCCACTGCCTCTGCCTCAGCGATGGCACACATCAACTTGATACAAGCTCCATATTTCTGTGTGTGTGTGCATGTGTATGTGCGGCAGTTACAGTGACCACTGGCTATGGTAAACGAAAGTTAGAAATTTATTTCTTCATTTTTCAGCTTCCTTTCTGCAGTTTCCTTTGGAGCTTCTTTCTCATCTCTCATTCGTCTGATATTCTCAGGACTCCCTTCTTGCATTTCCCTGTTCGCTGGCCATGAGTGTCTACTGTGGGCTTCCCGTTTCACTGTGGCTTTGAGCACGACTTTATTTACGATTTCATTAATTCAATGCACGCACTGCACGAAATCGTCGTCGTCGTCGTCATTCTCCATCTCCTTCTCTTTCTCCACTCTGTCTCCCTCTCTCACTCTCTCTCTTTTTGCCCCACTTCTTCTCTGTCTCTTGCACCCTCTCTCTCTCTTCCTCTCTCTCTGTGGGCCCGGGACTAGCAATTTTCCAACTTCATTTTGGGGCGTTGCCCGTTGCTCGATTTGCGGGCGCCCCAAAAGGGGGTGCCAGCGCTAGGGCTGAGAGGGGGGGCGGGGGGTACGTGGTACTGCTGGTCCTTTGGCCAGGTCCTGGCGATGATTTGCACTTTCGTTCGTTGTGCCTGTCAACAATTATAATGACACTCTTACTGTCCGCTGGGCCATTCGAGACTTTTGGCTTCGCTTTGCTTTCGCTTAATTAAACCATTTTGCAATTTCGTTAAGGGTACCCCTGTTGGACCCGCACCCGTGCCCATGCCCATACCCCTACCGCTCTTACGGCCCACTCCAATTGCTGGCCACGCCCACATACCTCTGGAAGGGCCCTTGAGCCCGCGCAAAAGGCAGCAAAAGAAGTTGTCCCATCGCGACTTTTATGCATTTAATTAAAAATTAAATTTTTAATTGCACTTTTTTCCGATGATGATTTTCTCCTTTGTTTCTGCCTACCCCTCCACCCTCCACCCTTCACCCCCCACCCGTTTTCTCTGTCTCCTTTGCTGTCTCTTTGTACTGTGTGCTTTTTTATTGCGCTTTTTAATTAAATTGTTTGCAACACCCACAAAATGACAGCCGACGACAGGGACTCCACTGAGCAGGGGAACGGAGGGGCTGGGGCTGGGGCGCCTCCCTTGACGGCAGTCATCATCAAATGAGTTTTCATTTAGTTAGTTGATGGCTCTCTCGCCCCGCTGATATGTCTCAATTAAAAACTGCTCACTTAATTACAGAGTTCAGAGACCGCGCAAATCGATTAGCATACGATCCCCCATCTGGCGATGATATAATCCAGGTCCCCAGGCCCCCTCCCCTACCCGCACGGCCCGAGCCCCGCGGCGCCAATTAGAGCCAATTGCCAAAAGTTTGGTCGCAATTAAGTGATTTATGGATGGCCAATGGATATGACTGGACTCGATGGATACATATCTATGAATGTCCCTGACACGGGGGGCGCATCACATAATTGTTCAGATCCATGGCTACGTCAGTCGGTCAGCAGCATTAAATTTGTACAATAAATTTGAAATTTAGAGAGCTACTGAAAGCCTTTAAGTGATTGAAACCAGAGAGAGATCGAAACCAAATTATTATTTCTCAACATAACTGCAGATGAGGGACATTCTAAGTTGCTAATATTATTTCCAAATTTATTCGAGTCAATTTTAATAATAAATAAACAATAAACTTTTAATAATATTTGTAAGTATTTATTAATAATAAACAATTCGAAATTTAATAATCAATAAACAATAGACTTTTAATAATATTTTTAAGTATTCAATAATATTCATTTATATTAAAGAATAATTTAAAAATAAATAAATAATAAACTTTTAATAATATTTGTATGTATTCATTAATAATAAACAATACGAACTTTAATAATAAATAAATAATAAACTTTTAATAATATTTGTAAGTATTTATTAATAACAAACAATTCAATTTTTAATAATCAATAAACAAAAGACTTTTAATAATATTTGTAGGTATTCATTAAAAAATAAATAAAAAGAATTTGAATATTAAATAAATAATAAACTTCTAATAATATTTGAAAGTATTCATATAAATATATTAAATAATAATCAATAAACAATAAACTTCTAATAATATTTGAAAGTATTCATATACATATATTAAATAATAATCAATAAATAATAAATAATAATAAATATAATATAATAATAAACTTATAATAATATTTGAGAGTATTTTATGAAGAGCAAACTTCTCCCAGTTGTACCTTGAACATTCTGTACGCAAAAAAAAACTTTAACGAATAAGAAAATTCGGACTATCTTGAATAAAATAATGTAGGACTTTTAAAGAAGTACAACGGATCGCTCAAACATAAAATTGTACGTACTTATATGGAGTATATACTCTGTATTTCACAGAGACTTGCCTGTTCCCCTAGTTGCTGATGATTCATTTGGTACCCCATACATTTGGTACCTTTCATTTGTAACACACTTCCCGAATAATACTCCTAAAAGCAGAAACGAATAAAGGATTCCTGAAGAAGTCTAACGATGAACTTGAGCATAAAATGGGGAAAAACTCTTACTTAAATTACTCCATTAGTGAGTGTTGCCACTGGGTGGGGAAGGGGGTTTCCTGCTTTATTTTCCGACTATTTATTTGGTGGTTGACTTCTTTCATTGCAAACGTATTGCCCGAAAGGTGGGGGAGGGCATTAAAGTAACCCCCGAAAGCCGCAAGAACTACCAAAAAAAACTACTCGCTGGCTATTTTACGGATATCAAAATACGATTCCACCAGATCCAAGTGGGAGAGAGGGAGGACAGAAACAGGAACAGAAACAGAAACAGGAACCCCCTTGGCTCATGAATGCGATGCGAATGTAAATGTGTTGTGTTGTGTTGCGTTGCGTTGTGTCCGTCCATCGTTGTTGCTTCGGTTGTTTGCTGGTTGTTTCCCCATCGTCGTCGTCGTTTGGTCGTTGTCGGTTGTTGGTGGTTCTTGATGGGGTTTGGGTTTGGGTTTTCGGGGGGGTAAAAGTACAAGTTCTGTGCGTCAAAATAACGCCAGGGGGAGGGCGGTTCGTTGAGGGGTCTGTAGCGGTTCGAGGAGTCCAAGTTCATTCCTCCAAATTGCTAGGCGAGGGCGTGGCACAGAATCGTAAATCACTTTGAAGTGGGTCGTAGACGTCCGAGAGCTCCGTTCGAGACAACATAAAAAGCAACAGCAACAACAGCAGCAACAACAACAGCAGCAGCAGCACCAGCAGCAGACACTGAACCCCTCTCACTTTGCGTGCCCCGTGCCCCGTCCCGCATGCCGTACAAAAACCGCAGTCCCTCTCCGCAGTCGCAATGCCCCGCGGCGACAGGAAAAAGCACGCTAGGCGCTGCCAAAGCTGCTTATCCTGACACACGGTAGCCGTTAAGTGTCTAAGTCAAAGAAAAGAGAGAGAGCAAGGGAGAAACCGAGCAGAGAGAGACAGAAACAAAGAGAAGAACAGGAAGAAGCACTGAGATCGATCGCCCAGCGGGACAGGAGCAGCAGCAGCAGCAGCAGCAACAGCAGGAGCCCCGAAGCAAATCAATCAACAAATTTATTGATATCACTCAACGCTTCTCTTGGCAGTTTTCGGCAAGTCCCACAGCCCAGAGCCGAGAGCCCAGAAACAGACCGAGAGCCAGCCCATTTAATAACAATAATTACTAAACAAATTAAGCCTCACGCATCCTGAAAGTGCACCATGACCAGTCATGCCCCATGCCCATGCCAAGGCCCAGGCCCCATGTCAAGCCACAATCGATCTTCGATCCGATCCGATCTGCCTGTCGATCTGCAGTGTTTCGGTGTTGATGACGTGCCCTGCCCAGGGGACTTCAATTGATCTGTAAAGCCAGTGCAGATCCTCAGATAATGGAGTGAGGAACTATGGCTACAGTATGCCAATATCTAGATCGTTGGATGATATATTTTCTAGCAAGCGAAGGCTCTTAGAAGGTACCTCTTAGGTACATATTTCCTGAAGCTATTTAAAATCCTTTTGAATCAACAGAACAGATCGTTAGCAAATTGTATAAGAAATCTATGAAACGGGGGTGGGAACCTACACTCAGATCGGTGGAGAGAGTGTCCAAGCCTAAGCGATTGTCTAAGGGGGGTTTTAATTTGGGATTTGGGATTTCGAATTTGATTTGGGATTTCGGATTTCGAATTTCGGATTGTTTTTAATAGAGCTATCAAGGTGAAATCTGCTCAGCGGGTGAAATGGAGGCGCGCTGCGCAATCAACGCCAACATATTGCACAATATAGCATACATAAATTCCAGGGTGAGGCCCCAACTTACCATATAATGACTACCTACCTTGATTACACACTCTCCTTCACTCTCCGTCCGTGGCATGTAGAGGGTGTTGCTGCCTCTGCCTCTGACTCTGAGTCTGACTCTGGAGCAACTGTTGCTTCTGCTGTTTTGGGATGGTATGGATGGCATGGATGGCATGGATGGCATGGGATGGTGGATGCTGCGTAGCCCAAAACCTGTGTTTAAGCTGAAGAGGGTGCCAACATGCGGCGACCCGGGAGACCCATCCACAGAGAGTGAGACAGGGAGAGAGACAGGGAGAGAGAGAGAGCGAGAGTGTCCAAGTCCAAGTCCAGCGAGTACTCCACTCGAGGCACGGATCTGGGCTGCGTGCCACATGCCGACGCCTGATTGGGCCCCTCTGATGCCTGATGTCTGATGCCTGATGCCTGATTCTGTTGTATTTTGCTGGCTTCATTGCACTTAATTATTGTTATTTATTATTTTTATATTGTTTTGATGAGATGTTCCACAGCATGTTGACGAAATGTCGAATTTGCAAATTGTTTAAATCAGTGAACAGAGAGCGAGAGAGAGAAGAGCAGGGTCCTGCCCCCTGCAAAAGGGAGTTGAAGATGTAGATGGAGATGGAAGCTCTCTGGATAATTGATCGATTGCAGGCTCGGGGCGTTCTGGGCAAAATTATCATAATTAGACTAAATGCATGCCCCCAAAAGAGCTACCGATGGCACCTCGTTGCCACTCGTTGGCTGCCTCCCCATTCCTTGTCTGCTCCCTTCAACCCATCTCTCTCTCACTCTCTGTGGCTCTTTTGACACTTGTGATTTTATTGATGGCGCCATGGAATGCAATGGCCTGCACTGAACTGAACTGCACTGGACTGGACTGACCGAGATTGAGCATTTGGAGCATTCAAATTTAATTGCATAATTGCCTATAATTATACAGAGAGCAAATGAATCCTCCGGCTGTCTGTACGGTTCTGTCCGAACGAGTCGTAATAACCTGCCATCGATTACAGCTGAACGCCGACTCAATTGAGCGATTAATTTGCCAGGACTTTGTATTTATTTTGTTTTTGGATTTGCATTTTGGTAAATTTGAATATTGTGCGCAGGTTTGAATCCAGTATCAAATTCAGGCATCATTTGCCCCAACGGTAGCTGGAAATGTGTCAGGGAAAACTAATGGAAATTACCAGTGCCACAGCCACAGTCGGAGGCACAGCCACAGCCATTGCCATTACCCGAGCAAACAGCCAGCGCTCTGGTCAAGCTCCAAACCCGTTCCCAGTGCCCAGTTACCCCGGCTCTTGGCTGCAAATAGTTTTGTCTTGAACAATTTCTGCTTTTCTCCTTTTATGTTTTGTGTTTTGTGTTTTTATTTTTTGTTCTGTTTTTTTTTTTTGGCGCGTCCACACAATTAATTACACAAAAAGTCGGTAAAAGTGCCGGGCCAGACCATAAAAAAAAGAGAGACACACACACAGATATAGATGCAGATACAAACGGAAGGAAAAATAAAAGAGAGACAGAGAGAGAGAGAGAGACTCTGGGATACATTTTTCTTCTTTGCAGCGCAACCTGTAATTATCGTTCGATACAAATCGAAAAGCGAGAGACACAAAACAATTTATTATTGTGAATTAATAAATTTTATTTTTTTTTTGTTGCTGCTGCTGCATGTATTTCTCTCCCTGTTTTCTCTCTCTCTCACTCACATGCCGTATGCCTTCCATTTTCCTTTGGCAGAAATACACCAGAAATACCCAGTGTGTTGCTGCGTTGCTGTGTTGCTGTGTATCTGTGTGTCTGTGTCTGACAAGGCGCATATATCTTGTGCATTATCTTGTCATACGATCTGGCAGCGGCATTAAAATGCTAAAATGTGAAAAAGCCAAGAGTTGCAGCAGAGATACTTCGTACCCGTACAACACAAGAAACGTATATCTCTCTTTTTTATGGGTTTGTTCGGCTAATTCCGAATGGATTGCTTTGGATTGGATTGGATCGGGCTGGAATGGACTGGACTGGACTGGACTGTCAGACAGCCAGTGAAGGGGAGATGTTGTGCAAATTGTTTCATTTTCATTTCACATTTACAGCTTACACGTTCCGCGTTTGCCCACAGTATAATATTTCCAAAAAAAAGAGGCAACCGTTTAGGTATTTCGCTGTGTAAAATAAATTGAAAATAACTAATGGTTATTACTTTTTTTTGTTGCGCGTATTTTAATAGGCTTTCTCCATGGTTTTCACTAGGTTTCTTTATCAGTGATAATTTTCCCACAATTTCCAGCTAAAATCCCTCAAAGTTTTTTACAATTTAATTGCTAGGGAAGAAGTGCTGTAAAAATGCATTTAAAAATATTACGCATACGCCGTGTGTAGCGCTTGTTACTCCGCCTAGCAGCGAGCGGGGCGTGGCTGTTCCATGGAAATTTCACTTTTTTGTATCCTTCCCTTCCCCATGCTTCAGTGCCTCTCTGTTTTTTATGACAACTTTCAATATGCAACACAACGAAAGGCAACATTTAATGAAGTTTCAATAAAAATGAAGGGAAAACAAAACAACAAGATGGAAAACACATAAAAAAGGGGGGAAAGAGTGGGCAGGAAATAAAAAATCAAATAAAGAAGTCAAACCACAAGAAACAGCAAAGAAATAAAGAGGAACGATGGCGATTACAATGACAAAATAAAAACGAAAAGGTCACAGCGGGGAGGTGGGTGGAAAGAAGGAAAGAAAGAAAGAAAGGATCTATTTGGATAGATAGTACAGCGGTAGATGGCTGAATAGATGGATGAATGGATGGTACGGTGTAAGGGCCCTGGAACACACAACCGACTCCGCTACCCCCTGCCCACTCCCAACGCCACCCCACAGGCCTCGTCTCTCGATTGAAATTAACGCAAAAAAGGCGTGGCCTGTGCCGTTGACAACAACAGGGAACGAGGAGAGCCGCACAGAGAGAGAGTAAGCAGGAGCGAGAGCGAGAGGGGTAAGGAGTGGGTGGTGAGTGGGTGTGGTGGGGTGGTTTGTGTGGTGCTGGTAGGCTGGTGCTTAAGAGAAGCAACACAACCGCCAAAGTGCAATAAACAAACAGAGAAAACCACAGAAAGGGGCACACATTTCGACTGGGGAAAGTCGACACATTAGATTCCCTTCTAAAGATTTGGCCACTGGAAGTTCCATAACCAGAAGTTCCTTCTTTGAATCCCACTAGTGACAGTAGCAGATCCGGGAATATATATGCGTATAGCTGGTGGAACATTGAATCGAAAGTGTGTGCTACCCCTTTGGAAAGCGCATTGTAGCAAACGACAACGAAACAACAAAGGGGAGTTGGTGATTTAAAAAAAGAGGGTGGGTGGGGTTGGTTGCAGGGGAGGAATTTGCGTTCGTGTGCGTGTGCGGGTGCGTGTGCGGGTGTGTGCGTGGTGCAAGCAAAGAGTCAGGCAGGAATCGCCTTTGACTGCCACTCAATTAGTTTTTATTGCGCTGTCAGCAAACTGGGCCCAAAACACACACACGACTGGGACTGGGACTGGGATGGATCTACCTCGTTTTGTCAGCTCATAAAAATGTCACAGCAGCTAATTAAAACGGAGACGAGCAGAGAAAGCCAAAAGGCAGCGAGAGAGGGAGACGGAGAGCAGTCGACTTGTTGTGACAGTCTCTGACAAGCAACCAAAAATCCATGTGCACGAACAGAAATCAGAGCAGAGCAAAGCAGACCCCCAGACACCCAGACACCCAGAGCCCCACAGCAGAGATGATTGACAGCTTGCTAGACCGATCCCATGCTGCCCCATGCGCCCCTCCATAGCACGGCTAATCACCTGCAACGCCAGAGTGTTGCGTAAATTGATTTTCATTAGCGTTCCAACTAATTAATTGGCAGCCAAACCACAGCCCACCGCCTCTCTGATTAATTTGCATGTCGATTTGCTGAACAGAACCCAGAAATCATCATGTACAATGGATCGATCGATGGATGGGTGCTCTTATGACAGAGTTTCAAGTCCATTTCTTATCTTCTTTTTTTATTTTGTATACGAGCTGTGCGTACATGATACCCCTGGTTATGGCCAGCCTAGGCCCATGGCCTGGACTTGGACCTGGAGTTTTTTCTCAGAGCTTGCCGCTCACTCATTAGCAGCAGCAGCAGCCACAATTATGCAGATATATATTGGCCCAAAGGTGGGCGTGGTTAAAGCCTAGTTGGGCAGCGCAAAAAGCAAAACAGAACCAAAGGAGGAAAAAATAAATCGAAATGTAATAATTACGAGAGTGCCAAACGATCTATTAATGAATGGACAAATGATTTTTGCGGTTCGCTTTGCTTTTCCACGGCTTTTGTGCAGCTTGGCCGAGTGAAATTTCCATGTCAAAAGCACCGGCCTCCAATCCCCATTGGCCATGCTAAATTTTCGTGATGCTGCGAAAGTCAAATATGAACCGAAAAACGAACCAAAAAACCACAAAAAAAGACCAACTTCAAAACGAAAAATGCCGACAGAAAGAGGGGAAAAATATGCCAAAGAAAAGAAGCCAAACCAAAAATAATGAGAAAAGAGAAGAAAAAAAGAATATAAAAGCCAAAACATTTTCGCAACGCTCTCGAAAACCGAAAGCTTGGCAAAGTCGCAAAAGCGGAGATGGAGTTGGATCTGGAGTTGGGGAGCGGAACGGGTGGCGGAGGGAGGGGGGGACCTTCTGGGGGTCTCACCTGCCCCAATCCACAATCCACAATCCTCAATTCCAGGCATCTGCATCTTTAACCTCGACGACTTGACGACTTTGACTTTTGTTTAGCTCGAGCCCCGAGTCGTCTCGGTATACTGTCTCTCTGTCTCCTCCGGTTGCCCACGGGGCCTCAGATACCGACGCGTTGAAGATTTTGTGCCAACCCACTTTTTGGCCACAGAGACAAGGAGACAAGGAGACTCTGGTGCTGCGGCTGTAGCTGTAGCTCTGGATCCACGCTGGGGCCACTGGCAGACATGGGGCCTGACCTGAGTGCCTGCATTTGCCTTCTTTTTTCGCTCATTTATTTAACGTTGCCATGAGAATTATTAAAAATTTTATTCGCATAATTTGTGAATTATTTTGTGTCTGGTTTTTTTGTTCTCCTCTTTTTTGTTTGGTTTTGGCTTCGGTTTTGGTTTTGGTTTTGGCTTTGGTTTTGCTTTTCCTTTGGTTCTGCGCCCAAACGCCTTCAATGGCCGCCACGCCAACGTTTTATCGCGGAGCGCCAAATGCAGTTCCCGTTTCCCCCTGCTATGGAGACGCGACTTAACCCTTTGGCGGGTCCGTAGGGCCACAAGCACCGACAAGCTGCCCAAGTCATACAGGTTCTTATTTTGTTCGCATTTCCATGGAATATTCAACAAATCAACAACAGATTCATGTGAAGCAACCATGCGATAATTTCTTTGGAGAAAGAAAGAATTTCCCGTGGCCTCGTGCTTGTGCTCTCTCCCAGTGTCGCTTAGCAGTGGAGGTTTTGTGTGACACAGCCACACTAGGGGTTAAGAGATCATGGCGTCTCTCTCCCTCGCCCCTTCTACTGCTGCCCCAGCTCTGCCTCTGCCCTTCTTCTGCTTCTCTAGCTTTCCCCCCCGGTGCCCACCACTCCAGGGCTACCCACACAGAAAGCCAAGCGAAATCTTGTTGTGAAAATTCGTTTGCTTAACCACGCGATAAACATTTTTAATGCATAATAATAACGCAAAACTAATTAAATTGTTTAGGCTAAAAGGCGGCGACTCTCTCCCTCCTATCCCACTATCTCAAGAGAGTGTCTGCGAAAAGTATTTCCAAGGGGAAAGGGGAACCATAGGGGAATGAGATCAAATGGAATATTCCTTGACGATGATCCAGCTTAAAGCTCCCTGCTGAAAGCCAATGAAAATTTACAGATACTTCTGAACGCGAGGGATATTTGAATTCGTTCATTATCTGTGGCTTGCGAGGCCACAAATGACAGAGGACTCACGTGGAACATGGCCTGGCAGCTCAAAGAGATCTGCCCGCAATGGCAGTGGCGTGGCCCTGTAGTTTGGCCGAGTCCTGTTCGGGCCATAATTATCCTTTGGCATAGATTTGACATCATTAGGCCCCCGCTGGACTTTGCCAAAATTCGGCAGCTGTCGGTCGGCGGTGCATGGGCGGTGCATGCTACATGGTGGTGCATCATCTAGTTCATCTTTCCCTCCCGCCCAGTGCTAGGCTATGCGCTGCAGGTGCTCCTGCCTTGACCCATGCCGCCGCCGGAGAGGCAGGCACGGTGCGGCACGGAGCGGCACGGAGAGAACTCATTAGCTATCGCCCCGGAATTCGGGTGCAGTTCCAGGAATCGCACGGGCAAAAACCAACGGGCAACCGGCAAAATTCATTCAGCAATTGCACTAATTACACCTTCAAGTGGCAGCGGCAGTGGCAGTGGCAGCGGCTGTGGCAGTGGCAGCGGCTGTGGCAGGTCGGTTCATTCATTCATAGGACGAATCCATTTATCACTCTGCAACTTTTCGGCAGGCCTTTCGGCCTGAAATGCCTCGGATGTCTGCTGTCCTGCTGCGTTTAATTAGCCAGAAACGAGAGGAGAAAGGAGAGCCACAGAGGAGCAAGCAGGCAGGACCCATGGACACACGGACACACGGACACACAGGACTCGTAACAATTCCTATGACAAATTGTCAGTTTGCTGCCAGCAATTTGCTGCACCAAGAAACAATTTTGTAATGAAATTAATTGAACTCCATCCAGCACACGGGGTTTGCTTGCTCCAATTTCGGTCAACGCCCAACCGACGAAAATCTAATAAATGTTTTTCAGCCCTTCAGACATTCAGAGGGGAGTCTGAGTAGTCTCTGGAGTCTCGGGAGTCTTGGCCTGGCTTGGACCGGCCTGGCCTGGCCTGGCCCTAGGCATCCTTTTGACACCTGTTTGTCATGCGGTCGAGACGGTGCCACAGCCAACAGACAGAGGCTGAGACGCAGGCTTCCTCCTCTCGACTTGTTGTCTGGGTTCTGGTCTCTGGGCTCTGGGCTCGAGCAGAAACTGTCTACAAATCATTCATCATTGACCCCAGAGCAACATTAACATTTAGGAGCTGCTTCTCCCTTGCCTTTTTACTCCTTTCGCAACTTTACTTCTGCTCATCTTTCATATAAATGATTTCTTCGTTTCGTTTCGTTTCGTTGCTGTGTGTGTGTGTTTTTTCTTATTTTTCTGTTTCTGTTTCTCGTACTGTGTCCGCGCTAACCCATAATTATGCGTCTTGTGACCCATTCGGCTGGGCCGCTCTTGCAGCACTCGCAGTGCGTTTGTGCGAGAATAAAATAAAAAGGGGGCTGGAGCGGAGCGCTCCGCTGTTGCTCCAAAAAATACTCGGAATTTCCAGATACATATATCACTGGCAGTGGCTGCCCGCTCAAGGATATGGCTAACATCAAATGCGCAAAGCCAAAAGATTCAGCATGGAAAATAAATGATGAAACTCTGAGCTCTGATCTGTCTACAGGTGCAGGCCGTTCGTGGGAATGATTCTGCTGGTGCTTGAAGCTTTCAGCCCAATCCTTTGCTCAGCCAAGGATCAGCTCAGCCCCTGCAACCTTTTGGAGTCACCAGAAAGAAGCTGCAGATCATTGATGTAGGCTCAATGGGTTCCTCGTGGGTTGCCAAGCTTTGCTTTTCTCTCCCATTTGCATTCATGTCGTGTGAAAATCCCGGCGGACAAAATAGACTCAGATTCGATTTAATTATAATTGATTTCGGTTGCAGCCTCCTACCCCCGACTCCTCCGTTGGGGGAGTGAGTGGAAATCGATTAATGCAAGCCGAAAGGAAATTAATATAAAACACATTTCTGGTTTGGCCCCTAAGTGAGGCGGCACGGCACGGCAAGGCACGGCTGCCCATTCGGAGGCGCATTCTGTGGCGCCACTTTGGGCCGGCGCATAATTAACCAAACAAAAGAGCCTCTCCCGCCGCATGAGCCGTTAAAGTGTCGAAGTTGAAGTTGAAGTCTTAGGGCTGGCAACTGGATGGAGTTCAGAGTCAGTCAGCGACCAGCACACAAAAGACCGTAAAAAACAAAGCGCAGGAATAGGGCAGGGAGAGAGCAGGTAAGGGGAGAGGAGACTACTATTTTGAGAGCCGAAAAAACCAAATCAAAAATGCGGCAAAGTACAAAGAAGGGGCACAAGGAGAGACTGAGGATTGGAAACTGTAACGAAACGATCTCTCTCTCTCTCTCTCTCTCTCTCTGTCTTTCACTCTGTATCTGTATCTGTATCTGCATCTGCAGTTGTATATGTATCTGTATCTGTGCTGGTGTTAACCACCTACGTACCGAAATTGATCGACGAACGAAGCCCCAGAAGACATGAGAGCAGAGAGCATGAGATGGAGACGACGATGATGATGATGAGAATGAGAATGAGTCTAAGGATGTGGATGTGGCTGTGGCTGTGGATGTGGCTGGAAGGAAGGGCTCTGGGTCTCTACAGGGTCTCTTACGGCAGCACAAATCATTAAGCGTGATTAAAATGCGCGAAAGGATGAAATGTTTTCCCTTCTTAGATGAATGCGAATGGTTCGGTTCGGTTCGGTCCCAGCCCTCCACTCCACTCCTTTCCACTGGCCTTTTTGGGCTGGGCTGGCCAAAAAACTCAATCAATATAACATTTTTCACTTTTGCTTTCAGGTCCCTTTGCCCAACAACAAAATGCTGTGTGGGAAATTAACAAATTTGCTCATTTGATGAAGGCTGAGAGGGATGGAGGAACCTTGTGGTGCAGTTGAGCCGAGTTGCTGATCGCAAAGGAGCCGATCGATTCAGGGAACCGAGAAAAACCTGAGAAATCTAAGAAATACGCGTAATATATTATAGAGACTGCAGACTACTTTTGGAGACTTTCGGAGAGCTTTGTGGTTCTTTTTCTGATAGATCTTTTGGGCACTTCCAGTCTGAAGAGCTCTCGCCTGCGAGTACTGCGGATATCTCTGGTTTGGCTTCTTGTTTCGGGGGGGATTTGGAAACCCCTTTCTGCTGGGCCTGGGCCTGTGCCTGGGACAAATGCAAATAAAGCAGCAGCTTGAATATATCATTTCTTGGGGGCTTGTTGCTGTCGTTGTTTCTGTTTCTGTTGTTTCTGTTGTTGCTTTTGTTGCTGTTGTGACAGCCTGTAATTAGCCGCAGACGTTCGTTGCCTGCCACTCGCCTGCCTCTCAGAGATCCCATCCCTCTTCTGCCGCTGCTCTTCTGGCTCGTATTTAGGCGTCTCTTCAGCTGCTGGCGGCGTATCTGCAAAGTTTCTAACTTTTCAAATCCAAGACTCTACAGCTCCCAGTCCCAGTCCGTCCAAGTCCAAGTCCAAGTCCATGGCCATGGCCAAAAGTTGTTGCCGGCTTTGGGCTCGTCGTTGCGGCTTTTTGACGTTGCCCGTTTGACCTGCCAAGCCAAAAAGAGAGTCCCCCCCCCGTCCACGTCCACGGACAGGCGCTGCTTCTGCTGCTGCTGCTGCTGCAGTTCTCGTTCTTCTACATACAACTCCGCTGTGTATCTGCGTGTATCTTTGTATCTCCGTATCTTTGTATCTGTGCATAAGTTTGTTGTTTCTTCTCTTAATTTTGTTGTTTTTGTTTTTGCTGTGCTTTGTAGGCGCAACTCGTAAAAGTCTAGACGTGATTGTATCACGATTTCTATCGCCATTTTTGTTGTATTTTCCCTTCCCCTTCTTCGATTCCATTTCTGTGAAAAATTCCTGGGAATTCTCGACTCTTCTCTTCTTGGCAAAATATCAAAAAGAAGCACAAAAACAAATTTCTCATTAGCCAGGCTCTAATCCAGCAGCAAGGCCCCGCCATGCGTGGGCCCCCGCCAAAATGCGGAGCAGGAGCCGGCTCCTCCAGTTCTTAATGAGTTTTTTGTGCTTTTGTTTTTGCTTTCATAAAATAAAATATTAATATGCGGCAGCCATGAGAGCAACACCGAAACGAACGGTAAAGTCCAACGAAATTTATCAAAACTTCAGGCGATGCTCGGAGGAGCAATTCAAGTGGATGAGCATGCTTTTAGTTGTAGCTTTAAGAGTAGTTTGGTGCCCCCTGAATACACCTTGGAATACTCCCTAAATACCCCTTGAATGCTCCTTGGAATACTCCCTGAATAGCTCCTTGAATACTGGGCATACAAATCTCAAAACTAAAACGGATTTTCCCCAATATCAAGCATACGCCAGAGGGCGAAACTATTCTCATAATTAAAGGCTTTCGATCAAATGTCAATTATTTGGAGCAAAATGATTGAGCTGTCACGCTATGGAAAAGGGTTCGGGCTTGGGCTTGGGGTTTTCCTTTCAATCATTAATCAATAGTAAACTTAACCCCTTGGCGGCCATGGCCATGGCCAAGCCAATATACAAAATATTTTAATTTATACAAATGACAAAATAATTAAAATTACCCTGCAAGTCGCGAGTGGCCGTTAACCAGGCTCATATATCATTAGTGGTAACAATGGCCGCACGAATGGGCGGGGGCCAGCTCTACCTGTGCGTCCAGTCCACCCCTGTGTGCTCTGGCTCTGTGTGTGCACTGTGCCCGCCTGACCGCCTGCCCGCCCCTGGTGACAATTTCCATTATTGACAAATTAATTGTCACCTTTTAACAAAATGCAGCCAAGCGGCCCGTGAACACAGAGACACAGAGACAGAGAGACAGGCCCATGGTGGCACTTTCCAGAAACAGAAGCCCATTTTCCAGGGTCCGAAGTTGCCGTTCCTTGGCTCAGTACGAACTCAATACCAATTACGGCACAAAAAGGAGCACTTTCTTGTGTGGAAATCACATAATTATGATTAGATCTCGCTCTCAATAGAGACACACGCGTCCGCCCAGTGGCTGGAACGACCGTAAGGATACCCTAAAGGAGTGACAGCAGTTGGCAGGACGTTCCCCCAGATATTCAGCTGAAATCTGTGAATAAAGAGCCGACCCTTAGCACCCCTCACGAGGAGGGAGCCCCCCCCGCCAACCAAAGGAAAAACAAGCGTAAATGCCAAACACGTCAAACTTAGATTAGCGCCTTTTGTGCGACCCCCACAACCCACACCCCACAGGAACAGGAACAGGAACAGGAGCAGGAGCCAGCAAGGGCAAGGGCAGGCCGCGGCCGCCCTCCCTCCAAAGGGTCATTAGTTAGCGCAGGATACGGCGGAACAGGTCCCCCCTGTGGCAGGGAGCAGGGAGCAGCGACTCTGTGTGTGTGTGTGTGTGGCTTCAATTCTAATTAAATAGACACGACAATGGCACGAACCACAAAAGTTAATCATATTTTAATGTTCCAGTCAACCCCCAACAAAGACCTTGAGGATAGGTATGGATGGATAGGCGGCTAGATGGAAAGGTGGATAGATTTGGCCTGGAACCAGCAACGTAGCCCCCTCCGGCTAATTACAATAACAAGTGGGTGGCAGGGGCGCTCCACGGGAGTGTCATTAGAACTTCGCGTCGATTGCCATCGAAATGCCTTTAGTGGCAATTTGTATCCACTACAGGTACCCCCCTCCCCACCCCGCTTGAAGGGCAGCCTGACTAGGAGTCAGCCAAGGTCTTTGGCTGTAGTCCTTGCCGCTGTACTCTCTGCTCATGTCCCCTGCCTGTCACTCAATAATTAAAGAGCCAACTAGCAGCTGGCAAATGTAATTTATCTAATGCAGTCATTAATTTCGTATTAACAAGGTGTGGATGGTAAATTATACAGACAGATAGACAGCACAGAACGACAGACAAACAGACCAACAGGCAGTGAAGGTGCAAAGAGAGTACAATGACTGCGACTGCGAGGTGTCCATGGGGAGGCGCTTAGGGGGTCCAAGATGGTAGGCTGCATGCCGGGGTACTCGTCTGCAAGTGAGACATTTCCAATCCAGCCGAAGAACTCCCATTCCGGGTGGTGTCATCCTCCAGCTCCCCTTCTGCTCATTAGCCTTGGCTTGGTGGCTTCCCCCACCTACCGAACGGAATGCCCGGTTTCAAGTTCAGCCCGTGGCTGTGCACTGGCTCTGTGTGTGTGTGTGTGTGTGTGTGTGTGGACCTCCCACCACTCCACACATATCCCATCCCATCACAGCCACATCCCCAAACCTTTCACACATCCAGGGAAAACCCATTCGAGCTGCCCGCCGTACTGAAAGATAAATCTACAAATGTCGCAAACGAATGCCACGTGACCTTTGACACATTAGTGTCAGTTGTTGCCCATCCCCCATCCCCCGCTCCTCCTCTGATATGGCAGATTTTAAAGATATATATTTCGGATGGTGTGGAGCGAGCGAGCAAATCCAACTCCAAGTCCAAAGTCAAAGGACAAACAGCAGAACGAGGCAATTTACACAATTGTTGTCAAATTAAAGTGCATCCGCTTCGATGGTCATTTAAAGCCAAAGTCAGGCACGGTCCCCCGTCTCCCCGTCTTCCCGTCTGCCCGTTCCTCGCCAGAAACCAGAACTTCCCCCGTGGCCGAAGCTGGTAATGAGGGGCATCAGGATGGCATCATGTACGCTTCTCAAAAACAGTTTCAGTCTGATTTGGCCACAAAAAAGGGGAACGGGAATGGGCAATGGGCAATGGGAACTTCAGCTTGGGGGGTAAGTCCTGCCTGCCTGGTGGTGTCCTGCTAGACAATGTTGACGTTAATAAATTATAAAATGAAACTAATGACAAAACACATAACGAAGAAGGCCATGGACCATGGGCCATGGGCCATGAGCCACTGTGGGGGAGTTATTTTTGCTGCGATTTTAAAATTGTCGAGGGTTGAAACAATTTCAACCGCGTAACGAGCGCAAATTGTTTACTTCCCTTCAGCTGTAAAGCGATCTGGGAAGGACATCGTCAGGCACGTGACCATGGGGCTGCAGGAGAACATATTCGAAGGCCCGCGAACCACGACACAAGGCAGGGTGTCCGCTTTCTATAATTGTTTTTAGCTTTCCACACACACACACACACACACACATATGGCACATGTAATTGTCTCCTTTTCTGCCAGTTTTCCATTGATTTTCCTCCCGCAAAACTGTTTGAAATGAGAGCTTAAAGCTAATGATTCAAAGGCGGTTCAAAAGAGACCAAAACCACTCCCTGCTGCCCCCAGCATTTTACAATTTATATCCTTATTCTCACACTCCCCCCTCTCCGTCTCTGTCGCTGTCTCTCTCTCTTCCTCAGACCCGTCTCCTCTGCCCGTTCGCTGCCACTCTTCTGGGCAATGATTTAATATTACTCATACGCCATGTAAGTTAATTAAAAATTCTTTCGAACATGAAATTAATTTTTAGCGTCGCTTTGCGCATTGCCACAACTGCTCCGCACTGCTCCCCTCTGATCCACACTGCTCCTCTCTGCTCTCCTCTGCTTTTTCTGCGTCCCGTTGATTTTTCTAGTTGCTGGCTGGCTGGCTGGCTGTCTGGGCACACCTGCAAAGTGTCAGGGCTGCCAGCCGTCGAGGCTTTTGGTGGCTTTCGGAGGAGACCACAACGTCGTCGGCTCGTCGTTCAGATCCACACGATTCGATAGTGCAAAGTGTGCCGCACAACGCTGCAACAAGAGCCACAAAAACTACCAACAACAGCAGCAGCAGCAGCAGCAACAGCAACAACAACCGCGACGCGGCAACCAACGAGGCACAAACTCAAGAAATCAAGCAGAAAAAAAAATACTTTACAACGCAGCAGCAACAACAGCGAAAACAACAAAAAAGGAGTAAAATTTATTAAAAAATAATTTCCAGAAATTGCCTGCTTGCCTCTCCACGTGTCTTGCCCCCCCCAGTACCCCAGTACCCCTACCAATACCCATACCCCCACCCCTACCATTCTCCAGGTTCTCCTGGTGCCCCGTTGCCGGCGCACTTTATTAGATTTTTATCGGAGGGGGCTCCATGTTTAAAATGACTTTGTGGTATGTGGCCACAGCGCCCTGCAACAGTGCAACATGGCCACAGCCCGAGGGGCGAGAGATGTGCCCAAGGCGAGTCCTTGAAAGAGAGCAGCGGTGGGGGGGAGCTGCAGCTTGCAGGAGTCCTGGCAGCTACCCTGCAAATTATCTGCGGCTTTTCCCACACTCATTGTGTACCCCCAAAGATCAGATCAGCCTTCAAGTGGAGCTTTTGCTTCTGTGCTGGGATCGAGCTGCCACCAACCCACCAACCCACCAACCCACCATCCTGGCGTTATTATTATCTCGTAGATGTGCATTTAGAAACCATAAAGCGGCGAAAACGTTCGACAAATTGCATTTAAAATGCGAAGAAACCCCAGCGGCCTCATCGACTGCTCGCCCCAGCGTAATCTACGACTCATCCAATTTGCTGACACCCATCAATCAAAGCATCAATCTTCAATCGCTGAGTGCGCGCCGCTCCATTCCATTCCATTCCATTCAGTGCTCTCAATGTGGCTCTGTGGCTGCTTGGGGGAGGAGTAGGAGGGCGTGCAACAAAATGATCGCCGGTTCATGCGCTCAATTGAGCATTCAATCAATGCGCACGCCCCAACGCCCCAGAGAGAGTTTTTGTTGTTGTTGCTGTTGCTGTTGTGGGTTTTGTTTTTGTATTTTAGCTGCCTTCCCTTCCTCTTGCGTTTTTGGGCTATCCAGCAGCAGCAGCAGCAGCTGGGCAACACAGTAGTTCAGGCATGGGGATGGGCGCGTGAGTGAGGCTCGTGAGGGAATAGAATTGGTTCCTGGTATGCCCACTTGCTGTGGGCTAAGGATGGATCCACAAACCTGCAGAAGAATACGTAGCTGGCGTCGTGTCCTTGCCTACTTTCACCTGCTGCAAGCTCAAGTCTCACCCCCCGCCCAGCTGCACGCTGAAAGGCTGCACGTGTCACGCACTCATCTCCCGTCTAGGTTTTCTATGGGGCACGCACCGCACCGTCTGACATTCAATTAAGCCACACGAAGAGCCACAGACAAAAAGAAAAAAACCAAAAAGAAAGCGACGGACGCAAAGCGATGCGGTGCGACGGCTGCTGCCTGCTGCCTGCAATTTTCATCGAACGAACGAAAGATCTCTGAGAGATCTCTGGCTGATCTTTTGGCGGTGGGTGTTGCACTTCAGTGGTTCCGATGCGCTGGTGGCTCCTCCAGTGGCTGCTCCTGCTGCTGCTGCTGCCTTGCACCTGTACATAATTTGCCTATTCATGGAAAACGGGCAATGGCCATGCCACGGCGTCGGCGTCGGCGGCTTTTGAAATCAAATTAACAGCCACAATAACGGCTGCAGGGACCGGAGGGATGGCTGAGAGAGATGGAGGGAGAGAGCAGCACTGAGATTTTCTGTTTGGTCATCTTTACATCAGCAGTTTTTTTTGTCTGTTGCTGTTTTCGCTCGCAAAACTTAAAAGCATTTTTGAGTGCGGCTTTAACAGAAGCCAAAGCCCTGACCAAGACAACGGCGGAGACTCCACGCCACTCCACTCCACTCCACTCCTTCTGCGGCTGAATGCTTGATTGATGTCGTGTTAAAAGTAGCAAAAGTTGCGTAGAAGTCGCCGCTGCTTATCGCTTTAGGATCAACTTTACGATGCCGTCCTCATCATCGCCAACATCCCCATCATCATTGTCATCATTGTCATCGTCATTCGTTGGCTGGCACGTAGCTGTGGCTATGCCATAGGACTTTCCCAGGCAATCGCTTGCGGCTCTGCTGAGCTCTGCAGAGTATTTGTATCTAATGCTGTTCAAATGTCTTGTCTGCTCTTCCGATCAGAGCCAAGTCCCGGACTGAGGACTTGGACTTGTTGCTGCTGCACTCTCGATCCCTGCAACATTTTTGGCGATGCCTCAGAGCCCTTCGCACACCCCTCTGGTGGCTGGGCAAAAGAGCATCGGTGTGTGCCAGAGCTACTTATTTCTAAGAAATAAAAACCATTTGGGCGTGTCCCCTACGCCTGAAACCGCCCCAGAATCCAGCCCAGCATCAGCATCAGAGTCTGGAGACGCAGCCAGGGCCCGACACACGGGTTGGCTGGGTCCTCAGCCTTTGGCAGCTCATGCGCGCCGCCACTTTCAATAAAACACCCACTTTTCAGGGCAGTGTTCCCTTCCCATTCCCTTTCTTTCGTGGGGGGATGCGCCCAAAGATGCTCCGTTTCAGGTTGGGCTTTGGGTTTTTTTTTTGGCAATGCTAACGGAGAGTGCTTGCCGCAAATCAGTGGCAAGGAAAAAATGGCGCAACCCTTTCGAAATTAACTGCCAGCCCACGCACTTGGGCCCCGAAGAGCAGCAGGAGAAGAAGTCTCCAGCTCTGCTTCGGCTTTCGCTTTCATTTGATATTGGAAACGGGAAACTGATGATGAAGGCTGCCAGACAGCAGCTCAGACTTGGAGCGAAAATCGCATACTCTACGAAGGCAAATAAATTGCTGGGGTCTCGCTTTAAGTTGAGCTTCAAGTGCCGCGGCACACAGAGGTGCGTGAAGGAGACTCTCCACTGGAATAGTTCCTGGAAAACTTTCCCAACTGGCAGAAGTTTTCAGCGGGCCAGTGGCCTCGTTCGAGAGCCGCTATCGATCCGCGAAAGTTGCAAAACTCATAAAGAATGCATGTGACCCCTGGCTGGCTAGAGCCAAACAGTTTTGTGGGTGTGTGGATGGGAAAACTCTATGCAGCATATTGCCAGTGTGTCTGTCCGTCTGTCTGTCTGTCTGTCTGTTTTGAGTGCGTGTGTCACAAGGCTCAAAGCCTGTTGAAAGCCTGAAAAATGGGTGTCAACGCATGAAAAAGCTACAAACACTCATTTCGTGCGGAGCCAGTATCCAGTCGAGCAGAATGCAGGGCACACGGAGACATCAAAGAGTTGGCAAACTCAAATAACCCAAGCGAAGCGTTAACCCCATCGCAGGCCCACCCAGCACCCAGCACCCAGCCGAAGGATGAGGACTGCGCATAGAATGAGCACTGAAAAGGGTTCATCAAATTATTGGGCAACGGCAACGACAACGACGACGACAGTGAAGTCCATTCATTTGAATGGAGCGACGAGCGACGTTCGACTGATTTTGCGTTTTGTGTTTTGCCAGGATGTGCGTGTGGATGGAAAGGGGGTGCAGGGCGGGGTGGGGTGGGGGCGCTGCTAATGCTAATGCGAGCATCCAGGCAATTGGAAAATGTATTCAATTGTTGGCAATTCAACTAAATCACTCATTGGCTTTATTATGTGCGCCTAATTTAAATACACGCGCGCTGCTCTCTCTCCCCCCCGTTCTTTGAGTCAGCAGCCCACCGCCCACGCCCCACAGCAACCCTGGCATTAGCATTCGGCTTCAGCTTCAGCATCAGCTCTCGGGCTTGCTGGAAATAATTCGAAAATTGAAATTACTTTGTCTTCTGCGGCTTGATTGAAGGCATATTGCCAGTCATCAGTCGTCAAAGTACGAGGAAGAGACGGAGCAGGAGATTCCTTTGAGGCAGGCAGTCGTTGCAGGCTATGAAAATAAAGAGGAGATATACTACGTAGCTGGCAGGAGCTAAGTTACTGTGGAACCATAATAATTCAACACTGTTCAACACTGCTATTTGGAGGATATGCCAAAAGGTGCCAAGGAGTCCTCATAAAAGTCCGGGAAAATGTTTGATTTAAAATCAGAGTCACAGCTTCAATGTCATGCAAAATGCGTTGACCAACACTGCACTCCCATGCTTCATTTGCATCAAAACTTAATACATATTTACATCTACTACGAGCCTAGGTCTCGTCTCCTCCTTTTCTTTGCTAGGATCTAGATACATTTTTCTTGCTGCTATCCAACACTCTTTTGTAAACATTTTCGATTGCAGACCTATGCAACACTGATTAGAGCTTCAGCTGGACTGCAGACTGCACAATCATATTCCAATACTCTTTGTTCTGGATGCCTCGTTCCTCCTTCTGTGCTCTGGCCCTGCCCTGCTCACATTTCAATGTCCGAACTGCTGTCCGAAACGGGGAAGACACATGAGAAGTCATGAGAACCGAACCCTTTTTCCATGTTTTGTTAGTTATAATTCGTTTGGCTCTGACTAATGCTGCTGGCCAGCAGTACGCATTCGAATGAGAGCAGCAGAGCCACTGCTAAAAATATTTCAAATACGATAAATCAGTTGCCATTACACGCGCGGCAGCAGCAGCGGCAGCGGCAGCGGCAGTGATCGGCCCAAGGGCATGAAATATTTCAACTTGATATTTTCCATTCCTACATACGAATATTTCACTGACGGCACAGAAAGAGAGTCTTCGAGGAGCTGCTGCTGCCGCTGCTGCTCGATAATTATAGACTACAGTTAACAGGCAACATAAAGCATAAAATGGCATTTCATATGCGGCAGACGATCGGTCGGGGCTGCGGCAGCTGGGCAGCCCGCCAATGTATGTGCCATGTCAATTGATATGAAATATAACGAAAACAAAAACGGAAAAAGGTAACAAAAATTGTAATGGCAATGGGAATGAGGAATGATAGCTGCAAAGAGGAGATGCACCCGATACAGAACAGAACACAGAACACTGAGGACAGGACACTTCCCGTCAGGTGTCGCACGGTGTTCGATCGCCCGAAATGAAATGTGAAATTTGAGCAGACTAATCGCCGAATCCTGAGCACTGAATCCAGATCGCATCGCATCGCAACGCGTCGCATAAATTGTATCTCCATGCGAATTGTATCTTTCGAATTGCGCACAATGCTCAAGTGCGCGCGCGGCAGTGCCAGGATATGTCAAGGATATCCGTTGCCGCATAAGTCTCTCATATTCCAAGGGAAGGGGGCGCAATGTTTGCGTTGTGTTTAATTTTTCCGCTTCGGCTCAAGATGATAAATCGCATATGCCATGGGGTGTGGGGGACACAGATATTCATGGAGTATCCCTCGGACTGGATGCTGCGGCAGTGGGAGGAGGTGTCGGTGTCGCCATACAGGAAGCCCAAGCTTGACACATGAAACGTCCTGTGCGAGCACAAAGGGCACAAATCTTGTTGTTGTTTCCATTGAATGTCCTTGCGATTCAACGAAGTTTGTATGCCCTTCGCGGCTCTGTCCAAAAACCATTCCATCTGCAAGCAGTAGAGCTAGCTCCCTGCCTTTTATGTACGTAAATATTCGTTGGGGCTTGCAATGAAGTGGTTTGGGCTTGGGGCAGGCATTGGAAGCCATGGACCCAGCCCTCGTATTCCCTATTTGGCCCTTAGAAAGGCTGCAAATTCGATCAGTAAGCTGACAAAACTGCAGGACAGGATTCTCCCTCGCTCTCTCGCTCTCTCTGTCTCCCCCCCATTCTGTTCTATGCCCCATCCGCATTGTTCCCAGTTGTGTTTGGCGCTTTGGCATTTCGGTTTTTCTTCTTTATTTTTTATGCATTTTTTATGTATATCGAATACACGATTTGGTTGTTGTTTGCCGCCGTTGTTGTACGACAAGTTCATAAAAAATGCAAACATGCTGCTTCAACTGCGAGTCCACACCCATCCACCCCCCGATCCACCCCCCCATCCATTCGTGATTTATGCATTCAAGTGGAGAGCTCTTCTGCTCCATTGTTGTGCGCCGGACCACGGACCACGGACCACGACTGGATACCAGTGCCAAGTCGAACTGGGCGCATGGCGAGTCCCTGATTCCTGTTCGGTTATCGAACACACACACACACACACACACAGACAGACACACTGCTGACCGTGCGGCATCCATTTCCGCTTCCGCTGACCGACCATGTTTTTTATGCTTTCCTTTCCCCTTGCCCCCTGGCCCCTGCCCCTTTCCCCTTTTGTGCTCTTCATTCTGTTGAGAGCTTATAAAAAAGTTTATGCAAATCGTTTGTTGTTTACTCTGTCAGCGTTTTTCTTCTCTTTTTTTTTTGGATGTGTGGTTGTTGAAGTGTCGATTTCAAGTGGCAACAAAACAGCAGTCGAGTGCCACAGATGCGAGGGGAATGCATAAGTACATGCCAGCTCCCGAAGGGGCAGCACCCCACAGCTTCAAGCTGAGTTAAACGATTTAAGAGCGATCGATCTCTGCCATCAACGAATCAAATGAACTCTCATGGCAAATACTCTGTGTAGTAAATAGAATCTGAATATTTATAGATCCTGGGACTATTTATTTTGGCCTATTAGTATAGAAGATATGGAAAACAGCTACAGCTATTTACCCCCCTTGTGCGGGCAGCCCCTCCTTGAGCGGCTTGAGCTGCTTAGCGAATTTCTATATTTATTTTGTGGCTTGGTTTATTGCTCGGCTATAAATAATAGAAATGGCCCACTAGAAGTCACCGACAACAAACGGCGAAAATTCTCCTATTGTTTGGAATCGGCTTTCGGCCTTTTCACACATTGTTGTTAGGTAGGAAATCTCGGCCTGCTGTGCTTGCTGTGCCACAGCCTGGGTCTGGGCCGTCGTTGACTGCTGACTGTTGACTGGTGACTGCTGACTGGTGACGGTGCCGGGGCCACACACTTTGTAAGTGTTTTGCGGCCATAAATAATCCGGAATAGTTCGCTGGGTTGTTGCTGAAGTTTGTTACATGGCATAAATCAAATTCTTGATTTATAATAATTGCAAAAACACTCACTCAACGTGTGTGGAGCGGAGCCAGGGTGAAGGCTTGCCACAGAGAGGACTTGCAACTGTCCGACACATGTCACCCAACAGAGAGCGGGTTTATGGTTGAGTGGTGGGGTGTTGTGGTAGTGGGGTGCCCCACTGGATAAGCGTAATTGTTGGCACACACGTCAACGCCAGACAAACAAACGAATGGAAACTGAATAGGCAAAGGAACAGGAATCGGTATCCAAATCAGGCACAAAGCCTGGCGCCACTCGAAAACTAAAACGAAAAAAACCACAAGACACGAACAGGATCCACTCGAATGGCAAACAATGAAAATACAATGGCAGATGAGATGGAAATGCATGCAGGAATAATGCCATAGATACCCTGTAACCTGCCCGACAGCAACTTCTAGCAACAAAAAGCTAACGAAAAATCGTTGAAAAACTTCTGCAAATTTTAATTGAAAGTTCACTGATCGATAAGCCATAGAAATGTGCAATAAATGATGCTAGAAGAGAACCTTCTTCCACCCGTCTTCCAACCTTCTGCATTCCTTCTTGAAATATTCTCGAATATTAACATCCAGTGGGGACAGTAGCCGTTTACTCCCCGAATGCTACCCTATGGCAACGGAAATCACATCAAAAAGCAGGCGCAACAAATCGATTTATGTATCACCCATTCCAGAAGGGGGAAACAGGGAAACTGGGAAAGAGGCAAGGAGTAGGGGAAAATGGGCAAAGGAAAACCTAATCAATTCGCAACGCTCTTTTGTGGCTATAATGCGGATTATTCAAACAGACATATATACACATGTTAGGGGCGCCTCAGCCTGAGAGGTGGGCGTGGCCGGTGGTTGAGAATGAACTGTGCCGGACTGTGCGGGGGGACATGCAGACATTTAAATGCATTTTAATAGATTTTCCATTTTTTTCCATCTACTTTTTTTTTCTTTTTTTCTGGTTTAGTTTGTTGTTGTTTTGGGGCGAAGGCGGGCACCCGGAAATGGCGGGGAGGTGGGAGGAGGGGCGAAACATACAACACACGCGTGTGGGCGTAGGCGTGGCACACACACACACACACACACATAAATGTATCGATAAGCCGCAACCAAATCGAAAGCAATCGTTTCGTTTTGACGCAAACAAATAATCGGAGCGCGAACAATAAAATCAAATTAAATGCACCAGAAAAAGGAACAATTTACTCGAGGAGTTTTCCTCCTCGCTGAGTGAATGTGTGTGTGTGTGCGTGTGTGTTTGTGGAAAATACGCCTGGTCATTGTGGAGCCATTAGCGGCTCGAGAGTTGTCGTTGCTGTTGTTGTTTTTTTTCCACCGCTTTTCTGTGCTGTCAGCATGAAAAGTGGAAAATTTATTGACTGCACATATGTCGCACTTTTCCATTGGCTCCTGCTCCTGCTCCTGCTGCTGCTGCTGCTGCTGCTGTTGTGTTGTGTCCTTAACGTGTGTCCTTAGTCCTAATACACACATAAATATTTTAATTTGTATGCCGCAGATGCCGCCAACAATTGAGTTGTTCCCTGTCCCAGTCCTGGCAGGTCCTGCCCCATCTCCTTGTTGGTCGTTCGCTGGCCACTTCGATGTGACTGCGTGTGTGTGTGTGTGTGTGAGTTTCTTTCCCCCCCATAATCCTTTATATATCCTTGACGATTGTCACGGCCTAATGTTCTCGGCATTGATTGGGTCACGTGCCGCCCGCGAGCCCCTTGCCGCATGAATGTCTAATCGATCGATTCATCGGCATTCATGATTCTAATTAATTCACTTCACATTTGCATCGCAAGTGCAAAACCATTTCTGTTCCACCCACTGTTATACTGATGGTGTGAGTAATTTTTTTCATATTTTACAATCTCTTATACGGTTATACCATAAATGCAAGCCCAAATCGTTCCGATTTCCATTCCCAATCCATATGTCCCATTAGTTATTTTCCCACCTCTGACACTTTCCAGCACTGGAATAACTTTACAGTGCTATATAAATGGCTTATACTGTTATATTAATATTAATTATTATTAGCCCAATATTGGGGATTTATTTATTTATTTATTGCTCATTCCATTGATTTAATTAATTCCTTAATTCTGTTTTCCCATTTTTCAGCACTGATTGTACAACACTGTTAAACCATTAAAACTGTTATACTTTAACCCTTAGCTAAATCTGTTCTGTAATCTCTTACCATTAGCGCACATTCCAACAATAAATTATCATATGGATTTGCAGCTGCCATTTATCATCTCCATTCATTGCCATTCATAGCCGATCGATGGCATAGCCTACTACTTCCTATCTGCTGTGAATCCAGCAGCAAATTAAGAAATTATCCTCCTCCCCGAACCCCCTCTCTGCGCCTGTGCTCTCCGCCACTATGGTAATCTCCGCAGCCAATGGCAATCCATCTTCATGGTTTATCTTTTGGCAAAAAGGCAATCGAGATTGCGATCCTGTTGCCCAGCTGATTATCCTTTAAACACATGTCACTCTCTCTCCACTGAGATGCGCACCCGCACCAGCCCGGCCATATGCCGCAACGATGCTCACGGATAAACAAAAGGGAGAACAGAACCCACACAGGACCTCGGAGTCGGAGTCGGAGTCCGAGCTCGACCGCAAGACACAACCGAAATTTATAATCACCGATGACCATGTCAAACACGCCCCCCGGCCTCACCCCCCAAACGAGAGAGAGCGCACAAAGAACGAGGCAAATATGAAAAGTGAAAAGTAAAAACTAATAAATACCAAGTGCCAAGAGTGCCAAAGAGTGCCCCGACATCGGTCGATGAAACATAAAACATTTTCTAGTTAAGTCATGTTCGATCATCTATCCTGGGCACTGGGCTCGGGCACTGGGCACTGGCAGGACCCTTTTTGGACACGCTTACTTAGCGCAGGTCCTGCCGCCGGGCGAGCGATAATCTCAACTCAATTTGCTTTGTCCCTTTTGTCTCTTGTGTGTGTGTGTGTGTGTGTGTGTGTAGGAGCCATGCTAGCGATCAGCGATCAGCGATCGCCAAGGCGCGCAACATCAAAACATCATTTCCATGGAAAATGTCCCAATGTCAAGTCAAGTGGCTCTTGTGCAACCAAACCGATTATTTATAGCTTTGATCAAAATTAGAACGATCTCTGGTTACACGACCCGCGAGGAGTGCGGAGAGTGAGGGGAGAACCCACTTCAGACACTCCAAGGAGCGTGCCCAAGCCCCCAGTAGGAGTCAAGTCGAGTCGATTCGGTTCGAGTATGTGTGACAACACTCTGGGGTTATATGCCACTCGAGCTCGGACTAGGAGTGGCTCGCTGTCGCTCCATTCTCCATAGGTGTGGTGTCGGTTGTCCCGCAATTCTGGGAACTTCTGCGGCTGCTGCTGCTTGAGCTGCCTGAGCTGCTGATCTGCATAATTCTCCTTCTCAAGTGGGAAGACACTTCTGAAATGATTTCATTAGGAGCTGTTTAAGCTGTGGATTCTGGCAGACTCTCGACTGAACTCAACTCTCAATTGACAGGCTTCCACGCTGCTGAATTTCAGATGGAATGAAACTTCTTTTTGGTAGGTGGATGGAAGTCCGAGCATTGGTGTCATCTGCCTGTGAGCGCCTGCGGCCTCTGCTGGAAAATCTGTAAACGAAATCATTTGAAGAGTCACCACAGGCACAGGCACATGCAGATGAATGATCAACAAATCACTTGCCTGTTAGAGACATCTCTCTATGTTTCTGTGGCCCATACTTAAAATTACACTTTCGCCCCAGAGAGCGTTAGAGGCAGACTGGCCAGACTCTAGGGTGTGGAGGCGGTGGAGCCATTAAACTGACCAAAACACAACAAAAAATACCAAAAGAAAGAGCCTCATGTTTCGGGTTAGCCCTCCACTGGTGAGTGGTAACTGGTAACTGGGGGCACAACACGCAATAAAAGCGAGACGAACCTCAAGAGGGACTTGAAGAAAAATTAACAAATCATAACATCATCATTTATCATCATTAAGCCGCCGCCGCCACCGCCACTGCCGCTGCCGCTGCCGCCAGAGAGCAAGTTCCTACGCTCGTTCGGGGATTTTATTTTTTATTTTATTTTCCCATTTTCCCTCGGACTCCAGACTTCAGTTATAAATCAATCAGATTTTGTTTGCCATTTGGTGGAGCCCCAAAAATAAAAAGGGTTTATTTTTTTGGGGTATCGTAAATGCTTTGCGGTCAATGCGGCGTATGATTAACGTGCGTGTGAAGTTGTTGCGCTGCCCCATCACACCCCCAGCGATGGATAGTGATGCTTCTATATGGAAGAGAGCAGGAGGAGCGATCTGGGGGCATCTACGAGTACCAATGGGTTGCCACCACTACCACCGAGGTTGTCAACCGCTGCAAACCAGGGACAGAGACGGAGATACAGAGAGAGAGAGAGGCAGGCCAACCTGGAACTCGTCTCATGTTTCGTTGGGGCTTGGGGCGTGGGCTCGTGTGGGCTTGGCGCTCCACTCAACTTGAAAATTGATTGATGCCCCAGGAAAGCCTCCAAGAAGCATAAATCAATATTTTATATTGGCCACAATCAATCTGCTATCCTCCATCTGCATCGCGTATGGCATGGCGGCATGGCGGTATGGCGGTATCTTCACGCCATCGTTGGCTACGACAAAGTTGGCCATTTAATTACAAAACAAAAAAAACTCTGTTGCTCATCCATTTGGGCCTGCGATTGGATGCGGGGCTGGCCAAGTGGGATAGTCCGGGAGCGAGCAAATTGACTCTCATTGGTTCCTTCCCCACACCCCTGCCCATCCCCCTCACTGAGTTATGATCCCCATCTGCGCGTAAGAGATGATGGGAAATTTCTGAATTAAATTCAATATTGGTAATCGATCGTATCGCATCTATTTGCCTACAGAAAAAAAAAGCTCCTGCACGTTAATTGGAATCTGCAGGAAAACTATGAAGAAAAGAAGTCAAGAGAGGAGCGGTCTACGCTGCCAAGGAAAGCTGCGAAGGGTTTCGGTGGACACGTTAGATTTTGAAGATACATCTGAGGGGTTCGGTAGCCACATCCTACCCTCAAAACGGTTGCAGCGCCTGGGAAATGTCTGCTGTCTGCACTGATCCAACGCACCCAAAAGCTATGCAAACGTATAAACAGGAAGTCAAGAAGAAGCTCGGACAGCAATCCAATCCAGCCCGAATCGCCATGCAACCCCAATCCTCCCTCCCTCTGCCGATCAGCAACCCCTCTCTGCACTGGACTCAAGGGTGAGTCGTGGCTCGAGGGATCACAGAAGGATCACGTTTTGTTCTGTTCTGGAAAGAAGTAAACTGGAACTCGCCTTTTGTTTTCGATATAATTTTGTTCGTTTTTGTTTTGTTTTATTGTTAGGATTTTGTTGTGTGTTTTTGTGTGGATTTTGTCGCCTTTTGTTGTACGATTTGTTGTACGATTACGAGTTAGGTATACATATACATATATATATATATAATTTATCTTAAAGACAATTAACAATTATTACAATTATTATGGTACACAACTAGATGGTTTCTCTCCTCTCCTCTGCTCTGCTCTGCTCTGCTCTCCTCTCCTCATATATATTCATTTCATACTTCTTATATTTAGGATTGGTATATGGTATATCGTTCTATATAGAGTTATGTACACACATGCAAAAAAAAATCACTTTCCCCTAGGACTATTAAAAAAAATTGGACAAAAAAAAAATGGTCTCTTCTTATGGCTAGAGATTATCAATATATTTGTATATATATATATATAGATTATTACTATATATAGTAATATCGATGTGCATCTGCATCGGCATCTGCTCTTTTTTCTGTAGATTTATCAACAATAAACACGTTTATATATAGAAAAAAAAAACACTAGATGGATCTCGTTCTACGGTTTGCTTCTGCTCAAAGAATGCTCCGAATATCTGTGCAGAGTCCACGCGTGGCTCGACCACCAGATACCCAGCTACTCACTTGGAGAGAATTAAAGAGAGAGAATGTGGGGGCGGGTGGTATCGGGGATTAGGGGGGCATGGCATCGGTTTCAACCGTCAACAACAACGAGGATGGGCATGGGACATGGACATGGGGATGACTGTGGATGGTGGAGCCTTAGGCAGTGGCATGCGGATGATAGGCCGCTGCCCAGGCATTGTGGTGATGATGCGGATGCGCGTGCGGATGATGCGGATGCGAGTGCGGATAGCCATAGCCGGTGGAGCCGGTGGCGAACTCCGTGGGATAGCTGGCCGCATACTCCGACTTCATGTGGCCAATGAGGCTGGAGTAGCCGCCACCGCCGCTGGAGGAGTGGCTCGATACAGCATTGGCGGCGGCGCAGCTCGAGCTGGAGTCCTGGCTGGCGCCGCTGGCTAGGCCGGACATGGTCAATCCGTACTCTGCCGCCAGCTGGGATTCGCTCTGCATGGCCAGGGCGGCATAGTGCTGCTGCTGCGAGGCCAAAGCGGCCACAGCCGCCGATGCCGATGCCGAGGCGGAGGCGGATACAGATGCGGATGCGGATGTGGATGCCGTTGCAGACGGGGATCTGGCGGAGGCGGCGGAGGAGGACGGGGAGCTGGCCGTGAGGGGTACTGAGGTGGCGGTCGCTGAGGTAGTCGGTAGTTGTATGGCACGGTTATTGGCGGCGCTGCTCCACGGCTCGTAGCTGCTGCCCAGCCCGATCTGCGACTGCTGCTGCTGCTGCTGATGCTGGAGTGGCGCCTGCTGCTGGAAGAGTGGGGGCGGCGGCGGTGGGCCGGCGAGCGAGGCTGAGGCGGAGGAGGACTGCTGGTAGAGATTGGCGTAGGGGGCATAGCTGTGCAGCAGGGCGCTCTCCGGCTGCTCCTGCTTGAACTCCACAGGTGGCGAGTGAGCCTTTGGCTTCTTTTGCAGCTTCTCCGCCTTCTCCTGCTTGATGGAGCCGGACCTGGAGCCAACAGCGGCTGCCGCCTGCTCCTTGGCCTCGGCGGCCAGGGCCTTCTTGCTCTTCTTGTCCTTGAAGTGGGTCTTCTTGTGCTTGCTGAGGTGGTCGCTGCGCGAGAACTTCTTGGAGCAGATGGGGCAGGCATAGGGGCGGTAGTTGGTGTGGGTGCGTCCGTGCCGCTGCAGCTCGTCGGAGCGGGAAAAGCGCTTGCCGCAGGTGAGGCAGAGGAACGGCCGCTCGCCCGTGTGCCACCGCAGGTGGGTCTTCAGGTGGGAGGCCTTGCCGTAGAGCCGCTCGCAGCCGGGGATGTGGCAGATGTGCTGCTTGCGGCCGCGCTCGTCCGGGCCCACAATGGGCGGCAGGCCGCTCATCTCGTTGGTGCAATTGGGGCAGGTGCATCGCACCGAGCGGCGCTGCAGCTGCGTCTGGAAGGCGATGTCGTCGAAGTTGAAGCTCGGATAGCTCTGCGACGACCACGGCTGGTACAGGCGCTCCTGGTGCGAGAACCAGGCGGCCGACGAGGACATGCCCACCGCATTCCCGTAGTAGTCCGATGCGTATTGTGCGTACGGGAATTGGCTTCTGCAAGGAGTGCAAAGAGTGGAAATGGGGAAGGGATTGCAATTAGTTGGGGGCGCTTTCATGGGCGGAGCACTTTCTGCTGCCTTCCTTCCTCTCTGTCTGCCTTCCGGCGATATTTACCTTGCGGGCAGGCCGGAGTAGGCGGCTGCTGCCGTGTTCCATCCGTAGGCGGCGCTGGCCACCGCCGCTGCGCCCAGATCCGCGGCTGCCGCTGCCGCTGCTGCTGCCGCCGCCGCCGCTGCGGCTGCCGAGGATGAGGGTGAGTGGGAGGCTGCGGAGGAGGAGGATGTGGCTGCTGTGGAGGCGGCCACTGCAGCTGCTGCTGCGGCTGCTGCTGACGATGCTGATGATGATGGGACGGCGATTCGGCTCTCCCCCGTGGCTGTGGGACTGGCCGAAATGCTGGCAAAGGATTGGGCCGGCGAGGGGAAGATGCTGGGCGACACGCTCGCCGAGGAGGGTGCCGACTGGATGCTGGAGTTGGGCGATGCCGTGCCCGTGGAGGAGGCCTGCGGCGGATATTGCATTTCCATCTTCATTCCGGGTTTCCCGATGCCGATGCCCAGGCCGATGCCCAGCCCAATGCCGTACAGCGGGGAGCTGCTGCTGCTGCAGCCGCTGATGCTGGAGCTCGAGCTGCTGGAGTTGGAGTTGGGGGTGGTGCCACTGGAGGCGCTGACGCTAATGAAATCATGCGACGATTGCTGCTGCTGCTGCTGCTGCTGTTGCTGCTGGGTATGTTGCATCTGTTGCTGTTGCTGTTGCAAGAGGAGCTGCTGCTGCTGCTGCTGTTGTTGCTGCTGGTGCTCCTGCTGCTGCTGCTGCTGCAATTGGAGTTGCTGTTGTTGCTGCTGCTGCTGCTGGTGTAGATGCGGATGGGGATGCTGCAGCTGGTGGGGATGTTGCTGCGGCTGCTGTTGCTGCTGCTGCTGGTGGGGCAGGGCATAGGGATTCAGGTAATTGCAGGCCGCATCAATCATATTGGAAATGCAATTTATGTGATGATTCCTGATGCTGATTCCTGATGGGGGGGTGCTGGAGTACGAGCACGAGCACGAGCACGAGGATGCTGCTATGAGGCCTCCGACTGCTGACTGCTTCTCCTTCTGCTCTTCCTTTTGGCTTAACAATTTTCGCACATTTCGCTCTCTCACTTATTGATATTTGTCTTGTAATTATGGCACGCTTTTCACTTTAGTTTTATAATTATAGTCTTTCCACAGCCGCTGGTTGCTGGTTGCTGCTTGCTGGGTGCTGGTTGCTGCCACTGCCACTACCGCTGCTTTTGCCACTGCCGCTGCTCCTCAATAATTGCTGACGTCGATGCGTCGCACACACGCGAAATGGAGCCGCACAAAAACAAAAAAACAAAACCCCAACGAACGAACGAACGGAGCAAATTAAAGGCTGAAACGCAACCAAAAATTCACAAGTCCCCGGAATCGCGTGGTATATATCGCGTATATATATATATATATATCGAGTATATGGTAGATCCGAAACAAAGTTGCAGTTTTTACTGTAGAGTTACGCTGGCTGGCTGGCTGGCTGGCTGGTTGGTTGGATGGCGGGAGGGGGGTTGGCAAAGCTCTCGTTCTCGGATTCGAATTCGTTTTCGATGTCGATGGTCGGATTCTCCTCTTCGTGCTCTTCTCTGCTGCTGCTTTGCTGCTTTGCTGCTGCTGCGCGTGATGTGATACAACCACCGTTAATTATCGTTCTCGACTGAATTCCAAAACGCAGCGAGAGAGTCTAACAACGTACAAAACGAATCACTGATGACGGCAGCAGCGGCGTCGTCGTCCGTTGTGCGGGTTGCGGGCAGGCAGAGCATGCCAGCAGCAGCAGCAGAAACACATCATACTGCTGTGCTCCTCAGACGCACTGCTCGGGTCTCTGCCTCTCAGTGCTGCTTTCTCTCCCTCTCTCTCTCTCTCTCTCGCTCGCTCGCTCTGTCTCTGGCCTGCTGCTGCTGCTGCTGGTGCTGCTGCTGGTGGTGGTGGTGTGGCGGTGGTTGTTTTTGGATTTGCCTTTAGGGCAGCTAGCCACTGTCTAGCTATCTCACTTGCTCTCCGCCACAGCCATGCTTGCGGGCGCTACCTCTCTCCCTCACTCTCTCTCACTCTGCTCCTCGTTTGTGCTGCTTCTTTTCGGGTATCCGCGGGCGTTTTGTTTTAATTTCTATGTGTGGGTTTGTGTGTCAAAGCAATTGGGTGAGCAATTCCATTTGTTGTTATTGTTGTTGCTGTTGTTGCTGTAGCGCCTTCTTCTTGTTGCTCCTTAGACTCCTAGATCTGAGTTTTCAAACGTTTGAAGCTCTTTGCGTAACTTTCGAAGGCCTTAAAGTTGTCCACCATCTGGAAAGCGAAATGTCAAAATGTTTACTGAATGCTTAACCCAGGATTTTCTGCTCTTTAAAGTTAATTATTTTCCAAATTTTCTGTATTTTTATTTCGCTCAAATCCTAAGCCAGAAAATATTCCATCTGGAATAATATATTCCAGGTTTTTTCTCTTAAATAATATTAATATAATATCTTATTATTAATTCATAATCAAAAACCACAAAGACCTATGAGTCATCGCACATTTAGGGAATATAATCTTCGGCTTTGTGTGTTAACATTATACTAAGTGAAAAATAACAAGATATATATAGCGGAACATAAATCGACCGATTCGGTTCATCCGTGCTCCTCTTTATATTCCCATTATTACCCAAGCCCCCAGACTCCCATTTATTTTCATGTAATTTACTTTTTCTTCAAAAGAGAACAATTTCTCAAGAGCAAACGAGAGAGCGAGATTGCTCATCATTTTAATTAAATTAAAATTTCCGCTTTATGGCATTTAATTTTTCATTTTACACTCCGTCTCGTTGCCCCGCTCCCTCTCGCACGGGAAGGGGAACACAAGAAGGAGAAACCGAAAGGGTGGGGTGGGGTGAGAGTTAGAGTGCCGGCGCGGGTATGGGGAGCATAATTCAAATATCAATACAATAACAATAAAAACTAATAAATTTGTGGTCGCGGCCCAATGAAATAACTGTATTTAAAGGGGCGTTAACCAAACACCACCACAAAAGAGAGACGGCAGAGACGGCAGAGCGGGCAAAGGCAAGCGCAAGACGTCGACAGCAGCAGCAGCAGCCGCCGCGGGTCTCTCTCTCTCTCTCTCTCTCCATCACTCTCTATCTCTTTTGATGCTCATGCACTCCTGCGAGTGTGTGTGTGTGCCTTTGTGTGTGTGCGCACATTAATCACAATTGTTGTTGGCTCTCCTCTCCTCTGCCCCCACCCACTCCTCTGGCTATCCCTTTTTATTATGCGGCGTCTTTTTTATTACGCATACGCAACGTGGGTCCCCCAGCCACAAATTTTACGATTTGCTGCCGCTGCTGTGAAAAGATAATGATGACTCCTAAACCGAAACGAGCCACAAAACAAGAGGCACGAAGCAGCAAGGAACAGTGATCGACGCTAAAGCTACCCAGTACCCACCATGGGAATACCTCTAAGAGTGGATGGGATGGGGATGTTGATCCACTGCCATCGAATGGAAATGCAAATGTAATGCATAGAAATATGCGAAATATCAGTGGAGCTTTCATACACGGTTCGCATAAATCTCTGTGGCAGCACATAATATTCCCACTGATTATTCTGATATTGAAGCAAACTCTCCCGCACGCCGCATACGCCCGGGGCTTCTGTGCGGCTCTGCATATCCTCTGACTGGGATGGGACGCGACTCGCTGGGGCAACATGTAATGAAACGGAAGATACAATTATATTGAAGCAACCAGAGTTGCAACAACAATAACGAGGAGAAGGAGGAGCACTGTCTCGTGCTGCCATGCCAGAGGAGCACTCTCTTCGGCCGCTTTTTCGCCCCCTTTGGTGGCTCCTCCGTTGGCGAAGATTTATGACAATGCTGAAGTCAACTAGACTTGAAGACCGTCTGCCCTTCCCCCCAGCCCAGCCCAGCCCAGCCCTGCTTCCGTCTACCGGTCTGCCCAGTCTCCTGTTGCCAGCTTTTGTCCTTGTTCTTGTTCTTGTCCTTGGGCCACAGCGTCGCCGCATAATCAATTAGCAGAAAAGAGAGACCAGGCCAGGCAAGGAAAGTTCTGCCCCATACGCCCCCTTTTTCCTGCCTTCCTGCCAGTAGGTCAAGTGGAGATGGAAGAGTGCTCCCTGCCTGCCTGCCTGCCTGCCTGCCTGCCCGTCTCTCTCTCTGTCTGGGAGTGTCTGTCCGAGTGGAATAAGAACTACAATTAGATGCCAAAACTTTGAAGAATCATCCCAGCAAAGATCTAAGGAAGTGTACAAAGGGGGATCCGAAGAGCAGCCGAGAAAGCAACAAATAAGATCAGAGGAAAACGTAAATACTTGGCAGGGAAGGAGAACTTTGAAGGCAGTTCTCTGCCAAGTGATGCAAATCCCCACAAATATTGTGCAATTTTTAATCTTTGCAGTGGGAATTGAATCCAAATCCAATTCCAAATCCAAATCCAGTCTCAAGCCTACACAAACAGTCAACCTTTAGCCGCAATCCTTTCGCCGCCCTGTTCTGCAGTGTTCCCCAAGCCAATCCCCGATTCAATCCATGGCGATAATCAATTGATTAGCCAGGACGAGCCCACCAAACAGACACAAACAACTGTTCGAGCGCGGATCAGAGCCGGGATCACGGCAATGCAGGCCCTGCAGGTAGGGATGGCAAAAAGTTTTGACTTTTGTGCATTTAGCGACAGCAAAGCTCCTCATCCCTATACGCGCTGGGGATTTCTGGGCTAGATCGTCGCTAATCCACGCCAGCAAGGAGCAGAGCAGAGCTGTGCTGAGCTGAGCTGCTCGAGGATTACCGGGAGGGAATGTTGTGCTACCTAGCCCCTGACTCGGTTACGCCTGAATCGTAATTATTGATTCCCTGATTCTCTGATCTGACGATCCAACCAACCAGCCAACCAGCCAACCAACCAACCAACCAGCCAGCCATCCACCACCCATCGAGCAGATTAATATCATATCTTCCTGGTCTCGGATTAAACCGCACCCCTGCTCTTGTGGGTGAGAAGGTGAGTCAGTGTCCGTGTGGCTGTGTGCCTGTGTGGGGGCCATAAATGCATAATCCACGTTTTACGATCGCTTAGCAGGAAAAGTCAAGGGATCGTCTGCGGTAATCCGCAGCCAGAGGCAGAGGGAAGGAGACACACATAGGAGGATCCACAGCCACAGCCAGAGATTGCGAGAGTGAGGGAGAGGGAGAGATGGAAATCGAGTCACAGGTATGAAAATCTTATTCAATTGAAATTTCGCATTCCGTTTTGTAATCCTTTCGGCTGCAACCCTTGCAACGATTCGTGCGAGATCCCTTAACCCGTTATGCAGATTTATGTTAATTGGATTTATGGGGATTTTCGCATTTAAATCCTTTCACTGTCTGCAAATATTTTGGCCTTTCTAACGTCTTGGCCCCTGCTCTTGCCCAGAGATTAGCCACGAAACCTAATCTCCTTCCCGGGGGTTTTTTCTCGCCAATTGACTTTGAACTGCGATCTATTCTACGCCGATCCTGCATACTGTGCAGCCCCTATCTGCACTGCCATTCCCACTGTACATACATACATGTATATTTGCTTTGTTTTAAGCAAGTCAAAAATTAGCCAAACGAATTATATTTTAATTTTGGATTTAATTTTTATTTTATTTATTTAATTTGTTTTGCTTTTATTTCAGCTGGAAAACAGAACATAATTAATATTTACAATGCACCTGAATTTTGTGTTTACTAATCATCCCATATCCTGGAATATCCTATCCCTTGTCTTAGCTTGGAATATATCCCATTTATAATCCTTTTAGAAACCTTTAATCTTTAACCTTTATCTTCCCAGCTAAAATATCTGAAGAAAACTTAAATTTAGGTTTCTAAATTGAATATCTTCTAAGCCAAGGTAAAGAGTTTTTATTTTATGGATATTTAAGCATCAAATAAAGTTTTTTGTTGTGGCAGAAGAACGCCGTAGCAGCCACCGCCTTGGTGTGGACCTCACGGATATTTTCATTGCTTCAGAAACTCGCGAAGCGTGTCTGGCAGAATCTACATGCCCAGCCAGCCAGAACAGAAGTTAGTTTTTTGTTTCTTTAAATCATTTAATATCCCTGTTAACTGCGTGGACGACCCGAAATATGTCTTCGAGATCTGGGGGCAAACAGCAGCTGGGCCTAACCATCGATCGACCTATCGATCCAAATCCAAATGGGAATCGGGGAACGCCTTCTACTCGGACTCCGGACTCCCCTGTCCTCTTTCTGAGCGACAGATTGCGCAATGCCTCGATTTTTGGCCCAAGGCCAGGCCGGGCCGTGCCATGCCGCAGCCGCAGCCGCGATGCGCCTCGTTTGACCTTTTTCGTAGCGATGGGTGGACGGGGGGCGCACTTGCAACCGAATCTTCATCTACTTCCAGGGAATTCTCTAATCAAGCGGCTCCGATGCAAAAAAAAAAACACACAAAAAAAACACACACAATAGAATCAAACAATAAATTTTAATTTCAATAATAAATATTTCTCGTGTGCGTGTGCGTTTGTTAGGGGCAAGTGGCGAGGGGCAGGGGGCACAGGCACAGGGCACTGGCACTGGCACAGGCAGGGGCCGAACCGCGAACAAGATATTAGAGATCTCCTAGGAGACCATTTTGCACTAAAAATGTCAACAGCATCAATTTACAGGACCCCGACGCAAGAGAAACAAGAGAGTGAGAGAGAGTGGGAGAGGGAGGGAGAGTGCCGAAACAAGAGGATTCTAACACTTCCAGGGAAATCACTTTACCCAAGCAAAGAAAATCCTGCCCGAAAAGAAGGCTCAAAGGGCAAGGCACTTGTTCGCCGGTGGAACGGGAGCTGGGAAAGACAGAGAGACGGGGAGAGAGAGAGAGAGACTCGGAGTCCGCTGGCGAAGAAGAGAAGAAGCCGCCGTGCACCATAAATGGGGTGTCGAAATGATCATCAGTTTGAGGGCGCCCCGCGGCGGCCTTCGGGGCCTCGGCCTCTGATCTGGCACCGCACGCCCCGCTGGGAGCGAGATAGAGCGGGGAAAACAGTGGCAACTGTGGGAAAGAGACAGGAACAGAGAGCAAGAAAGAGAGAACCAAGCAGCACAAGGGCTATGGGAAAAATCGATTTGATTTTTGCAAAAAAAAAGAAGGAAATTAAACAAAACAAAAAATTGGAAAAACAAGGCGGCAAAGCAGGTCACACACAGGGCACAAAGGACAAAGGAGGACTAATTGGTTCGATACTAAATTGCAAACGACTCGTAAGCAGAGAAGAGACCGCTGTTCTTTTCAACGTCCTTAGATGTCCTGCCGCTGCTGCTCCTTTGCCTGTGTGCTGCTGTGGGATCCCCTTTGTTGGCTACTGCCACGAGAATCGTGTGACAGCGAATAAGAAAACAAACTCACATACGATTAAAGATAGTAATAGCATTTGGATACTAGTTTAGTGCCACCAACTAACTCCAACTGCCTGATAATTAATTAACTTAAAATTTTTAATTATTTTCGATTCAAATTCAAACGAACATTTTTTCATACCACAGATGGCGCTTTTGGTCCGTTAGCAAAGACACAAACCATTCGAATTTAGTGCTCGCTTTGCATTACAGAGGGCGCTGTCTTTTGTCATTACACAGTACTGGGGGTATTTGTTGGTATTTACCAGCACTGAATATTTTGTTTGGTTATTTCATTTCTGTGTTTTACAGTCACACTTAGAGATGGTCAGCTGGCAAGATCGGTACAATTCCGATAGTCGTGAACATGGCAATAGTTTATTTAGCTATTGTTCAAATATTTATACAATATTCTGACGAAATCCTCCTATATGAATTTTAACATTTCCTTTTAATCGCCAACTCTAATTAGACACCCGGCATATTGATGAATCAAATGAAAAACATTAATAATCACTTGATGTAATTTTATAATATACCCAATAGATCGCTTCGTAAGCACATCTATGACAAGGATGCTCATAAATTGAAGTAACAGACCGAAATTAAGATTTGAATGGCAATTCCAATATATTAACCATTTAATGGGAATTCATTTATTATATATTTAATATCAATTAATATATGTATTTAAACATGTATCAATCCAATTCCAGCTGGTTCCAGAATATTCCTTTCTTCGTAGAAAAATTAACCAAAAGCCGGCGGCGACCCAGTTTTTGGCTCAAAAAATCTCCGTCGATGGGAGATGACGCACAAGGTGACCTAAAAGTCACGGGTTTTGCTATTTAGGGAAAACATAAAATAAATTTACAAATTACACCATTACTTTTCTAAGTTTGAACAGAAGTAATATGCAACATAAGGAATTTAGCTCTACGACTTTAAAATATTTGTGAACGATCGCGGCCGCAGGCAATTTGCTCATCTCTGACGGGGAGAGCATAAATAAGGCCTGCTGCCCCCCGCCTGACCCCATCATGGCGCACTTTTCCAACAACAGAGGAGAAAAGAGAAAAACAGAAAAAAAGAAAACGTAGAAAAAGGTTTGTGGAGGAAAAATTGGCGCAAAAATTACACGCGAGCCCCGAAACGTGACGTAGTCGTGACGTTAGTGCACGTAAAAGACAGCCGGCAAAACGTATGTAGAAAAGCACACTTGGTCGCAAATAATGGCGCACTACCAAAGAATGTAATTAAATTATTGGGCAAATGCATTTAAACGCAAAAATTGTTGGGCATTATTCCCAATCGTCACTTTGACATTTTGGATAGAAAATTATATTTTTTCTCAGCAGCGCACTCTCAGAGAATCCACTCACTCGCTGACGTGACTGACTCGTTCGAGTGCGTCACGCCAGCTGGCCCGCTCACACGCACGCAGGGAATGCCAGAGAGAGCGGCTCTGTCTGTCTCGCTTTCATTCGTGTCAACGTGTCTGTCTGCGTGTGTGAGTGAGAGTGCTCGTGCTCTCTCTCTAAAAATGCATCTGTGTGTGCGGTGAGTCCAAGCAGCCGCCATAACAAAAAAATTGTAAATAAATATGCTGCCGCCCGTCGAAAGCGCGCGCCAAAAAAAACCGGATGGAATACGCATCCGGATGAAATGCGCGGTGGAGCAATTGTTGGAACTGGAAGGCAGCAACTATTTGGCCTCTTATTGCGGAATAAATCACAAATAAATGTTTGATTCCGTGCGCTGTTGTTTCGATAGCCACCGGTTCGTCGGACAAGGACAACACTAGTGGTGTGTCCTGTGGCGGATGTTTGCGGCCTGTTGTCGCTCTCTCTGGAGCCGCCCGCTCACCGAAAACATGCTACTCCGCGCGTTGTCTAACACTGAGGCCCATAGTGATGCGAGAAGTAGTGACTGGGGTTATTTCTGTTTGTTATGTGAAATAGTTAATATAGTTTTCAAACAATGTTCTATTGTTATGAAATTCATTTTACGAAATTCATTTTCAATATGCTCGCAAAACTATATCTTAAAAGGTTTCCTGTCTGATGTTTGAATTTCCATGCGCCTTAAATCCGAAGATTAAATAATAAAGAAATTTTGTAGGGAATATCACATAGATTATGCACGTCAATTACAAATATGTTTATCTGAAATATTTCCTGTCTAAAGTCGTATGTTTTTACATATGTATCATCTAAATGCTCCGATCATGTTGGGACTTGTCTGTAAATAGTACTCCCGAACAACATCAAGATCAGTCATGATCGCAAAAGTAGCGATTTAGTGGCTTAAAAATATTATGCCAACAAGTCGAGACATCACTATTCGACCACTCGCTGCTGCTTGTTATCTGGCCCGCTCTCTCGCGCTCCGCTCCCGTAGTGCGGACCCGTAGTCGTTTCAGCTTCAGTCTTTCTTTCTAGTTCTGTTGCTACTCGTTCGCGAAATCAGTTGACTTTCTGCTGCAACACAAGCGGATGAAATTTTTTTGTTTTAGTGTTGCGAAAAAGTTTGCAACAATTGCCAGAAATCGGGGAAAAATGTGAAAATTATACGGTATAAATGCGAAATTCGAGAAAACTCCATAGAATAATACAAAATTAAGTGCGTGGCAAAAAGTTGAAGTTTACAAAATTAATTCGCCGAACAGAATAACTTGAAATTTTTTCCTAATTAACTACGATATTTTCCCGAATTATGAATTTGCCGGCCAGAATTTTGTGATTTTTTGCAAGGCCGCCAAAATTGCCTAATGCCTGGGCACAACACAAAAAATTTCTGCAATAGAAACTTTGAAGCGACGTGAAGAAGAAAACGACGAGCGGAGCGACACAAAAAATTGAATATATTTCTGTCGTCGTCTCTGTTTTTCTTTCCTTTTCCAATGCTCCTCGCACTCGCTGGTTGCTTACCCATAGTGTGTGTATGCGCACATACCAACACCATTAAAATGCTAGCAGCACACTAGCAAACGTGCGAGAGCGTGTTACTCTCTTTCTCTCTCTCTGAGTCGTGTCGCTGTGAGAGCGTGCTTGTGTGTGTGGTGAAAACTTACGAGAATATCTGTACTCGCGTTCCATCTCGCTCTGGCGCCCGTCTCCACCGTAGCCACTGGCGTTGGAGCTTGGTCAGCATGACGAGTGATAGACAGAGACCCCAAAGCAAACCAAACGCAGAGGCGCAAAAAGCTTTTCGTCCAAAAACTTGCGAGTAGCATCTCGATTGAAATCTCGTACGATGATGGCGCCCGCTGCTGCGCCTCCCAATGCGGAAGCAAAATCAAAATAATGCAACTTTTGCTTGTGTCTAAAAACTAAAGTCAGAAGTTATGTCTGCCCTGTATGGGAAGTAATTACTTGAGTGAAATATTTCCAATATGCCCTACTATTGATTTTGTGGGAAATGCGAATGTTCCGAAAAGGGCGGCACTTGTTTGGCCCTGGCGGCAAAACTATTTGATTATTTTTCCTATTTTTTGAACTGCTGTGCAAGAGCGAGAGGGGCTACACGTCCACGTCTGGTTAGAGATAGCGAGTGGGTGAATAATTGCGAGTGTGGGAGCGAGTGAGTGCGAGTGCCGTTGTCAAGTCGTGTCCGTTCGTCTGCGGCGGTGGCGGCGGAGGAGTCTGTGTCTCCGTCTCGTCTCTGTCTCGTCGCCAGGAGGTGGTGGCGTCGGCGGAGGAGGAAGCTGTGGTGTGGCAGGAGGCAGCCCGGCCAGAAGGCGGCAAGTCGGCTAAAAAGATAAATAAATATTGGCTATCGTAGCAGCCGCAGTCAGTAGCGGGAATGACAGTGTCGCAGTGGTCGCAGTCGTGGTCGTGGTCGCATTCGTAGTCGTATTCGTAGTCGCGTTCTATGGGCCTGTCTCACCCATCCATCTCCCATGTGTTGCATCCTGTGTCTTATGCTGTGCTTGTGTGCTCTTTTTTTACAGTTTAAGTGCAATGTTAGATCAAAGGCAACGAGGAAAGACGGAGCAACAACGAAGGAGGCAGAAGCAGCAGCAGCACTACGTAACAAACGCAACACAACAATAACAAGTGCAACAATTACAACAACTACAACAACAAACAACCAACATGTGAATTGGGTTTTTTTTTTGTACCACAACAAAACCACGAAGAACAAGTGTAGCCAGAGCCTGAGAGAGAGGGAGAGTGAAAGAAGGAGAAAGCGAAAAGCGAAGAGCGCCATAAGAAAGAGACAAAGAAAGAAAAAGCCGCCAAAATGTTACAACAACAACAGAAACAACAAACCAACAACAAATTATAGCAAACAAATACAAAAGTAACAAAAACAACAAATGTAAAATGAAAACGCAATAAGAAATAACGGTTAAAGCAAAACAAAACAAAAACCATTTCGCGCGCGCTCTTTTTCCTTCTACCCTTTGTTTCTCTCAAATAAGGACGAGGGAACACTGAAACACACAACACACAAAAAAACCAAACAAACAAACAAAAATCGCTGCTTCTACGAATTTTATTATTTCGTCAAACGTTTTTTTTAAAACTCCATCCATAACCGATCGTCATAATAATAACCACCACCCTCAAGATACCCCCCACACCTAACCGCAATATTCCGGCAATAATAATAACAACAACAAAAAAACTGCAATAACAATAAAATGAACAACTTTTACAAGTTGGTAGAAACAGAAACAGAGACAGAAACGTAAGAACAGAAAGAAGAAAAAGTGCAAAAAGGGAGCAGCCACCACCACACACATCCCCCCATCCCCAAACCAAGGTCATCTCTTTGGTGGGGCAAACCAACACGAAAATGCACGCGTGCGTTGACTGGTGTTTAAAAAACAACAAAATCCACAACACAGATAACCAGGAACGGCAGGAGGTGAAGGAGGAGGTTTGGTTGTGGGTGCAGCACTTCAGACCCCAACGGACGACATTAGCGTCGTGCCAACTTGCGAAGTGGACGCAGCGGGCGCACAACAACAACACATCTACAGTATCCGAAGCAGCCGCCACAGCATCTGTGCCGCCGCCAGGAGAGGGTACTTCGACGAACAGAACGTCGAGATCATCGGGTGGAGCAGCACAAGGAGCAGGAGGAGGAGGAGGAGGTGCTAACGCTGCCACAAACCACGAAACAACAACAACAACCTCAACGACAAGAAAAACTAAAAAAAAAAGAGAAGCAGGAGCAGGAGCAAATCAGTTGACAGCTTTATCAAAGTTGCTGAAGCAACAAAAGATTCAAATTCAAATCAAATATTCTCTGGAAACTCTGCAACAACTGAAAACCTTTACATTTCAACATCCTACATTGGTTTTTGCCATTTGAGTGCTGACTGTCGAGCCGTACAGTTCTAGTTTCCCCCGTGCTCTCGTGCTTGTTCACATTCTCGTTCCCGCGTACGTTGTTCCCCCCTTCTCGTGTGTATTGTAAAGTGTGTAAAAAAAAAGGAAACGAAAAAAAATCAAACTTTTCAACGGAATAACACAAAAAAAAACGAAAATTTTAAAAAGGAAATTTTAGAAAACATTTTTATTGACAAGCGGGCGTTGCAAAGCGGCGGCGGCGTCCTCTCGGCGTGCAGCGGCGACCTCTCGGCGTGCAGCGGCGTGCAGCAGCTCCGCAGCATCGTGTCGCAATACGCAGTCGAATTTTCGTATAGTTTTGGTTGTCATTTTTCCATTTAATTTCGAATTAAAATTTTATTTTAATTTGGATTTTGGTTCGAAAGTCTGCAAAAATCTGCAGAACCCAACGGAATCTTCATGATGGCGGATCATTTGGACGAACCGCCCACAAAGCGGGTTAAAATGGATCCAAGTGAGTAATCCTACCCCCCCACCTCCACCCACCCTTACACCCTTGGATAAATTTTGTAAATATATTTTTCTTGTTTCTTTTTTAGCGGATATCTCATTCTTTTTGGAGGAGAATCTGCCCGATGAGCTGGTGTCTTCGAACAGCGGCTGGTCGGATCAGCTGAGTGGCGGCGGCGGCGGTGGCGCCTCGAATGTCGTCACAAACACAAACAACACAACAGCCGGCGGCGGACCCCAAGCCGTCGGAGTAGGACCAAACAAACAAACAGGCCCCGGCCCAGGCTCTGGAGGGCCAGGCGGACAGGTCGTTACCTCACAAATGAATGGAGCCGGCGGCGGTGGCTCCCAGCAGCAGGGCAGTGGTGGCGACGATGGCAGCGGCAACAGCAGCGGCGTCGGCGGTGGTGGAGCGGGCAATCAGCAGCAGCTCCGCCAAATGCAGCAGCACCAGCAGCAGCAGTTGCAGCATCTGCTCCAGCAGCAACAGCAGCAGCAGGGCCAGAAGGGCACCATGGTGGTACCCGGCATGAACCAATTGGGCAGTAAGTCTCCGAATCTACAGTCCCCCAATCAGGGCGGTTTGCAGCAGGTCGCCACACAGATGGGCATGGTCAATTCTATGCCCATGTCCATATCGAACAATGGAAATGGAAATGGCATGAATGCCATCCCAGGTTAGTGGTGGCTTGGCTAGCTAATCTCCCTGATCCTTACCTCAAGGAAAAGATCTGCTTTACATTATATCTGTCTCTCTCTCTCTCTGTCGCTGCTCCAGGAATGAACACAATCGCCCAAGGCAATCTGGGTAACATGGTCCTCACCAACAGCGTCGGGGGCGGCGGCATGGGCGGCATGGTGAACCAGCTGAAGCAGCAACAGCCAGGCGGCGGCATGATCAATGCTGTCTCAGTGGCAGGGGGACCGGGTGGACCCGTTGGCGCTGGCAGCGGCGGCTCAGTGGCCCCCAACCAGGGCATGCACATGCAGAACGGTCCGATGATGGGCCGCATGGTCGGGCAGCAGCATATGCTGCGCGGCCCCCACATAATGGGCGCAGCCGGTGGCGGCAACGGACCAGGCGGCCCAGGGAATGGACCCGGCGGCGGTGGGCCACGCATGCAGAATCCCAACATGCAAATGGGTAGGTCCAGAGTCAATGAAGTTCGTGCGGGAGCCTCAGCTAATCCTCTCTCGTTGCGCATTTTCCCCGCAGGACAACTCAACAGCATGCCCTACGGCGTGGGCCAGTACGGCGGACCCGGCGGCAACAATCCCCAGCAACAGCAGCAACAACAACAGCAACAACAGCAGCAGCAGCAGCAACAGCTGCTTGCCCAGCAGATGGCACAGCGCGGAGGAGTCGGAGTCATGCCGCAGGGCAATCGCCCCGTTGGGACTGTTGTCCCGATGCCCAGTTTGGGCGGCGATGGCACCGGACCCACCGGACAGCTAGTGGGCGGCAATCCCCAGCAGCAGCAGATGCTTGGACAGCAGCAGCCGGGTGCCCTTGGGCCACGTCCCCCACAGCCAAACCAATTGCTGGGCCATCCGCAGCAACAGCAGCAGCCAGGAACCTCCCAGCAGCAGCAGGGAATCCAGGGTGTTGTCGGCGCCGCAGGAGCTGTGACGGCGGCTGTCGGTGGTGGAGCGGGCGGAGCGCAACCCAATCGCCAGGATGTGCCCGACGACCGCAAGCGGCAGATCCAGCAACAGCTGATGCTCCTGCTGCACGCACACAAGTGCAACCGGCGGGAGAACCTCAACCCGAATCGCGAGGTTTGCAACGTCAATTACTGCAAAGCGATGAAGGCGGTACTGGCGCACATGGGGACCTGCAAGCAGAGCAAGGACTGCACCATGCAGCACTGCGCCTCCTCGCGCCAAATCCTACTCCACTACAAGACCTGCACCAACAGCACCTGCATCATTTGCTATCCGTTCCGCCAGACCCATTCGGTGTTCCAGAACGCCAATGTCGGTGGCGCTGGCAGTGGTGCGACCTCCGGTGGGGGACCACCAGGCAGCGGAGTGGCAGGCGGTCCCGGCAGTCTGCAGCAGCAGCAACAACAGCAACAACAACAGAACCAACCTCTCACTGTGCTCGGCGGCGTCGATGTCAAGCAGCAGCAGCAACAGGTAGGAGGCCCAGGAGGAGCACAGAACTCGGGTCTCGTGATGCCCCAGCAGGGCGGTGCACCCAAATCCAATGCGGAAATGGCCCAACAACTCGCCCAGCAGCAGCAGCAGCAAGCCCAGCAACAGCAGCAACAAGCCCAGCAGCAGCAAGCCCAGCAGCACCAACAACAGGTCCTGCAGCAGGAGCTGCGACGCTTCGATGCCATGGGCCAGGTGGGACTCTCCCCCGTGACGGCCGGCAATATGATCGGCGGCGGCGCTGTCGGAACGGGCCAGCAGCAGCAGGGGATGCCTCCGAGCATTCGAATGCAGGGCGCCCCACCCACAGTGAGAGTCCTTGGACCCGTGGGTCCCGGTTCTGGCTCCGTCCTCCCCAACGATGTCAACAGCCTCCAGCAGCAGCAGCAGCAAATGCTCCAGGGCCAGTGCAATGCCGCCAATGCTGGCAATCGGCGACGCGGTGGCGGCGTTGGCGGCCTCCCCAACATGGTCGACCAGCAGCAGCAGCAACAGCAGCAGCAGACGAATGCCTCCCAGCAGTTGGGCAACATTCCCACGCCGCTGTCTGTGAACGTCGGCGGCTTCGGCAGCACCAACTTTGGCGGAGGATCGGCGGACAAGCAGCAGCAACAGCAGCAGCAGCTGGTGGGGCAGGCGGATCAGCTGGCGAAGCTGAAGGTGCCCCAAGTACATCCGCAGGTCGTCGCTGGAGGACCTGGCGGTGCGACTGGCGTGACTGCCGGCGGCCAGGGATCCAGTGTCTTGATGCCCGCCGATACGACGGGTGCCAGCGGTGGAAATGCGAATGCCAATCCCAATCAAAATGCAGCCGGCGGCAGCGCCGGAAGCAGCGCCAGTGGCGGTCCCGGCGGAGGAGGAACGGGCGCCACTGGAAACGACAGCGAAAAGGACTGGCGGGAATCGGTGACGGCTGATCTGCGCAACCATCTCGTCCACAAGCTCGTGCAGGCCATCTTCCCCACCTCCGATCCGACGACGATGCAGGACAAGCGCATGCACAATCTCGTCTCGTATGCGGAGAAGGTCGAGAAGGACATGTACGAGATGGCCAAGAGCCGCTCCGAGTACTACCACCTGCTCGCCGAGAAGATCTACAAGATCCAGAAGGAGCTCGAGGAGAAGCGGCTGAAGCGCAAGGAGCAGCACCAGCAGATGCTTATGCAGCAGCAGGGCAGTGGCCCCGTGCCCGGTCCCGGTCCCGGACCCGTTGTGGTTCCCGGTGGCGTTGGAGTGCCAGGCGTTGGTGTCGGAGTTCCCGGCTCCGTGTCCGTCTCTAATCCCACGGTCAGTAGCCTGCAGGGCTGCGTCGTGGGTGGGCCGCAGCAACAGCAGCAGACACAGCAGCAGCAATCCGTTGGCGGAGTCCGTCCCATCATCAGTCCCATGGGGGGCGTGATGCAGCCACAGCTCCGTCCCCAGGGTCCTGGCGGCATGGTTGTCGGTCAGCAGCAGCAGGCGGGCGTTCCAGTTGGCGGCGTTGGCCCCGTGGGTGTCGCAGGACTCGCCGGAGCACTCGGTGTTGGCGTTGGAGTGGGCGTCGGCGGCCAGGCGAATATGGTAACGATGCGTAGCCACTCGCCCGGCGGCAACATGCTCACGATGCAACAGCAGCAGCGCATGCAATTCCCGCAACAGCAGCAACAACAGCAGCAGCAGCAGGCGGGCAACATGCTGGTGGGTCCTCCAGGACCCAGTCCCGGCGGCATGGTAGTCAATCCCGTGCTATCACCCTTCCAAACGGCCGCTGGAGTGGCCAATGTCCTCACCAGTCCAGTGCCTGGCCAACAGCAGCAGCAGCAGCAGTTCCTCAACGCCAATGGCGGCACCGGAGCGGGCAGCAATCCGCAGCTGAGCGAAATGATGAAGCAGCGACACCTTCACCAGCAGGCAGTGGGCATGCTCATGCCCCAGTCGCCCTTCAGCAATGCCACGCCCATGCAACAGCAGCAGCAGCAGCCGAACAGCAACAGCTTCAACTCTTCCATGCAGCAGCAGCAACAGCAGCAGCAGCAGAAGCCGCCTGGAAGTGTCCTCAACAACATGCCACCAACACCCACGAGCCTCGATTCAGCCTTGAGTGCGGGAGGAGGAGCAGGCAACACAGGCTCTGGCACGGCGGGTAGTGGAGGAGCAAGTGGAGGAGGATCAGCGGCAGGAGGTGGTGCTGGTGGAGGAGGAGTGCCCTCGAGTGCGGGGGGAATGACGGTTTCAGCGCCCAGTCCCTCGCCCGGAGGCGGAGGATTCCTCTCCAATGGCCCCGTTGGGACGCCCTCCAACAACAGCAACAGCATCATTAATCCTCCGTCGGTGAACAGCCTCATGCAGCCGATGAGCAACCGCGCCAACACTCCGCCCTACGTACCGGCCTCTCCTGTGCCGGCCACCAGTGCCTCTGGCCTGGCGACGAACAGTGCCCCCACCTCGGCGGCGGCCACGTGCGCCAGCAGCAACAGTAACAGCAATAGCAACGGCAGCAACGGGAGCAACAGCAACGGCAGCAACAGCAACGGCAGCAACTGCGGCAGCGGCAGTGGGAGTGGCAGTGGGAGCGGCAGTGTGGGAGGAGTCGGTGGTGTTATGGCCACCACAACGACCACGACGACATCCGCAACGACGCCGCTCAGCTGTAACTCCTCCTCGTCGGCGACGGCAACGATTGCATCGAGCGGACCGGGCAGCGGCGGCTCCCTTTCGGCGCCCAACAGCAATCCCCACATGCTGATGTCTGCACGTGGCGAGGGCAGCGGCGGTGCGACGACCTCCTCTGGAGGCAGCAGCAACCAACAGCAGCCGAGCCGCATGATGAGCAGCTCGAGCAGCCTCTCCTCCCAAATGGCCGCCCTGGAGGCAGCGGCGCGTGATAACGACGACGACACCCCATCGCCCACAAACGACACGAACGGCAGCGGTGGCGGTGGCAAGGCCTCCAAGGGCAAGCTGGACTCCATCAAGCAGGAGGACGAGATCAAGAAGGAGTTCATGGACGACAGCTGCGGCGGCAACAACGACAGCTCCCAGATGGACTGCTCCACGGGCGGCAAGGGCAAGAATGTCAACAACGATGGCACCAGCATGATCAAAATGGAGATCAAATCGGAGGACGCCGACGGCGATGGCGATGTTAAGATCAAGACCGAGCCCATGGATGTCGATGAAAGTGCCTCGTCGGCCACACACGAAGGCGGCGGTGGTGGCAAGGATGACATCAATGGTGCCCACGATGGCGTCTCTGGAGGCATGGACATCAAGCCCAAGATAGAGCCCAAGCCCTTGGTTCCCGAACCACTGGCCCTCAATGCTGGCGACAAGAAGAAGAAATGCCGTAAGTTATAAAGAGAAACAAGAATGTGGGTGGGACATTCCCTCACACACACATTTATTTATTTATTTATTTTATTGCCTGCTATGTGCCAGCGCTAGACTGAATATTATTTAGTTTGTGGGCTACATATTCCCTGTAGAGATGCGAAGACAAATTCCTTTAAATAAGCAACGATAGCTGACGGCACTACTTACACTCTTCGCTCTCTGCGTTCATTTAAAAATCAAATGGCAGTACTCTTGATATCCTTGATATCAATCCCATTTAAGCACATTCCTTTGCGCACATAACTGTCTCGGTCTCTGCGCTGAACGCAAGTAGCTTTAGTGGGGAAAGTGCATAAACATTTTGTTTACATTCAAGTGAGTTCCCCCCACCCGCTACTCCATCTCAGAAAGTGCGAACTCTGCAGCAAACAGCGACACTTGATACGGCCAACCGCTATCTATTGACTGGCATAAACATAGACAGAGTGCCATGTGCCGGCAGCTCAGGCTGCGAATAGATTCGCAATACAGCCATCCTAGAGGGGTCAGTTTTGCTTTAGAAATGAGAATCCACGCACGTCTCGCTGGGAAAGCAGCAGCAGCTTCTCCAATAATTTACTTTCGTTATCGTATGAATCATTGCACTGAGCCCTGAGCGAGCCAGAAAGTCCCTGCCTTAATTTGAATCGCAAACAAAGAACGAAATTATTGATTCTTGTACAAATTCGATTGCAGAATTCAATCCGGAGGAGCTGCGCACCGCATTGCTGCCCACGTTGGAGAAATTGCTGCGCCAGGAGCCGGAATCGGTGCCGTTTCGGTATCCGGTGGATCCGCAGGCGCTCGGCATACCCGACTACTTTGAGATCGTCAAGAAGCCAATGGACCTGGGTACGATACGGAACAATATCCAGAACGGCAAGTACAGCGATCCGTGGGAGTACGTGGACGATGTCTGGTTGATGTTCGACAATGCGTGGCTCTACAATCGGAAGACCTCACGCGTCTATCGCTACTGTACCAAGGTAACGTATATCATTTGCGATTACTACTGCCAAATCGATGCTAATACTCTCTCTCCGTCTCTCCCCTTTCGTTCGTTTAGCTTTCGGAGGTGTTTGAGGCTGAGATCGATCCGGTGATGCAGGCCCTGGGCTATTGCTGCGGCAGGAAATACACGTTCAATCCGCAAGTGCTGTGCTGCTATGGCAAGCAGCTGTGCACGATACCGCGCGACGCCAAGTACTATAGCTACCAAAACAGGTATGTGCTCCTCCACGATGGTTCCTGCCTCCTCCTTCTCCTCCTCTTCCTCCCCCACCTCCACACATCTGTTTCCCAAGGGACAATCCACGTCACGTATATTGCCCAAGTGTTTATCTGTAGTGCTTCTAAAATTGTCCGCTGTGCTTAAAGCATTGATTATTCCCTGCTAAAATGTAGAGATCCACCTTCTCCTCCGCCTCAGAGCCACACTGCCACCCAGCTGCTGCTGCTGCTTCTGCTTTCCGTGTGTCCAATAACAAACAATTTCCTCTTCCCGAATATAAATAACACTTATCGATAGTACTGGTTTCAAGATCCACCAATAAATTATCTTTAATAAATTAATAAAATTCCACATTCAAAGGAAAAGAGCGGATACCAGCAAAAAATATAAAAATATCTCCCGTAGAATATTTCGGAATAGATTTCCCCCTCTAGATTTTGTAAAGCATAGATGCAGGAATGTCCTTCAAGGGTCCTTCTATGAAGCCTTTCCGTTCCCTTCGGCCCATCCGTCCATCCCTTGCCCCCCTTGCCCATCCTTTTGCCCACCGTTTCTAATTGTAATAATTGTGTGTAAACAAATTTTAATGCAAATTACCTAACACTTTTCGTTTCTCTTCCTTTCTTTCTTTCTTGCGTTCTTTACCATTAAATCCCCCTACCACCTGTGTGTGTGTGTGTTGTGTTTCTTTCTCCCGCCAAAAACCAAAACAAAAACCATAAACAATTCCCGTTAAACTGTGTTGCGCCTCATAAATGTGCATATATTTGGGCATATCTGTGTCTGTGTCTGCATTTGTGTCTCTGTGCTACGTGTCGTCCGTCTCTTTATCCATATATATTAATACGTGTATTATCCATTAACTGTGCCTATGTTTCTGTGTGTATTCGTGTGCCGTAACCATTAATTAATTAACAAAACGAAACAAAACAAAACAAAAATAAAACAACAAAAAACAAAAACACCGAACCGATCGCCACACAACCATTCCACTCTCTTTCTCTCACGCACACAACACAACACACCACCCGCGCACGCACTCCTCTCCAAAATGCACTCACAAACACACACACGCATATACGCTCAACAATGATGATGATGACGATGGCCATCTCGCTCTTACCCACCCACCAAAACCATCTGCAACCTGCCAACACTTGACAACACTGCTCATCGACCAACCAACCAACCTGTAAATCTGCCAACACTTACCAACACTCGCCACTCGTCTGCGCTCGTTCGTTTGTTCGTTGTGTTGTTGTTATTGTTATTTTTGGCTGCCATCTTCAAAACTCTCGTACATCGCATCCAACAACAAAACTAAATCAATCTTCGTAAACAAAAACAAAACAAAACCCAAACAATCAAACAAACAGTCTAAAGGAATACGGTGTCGCCTCCAATAGATACACCTTCTGCCAAAAGTGCTTTAATGACATCCAGGGGGACACGGTCACACTGGGTGACGATCCGTTGCAGTCCCAAACGTAAGTATTTTTTTGTCCTTATCCCTGATCTCTAATCGAATGTCTCCTTCCGTATCCTCCTCTATAGACAAATCAAAAAGGACCAATTCAAGGAGATGAAAAACGATCACCTGGAGCTGGAACCTTTTGTGGACTGCCAGGAATGCGGCCGCAAGCAGCATCAGATCTGTGTCCTCTGGCTGGACTCCATCTGGCCCGGCGGCTTTGTCTGCGACAATTGCCTTAAGAAGAAGAACTCGAAGCGGAAGGAGAACAAATTCAATGCCAAGCGCCTGCCCACCACCAAGCTCGGCGTCTACATCGAGACGCGCGTGAATAACTTCCTCAAGAAGAAGGAGGCCGGTGCCGGCGAGGTGCACATACGCGTCGTCAGCTCCTCGGAGAAGTGCGTGGAGGTGAAGCCGGGCATGCGGCGTCGCTTCGTTGAGGGCGGGGACATGATGAACGAGTTCCCCTACCGGGCGAAGGCCCTGTTCGCCTTCGAAGAGGTGGACGGCATTGATGTCTGCTTCTTCGGCATGCATGTGCAGGAGTACGGCTCCGAGTGCCCGGCGCCCAACACGCGCCGCGTTTACATCGCCTACCTCGACTCGGTGCACTTCTTCCGGCCGCGCCAGTACCGCACTGCTGTCTACCACGAAATCCTGCTCGGTTACATGGACTACGTGAAGCAGCTGGGCTACACGATGGCCCACATTTGGGCGTGTCCGCCCTCGGAGGGTGATGACTACATCTTCCACTGCCATCCGACGGACCAGAAGATACCGAAGCCTAAGCGGCTGCAGGAGTGGTACAAGAAGATGCTCGACAAGGGCATGATCGAGCGCATCATCCAGGACTATAAGGACATACTCAAGCAGGCAATGGAGGACAAGCTTGGCTCCGCCGCCGAGCTGCCCTACTTCGAGGGCGACTTCTGGCCGAATGTCCTCGAGGAGAGCATCAAGGAGCTCGACCAAGAGGAAGAGGAGAAGCGCAAGCAGGCAGAGGCCGCCGAGGCAGCTGCAGCGGCGAATGTAAGCCGATATTCCGAGGTGTTCATCACTTCTTAACTTCCGTTTTCCCACCCTCTAATATATTTATCTTTTCATCGTTGGCCCAGCTCTTCTCCATCGAGGACAACGAGGTGAGTGGCGATGGTAAGAAGAAGGGCCAGAAGAAAGCCAAGAAGTCCAACAAGTCGAAGGCCGCCCAGCGGAAGAACAGCAAGAAGTCCAACGAGCATCAGTCGGGGAATGATCTCTCTGCAAAGATCTATGCCACGATGGAGAAGCACAAGGAAGTCTTTTTCGTGATACGCCTGCACTCGGCCCAGTCTGCTGCCAGTTTAGCGGTGAGTGTGTTGAGTCTTGAGTCACAAGCAGAAGGAATAATCCAGTAACTATAATTGTTTTGATATTACAGCCCATTCAAGACCCCGATCCTTTGCTCACCTGCGATCTGATGGACGGACGCGATGCATTCCTCACGCTGGCTCGCGACAAGCACTTTGAGTTCTCGTCGCTGCGGCGTGCCCAATTCTCAACGCTATCCATGTTGTACGAGCTGCACAATCAGGGCCAGGACAAGTTCGTGTACACGTGCAACAACTGCAAGACGGCCGTCGAGACGCGCTATCATTGCACTGTCTGTGATGTAAGTCAACCAACCAACCCATCTCCTCACAAATACAAGAAGATCCAATCACTAATCCTTATCCTTGTCCCATTTGGCCATTTTGCAGGACTTTGATCTGTGCATTGTGTGCAAGGAGAAGGTCGGGCATCCCCATAAAATGGAGAAGCTCGGCTTCGACATCGACGATGGCTCTGCACCGGCGGATCACAAGCAGGCCAATCCTCAGGAGGCGCGCAAACAGTCCATCCAGCGTTGCATCCAGTCTCTGGTGCACGCCTGCCAGTGCCGCGACGCCAACTGCCGCCTGCCCTCGTGCCAGAAGATGAAACGCGTCGTCCAGCATACCAAGAACTGCAAGCGAAAGACGAACGGCGGCTGTCCCATCTGCAAGCAGCTGATCGCCCTTTGCTGCTACCATGCGAAGCACTGCCAGGAGCAGAAGTGTCCCGTGCCCTTCTGTCCGAACATCAAGCACAAGCTGAAGCAGCAGCAGCTCCAACAGAAGTGAGTATCCAATCATCAGCGCCTCATTCTTATCCTTCATCCTTCAATCTGCAATCTCTAATCTCCAATCTCTTTCCATCAGACTCCAACAACAGCAGCTACTGCGTCGCCGTGTGGCCCTCATGTCGCGGACAGCCGCTCCTTCGGCACTGCCCGGACCGGCGGTTAGCGGGCCAACAGTCGTCGCTGGTGGCGTGCCCGTTGTGGGCATGGCCAATGTGATGCCAGGCGGCCAGTCCGCAGTGCTGCTGCCAGGAGTGGGCGGACATTCACCGTCCGCCGTGCCAGTGCCTTCGCCAGTGTCTGGCAGCGGAATGGGCGGCATGACCTCGCCGCATCCCCATCAGCCGGGCATCGGAATGAAGCCCGGGGGCGGACACCCGCCGTCGCCGAATGTCCTGCAGGTGGTGAAGCAGGTGCAGGAGGAGGCCGCACGCCAGCAAGTGCCGCATGGCGGTAACTTTGGCAAGGGCGTCCCGATGGCCCCGCCCGTCATGAACCGCACCCTCGTCGGAGGAGTTGGAGGCGTCGGAGGAGTGCCCAATCAGAATGTGAATCAGCTTGGAGTGGGCATGGTCGGTGGAGTGGGCGTCGGAGGAGTCGGTGTTGGAGGCGTTGGAGTGAATGTGAATCAGCTGGGGCCTGGCATCGGCGGCGGTGGTGGCAACCCGTCGGGACCGGTGCCTGGGGCCGGCAACTGCGGCAACGTCTTGAATGCCAACAACCTGCTCTCCATGGACCAGTGGGGCTCCGGCGGTGGCGGTGCGGGCGTGCCCCAGCCTCGGTACGTGAACAATGCCACGGGAATGCGCCAGCCGAACCAAATGATGCAGCAGCAGAACGTTCTGCAGCAACAGCAGCAGCAACAACAGCAGCAGCAGATGATGCTGCCCAACCAGATGGGCGGCGGAGTGGTCGGCGGCGGCGGACAGATGCCGGTGGGCGGACAGCATGGCATGGGGATGGGCGGCATGGGCACACCAATGGGCGCGGCCGGTGCCGGAGGCGTGCGCCCACCGCCTGGAGGAGGCGGCGGCCAGGCAGCCGGCGGCCTGAACACCCATCAGCTGGCCCAGATAATGCAGAAGATCAAGAACAACCCCACCAACGAGAGCAACCAGCACATTCTCACCATCCTCAAGCAGAATCCACAGATCATGGCTGCCATCATCAAGCAGCGCCAGCAGACGCAGATCAATGCCGCTGCCGTGGGCGGTGGTGCACCCGGCGGTGGCCTCCAAGCGGGCAATGGACCCCAGAATCCTCAGCAGCAGCAGCAACAACAGCAGCAACAGCAGCAGCAGGTCATGCAGCAGCAGCAGCAGCAGATGCAGCACATGATGAACCAGCAACAGCAGCAGCAGCAGGCGGGTGGACCCCAGCAGCAGATGAATCCCAACCAGCAGCAACAGCAGCAGGTGAATCTGATGCAGCCGGGTGGACCGGGAGGTCCCCACCAGCGTATGCCCAACATGCAGCAGAGCTCTGCCCAAATGATGATCCAGAATCTGCCACCAGGCGTCACCTCACAGGGCGGAATGGTAAGTGGCGGAAGCCATTCCAGATTTGCTACCGAATAGAATTACGTATGTTTTATTTTATTTTTATTATTGTTGAGGCTTATGGTTTTCTACTGCTACTTTTACTGTTACTGTGCATGTCTAACCCCCACTACCCACCCTGTTATCCCCCCTCCCACTGATACCTGATGAGCAGATAAACATTTCGAATGTGTATGTATTTGAGATACTCTTCGCCATGGAAATGTACGTCTGTAGCCGGTATGGGCTTGAAGGTCTTAAAGGGAATGAGAAGAGCATACTGCTGAAATTTATAGACAGCAACAATTAAAACTTCAACCCATCCAACTCCAGCTACAAGTAGTGTTCTCTACCAGAGAACCAGAATGCCCAGAAATCCCAGAAACAGAAGTCAAAAATCCAAAGGCAAAGCCTGAAATCAAAGCAATTTTAAACTAAAAGAAAATTGAAAACAATCCACAAATCCACACAAGATTTTTTCGTTGCGAATTTTCTTGTGTCAGAAAATACCATTTGATTTAATTATCCACTTAAAATACAACATTTCCACGCACAACATACTAAAACTAAATAATACATCCATATACAATATTTAATTTAGACCCTTTACATACACTGGCGAGCAGAACTTTAACACCAATTCAGTACTCTCCCTTCAAAGATCTCTGTATCTTGTCTTCTGTTTTATGAATGCTAAAGATCTTAGTCTTCTTCTGTTGGTGACTCATGTAACTTGGTTTTTTGAAATAGTTGAAGTGGGGGTACTGAATTAGTGCTAGAGTTTTGCTCGTCAGTGTACTAATTTTGTACATTTAATATTCATTATGTTATTCAATGAAATTCCCGCACGTGCGCTCCACACACCCACATCCACCCACACAGATATTCTATGACCCAAGCATTCAGAGTTTACACGGCCATATATGGTGGCAGTACCCAAGGTCAGGAAACCCTCCGCCGTTGCTCTGGCGCGGGCACAAACATCAAAACGAATAAACATTCCACAACACGTCCGAAAAACGCCTAAAACTATTCAGACAACACTGTAGCACACGTCTAAAACAAACACGACAACAACAAAACGCTAAAACATTTCAACCAATTCATAAATCAAAATTCTAAACTTAAAACCGAAACGCAATGCAACTGCAACACCCAAAAAGTATCCAGATCCAAATGCACGGAGTCAAATTTCAAGATCAAAAATCCCTGGGAGATGGCAAAAACATTTTCGAAAATTCTACAACGTCGTTGTCACCGTATCTTCGGTTGATGGTGGTTGGTTTTTCCTTTCGACGAGCTGAGAGAGTAACGGCCTGAGGGAGGAAGATGAGCAGGAGCAGAGGCATAATTATATTTTTATTTCTATTATTTTACATTAGCGCATTTGAATTTGAATTTGATGTTGATTTTGTGTGGCTTTGCATGCTTTGAGAAGGATTAACGCCCTTGCAGAAGAGTATCCCCGTACCCCCATCGCCCAGAACTCCTCCAGGACTAAGAATCCCTTCTGCAGGGGCGAAATGTCCCCTCAAATCGTAGAACGTTGGCTGAACAGTAGTTAGAATAATAATACCAGACGATGGATAATACCCGATACTTAAGATTTACATTTTTAATATATACACAAATCCATCTGCTTGTCTGCATGTCCAAACCATCCCGTAGATATGTGCATATCCACCTTTTAAATGCTTCTGAGTATCGGGTATTACTCCGGTCTCGTTGGCCGGATCCACCGGTCGCACTTGTATCCGTAGCTATTGTGCTTTCGTCTTTGTGCCTGTGCTTTTCTATGTGTATGTTTTTGACCCAAATAAGATCGAGTAATCACATATTTCCACCCCACTTTAGGTACCCAATCAGAGCTGGAACAAAATGCGCTACGTGCCAATGAACCAATATCCACCTCCGTATCCACAAAGGCAGCGCGGCCCGCATATGGGCGGAGCGGTGGGCCAGCAGCAGCAGCAGTTCCCGGGCGGCGGAGCAGGCAACTTTAATGCTGGCGGCGGGGCAGGTGCGGTGGGAGTGCCTGGCGGTGTGGCTGGGGGCGGCGGCGGAGGTGCAGCTGGCCCCGGAGCGGATCAGTATTCCATGGCGAATGCGGCAGTGGCGGCGGCAGCATCCAACATCCTGCAGCAGGGCCAAGGCGGAGCCGGTGTCGGAGTAGGAGTCGGCGTCGGAGTGGGCGTGAAGCCTGGTCCCGGCCAGCAGCAGCATCAGCAACAGCAGCAGATGGGCGTGTTGCCGCCGGGTATGCAGCAACAGCAACAACAGCAGCAGCAGCCCCTCCAGCAGCAGATGATGCAGCAGGTATCGATGCCAATTGCCCAGAATGCGCAGCAGAATCCGGCTGTTGTTGGTCCCGGAGGTGGTCCCGGCTCCCAGGTGATGGGCCCTCCCACGCCGCACTCCCTCCAGCAGCAGCTAATGCAGTCAGCGCGCTCCTCTCCGCCCATCCGTTCGCCGCAACCGACGCCATCTCCCCGCTCAGCGCCCTCGCCGCGTGCCGCGCCATCAGCCTCGCCGCGGGCCCAGCCCTCGCCCCACCACGTCATGAGCCACTCGCCAGCGCCACAGGGCCCACACGACGGCATGCACAACCACGGGATGCACCACCAGTCGCCGCTCCCCGGTGTACCCCAGGACGTTGGCGTCGGTGTGGGCGTAGGCGTTGGCGTCGGTGTGGGCGTTAATGTTGGCAACGTAAATGTCGGCAATGCCGGCGGAGCCCTGCCCGATGCCTCCGATCAGCTAACGAAATTTGTGGAGCGGCTCTAGTGCAGCAGCATCATTGGCCACTCCATCAGCAGCAACAACAACAACATTGGTGGCCACATCAACAGCAGTAACATGGGAAATATCAGCAACATCACGAACATCACCAACATCGGCAATGACATTGTCAACTATCGCTACAACGGACAATCGCCGCACTACTTCTGATCGTAGAGGTAGCCTAGCCAACAGACAGCGACAGCGACAACGACAACGACAGGAGACCAGCAGCAACCAGAGACCCAGGGATCACACCGTGTGTTAATCGTATTGTTAAATCTTTTATAAAAATTTTACTCTTCCGTATCGATTGGTTGAGCGATCCGATCACTCCACACTATCACAATTATCATGTACTTTAGTTTTAAGATGCGACCCACAGCAACAGCCACAGCAACCAGCAGCAACAGCAGCAGCCATTAGCAGCAGTAGCAGTCCATCAATTCGTTGCATTCATTGCAACTGAAATCTACTCTCCATGTATAGCAGGAGGAGAGTGGCAGCAGAGTGTGCAGAAGTGAGGGGAGTTAAAGGGACAGGCGATGCTGCTGTTTTGCTGCTGCTGGTGGATGTTGGGGGGATTTCGTACACCTCCACACGCTCCACACACGGATTATGCTTAGGCTTAGGACAACATTTGAACAAAAGCAAACGCAAATGCATTGATTACGATTACAGTTACGATTATTACAGTTATCATTAGAAATTATCGATTACTAATTTCGATTACGAACTTTTTTTTTTTTCTTATAGTGTAATAACTACTTCTACGTTTACGTTTACATAGATCATACGTTATACCTATGGCACTAATACCCCTTTTACATACATATATATATATATTTATACATGCACATACACACACACACACACAGAAAAGCTAAATATCTTCTTATAAATTTCCCCTTCTGCGCCCCCCCAAAAAAAAAATGCACACAACAGCAACAGACAGACCCCAAAACAGACACCACAGAGACACACACACATGCATGTCTATAACTATGTCATTCATGAATGAAAGAGCGAACAGAGAGAGAGAAAGAGCGAGAGAGAGAGCAAGAGAGCAAGAGCAATGTTTCAGCAACCTCATTTGCAACAGTTAACAGCAAGAGCAATACTTGCAACAGCAACATTAAAAGCAAAAGAATGAAAAATGAAGAATGCAGAATACCACAATCGATGATGTAAACCCCCAAAACGTCTAACGTTTAACCCCGAACCCTTCCCTTAGTAGACTTACAATTTAAGAGCATTTTTGTACCCCGAGAAAAGAGAAAAGCGAAAAGAAAATTTACAGTTTACAGTTACAGTTACAGAAAAGAAACTAAGAATTTAATGATTTTTTCAACGGTACACAATATTAAGTTGAACAAAGCAAAAGCCCAAAAGCCATCTGCAATGTGAAATATGAAATTAATCCTGCGCAATCATAAATTTAATTGAAATTCAGAAAATTCGATAAAGAAAAGTGTTTAGTTTTTTTTGTACTACATACAACATAGTATAGTATATTATAGATATATATATATATATAGTGAGAGCGAGATGGAAATAACGGATGAGAAGTAGTAGATGATTATTATTAAGCAATTGAGCAATTGAGCCACACTAAACCATTTGAATCAGGCGACTATCAGATAGAATCAGAATCAGAATCACCCAAGCATAAGCATCCATATACCATAGTGTGCATCGGAAACTGTGTGTTTTGTTGGCGATCGATGTATCAGATCAGATCGGATAGGCAGTTATTATAAAACGTGCTCCTTATAGGAGCTTCCAATTTGGGAACAGAACACCATAAGCGAATAGAGTAGAATACATACAATACATATTTTTATACCAATCGAATCGAAATCAAATTAACTTAAAACTAGAACTAAAACTAAAGAGAATTAACCAACAAATAAAAAAAAAACAAGGAACAGCAATCACCCCAGGCCAGGCCCCAGCCTCATCAAGGAAGAAACCTCCCCAAGTTAATTGATATTTGAGAATAGTTGAGAATAGAATAGAGATCCAGGTCACAGTCACAGGAAGCGACAGCAATAAACATGCGACAGCAGGAGGAGCACCACATGCCGGACACCAGCCATCCAGCCACCCACCTGTTCGGGCGGGGGAAGGACGACGATGGTATGGTGTGGCTTGTGGTGTGTGGTAGGGCTGGGCTGGGGTGGGGTAATAAATCAGAATCAGGATGAGTAAAAACAATGCCACATAAAACCTTAAATTAAATTAAATTAAAAATAAAATATACAAAAGTTACAAATGAATGAAATCGAAGACACCAAACAAACAAACAATCGATGATGTTACAGAAGGAGGACGAAGACGAAGACGATGACAATGGATAGGAGAGGATTAATCAGGATGAACATGAACATTACAAAACATGTGCAACAAAATAGCAATAGAACACAATGCTTTGTACACCGTTAGAGTACTTCAAATATATATATATACTTTGATACTTAGGATATAGGGAAACGAAAACAAAAGCAAATGTAAAAACAAAAGAAAAGTCAAGGGAAAACCACGTTTGTAGCTTGTAATAGAATTGTTTCATACGGAATTGTTCTTGATTTTTTTGTTCATTTTTTTTTTTTTTTTGTAAGCGTAATCGATGTTCGTGTGTGTGTTGCATGTTGTGTTTGTGTCTCGTCTTTTGTGTGTACGAGTGGGGTTCCGCTTGCGGTTCCCCCCGCTTTGTGATTTGTCCCCAAGTGTGTGTTCCAATACCCACCCAACCCCAATCCAAAATTTACATATAGTCTTAAGCAAACGGCGAACGAATGTGCGCGTGCCAGTGGGTGTGTGGATGCGACAGAGAATACTTTAAGGATCTTTAAATTAGTATTTGATTTTGTGATAGCCAATATGGAGAGAGGGGAGCCAGATCCGGGGAGATCAACACAGTCTAGCTCCCCACAAACAAAACAACAGGATGTCTCAAACGAACCGAACAGAGCAGAACAGAACAGAGCAGAGGAGGAGTAGAAAGTAGAAGAGAAGAAGAGAAGAAAAGTGTTTAAACGGAATCCCAATCCAAGTTTCCAATACCGATACAATGCGATATACACAACATGGAGAATGCTATTTATTAATGCTAGAAAACGTAGGATAAGCCATCGGGTATATACATAGACTACATATACAACAAACATATGTACATGCATATGCATATGACCAGGAGGAGGCCAAGCAGCAGATCGTCAACAACAAACGATGAAACCGGATGACGGGTTCTTTCTAGAATAGATTTTAAATGTTTTTGTACTGTTAGAAGAGTGTGTGTGTTAGAAGGAGCAAGGAGCAAGGAGGTAGTGCAGTGTGCGTGCGCTCCTCGTTTTCGTTTTCAAAGAGTGTTTTTTCTTTTTTTGTACAGCAGTTGCCGCCGCCCAAGACTACAACTACAACTACAACTACTACTCGACAGATAGAAAGTACGTACACTAGGAGGAGAGACAGAACGTGAAAGCGAAAGCGAATATATATAGGAAGACAGTGAGAGGGAGAAGGAGAGGGGAGTAAGAGAGCGCAAGAGAGAGTAGGTTTGGAGAGAGTTTTGTACATTATAAATACTAGCATTATAGTACATCAAATCTTAAACTGCGCATAACAAATGCCTTCAAATTGCGTCACGAGCAAGTAACACATTAACCTTTAATTGTAAATATATACACTACATTATACACATGATATATATACATAAATATATATATATATTTACTACATATGTAGTTCGGTAGTTATCCTAGTGGGTGGCCCCTCCTCGCCCGCGATAGCGTGAAGCGGAGCGGAGCGGCACACACACATAAGCAGAAAAATCCGTTTGTAAGAAATCCATTTGCCCCTAGTGTGTAAGAGGAAACGCATTATGATACGATATATGAAATAAGGGAATAGATCTACATGAAAGCGTTTATACATACAGATTTATATATATACATATGTATCGGAACATATACACATACATCTACTATATACATATATAGTATATATTTTAGTTAGTTTGTGTGTGTTTTTTAAAACTAAACCACGTAGTAGACGGACCCGCGCGTAGTAACAACAAATTACAAAAACAATATATACATATAGAGACATAGAAACAAACGAGAGGAAGAAGGAGGAGTGTAGATGGAGATGTCCTGCGCTTCCTGCGCCCACTGCCACTGCCGTCAAGTCAAGAATCAGACACAGAATCAGCATCAGATGATGACGAAGAATCAATACAAAACACACAAACAACACACAGATCAGATCCGAGTGATATGTAGATGATCATCCAACTGAATGCGAACCCGCGCTGCGCTGCACACAATCAAAAAACAGACACCAAAAAAAACCAACAAGTTAATTGTTAAAGTAAATATATTAATATATGTGTAAAAAGAAAAAAAAAAAAAAACGACTAAGGAGTAAGAAAAAAACAAAAACAAAAAAACGATTAAGTAAAAAACGAAAAAAAGTATAAGGAAAAACAAAACAAAAACAAAAACAAAAAATACTTAAACATACTCAAGTCACAGGGCTCTGCCGCCGTATGCCTTTGTACTTTTAATGTATGGAACAATCGATAACGTAACGATTACGATAACGAAACCGTAACATGACGCTGCCTTCACGCGCAGTCGCCGCGTGGTGGACGTGGACGCTTGACGGTGCCGCACAGTGCGCGGGCGCAGCGGAGCAGCAGAAGAAGCAGCCAGAAAAATAAACAACAACAGCACACAGTAGCCACAACAAAAAGGGAGAGAGAGGGAGAGAAAGCTTGCAGTTTCTGTTTTTATTATGTGTTTTTATTTTTATTTTTGTGTAAACCGTTATACGTTTTAAGTACAGTCAGCAGCGATGAACAAAGCATGGGACAGTAAGTGGAAGAGTGTGAAATATTTATGTTCTATTCGTTTAATTTATGGCAAGCGATGGAGTGGAGAGGAGAGAAGAGGAGTTGAAGGAGGAGTAGGAGGAGAGGTAGTAGGAGGTAGCGAGAGAGCGAGAGCATATTCCAAAACTATTTGTGATTACAATTATATATGAACAGAAATAGAGAGCAACCACAAAACGCATTAAGCATTACGCGAATCGGGAGTTAGCCCCTAGCCCCCTAAGAGCCTTAGTCTACACAAACGCTATATAAATACAAATCTATATACACACACATACACACCTACATACATACATAGTTATATATATATATAGTATATACGATCACACACAAACACACACACACACACACACACACACACACCAACGCATGCAACCCTTATTTGACAAGGAACTAGTTAAGGATCAACGATTGTAAATTATATACATATGTGTAGGTATGTGAGAACCAGATGAGGAGTGTCTCATTCAAATGGGATGGAAACGAGGCCTCAGTATCATGATTAGAACATGGAAATGGACGGACACTTTGCTAGAGAACAGCGTTTATATTATTATGCATACAAAAAATGTAATATCGGAAAAGAAAAAGAAAAAGAAAAGGGAAACCTAACAAAAAAAAACAAAGCAAAAGCAGGAAGTAGGAGGCAGGATGCAGGAAGAGTGCTCTATGGAAGGATGAGTGCTTTAAGGAGGAGCGTTTAAGCCTAGTTAAGTCACGTGTAAACCAAGCCTTAGTAAAAACTAGTTCTAACACGACAAACACAAAAAACAGAAACAACAAAAGAAAAGAAAAGAAAAGAAAAAACATCTAACAACAACTATGAGTACGAGTAATATTAATAAAAATGATTACCAATAATTATAGCGATTAAAGATGAACGATCGAAAGATGATCGAACCGTTGATAACTGATTGTATGTAAAATATAGAGATGCAGCGACCGATGCGCTGATTACTGATTACTGATGACAAAACGATAATTGATAAACGATTAGACGATAGACGATTTGTGGAGACGATACCGTTTTTCATTAATTTTAACGAAAATACACCCTCTAAATAAGTATATTGTATACATTTATCCATTGCATGATTCTGATTATAAACAAATACAATTATATACACTTTTTTTTACTACTATTACGATGATTATTATTATTAATTATTAATTAATTAATTAATATATATATATATATATATTTGTATTTGTATTGTATGATTATTATAATTGTTTTCACCAATCTCTATCTCTTATATTTAATTTAATTGCCCCTTATTTTTTTTTCGTATGATGACCCCCCAACCCCCCTGCCCCAACCCGCAGAAATCACAGCAAACGAAAAAACAAATAAAACAAAACACCACTGTAATTAACTAAAAATACTTTGCTTGAAAGTGTAAAATAAATTAATTTAAATAAAAATTATGAAATTAAAATGAAGTTAAGTATTTTTTTACTAGCAGACAGAGGGGCTCTGCTGCATGACCAACCCTCGTCGAGGCATTGCGTAGAGCTCAAGTGGATGAATATGAATATGAATCCAGCAATCAGGTGATTTATATCTGATTATTCATTTAAGATTATATAAGCCCCACTGATTAGTTAAACACCCAAAAATAGTGGCAGGCGATTGAATGCGAATATCATTCCAAATCCGAAATGACACAATCCGATAAGGTCTGCCAGAGCAGTGCAGTGTGAGCAGAGGGTGAGCAATAAACCATACAGAGTCTACAAACTGGCAAGGATCGCTGATTCACTGCCCCCACTTGATTTACTGCACTTTGGGTCTTACTTTCCTCCCACAAACGATATTGCCCAGACGGAAGTCGGGAGACGGGAGGAGGTTCTGCTCTGTTCTGCTGTTCAGCTGTTTCAGTTCAAAGTCCAATACGATTTATAAGAACTGGGAATTATCCCGTTGGCCGGTACTATCGTACCTTCAATATCAACCCGTGCCATCGTCATATAGAACATCTATAAATAATGTGTCGAAAACACTTTCGAGGTTTCAAGTGGCACCTCGTAATTGACGTTAGTTTCGATTCGTTGTCGATGAATGGCCGTATCGTATCGTATCGTGTCGAATCGAATCGGATCTGATCTTTGATAGCCCCATGAGGGAAGCACAGCGGCTGCCTTCAGTGGGGGGTCTCAAGTCCAGTCCACAACTCAACAATGGGGGCAATCACTCAATGTGGGTCGACCTTGCAAGCGATTATCTTCAAAACAACACAGGAAAAAAACACTGGGGAGGTGCAGGTGCAGAAGGGATCAAGAGGAACGTCGGGAAAACCATGCCCGACATTCCTTGTGCTTTATGACTATTTCCTGGGCTTGTAAATCGCATTTAATCACAGCCAAAACCGAAGTAAAAATTGCAGCTAGTAACCAGGTTAATCTTCAGATAAGATTGCGGCTGGGTATGGGTACTATTATGGAGGAAGAACTGAAGGACCCACCAACCCGCTGGTTCCGACTCTCTTTGTTGTTCCCACGGCATATGAGCGACCACCACCAGGCACCAGGCCATCCATTTGTAGTCACGCGGATCGGATCGTATCAGACAGTGGACAGTGGAATTCCTGAGGCTTTGCACTCGATCTCAAGTGACTGTCACATAAATTATGGACGGACCGCCGCACATAGCACTCGTCCCTAATGGAGTGGCAAGTTTACCAGTGCCAGTGTGCCGTTTGCCGTCTGCCCCAAGTGCCACCAAAGTGGATGGATGGCCCGGATCAAAGATACCGTCCACAGCGATTGCCTAATACAATAAAAGTCTCTGATTATCGATTTTCGATTTTTGTTGTGGTTTATAGCCCACAAACCACTCCACCCCACCCTCATTCATGTGATATGATTCGATTCTATTCGCTTCCTATATGCATACGCGTAGTACGACTACGAAAACAAGTGCGAATATTATCATTTTCGTTTGAATTCCACTGAATCTGATCAACGATTCTTGAGAAGTCTTTTCCAAATATGGAAAATTCGTATATGGCAGGGATGGATGAGGGCTCTGTTCTACCATGATAACTGATATTAAATTAAATTTAAATGATAGTTTTCGTTTATTTCTCAATCTTCACCTACTTTCTACCCCATGCATTTCAACACCTATCCGATGCCTAACTATTTTTAGTGGAATATTTCTCCTATATGCCTACCATTTTCCATTCTATTCAACCCATGATTCCGCCTATTCCTAGGGCTTCCAATATCCATGTACGTCATATTCCCCAAAGGTGTTATGACCGCTACTCTCGCGCCTAACTCCCCCCTATGCATATCGACCTTGAACGTCGATTACCCTCGGATCTATTTCTGACATCTCTGGCCAACCGAAATTATCCGATAATTGTCTGTTTCGCGCGTTCAAAGTCCCAAAACTTTTCATTAATTTAATTAAACCAAATCTTGGTTTGGATCGTCGTCATAGGATGGTCGGTGGAGCCATTGGATCGCTTATCGTTCCCATGAACTGTCTGCAATCTGGGCCCACAGCTCTGGCGACTATTATTTTTGGGCATTGACATGAATTTATGGTCGCCGGGGTCCAGTCTATCCGTTCGTTTGCGCAGCCAAATCCGTCAGCCAAATCCATGCCGTATGGAGAACGGGGACCAACCCGAGAAAGGCCAGGCCAAAGAGCCAGATAAGACAGCACAGCACAGCACAGCACCTTGATAATGTGGATGTGGATGTGGGGAGGGAGCCAATGCAAGCCAATTGATTAGGAGACGCGTTCTAACGTCTTATCGTTCGGCTGTGTGGCTAAGAGAGAGAGAGAGAGAGAGCGAGCGAGAGAGACCTGTGCCTCTCCACCTGTACCTGTATCTATGTTGAAAATATTTATAGATTCCATGGGCGACTGGTGCTTGGTCATCGTCGTTGCCGGCGACTCAAGTGCCCCACTCCACTCCACACCCACTGCCACTGCCACTGCCACTGCCCACTGCCCACTAGCCATAGGCACCTCCCCCGTCCAATCGATAGCCTATAAAAGCCACGATCCCGTCGATCGCCACTCAGTTCTCCATCCTTCCGCATCGCAGCGCGCTCGCGTTGAGTCAAGTCGTACGAGCAGGCAAAACAGGATCCACACACTCCCCCGCAGGATTATGGGACGTCTCCATGTCCTGGCAGCCGCGCTGCCGCTGCTCCTGATTGCGGCGGCATCCGCTCAATCATCGTCGAGCCACCTGCTCAGCGGCCACTCCACGCCCATGGAGAGCAGCATGGCCCATCAGTTCTTTGCCCTGGCCGCCGACCAGGCCATCCTTGTCAATGCCACCCAAGGGTCGCGCAGTCGTCGCGACGCCCCAGCCACAGCCATAGCCACGAACGAGTACGAGGATCGCGTCTACAATGACGATCTGTGCGACCGGGATGTGATCCGCATCCGGGATGCCATCGACAATGCGGAGGAATGGGCCCTTGAATGTAAGCTGGAAATGTGATTTATCTTTGGGCATTTGGCTATGGAAAATCCTCCCCAATCGAGCATCACTCACTGAGCATCGATCGGTTGTGTTGCTTCCATCTCTTCGTCGTTTCCTGTTCTTGGAGTGAATCATGTGAATGAAATTGATGTTTGATTGCTCAGTGGTGTCAAAAATAATCAATTTATTTTGTTGTATCCTGATCCTAAAAGTATAGAGAACTTCTCTGCCAGTAAGCGGTCGCGCGTCATGCCCTAGCGCCCCTCGGTTTGCGTTTTTTAGATAGGCTGCGGCTTGGTGTCGCTTTTTTATCCTCACTCATACTTCCATGAAGATCATTTAATCTTGCAATTATTGCTTATCTGCCGTTTATGACCAATTCTTTTATTGGCCCCTTCCAATCTCCATATGGGATTTACCTCTTGGCCCATTCATAAATCCATTCTACCCTCGTTTTTGGTTTTATGACGGGCTGTAAATTCAATTGCTATTGGCAATTTCTGACTAATCCTCGCATAACAAATCAAAATTTGATTGTCCCCATTCCAGTCTTCAGCCAGCGATAAGATCTGGCCCCTCAAAATCATGATAACACCGACTGAACCTAAGATGGGATCAAAGAATAAAGGAGCGAAATTCGCACAAAGATTCCAAAGAGTGTTCCGAAATGAAGTCCTTCTCTCAGGCATTCCATTGAATCTTCATTTGATGCATTGCCCTGTGGTTCTAATCATTCGATTCGATTCGATTCGATTTGATTCGTTTCGATCGTACCCCACCGCCTCAGCCGTAGATTGTAAATCAAGAAGTGCACTTTATGGGGCTTATAAATCAGGGAATGTTATGCAAGAAAGCACCAGAGGCACCTTCTGGCTAATTGCATAACCCAATCTCCCTTCCTGCTTATCGCTGCAAATCCCCAAATGCAGGTGGGGGCCAACCAGCGATGTTGATAAGCCTAGCGAGATATAAGTCCACATGGGGAAGAGATTAAGCATTGAAGCGACGACGACTCACCCTCTGTTCCCTTTGCAGTTCCTGACACTTGGGGCCGCCTGCCCATGGGCCTTTTCTGGGGCCACACGATCAGCATGGGACAGTATGAGGAGTGCGTGGCCGCCACCAGCACCTACGGCGACGAGATCCGCGGACAGTACTGCCTGGCTAGCCTGAACATCACCCTGTTCTACAAGGATGTGAAAAAACGTGGCGAGGAGTTCCAAACATCCCGCATCAGCTACAAGCAGTCCGATCCGCAGGTCTTTGAGCTTGGCATCTGCGTGCCCAGCACTTGCAGACCCAACAAAACGGAGGAGCTGCTCAAAAATGTGATCACTCACTTCTATGGCAGCGATGTTGTCGATTTCTCCTATGATATGGTCACCGAGGCCCGCTGCAAGTACGATGCACCCATCCAGCTGCGAGGAATCGATATATTTGCCATGTAAGTGATAGATTTGTAGATGGGGAACCGAACGGAAGGAAACGCAAATGCGTGAATCCATTGTCCAAAGCGAGCATCGGAACGAGGAGCGCTGTTGGGGTTTCTCGCTGAGAATTGGTTGGACAATCGATTGGGGTGTTAAATGGGGGTAATCCGGAATCAGGAAGTTTTCGGCAATGCCAAATCAAAAGTGGAACTGAAAACAGAAAACAATACGCTGGCACCAGCCGATAAGATAGCAGAGGGAAGTGAAGTACCTTTCTTGGACTGTGTGACAGTGTGATAAGAGTGGAGTAGAGTAGAGTACCTTTTCTAATTAAGTGAGTCCATGAGGGGGTATCGGAACTTAATGGTCAAACACTTATGCAGCTTCTTCCTTCATGCCCCGACAGCATCTTCTTCTCGGTGATTGTGTTCTTTATGGTTGCCAGCAGTGTCTACGACTACGTGCAGACCCGCAAAAAGGGTAAGCTGTCCCTACAGCCCCACAGAAGCGCCATTTAATTTGGTATTTGTTTCGATTAGCTCCCAAAAAGCCACTGCTGATCGCCTTCTCTGTGCTGAACAATGCCCCGAAGATCTTCACGGTGAAGAAGGTGAACAACCCGAATGTGATCCACTGCCTCAATGGGCTGCGATGCTTCAGCATGATGTGGGTGGTGTTCGGTCATGGCTACATGACCTTCTACGATCTGCCGCACATCAATCGGAATAAGTTCTACACGTGGGTGGAGACGCCCTACTCGATGCTCGTCCAGAACGGATCCCTCTGCGTGGACACGTTCTTCTTCATGTCCGGCCTGCTGATGTGCTGGGGCGCCTTCCGAGAGCTGGAGCGCACAAAGGGCAAGCTGAACATCCCCATGATGTACTTCCATCGGTACATTCGTCTGACACCGGTGGTCGCCGTTGTCGTCCTGTACATTATGTCGCTGTACAAGTACTCGGGCGAGGGACCCATGTGGTTCAAGCTGGGCACCCAGGACAAGCGCTGCGAGGACTCCTGGTGGGCCACGCTCCTCTACATCCAGAACTATGCCTACCCCTATCACATTGTGAGTCTCCCACACAATCACTCTCCGAATCTATCCTAACCTGATCTGATCTACTCTTAGTGCGTTTCCCAATCCTGGTATCTGGCTGTCGATACGCAGCTGTACTTCCTCTCGCCGCTGTTCCTCATTCCGCTGTGGAAGTGGGGCAAGAAGGCCCTCATACCCATCTCGATCTTTGGCTTGATCTGCCTGGGCGGCACCTTTGCCACCTTCATGGTGAAGGACTTCACCCTGTTCCGCGTGCAGGACGAGCATGTGGATCTGCGCCAGAAGATGACCTACTATCCCACACACACGCGCATACCCACGTGGCTGATCGGCGTCATCTTCGGCTACTTCCTGTTCACACGCAACCGCGGACGCCAGATCCCGCTGGCCAAGGTCTGGGTGGTTATTGGCTGGACGGTGGCATTCGGCACCATGCTGGCCGATCTGTGGGGCCCCTACTGGCGCATTCTGCCCGACACACCCGACTCGCCGCTGATCGAGGGCGCCTTCTTCGAGCCCCTCAGCCGCACCTCCTGGGCCCTGTCCATCGGCTGGATCGTGTGGGCCTGCTACAACGGCCACGGCGGCCTCATCAACGACTTCCTCTCGTGGAGCTTCTTCACCGGCTTCAGTCGTCTCACCTACTGCATGTACGTCATCCATCGCATTGTGCAGCTGGTGAATGCAGCCCGCCTCCAGACCGACACCCATTTCTCCAACTACGATGCGGTAAGTGATTGATTCCCTCTTCTCTCTCGATTGATCTTCTCTCATGACACTCGAATCTCTTGCATGCAGATCCTCCGCTGGTGGCATGACTTTGGCATCACCCTGACCGCCTCCATATTCGCGACGCTGGCCTTCGAGGCACCCATTCTGGGCATCGAGAAGGCTATCTTCGGTGGCTCCAAGCCGGCGCCCAAGAAGCCCTCGCCCGGCGATCTGGCCAAGAGTGCCCCCGCCGAGGTCAAGGAGGCCGAGCCTGCTGCTGCTGCTGCTGACTCCAACAACGCTCCTGCCCCTGCTACAGTGGAGACTGAGGCGGAGATCACGCCCTCGCCCGGAAGCACCCCCGAGGAGCCATCGAAGGTTTAGCCTCTAAGCCTACGATGATCCTATGAGAGCAGTGTACACTGAGCAGCAAACACGAACAGCTAAACCTATTTTTTTTTCTTGTATTTAGTTAGTTTTATTTATTAAAAAATATTAAAAAGAAATATCGTTTGAATTTGGCGCCAATCCCAGTGCACTGCAACAAAAATATCACGATGTGGCAGCCCGCAGCAACTACAAATTGCACGAGTCTGGCAGCGCCAGCAACAATGACGGAATGTGACCGGAGTTCAGTTCACACTTTCGTCTTATGCTTTGACCGCTTTTGTTTGAACCTTTTTATGTACACAATGCAATAAATGGGACTTCTGAAAACTAGCCAATCTTGTAAAAAACTTATTGAAAATTTGGATAAAATATTTTGTTTAGGGCTGAGATGGCTAACAAGCTGGCAATATTAAATCGAATATTAAATATTAAGACACATTTCAAAATGACCGCCAAACTCAAGTTAGCGCACCAAAAATACTGACATTTTTCGCTCTCAATTCGTGGAGAGTTTTCAAAATTTGCTCTCTTTTCAGTGGAGAAGAGAGTGTTTTCGTGAAGACTTTCCCCTCACTTTCGTTGTGTGGCAGCATGCTGCTGAAATGTTTCCATACAAAATGGAAAATGGATATTATGGACTTGAGATATTGTTTGTAATTTCAGGCTCCAATTAATGCAGAAACAACTCAGTCTCTGTTTTGAAGATATTAACGAATTTTCGCAGCTGACGGGTTCCAATATTAGTTATCAGAACCGGGATATATGTAAATATAAAACACAAACATGTGCATTAATAGGTAAACAACATGCAATCTATGATAAAATTATTATTAATGTTTCAATGGAGCTTGGAACAAAGCATTTAACATCAATTAAAAGAAATAAGGTATACAAAAGTACATACGCATAAAAGAAACTTGGTTGACAAGCAACACTGACGTCACATTTTGTCAACAATTTACGTTTTATGCTTTGGCCGTTTTTGTTTGAACCCTATTATCTAAACAATCCCATTAAAAATAGTTCTGAAAACTAGCCAACCCTGAACAAAATTTATTGAGAAATTGGATCAAATTATTGGTTTCGGGCAGAGAGGGCTAACAAGCTAGTAATATTAAACCGAATATCAAAATCGAGGAATATCAAGGCAACTTGTCGAGTCCGTCAGTATATTTACGGTATATTTTGAGAATGACAAGGTATATTTCGGTACATTTCTGAGTGTCAGACGGTATCTTTTGACGATAATTCCGCGGTCACACTGTAACGGCGCGAACAACAACACAGAAAAGCCGAATTATTTTTCAAAGTTCCGAAAAGTGATGATATATCCCACAAAAATATCAAAATTGATATTTTCGCCAAAAAAATATCACCAAGAAATATATTATCAAAACACCATATAGATCAACATTCGATATATCAATCATGGCGTCGGAGGCAGAACAACAAGAATTTGTAAGTGTCCCTCGAAACGAATTCCATATTGTTATTATTATTATTTGGAAAAGCTAAAATTTAAAAAAGTGACACGCCTGCGGATCTGCGGGGCAAGTATGCCTGATCCAGAGGGATTTTCAGGCGTTACCTCAAACACAACAACACAAACAACAAAAGAAGAAAAAAAACTACACCGAATTATTTTTGCGTGCGTGTTTCAACCTGTATTTCTTTGCTGGTATTTGTGTGCGTGCGTGTGCATAAGAGGGAGTGTGGGTGTGTGTTGAAATTTCGTCAGAGTGGTGCAGTTCTGTGTGTGTGTGCCTGTTTATGTTTGCCAACACGTGCCGCCCACCCTCCCACACTCTGGAATTCCAATGCACTGCAATTCCCATTCCTGTTCCAGTCATAGTCAACCTTCCCACCCCCGTCACCTACTCAACCTCCGTCGTTCCAGGCAGAGGCAGACTGTTATCAGCTTATAATCGTAACTGTAACAGTTCGTTCTCCCATGCATGTGCGAGTGTGGGTGTGTGTGTGTGTATTGGATAGTGTTGGTGTGTGCGGGTCTCGCTTCATTAGGGAAAGTGATTTCCGGGCCTCTGCTCTGTGTGTTGCAAGCAAGGGCCACAAAAACCAGTTTCGGCCAACAGGCGGCAGAGGCAGTGCCAGTGGCAGTGGCAGAAGTGGCCCAGGAAAAACGCTTTCCCTTTGCCAAATGCCTTTTGTGGTGGTGGTGCTGCTGCTGCTGTTACTCTTTCTTCTGGCCTTCCCAGACACCCGCATCCGTCTTTCTCCATGTTGGCCAATTGTGTTACCATTCCATTGCACAAATCTTTGTGCCCAATCCCTCACCCACACAAACACATGCACACACACACTCACATATACAGACAGCTGATGGCGCGGGTTCATTGTTTGCTTAATCGTCACGCCAAAGGGTAATGCAAGGGAGGGGTACGCGGAGGTGGCAATGCAAAATATTCTGAATGAATATTCGTTGGAAATACATTTTTGCCCCATACGAAAAAAATAGCTATAAATAGGGGGGATGGGATGGGATATGTGAGTTCCGATATTCGCCAGTTTTTGGAAATATTTCCAGTTCTCCAGAGATTTGTGTTCCAGCCGGAAGAAGGAGAAGCGTGATAGAGAGTATATTATATTCTTATGTACAGCTTCTGCGATTGTTTTTCTTTGCTTGTGTTATTTTCCTGCTACGGAAATTTACTTAGATTTTTCATTTCCATTTGCATTTTCCGCGGAATCGGAAGCTCTGACGCGGACGCTGCTGCTGTTGCTGCTCTCTGGCTGGCTGTCTTCTGTTTTGTTTTTCCTGCACTGTTAATTTATTTGTGTTCCATTGAAGAACCTCCCATTGTTTCCCCCCTAGTTCTTTGGAAATCTTGTATTTGTATCTTTATCTTTCCCCCACTCCCCCAAATTTTCTTTCATTTTTGCCAAAAGGTACAAGGCCGCGTGGGGGGAGACGAAAGTACAACATTTTTCCGGAATAATGATTCCAATTAAAATTTTCCGTAGAAAATGATTGCCATGCGATTGCTTGTTTTGGCTTCTGCTATGTTTTGTACGTTCTTTGGGAAACCTAAGGGAATATTAATGGAAACCCTGCCACACAAATTTCATTGGAATTTCAATTGGATGGCTCTGTTTAGCGATCAGGGGACGGGAGAGAAGTACACCCCTGAAGGGCGAAGATCTATATTTAAGGAGCAATTAGCAAGTAAAATCCCTGCTGCCTAACTAAATACGACTCAAATCCTTATATCTATGAGGGTATTCCAGAGACAGTCCACCATGAGCCATGCACCTCGTTTCTGAATTGCCAAAGTGCTACTTACATATTCCAATTATTTCCCTTCTCTCATGAATATTTCATACATAGAATATTCAATTAACTGGCATATCCTTTTTGATTCAGTTATGTGTCATGCAGGGGGTGTGGACAGCGTTCCCCCCATCTACATCCCCGTCATCGTATTTGCATCCATATGCGCTTACTTAGTTCTGTGTGGTGTGGTGTGGTATGTGTGTGTGTGGCATACAACACAATTGATTTCGCTTGAATTGACATTACAGACTACAAATTGTTGCATTTTCATTGTTGCACATTTGCCAACTTTTGCTGCCTGCCTGCCTGCCCCACTCTCTGTCCGTCTGCCTGTATTTGTGTCTTTCTGGGTGTCTGTTTGTTCAGTGCATAAATCAAATTGCTCATAAAAAGGGCAGACACTCGGGCAGCAGCAGCAGCAACAACACTTCAGCCATCTCCGCCTCTGCCTCTCTTTGTGTGCACACAAATGAATTTATTCGACTTCATGTGTGTGTGCGCGTGTTTATTCCACTAAATAAAGCAGTGGTAGTGCAGTGGGGAAGAGGATCCCTCTGGCTCTGTCTCTGTCTCTGCCACAAAACTTATGAAATATTTGTATCCTGCTGCTCGCTGGCTGCCCTTTTTGGGCTTGCCCTGAATTTATTGTATCCTTAAGGATGGGATGAGGTTGGAGACACAGTACAATAACCCATGGGGGCACGAGGTAGGCATGGAGCATAAGCAGGATGTGGCATGGGCAGGGTGCAGCCTGTTGCTATGCCTGCGGCTTGGCCTCGTCCCGTCCCGTCTCTTCTCTTCTCCTTTCTTCCTCATTTGCGTTGATTAAGCCGCAAGTTCTGCCGCCGCAGATAGCAGCAGCAGCGGCAGCAGCAGCCGCAAATAACTTTCATTAAAAATGAAAACTGAAAAAAAATAAAATGAAAAAAAAAATAAAAATAAGAATGAGAATGGAACACAAACTGCGTTGTGCAACGAAAAATAAAACACATGTGGAGGCAGACGCACACACACAATAGTATATCCGTATCCGTGTGTATACATGTGTGTGTGTGGTGAAAATGGGTCAGGCCCAATGTACTCTTATCAACAGAGAACACCACAGAGAACAATCCAAGCAACAAACAATCAGAAACACCAGAGAACAACCCACCAACCCAACAACCCACACAACAACCACCCCAATAACCCAGCAACAATTTGAAACCAAACCGAAATCAAAACTGGAACAGGGTCCAACGACACAGTGACAGAGAGAGAGCGAGAAAGAGGAATGGAGGAGCCCTAGAGGGCCTATCCGAATGAAAAGGGGAGCAAATGCATAAGAACCTACCGCTTTTAGAGTGAGGGAATGAAATGTTTACCCCCCAAAACCACGAAATATATAACATACAAATTGGCTATCCTGTGTGAAAATATGGTTGTAGTGTGGATCAAATAAAAATGATCATAACTTCAGGATTAGCCTGTTTGCGCCTCTGCCTTGACTGCCCTGGCTGTAAGAAATGTCGGTTCCTGGGAACACCCTTGAACTGATATTCACATTTAATATTTTGCACATGGAAAAGTAATCCCGACAATTGAAACGAATTGGAATTGAAATCCCACTTACTTATAATATTCATTCATTCGATTATAAATTATGGTTAAATATACTCTAAGCATTGTATACTACATACTCTCGATGCCTGCTGATTGTTTATTTAGAGCTGAACGTACGAGTATTATTACAATAGAGTAGATAATACATACATATGTATGTTATATATGTATGTGCATATGTATACTCGTAAGAATACTCGCAATTTGTATATTAAAATATGAAAAATATGCATGGGTATATACATATGTACTAGTATGTATGTATATGGTATATTATATTGATACTCGAATTTGTTGGAAATTGCGTTGTACTTTCCCCTCATGAAAATGTGTATTTTCGATTGGCAAAAACCGACGTTTATATTTGGTTTTATAAACCCAATACCTATAATGATTTTGTTGATATTTCTTTGGGGAGACTGCCAAAAAGCATTATTTGCTATTGCAAATGATATCTGATTTATCTCCGGATCTTTGGAAGCCAGCTAGACTTTAGAATCCATTCAAAAATTCATCCCACCCAACCCATCCCCTTCCTGTGTGGGATTCCCTCTGGGACTGGCCATGGGCTTGGGCCGTAGCTATAGTTATAGTTAATTGAACTCTATAAGCACTTTGCTGGCCACAATTGGCTATCAAATGTCGCTACCCCCACACCACACCACACCACACCACCCCACCGCACTCTTCTGGCCATGCTCTGCTTCCGCATGCAATTGTTGGCTATAGCCTGTTGTTGTTAGCTCTTCGCTAGGGAGCCCCTGCCACCCACTTAATGGACATATTGCTTCCGAAGTGGGTCAAATGGATGCCGCCTGGGTGCCTGGGTGCCTGCTGCATGGCTTAATCACGGCAGGAATCCCTCCTGGTCCGAAGTTTATTACTATTTCCCTTTATTTATGCATAATTGGAGGAACCATTGCGACAGTGTGGGAGTGGAAGTGGCAGTGGCAGTGGGCGCTGTGGATAGGATAGGATAGGGGCAGTGCATTGTTGTTTTCCATTATTCCTCTCTTCTCATTCGCCTTTATCCCAATCCGTGGCTTCTCTGTGGGAGTTTGTTGAACCCCACACAACACACACACACACACACACATATGAGGAGAGGCCTCGACCGGGCGAGTGGCTCTCAGAGAATCGCGGAACGGAGGCTGCCGCTGGTGCTTCTGGCACGGATTTGACGTCGTTGGCTTCTTGGATTCTCCCATCTCTTTCCCCAAACAGCAGCAGCAGCAGCACTGCAATGGACAGTGATTCTTGTATGAAATCAACAATTAGGTTTTCGCCACAAAAAAATTCCCAAAATGAATCGATAATTCCATATAATGTAGGTACAACAACCACAAAGTTATTGATACATTCATAAAATGATTATCAAAATACCAAAAAGTCATCGATATTTCTATGTCAGAAAGTGATCGAAAGCTCGATAAAATCATGAGGAAACTTTAAATATTTATCGATATTTCGATGAAAACATGCCAAACACATATCGATAGTTCGATAGATTGATTGAAAAATACCCGAAAATGATCGAAAAAAATTAGGGAAAATACTAGAAAGAAAAGTAGATATGGCGATAAATTGATGGAAGCGAAAGCGATTGTGCTTTCATTCGATTATCTGTTTTAAGACTGCTTGATTTTTCCTAGGCTTTGGCTTTTAGTTTTTGATTGTTGAAGGCATGAAAGCAACAAACGAAGCTGAGGCTGGGTGTTCCTACATGTCTAGTGCCCACTGTACTCTTATCGCTGCTGATTTGCCTGCAAAGCTCTTCTCTCCCTGTCTTACCTCTCTCCTTCGCTCTTTTCCTTTGGCTTTCTTTTCGGGGTCGGTCTCTCTTTTTTGTTCTTTGTATACAAATCTGTAGTTTCTAATGCGGGGTCCCATTGTCTGTTGGAGTCTTCATTTCCGCCTCTTCTTGTTGCTGTTCCTGTTGTTGTTGTCGCTATTCCCTTGTGGCCGCCGCGTGCTCAAGTCTCTGTTGCAATATTTTGTGGGGTCGGTCACTCGGTTCGCTGAAGCGCAGGGCTAGCGCTAGGGTTAGAGCTTCGGCCTGAAAATGACGTGGACATCGCATCACATCACAACACATTCTCAATCCAAAACCAAATCCCCATCTCATCTCATTCTCAATCCCATCCACAACACTTTCAAAAGCCGCGGGGCCTGGGCTCTAAAATATTTTTTCGTGTTGCCTCCACAAAATATAAAAAAAGCAGCACAAAAAGCCCCATTGCCATCCAGTTGAAAGAACTCTGCGAGAGAGAGGTGTAGAGGAGAGGGCATTGTGGCTATATATATGTATGTATGTATGTATTATATATTTTTCCTTTTTGATTGGTTTGACCGATTTACATTGTGCAAAAGAAATGAGTTTCAAGAGGCAAGAGGGCGAGGGAGCGGAAGCGGGAGTTTAGCTCTAGCTTCGCATTGAAGAGCTTTTTCATTTGTCTGTCTGTTGGCCTACATAGTAGGGCCCCCCCTCTTACCCTCCGCCCGAAATAACAAAAAAAAAGAACATTTTGATGCTGACTCTGGCTCTAAGTTTCTTTTACATTCCATTTGGTCGGACAGGGGTCTCTCTCTGTCCATCTCCGGTGCTACACACACACACAAATTTCTGATAATTAAAATGGCAAACATTCGGCCCAGCCTTTGCTCCTGCTTTTGGCCGAATGCCCATGGACCTTAAGTTACAGGACATTTTGTGGCACATAAAGCAGCGGAATTGGAATACAAATCTGTTCTGGATATGAAATGTATAACAGGAGGACAGGGCCACTCAACGAACCCAGTAGCTTAGCTTTGCATATCCATTAGCTGTACGATTCGATCTGGATGTGCGATTACTGGGTAATTTTGTATGCAATAGTTATCTCTCATTATTTTCGTTGGATTTGCTTGCCTTCTTCAAGGACAACTCCAGGATATAGTCATTTAAGTCAAATATGAAATTGCAAGTTCTTTTATAATGGATGATAAATGACATAAGAAGTAGAGCTAGAGCGAGAAGTGGGGTCTGGTCTGACGTCTGGCCAGTGGTCGGGGGTCTGTGGTCACGTTCCAAGGCCCTCGGAAATGTGTCGCATCATCGGTCGGTCGCCTCCCACCCCAAAATACGCTCTGATGTTGCGTAATCGAGTGTTGCCGTCGCATCACGCCGGACAGCAGCAGCAGCAGCTCTACAGCTCTACTAATCCCATTTGGGGGATCACTTTCTATGCGGCACGGCACGCCACGGAACGGAACGGGGGCAGGCAGAGCACAGCGCTGAGCGTCTGGTCTGTCGTCTAATTTGTGGATCAAACTCGTTTCGCTGCAGGGCTCTTGCCTGCAAAATGTTGTGTGTGTTGGAATAGAAAAGAAAAGAAATAAGCATAAATGATGTGAAATCTTTTCGATGCGACGCGATGCGATGCGCGGATTTGCTGTCTGTGTTAAACGCATTGAAAAGAAAGTTTATCTTTTGGCTTTAAAATACTCGCGTCCGTACGCGTCGGGCGTGCATGCACGATGGCAGCTTGGAAGCTTTTGTCTTGTATCAATGTCACGCCCCCAGGCCACACAGAGGCCCCCAGACAAAGACTGAAAGACAGACGGACGGACAGGCTGACACGGGGGAAAGGGGGCTGGCTCAAGCATCGAGCGTTTTGTTTATAATAATCGAGCGCCATAAGAAAGCGTAGTAATAATCGTAATAATAAACAAAATAATGGCAATAATCATAAGTATGAGCGAGCGAGCGAATGGTAGAAAACCCCATCCAATACCGATACTCACTCTCCCCGTACACATACCTATGGATATGGATATGGATATGGATGAAGAGCAAGTGAAACTTTTCCAGCGACACTCGAAACTGTGGCGAAATTTCTGAACACCTTTCCCATAAGAAGTCATAAAAGCAGGAGAGCGCAGTAGACAGTACAGAGGAAAGAGAGCAGCACCAGCACCAGTAGAAGTAGAAGAAAAGAAATTAAATTAAATTACGAGTAAGCCGAAGCACAGCAAAAGCTGTTCAGCGAGCTACATATGCCTGGGGGGATGTTGGTTGGCTTAAGATTTTGACAGTTGTTTTTGCAGAAGGAATAGTGATAATTGTATTCCAGGAACAGCTGTTAATCATTTTGGGTTCACTTGAAATTAAATAAATGTAAAGCTGAACCAGCTGGTTTATAGGAGCAAAACAGACCGCATGGATTAGAAAACATATGAAAGCATGTACAATAAATATATGTTGTAAATACATAAACATTTATGTATGTATACACAGCTGACTCAATCCGAGATCTCTTACGGCTCTTACGGGAGTACCTTTATCAGCGGCATCCCTTTATAAGAATCAATCACTCTCTCGGCTGTCCGATCTCTCTATCCCATTCCCCCATTCCCCCATTCCCATTCCCATACCCACAGTCAGATCCAGCTCCAGCTCCAGCGCTGACATTGAACTGTGTCAGTGGCAGCGGCAGAGTGCACCAAAAACAATGAATAGCAGCAGGCTGTGCAGCTGCAAGGGGTTGGGCGGGCGGTCGGTCGGTCGGGCTGCTGCGTCGGCGCCGCCTCGTGTGCGCGATCGCTCTCTTTCTTTCGGTTAACTCGCTCGACTCGAACTGCGCAAAGTGTATTAATATAAGGTGAGGCTTTTTAGTCACTCTTCGGATCGCATACTTATTTTCTGACCACTCTTTAACTTGATGTGTGCATGCGAATGCACGAGCCGAAACCGAAAACAAACATACATATTCCATGGTATTTATGTGCGAGTGCATACCTTTCATTAATACACCTTGAAGCCGAGAGGCTCTCTGCTCTTGCGCAGCGACGCGACTGGTTTGGCCCGGCATGGCATGGCACGGCAGAGGCAGAGGCGATGTTGTGTGTGCCGTTTGTTTCATTGTTGTTTCAGTCGTCTCGTCGCGTGTTCATCTGTTGCCTCTTTTTCGGGGACGATCGCGATCGCGCGCCCGCGATTTGTTTTTTTGCTACACACGGGTGGAGAGAGCATCGCATACATATGTTCTAGTTATTAAATATATTTAATTTTATTTATTTATTTTACTGTGCGTGTTCGTGTGTGTGTGATCAGTGTCTCGTGTGTATGTGTGTGTCTATGTAAAAAATGCAGCAAAATGCAGCGACGCCAGCAGAACAAGGATCAACAGGAATCTAACGATGACTGCAGCGACAACGACAACAAAAACAACAACAATAGGAGAAACAACAGCAGCAGAAACAACGGCTGTCATCAGCGTCTCTTCCTGTGCATTGCCAAGGTGTGTGTGTGTGTGTGTGTGTGTGTGTGTTGGTGTGTGCTCTCTCTTTCCATCTCCCCTAATTAGCCATGCCCATGCCCATGCCTCCTCTTATTTACTTTCTAAGATTTATCTTCTCTCAGTTTTTGCTTTTTGCTTTCGCCTCCACTGCATTCATCTTCTCGTTTTACTTTATTCGCTTCATCGGGCTGCTGTGTGCTATCCCTGTCCATCCACCCTCCCCCTCTAGCTTTTCAGCTCTCCGACTCTCACGCTGTGCTGCTCCCATCAGTTGCAGTTTCGCTGCTGCTGTGGCACTTCTGCTGCGGCTGCTGCTGCTTCTGCTGCTGTTGGGCTATTTATAGACTAACTTTATTAGTTTTTGCTGTCTTCTTCCCCATCTCCTTTTTTGCCTCGTCTCAAGTCTAAAGCTGGACTTGTAGCTGGACCCTCTCCTCTGCCACTGCTGCTGATGGGCGCCTCTGAGGTGTTCTCCCGCTCTGCCATTGCAGAGAAAAAGCTTTGATGCTCAGTAGGGGTATTCGTGTAAGCGAAGTATAAGCCTAAGGCTATGCATTCCCATTTGTACGTTTCTTTGGTTAAAGAAATTTCCATAAATTTGTTTATACGATTATGAGATCCGGTTCCATAGCCGTTCCAGCAGCAGCTGTTTGGCTGAGCTCTTTTTTGTCTCTTTCTGGGCTCTTTCTTCTTGGCGAAGTTCCGTTTTTGGCTTGATTTCGGATTCAGATTCGGACACACATAATATTTCACTTGGAAAGTTTTGATTTAATATACAAATGGGTGTGGAAGAGCGTAAACAGTATGAGCAAAACAGCATCACAGTGACAGCAGAAAGCGAGAAATCCCCTCCGCCCCTACCCCCTCGTGTACCCACTTTTGTGCTCAACAATTGACCTGCTGTCCGTGTTGGGCTCCCCCAGCTTTTCCCCCGCTTTCCCAAACCGACACCCAATTGGCGACTGGCCGACCGGGCGACCGGCGACTGCCTGCCCCTTGAGCGGAAGCGTGTTAAACGTGCGCTTAAAAAAGAGCATTTCGCATTTCCAAAGCATTGCCCCAATGCGAAAGTGTGAAAGGAACTTCCTCTAACCCCCTACTGTCTGTGTCTGCCCCTTCGCCCCCTCTCCTGCCCGCTTCTCCACTGCTCACTTCTCACGCTGTGCATTTCCTGCTGCTTTAGCTGTAAAATGTGCGGCAATATTCTGTCTCCGACAACAATCTGTCAGCAATATCCTGCATCCTGGGCTCCGTGAAAAGAGGAAATTGCTTGGAACAAACACTTGAAAAGAGGGAACGAGGAGTGGGAGTGGGAGTCGGAGTGGGAGCAGGAGTAGGAGCAGGAACAGTATGAAAGAGAATCTGCGGATCATCTGCTGTTCAAGCAGTTAAATCTGAAGATAAAGCCAAAGGCTATTCTTCGTCTTTGTCTTCTTCCATTCTTGATTCTTCATCAATCACTGCGATTAAGTATCTTGTATCTTTCGCCAAGCATAACTGTCTCTCTCTCTCTCTTGAAAAGTGTCTTTCCAATCGCTGGCTGATCGTTGGTTGGGTTTCAGAGCAGAGCCAGCGAACTGCTGTCATGCTCCTCGGAGTCCGTTAAAAGTCTTTATCTATCTATAGCCTACCTCCATATCGCGATCTACTACTACGACCGAGTATGCCTGCCTCCAAGTCTCGAAAGTTTTACAGTTGTGTTTAGAACAGAACCGAACCGAACCGAACACCAGCGCAGCGCAGCGCAGAACGGAACGGAACGGAACTGATGTCGTCGCGTTTTGTGCTTTTACTTTGCATGATGTGATGCACAGTTATACAGTTATGATTGGATGCTGGAAAAACAACAGAGGGATGGATGCAGAGAGAGCGAAAGAGATGTAGCCGAGTTAGAGGTAGAGGTACTCTTGTTGTTGCTCTATTAACTTGCTCGCGCGCTAGTGGCTAAGATATTTACGTGATCCGAAGCAGAATGAGAATTGCTGCTGTAGAGGACCGGAAGTGACTGCTGTGCCTGATTGCCTGCCCCCACCCTTGCCCCTCCTGCACCACCGTCTGCTCCACTTGAAAGACGAATATTTTGTTTATCTTTCGTTTTTTTTTGTGAATAAAATATCGTAATTTTCCTACTGTGATATTTATAGATTGTTCGTTGGGGGGATCGGAGATCGATCGAGCATGGGTCCTTCATATGAGCTCTGCTTTTGCCTCAATTGGTTTACTCTGAAATGAAACTGTTCCAAAAACAGATGATCCCCCCAATAGATCCATATGTAGGAAAAAGGAAACAAAACAAAGCTCTCTTATCGAAAATTAAAACAAACTCAGGTTCCAGTGCCGGGCCCAGTCAGAGGTGGGTGATGCATTCCATATCTGCCCCTGCCCCAACGCGGAAAAGGGGCATTCCAATGCCCAGCCTCCTCAAATGACTTACTATCAAAGACCTGATCGTGTCTGCCCAAAAGTGGAAAGGGCAAAGGGTAAGAGAGAGCAGTGTAGGGCGAGGGAACGTTAGCCACAAAGAGGGAAACGCCTTCCATTCCATCATCCAATGGGGCTGGGATGATGGGTCCTCCCCGATAACCGATACTGTATTCCGTAGAAAAAAGGAAAGGAACAAGAGAGAGAGAGAGATAAATGTGAAAATAAAAATAAATCACACACAAAATTGAACGAAATGAACAAAAAAAGGTGATAATCATAAACGTGGTGACGCATCGACGCTTCACTGCCCGCTCCCCACTTCGTTCACGATCCGTTCCGTACCATAGCGACCATCCCATCCATCGCTCCATTCGGAGGAGATCGAAATCCGCGTTCGGAGGAAACCCAGTGACCGCACACCGGCGCACAGTGGGCCTCAGCGCACATTTACCGAGTAAAAACGTATCTAATATTATTCGGCGAATGCTCAAACAGATCCAAGATAAACAAAACTGAAATTCACATGAATACAATTTGCTTGACAACCGTCTGTCTTTCTATCACTTTTTTTTATCGCTTGTCGAACAACTAATCAAACATTCGCCCTACTGTCACCACTGTGCCCCCGGTGTCTAAAGGGTGACATATGGTAGCAGCAGCAGCAGTAGCAGCAGCAGAGGCGACTGCGACGGTGGCTCACGTCGTAGTCTCCCGCCGCCGCCGCCGCCGCCGCATGACTCAAATTGTTGGTATGCCCGTCCAGCGACGACCTGCTGCCACTGCTGCTGCTGCTGCTGGTGTCTAATGGTTCTCGGAAATTGCCGCATATGAAGCTCTGCTGAAGTGCTGCCGCCGTAACCCTTTAATCAACTTACAGCCCGGAAAAAAAGCTTAAAAACTCAACAACAAAAATAGCTAAATAGCCCCACAAAGAGACGACTACAAAATAAATACAAAAAAAAAACTTAGATACTCACAGATACCCCACAGACGTCCATTAAAATGGCCAGGAAGGCCGTCTCTATCTCTGGCTACATAGCAGAGGATATATCTTAGTCTACAATTTAATAAATTTCTATGCCCTGTAGTTGGAAGAGTGGATTAAAGTTGGCAGCAAAAATGGGAAAATTTAAAATAAAATTCCGAACTTTCGGTGCATTTCAATCAATATTGAAAAATGCTAGTGTTGAAAGCCGTTTCTATGATCTGTGATCACTCACATGCTCTGCAGTGCGATTGTGTGCGCATATAGCGGGAAAAAAGGGAGCATTGTAAGAATTGTAATTGTAATACACGTGTACTTGATCGGCAGTGCAGCAGCAGCGCCTTTTCCTATGCTCATTAGATAGGGCCGTGCCGACCCCTGCCTTATAGCAGAAATCTGATCTGGCTTGAAATGAGTCAAGAAGGCATCACTGCTGCTGCTGCGGCGCTTGGTTCAATACACTCGGACGCTAGCAGCGCTGGAGCAGCGGAGTGAAGTGGAGCTGCGGCTATCAGCCGATGACGATGACGACGACGACGCCGCCGGTGGAGTCTCTGACTGACGCGATCGAAGTGCTGCCGCCGTCAGTAATGGGGGAAACTTTGAACGCAGCGGAACGTCGCGAATAGAGATACAAATAAGAGAAAAATCAAAGAAAAGAATAGCAAAAGCAAAAGCTAAAGAAAGGAAAAGAGGAAGTGATAAGCGGTGGATATTTTGTTGTTTTATGTGTGTGTGTGTGTTCCGTTCTGTTCCCAATTGGTGAATGATCCTCTGAATAAACAAGGATACCCACGAATACGATACGGATACAAGATGGTGCATCTTTACCAGCGACGTCGCAGCCGCGAACAGGTGGGTGGAGTGGAGTGAAGTGAAGTGGAGAAAGATAGAACTGGGGATGGGATCCGGAGATCCGTTCCAGGCGGCACGCGTCATCTATTCTCTAAGGAAATGTGGAAGTATCTATATGCATCTATGTGTGTGTGTGTGTGGGGGGGGAAAGAGCTTCGTGTCGTGCATGGCATACGGATTGTCTAATTAATTTCCCATAGAAATTGCGCATGAATTAATGAAAGAAACGAAAAGCTTATGGAATTTGTACCATGGATAGGGAAATGTATCTACACTCTTATCATAGGAAGAGGTAGAGAGAGAGATAGAGAATTGTGTAAACATCCACTGTTTAGAGAGATGCCAGAGAGAGAGTGAGGGAGAGGCAAAGAAAAGTACATAAACCCATTCATTTTTTTGTGGATCGGGGTAGATTATTTTGCATTGCTTTGAACTGAGCTGCCTCGAAACGATCGGGTGGCGTGGGGAAACGAGGTCAAGAGGTTGTTGCTGAAACTTGCACTTTTTTTGTAGCCCCCCAAAAACCAGAAGCAGCAGCTGAAGAACTCAACGAATGATATTAAATGAAAGAGATTCGAATGACACGGAACTCTGTTGGCAATTAAAGTTATCACTTAGCGTTTCCGGAAATGTGTATCTATTGGAGATAGAAAAGAGATTTCCGATTTGCAATTTGCGATTTGCGATTTCCGAAACGATTCTATGGAGAACACCGTTGAGTAATGTTCCAGTATTCCGGGAAATAGCTACCCGTAATGGATTTTTAGTCTTCGTCCCACTGGGATGGATCATCGAATGAGTAATTCTTTGCTTAAAATTATAGCACGGGATAATCGACTGATTAATTACACCATCTTGATGGCGCATCGCATGTCACGACATTCGATGGAAACGTCTCATGCTCATTCTTAGTTTGGCTTGCATCATCATTCGCACTCGCGTTCGCATCCGTTGCCACATAAAAAAGTGTTTGGCATAATAAAAACTTCTAGTTTATGTGGAACTCTTCTCCTGAGAGACACGGAAATGAAGTGGTTCGACCATCGAATGGGAATGCCTCACAAATTTCGTATTTTATTGATTGAATCCTCAATGATTTTTATTTGAATGGAATGGAAAGCGGAGGCTTCTCTTAAATTCTACAATTTGCTCATTTTGATTTCTTTTCTCTTTTATTTTAGGCTGTGAAACAATTCATAGATCTCTGCAACAATCTTGGTGCCACAACAGCAGCAGCAGCAACAGGGACATTGACATCATCCACATCCACACTATCAGCAGCCTCTGCTTCTGCCTCTGCCTCCTCCACAGCCTCCGCCAGCAGCACACATATATTGGCGGGATCTGCCGCCCCATTGGCCTTTACAGTGCCACCCACAGAAGCTGCCACAGCAGGAGCGATAGCCGGAGGAGAGGGACCACCACTAGCGCCCACCATAGCCAGGCGACACATTTCACACACAACAGCCGTCAAGTTTTTATACGCCCGTAAATTCGATATACCGCGAGCCGTGTCGCTCTACGAACAGCATGAGCAGATCCGCCAGAAGGAGTATCTATACAACATCGATCCGGATGTGGAGCCACTGCGCTCCGAGCTGCAAACTGGGAAATTTACAATCCTCGTAAGGGTCCAATCAATTCGTACTCCATGAGTGTTTCCCAGAACTTAACTTTTTCTGTGTTTCTCTTTGCCAACAGCCCGCTCGGACATCCAGTGGAGCGGCGATTGCCCTGTTCACCGCCAATCGACACAGTCCATTGAGCGTGGGGCATACGACGACGCTGCAGGGGATCGTCTACCAGCTGGACAGCGCCCTGCAGGACACGGAAACGCAGCGTGCGGGACTGGTGTTCATCTACGACATGAGCGGCTCCAAGTATTCACATTTTGACTACGACCTCTCCCAGAAGATACTCACCCTGCTAAAGGTGAGTCGGAAATGGAATTCAATCCACTCTCTAGCGGAAGGGATTTAGGAATGGATGCGTCATGGGATATGGCAAATGGGACTTAGAAGGCGAATCTTCCCAGGAGTTTAGCAGAAACTACAGATTGATCTGTTGATTCCATTACTCTTATCTCTTGTAGCAGAGATCTATGAAAAATCGTCCTAGAACAACTCTGCGCTGAGTGTTTAAGTTTAAATTTAAGTATTCAGGGTAGACAGCCCCCATCAAAAGTCAGGCGTTCTCTTGCGTAGTATACGTGCAATCAATGTCAGCTTAGAAGAATCCTCTGGACTGCCAGTCGAAGGTGGAGTTGGTAGAGTGTGTGCCCCATTTCCGGCCTAGTCGCGTGTGTCGTGTGTCGTCGACTCCACTCCAATCCGAGCTTGCCCCTAAAAGTCACGGAGCCGTGGCTCCCTGGCAATTACGAATATTAAAACATGATGTTGTCTCCTCTATTAATTTTTCCCATATGCTGCTGGCAGCTATTTTGTCGCAGCTTTTGTATCTATGTATGTATTTATATATCTACCTACCAGTACGTTGTGGGGCATGGGGCATGTATCTGCGTATCTGTGCCACGGGGATGGGCTCTGTGGGCTGTGGGCTGGGCGGATTCATTCGCCTATCAAACAAAATGGTTGGGAAATGTCTTCAAGCTGAAATTGTTTCTGTTTCGTTTCGTTGGCTTTTCATGTCATGCGTCAAATTTTCTTCATTTTCTTGCATTTGTGGGGGAACGATTCGATGGAGAAGAAGTGGAACGGGGAGGGATTACAGTTAGACCAGGGCTTGGAAGCACTGTACATAATTATTACATACATACATACATACATGTATGCAAATTATTCTGCTAAATCGTCTCTTGCTTAACGGTGCTCTGTTAGCTTCTGAAGATCAGTTCTGTTAGCCAACAGTCACAGCCTTCTGTTAGCTAACAGCGTGAGCTCTTCTGCTGCTCTGCTCTGTTAGCCGTTCTCAACATGGAATGTTACTGTCTGTACTGTCTACCCCTGCTACGGTTAACATGGCAATGTTACTTTACACTACCCATCCCTGCTCTGCTGCCAGAGGCTTACATTTTGCTGTAAGCTTAGTGTTGCCATCGAGGCCGGTCGAGAGCCAGCTTTTGGTTCCCATAGTAACGAATGACTCGGAAATCCTTCGCCGCGAACAACACCCACACACACACCCACATGAATATTTCTGAGAGAGAGAGCGAGAGATTAGGAGCGAAGCACTCACTCGCAGCGTCACAGCAGCAGAGCAGCATCAACCGGGCGGTGCGTGGGCGTTGATGTCTCTCTGTGTCGGCGACGGTTGCGGCGTCGTCTCTTCCCACGCAAGTGCTGGGGGATTGCAACAACAACAACAACAACAACAACAACAACAACATGAAAGCTCAAATTACTCTACCCTTAGTCAGAGTAAGACGCAATTTTGATTGGGGACAACCTGCCTGTAGTCTGTCTGCCCCCATTTCCCCTCACCCTTACCCCGTACCCTATCTTCTCCGTGCCTGCCCCCTACCCGCTTGTCATCCGCTTATTTGCATGCAGTGTCGGCAGAAAAAACAACAACAGGTAGCTGTTATCGCTCTTGTTGCTGGCAGCTTTGTGTATACTCTACCCATGGGGCTTAGGGAATGACGATTTTGTGACGGAATTGCCATTAGGAAAAAAATATTTTTATTTGGAAATATATTTCTGTATTTATGTATACCAAAGCGACCCATAAGAATGGTGGTATGGTATCAAAAGCGACGGTCCCTCGGGCGAATGCTCTTTCCTTTCTTGTTGTTTTCCATCTCATTGGCTGCTGTCTGGCTGGCTGGACGGATGGGCCCCCGCTAAGCCGAAGCACACTTTCCAAGATCTTTGTTTGGTTGCTTCTGTTTACTTTGCGATTGCGTTTTATTTTTGCCCCGTCCAGTTTACCGTTGCTGCTGGAGATCATAAATAAGAGGAGTACGAGTGTGGTACGTGGGGAGGGGGAAGGATGAGAGAGCAGACATTGCCGGTCGGCCGGCTGGCTGCGGGGGCAGAGCTTGCCTTGCTGTTGTTACTCCTCCATTGACCCGAAGGAAGGCCTTCAAAAAAGGTATATACGTATACCTCTATACACATACATGCTGGTAGAATCTACCCACATACTCGTGCATATAAATAGTATGTATTTATTCCATATTCCATATATATTCCGCAGTACGAAATCAAAACGCACATAAAATAAAGTTAACAATGAAAATGATTTGCGTGGGCGCTCTCTCATTCACTCATTTACTCATTCTCTCTGTCTCTCTTGGTCTCATTTTCTATTGAAACGCAAATGGAACACAACACAGCTGTGGGAAGGTATATTAAATAACAGGTGAGGCAGGGTCGCCTCAGTGTGTGGCCAGAGAGCCGATTACGTTTACCTTCACATTTCACACATGTACGTACCTTTTGGCTATAGCATCGACGTGTGTGAAAGAGAGATAGAGAGAGGGAGAGAGCATAAGCCTACATGCGAGTGTGTGTAGGTGTTCGTTCTCTTTGGCACGCGTGTGCGCTGGTGTTTGCTGCTGAGCGAGGTGAGACAAAGCGATGGAGAAGGTAGGCCGGAAAAGATAAATAGCGGCTAATCTGCCTCTGTCTCTCTGGGCACAGGGTGCCTCAGGGTGCTGCGTATGCGCAATTTCCACTAACATCACGCATACGCAACATTTTGCGGCTTGGATGGAAATGAAATCCACGAAAAGATCAGATCAGATCGTCGAAAGCGTACATAAATACATTTAATCTCGCACACACACACACACACTGTGGTGTGCGTCATATGGCCTACGCTTTTTCACTCTCACTTTTTAGTCAATGGAAAGAGGGAGAGGAAGCCAGCCAGCCAGCGAGCGTGCAAGTGAGCGTGCCAAAGCTCGCTCTCACTTGCTGCCACTCACTCTCCCACACTCTTCGTGCGCTCGCTCTCCTGCTCTTTCCGCCGTGTGTGCTTGACGGCGCTACGTGAATAACGTCGCTTGTGGCTATCTTTTGCCTGATTAACTAATTCAGTTGACGTGTTCTAGTCGTCGTTTATAGATTGTATCCAAAAGTCCACACTCCACCACAGCAGCAGCAGACCAGCAGCAGAGAAGAAAGACAGAGAGAGAGCAAGAGCGAGGAGATCAACAAGAAGAAGTAGACGGAGACGAACAGAAACAAAAAGAAGCGGAACATGTGCGTGTGTTGAATTTATTGTTGTGTAAAAGCATTTTCCAATATGGAAAAACCATTTCCGATACGCGATACGAAACGCGCGCGTGTTCAAAATATTTCGAATACTAATAATAATAAATAGTGCTTTTATTTCACTTGTGCGATGTGCTATGTGCGATGTGGGGATGTTCTGGGATGTTTCTGCTTGCACTTGGCCCACAAAACACTTGACCAAAAACTTGATTGACAGATGGGATAGACACTCTTTTTGAGATATTTATAGTACCAACAGAGAGACAGATAGCCAGAAGGAGAGAGAGAGAGAGAATTTCATTCATTCAATCACTCAAACTGGCTTATGTACGATTTGTGTGTTATTTTTACAACGTGCTTTTATTCTTTTTGTTGTTTTTTGCCAGTGCCTCCCGTTTGTGCTCCGACATTGACGTAAATGTTGAGCATTTATTTCTACCTCTCTCTCTCCCTCTCCCCTCTGTCGCTATCTGTATGTGTGTGCAAATGCAAATTCGATCAAGAAACAACGGAATTGTATGTGTCTGCCCCCCAACACCTCCACTATTTAGACACGAACGCGAATCAATTACATTTCGAATTTCCGCATTACAACAGAACTGTTATTTGACCATTTAGTGGCAGTAGTCTGGTTGTGATTGGAAATCATTTAATGTTGGTTTTCGGGCAAACAAAAAAGACCCTGTAATTATTTTAGTTGCTTTTATTGGAGAACCCTGGCAACCCTGGTGCAGTGTTATTATTGCCACTTTGGGGGTAACGGTAAAGTGCGAGTAACCGAATTTCGAAAACAGCTGTTGACTTTTCGTTTCAAAATGAGAAATTCTGGCAATGTTTTTTTGATTACTGAGGGGGCCGTAGTGGTAACACCCCTGTGTCACAGACAGCGATGGCAACCCTGGCAGCGAGCAACCACCACCCACTCGACAACAACAGCAGCAGCTGCAGCAGCGACAACAGAGACACATGCAACCTTGCAGCAGGCAGACACAACGAACAACCCCCACAGTATGAGTGGCAGTATTCTCTCGCTTTCTCGGGCTAGCAGTGGCAGGCAGGCAGGCAGCAACCCTATGACTCTCTCTCTGGTGGCTCGTGCCGTCAGACAGAGAGAGAGAGAGAGAGATGGGAATGCTGATGGTGAGGGAGAGGGTGTCCGAGGTGGTGGCGGAGAGCGCGTGCGCCGAGAACGCAGAGCCGCAAATACAAAAAAAAGCGAAAAAGCGAAAACGAAACGAAAAAAAATAAAGGCAGCCGCCGAAGCAGCAGTCAGACGTAGTTCAGCTTTCCACGACGAGACGACGCGCGAGACGAAACGATATTAATATTCATATTCATGCAATATTCAATAACTATTCAGAAACAGAAACTATTCGCATATTCAAAAAGGGGCAGGCGGCACTCGTAATATATAATTGTAAAATAAACCCCCTCCCCCCTACATAGAAACGAAAGACCACAAACCTCATCGAATTTTTTCCAAGTGCAAAAACGGAACATAGTGACTGCCAAAAGAAAACCCACACACACACTCGCTAGCGTTACCTTTCTGTGTGTGTGTATGTCTGTGTCGGTGTGTGTATCTACAGAAACCAAAATTTTGGTTTTTAGTTTGTTGAATGTTTTGACAGCAGCACCAAAATAAAAAGCTACATTACCCAGAGCTCCACGTCGTCGGGCAAGAGAGAAAAGTATCTACAAGTGCAGGTCCGCCTGGCCATAGGCAAAAACACCCAAAAGAAATTGAGAGAAAATAAGTTTAAAATTTTGTTTTGTTTTTTTCTTACCCCGCCTCCTTGGGTCTGCGTATCCGTATCCGTCTACGTGTCCGTGTCCTTTCCGGGCGGCGTGTCTGTGTGCCACAGAACAGAGGATGTGGCTGGTGCATCTCTGCCTGCCTCTCATTGTGTAATGTGACAGGCAATCGTTGACAAAAACAACAACATCAACAAAAAGTGCACAAAAACACAACAGCAACCAAAAACAAAAAAGTTATGTAAAATAAAATTGTTCAATTGAAAGTGCAACCAAAAAAAACCAAAAGAGGAAAATTAGCATTTAATTGTGCGAAGCAGACAGCCAGCGGCAGATCCCATGCCCCCCATGCCGGCCCTGCTATCCCCCCACCAATCCTCCCTCGAAGCTATATACGACTACCATATAAATCTGAATAATTAGAAGAGAGCAACAATAACAATAACAACAGCAACAGCAACAACAATAACTCACAAAGCGGCCACAACGTAAGCTCCACTCAGGTACTACATATTTAATTGATAATTGAATATAAATATGAGATAAACCCATACCAGATATAAAACTAAATATATATGTTCGTACGAGTCGCCCCCTCATTACTGCTCTTTTTCTCCTCTCTCTCTCTCTCTTTCTTTTGTTTAGTTGTTTTTTGTTTTTCAAGGTATTTGTCGAGAAACATTTAAATATAATTTGGGTTTTGTTGTTGTCTGTTTGTCTTGCTTTTTTGTGGGTTTTTTATGATTCATTAGCTTTCGAAATGTATTCAGTGATTCATTGGATTCACTGGATTCACGGATTTACACTTCCAGCAATTGATCATAGAATCGCGCACTAAAATTAGACACCCCACACACACTCTCCTCCCTGTGGTTATTAATCAATAGTTAAGGTGTTTCGCTTGTCAATTAGCCAGGATGATTTCGGGGGTAGTACTCCCCTAATAAGTAGGTCAACTAATTGGGTGACTGTGGCTGTGGCTGCGGGTGGCTGTGGCTGCGGCTGCAGTAGGCAAATTGTAGAGGAATCTACACATATAGCACTGTAAGGAAAGGCAGAACTAGGAACAGGCAGAGGGGCAGAAATGGTTCAAGAAGTTGGAGCTTCTGCAGGCAAAAACTCATCCTAACTGACCGAGTGGCACTGCTGCATGACGTGCGGAGACAGCAGACGGGAGAAAGGTACGAAACGTGGAAACTACTTGGGTTCTCCTCTGTTCTGTTATCTTCTGTTCCGTTCTATGCTGTCGGTGTTTGATGTTGGCAGCAGGTGATGTGCTGGTGGGACTTTTTTCTTTTCTGGGTTTTTATTTAGTTTTGTTTGCCTTTGGCTCAAAGAAAGCTGTCAGCCACAGAAGAAAAAGAACAACCACAGCAACATCAAAACACCAAGGAGAAGGAGAAGCACAATGTAGAAGGTAGAAGGATAGGCAGAGAAGTAAAGCCAATCAAACACAGTTGGTTTGACTCAATGGCACGTACATTTCACGTTTTATTTTGTATTTGTTGCTCTTTACCTTTTGTTTGGGGTATTTTTTGTTGTTTGTTTTTTTGTTTTTGCTGTTTTGGTTCTTACTAATTTTTTTTGTGATTTATGTCCATCATTCTCCTCTATCGTATCGTTTCGTATTGTATCTATAAATATGTGTAGATGTAGATGTAGATGTACAGTGCGTTTCGAAATTCTAAGCGAGAAGTCTGCTCTCTCCACAAAGGCTGCCACATGCAACATTCAATAGTGTCAGACAGAAAGAGGTATACTCTTTGATTATTTATCGTTTGTGGAGTGATCGTATGTGATCGATATCGATTCTCCTTTCCTAATGGAAGGAATCTATCGTGCAGCTATCTTATACTTTGATTTAGCTACAAGGGGCCTATCGTTGAGTCTAACCGATTGACGATGGACTAAGGAAAGTTCAAACAGAATTTCGATGTCATGGGAAAAGACCAAACCCCAAAAGGAAATCATAAATAATATTCGAATGCAGGAATGAAGGACACGCATCCCACACGCCCAAACACACACATTTTCCACATTCCGCAATAAAGTGGAAAAGGTGAAATCAATATTTGATGGCTTTGGATCGAGAAGGAAGTGGAGGAGGAGGTCTGGGGATACGGGGGATAAGCCATGCTAATTGGAGAGCTCTTTACATCGATTGAGTGACACACGACACACATACAACATTCATGTCACATGCCACATGCCACACTCAACGCAAATGGAAACCTATGCCAAAAAGCTAATCAATTGGAAATCCCTTAGGGAGCCACTGCCCTGCCCTGCCTAGCATTTGTCTCTTTTCGATTTATTGTTTGACTGAAAATCTTACGCGTTTTACGAGTATTAAAAATTGTGTCTTGGATGGATACCTTCTACCATCCAACATACGTGTATTTCCATTTCCCTATTGGAAACATTGATGACTGGATCTGACCAAAAAGTTGTTTGCTTCTTTCGCTTCATTCATTGTTCCTTCTTCTTTGTCTCCCTCTCTGTCCCTCTCTCTTTTTCTGTGTGAGTTTTGTTTCAATGCGTGCCGCTATCGCCTTTTTTGGTCAAACGTCGAACGACGACAAATTCGCTTCATGCCCAAAGCCGGCGACAAAGCTTGAAAAACAAAAAATGAAAAAAAGCATTACCTATTTTGGGCCAATGGCTAATTTTACATACGTACATATATTTTATTTGTGTTTATGTATTTATTATTTCTATGCCGGTGGCCCACAACCCCACCCCCACACTCTGCCCCAGCGTAGGGGGGAACAAAAAGGGGTCTGGGTTTCCTTTTCTTATTCCTAGAAATCTCTTCTCCTAATTGGTTTGGCATTTGTATTTCTCTTGAATATTACCTAATCCTCTTATTTGTGGCGCCTCGTGCCAGTGTCGCCACCACCTCCTCCACCTCCACCTGCCCTGTCCTGCCCTGCCCTGACCCCTTTTCTATTCAATAATACTCCTCGAAACACTTGACGCAAAGATTCAAACGAAAAGCAATCAAAATGTAATCACATCGTTGTGTATCGTTTGTAATTAAGACTCCCCCTCTAACGATTGTTGGGAGTGCTCTTGACATTTGTTGCAGTTCGTGGAATAGTTTTATGGTGCAGTTTTTCATTGGAAAATTAGCGAAATAGAAATATTGAGTCTCTGGCATGGCATGACATTTTCTCTGAAATATTTCAATTTTAGCTGCAATAAGATTTCCAGGAAGCACAGCAGAAACATCTATAGAAATAGCAAAAGCAATAGCAATTGCAGAGGTTGCCCAGTATCCAAAGTTTCCATTTCATGGGAATATTGCATATTGCAGATACATTCTATATTCTGGGGAAACACACAGCCAGCAGCCAGCAGCTAGCACCACCCCACTCCATTCCGTGGGTGTGGATTTTCCTTTGAGACCAGCACTTTGTGGTAGTAAAGCTCCCTGGTATTCAGTGGCACCTATTTTTAGCACAGCCCTCTTTTAGCCATTTGCATCCTGTTTTCAGTCTCATCCACAGCATCCCATCCGATCCCATCCCCCACACACACACATCTTACCCAAAGGCAAGGCAAGGCAAAGGATTTGGGGGTTGGGTTGGGTCTGCTAAAATGAATGAGAGGCATGCCCAGGCACGTTACTCTGCCCACTCGAGGAATCCATCCTCTAGGACCCCTGCTGGAGTTTCTTTTAGCAGATCAGAGCGAGAACCGACGCGACTTTTGAATCAACTTTTGCGCACAGACAAAGACAAAGACTTTGACCCCAAGGCAAACACACACACGGCAAGCAGCAACAGTATGCGTGGGCGCGGTGTATCGCGCCACCTGCCATCACCCACCTGTGCCCCCGTGCCTGTGATTGTTCCTGTTGCCATGTGGCCTGGACATTTGTCAATTCAATTTCTATAAATACACGATACCATACACATACGTATATCCATGGTAGGAGGAGGATTCTGATTGTTGGGGCAATATTATTGCCTCCTTCCAATCGCAGCGGACGTACTCGAACATATTCGTATCTGTATCGCTGTATCTGTATCTCCGACAGTGAGCGCAGTCCTCCTCCCTCGTCCTCAATTCAATTATAAATGAATGTGTGGGACAGCCATGCAGATAGCCGGCCATAGAGGTCGCATAACTGGAGGTGTAGTAGGGGGGAATGTGGGTTGGGGATTGGAATGACCCTGAAATGTTGTCAGGAAAGAAAATTCGATTTTTGCAATAGTCAGTCTGGAATAGTCAGAAAAGAAAGGAGGGAGCACACAGAAGCAGAACTTAAAGAACTTTGCCCCAGGGAGAGTTTTGTGTGTCGTCCAATTAGAGAGAGAGTCCAATTATCACATTTTCCACAGACATATTCCACATGTAAATCCAAGTAGCCACTGCAGTATGTAGCTTCTGTGGCACTTTCTTGTTGGGTTTTTGTCGCTTATTGGTTTTCGGTTACAGGCAGCAAGTGCAACATCCGTGGGGTGGCAGGGCCAGTTTTAAACTCAATTATGACTCATAGTTCCCTGCGGCACTTAAACAGCAACTCCATTCATTCATTCATTTCCTTTCATGTCCAATATTTCTTTCAAAAACCTCTTTTGGGGCACAGCCTTCCCTCTGGCTGAAGGAAGCCGTCTCCTCCTGCATCACAGCATTCAGGAATGGAGATGGGGATGTTCTTGGTTATGCAAATTGGAAACCCAAGAAGGGAGAATGTCAGAAGGACGAATGCTCGCCCATTCAGAGCGCGAATGCATTTTGTTCACTGCAATGGAATGAAATGGAATGCCATTGCTACGCCATTGCCTACTTTCAAGCGCCACCTTTAAGGGCAAACAAGTGCCTGCCCGCTGACACGGCACGGCACGGCCCGGCCCATCCCCTCTATGCTACCCACAGGTGGGGCAAGACCAAGTGAAAGTATACACAAAAAGGAAAGCCATGGTTGGTGGGGTGGCAGGGGCCAGCCATAAAGCATCGAAAAGTAACAAAAGAAATCCCGTAAATGTGTGTGCATGTGTTTTGATGTGCTTGTGTGTGTGCCTGCACTTTTCCGATGCATCCGATTCGGATGCCACCCATCTGGTATTTTTATTTGTAGTACATAGAATTTTGAAGGTCATATTCTACTATCAGTCTAGTATTATTCTAGCAAGAATTTACCTTATTTTTCAGTATGTCTAGTATTTTGTGGTATTATTAATAGTATTTTCTGGTTTTATTTTAGAACTGTTCTATTTATTATTTCGAGAGAGAGAGAGTGAGATACCGCAATAGGGAACTGCCTTACCTTCTGTTGATTATACCTTGGAATGCGACGACATCGTCGTACAAGATGCCTTAATGGAAAAATGCTGGCAATTAGAGCTATAACGGGAATTTATTGAGCCATAGAGAGAGCGAGAAAGAGCAAGAGAGACGGCGACAAAGTGCCAGTATTGTAAAATGCTTTTTAGTAGAAAAGCTGCAACCCGCCAACAAACGACCAAAACGATGGAGAACTTTAATTAAATTTTCCCCATGAACATGAAATTGTTTGCCATCACTTTTCCACGAGCACTAAAAAACAGACACGCACACACACACACTCTTTCCCTTCCGTACTTTTGTTTGCGTGGGTTTTTTCCGTTTTTGTTTTGTTTTTTTATTGTTATTGTGATTTTGCGTTTAATTAAAGTGCCCACAAATGCATGCCAGCACTAGGAGCATTGCAGGGAGATACAGTATCAGTGTTATGCAGGTCAGGCAGATACATTCGACATATCAGACCCGTACCAAAGTATTCAATCCAGGAAATATACGAGAATAGCAGGACAATCTAAGGATATCCTGAATGTTTCTGAATATGTTTTTACTTACATATTTATAAAAGAATTAAAGAACTGCAGAACCATCTGCGTATCTTGAGGCTTCGTTCCGTTTCCCTCTGAAGAGTCTAAATGCAGGGCGTTTGCCCCTTGTTGGTTTTTGCTTTGCCCTGCTTTTCCTCTGCACCTTTCCCCCTGTACACCTCCATACCCCAAACAAATCTGCAACGATGGGGCACTGGGCCGCTGACCTTAATCTGGCTGGCTGGCTGGCTGCGGCTGTGGCTGCCCTGTGCTGCACTGTGGACTCTGCCTTTAGGCGGAGGGGAGGTGCGGGTGCGGGCTGCCAATAAACCAAATGATGATGACACGGATACACAGAAAATGCAAACAAACAGACAGACAGACGGACAGATGGCTTCCTCTTCCGTTGCTGCCTCGAGAGAAGAGAAGGAAGGGAAGGGAAGGGAAAGGAGGGTTCGAGGCTGGGTCCTCAGTGTGCTGTGTGTAGTACCTTTAAGTGAAGCCAAGTATCCATCTATTCACTCCCCTATGCTGCCCTCCACAACGCTGCAATCGGCAATGTGCAATCGAAAATGAAAGAAAAAAAAAAAAAAAAAAATGCCGCAATGAAATTTGTTCCCAAAAAGTGGGTGAAGGTCTCTCTCTCTCTGTCTCTTTCCATCTCTCTCTGTGTGTCTCTGAGTGTCGCATTTTTCTTTTAGTTGCTGCTGCAGTCCACAACTTAATCATTGGGGCATGTGGCACGCAACTCTAGCATCTCTGGCGCTGGCTCTCTAAGTCCGGGCAATGCGGCTCGTGTCGGTAACCAAATGCAGATGCTTTTCCTACTGATTTTCCATGCTGTTTGTTTACCCAGAATCCCCTACCCTACTCTTGCTTGAAGCTTGTCTGTGGTTGTGATTCTGATGGGTTTTCCGTGAAAAATGCACACACTCTGCTCCCCTTCCCCCTCCTCCCCCTACTCCTCCCGCGCACACGTTGCCGTTGCGCAACACTTTGAAATTCATGCGAAATTCGAAAACAATCGACAGACCACACGTGTGCGAGGATTGGCGTAGTTTAAGGATTATGGCGAAAGTGCAAGGAATCCGTGGGAATGAAATTCCGTGGAATCTCTCTGTAGTTTTAATGGTGCCTCACGCTTCACCAACAGTTACCAAAGCTACCACTCTGAGAGGGAACTCTTGCCGCAAATTGGATTTCCCAGAAAACTACTCAATATAATTGGATGGTTTGGAGGGGTAGAACTACTATCAACTTTATTTATTGTTTGGATTATTCAACTAACCTTCAACTAAACTTCAACTTCAACTTGTTTTCGTTTCGCTTCTTTTCCCACAGGGTGGCTATCCGGCGCGGCTGAAGAAAGTCCTGATTGTGACGGCGCCGCTGTGGTTTAAGGCCCCCTTTAAGATCCTGCGCCTGTTCGTGCGCGAGAAGCTGCGCGAGCGGGTGTTCACTGTATCGGTGCCGCAGTTGGGCCTGCACGTGCCGCGCAAGGCGCTGCCCCTGCATCTGGGCGGCACGCTGGAGATCGATCACGCCACATGGTTGCTGAATTGCCGCCAATCGATGACGAATCGTGAGGACGAACTGCTTGCCAATATCACAGTGGGTGTCACAGGTGTGGCAGCTGTGGCAGCAACCACCAATGGCAGTGGCAGTGCAACTGCTGCTGCTGCTGCAACCATCATAAGTGCCGTCCATCAGCTGGCGGACAACAACACCACTGTGGTGACTGTCAGCAATGGCGAGGGCAACGATGCCACCGGCATGCTTGTGGCAGGCTCTGTGGGCAGCATAGAGCCCAACGAGAACATCACAATCAATGGCCTGAGTCCCAGCCATCGCGGCGGCGGCAGTGCTGCCACTGGCGGCGGCGGCACATCACCCCTCAAGCTCAACACCAGCGGCGTTCCCTTGGACAGCAATGCCCCAGAAGCCAACACAGGAGCTAACACCAACACCATCACAGGAGCAGCCGTGGCAGGTGGCGCGGTACGGGCCACGGGCGGCCCGGGTGCTGGAGCCACCAACGGCGGAGAGTTCTGGTCAGAGAATCCACCCAGCAGCGCCTCGTCGGGCTTCAGCGATGACGACAGTCTGGCCGGGCAGGAGGGCGACCCCAAGCCCATCGAGCAGATTGTCCAGATGGTGAAGCAGCGGGGACGCCACGGGCTCGTCAAGGAGTATGCGGACATCAGGAACCGGACGCCCGATGGCACCTTCCTGCATGCGCGGTGAGTGTGCTTCGATGACTTCGATTGCTGCAGCGATAACTGATTTCCATCGATTAATTTTCGCAGAATGCGCGCAAACCTGACCAAAAACCGTTACACAGATGTCCTCTGCTTCGATCACAGTCGAGTGGTGCTGGCACACGAGGACGGCGGCGAGGAGCTGTCCGATTACATAAATGCGAATTTCGTCGATGGCTATAAACAGAAGAATGCATATATTTCAACTCAAGGTGCGAATGAAATGCCCCCGCAGCCTGTAGCCTGTAGGCTTTTATTTTATGTCTCTGTGTCTCTCTCTTGCAGGTCCATTACCAAAGACATCCCATGACTTTTGGCGCATGATCTGGGAGCAACATTGTTTAGTTATAGTGATGACAACGCGCGTGATGGAGCGCGGACGTGTGAAATGCGGCCAATACTGGGAGCCGACTGAAGATAGTTCCTTAGAGTACGGCGACTTCCATGTGCGAACACTTAGCGTTGAGTGCAACGAGGACTATACGGTTGCCTCGTTGGAATTGAGAAACATAAAGGTAGGAGAACACAGAAGACAGCATGCCACTGCAACTATAATCGCTTATCTGTTTTTTTCTTTTCTCTCTCCATCAGACTGACGAAATTCGCAATGTCTCACATTGGCAGTTCACCAGCTGGCCGGATTACGGAGTACCCAGCTCGGCCATGGCCATGCTCAACTTCCTCCAGAAGGTGCGCGACAAGCAGGTGGAGCTGGTCGATGCTTTGGGCGATACCTGGGCGGGACATGCGCGCGGTCCACCGATTGTGGTGCACTGCAGTGCTGGTATCGGGCGTACAGGTGTGTGTCCATATATACTCGTGTTTCCCCCGTGCAGATCTTCATTTCGTTTTCTGACGCTTCTGTTTTCCTGCAGGAACATTCATCACTTTGGACATTTGCATATCGCGTCTGGAGGATGTGGGCACGGCGGATATACGCGGCACCGTGGAGAAGATACGCTCGCAGCGCGCCTACTCCATCCAAATGCCCGATCAGTATGTGTTCTGCCATCTGGCCCTCATCGAGTATGCCTACTCGCGTGGCATGCTCCAGACGGTCGATCTGGCAGGCTTTGATGAGCGCGAACCGGACTCAGAATAGAGGAGGAGCACAGCAGTAGGGAAGGAGCAGCAAATAGCAAATAGAAGAGGTGCGGAAAGGCGCTAAATAAACAACGGAACGACAGAGCGACGGACACGAACACGCAACACACACAAATTGTATACAGATTAAATTTATGTTTCTATTTTTCAAATTTGGAATTGTAATTAGTTTTTCGTACTTCGATGTTTGTCCTGAAAATATATATGTGAAAATTAGGAGAAAGGAAGGGAAGGGAAGCGAAGCGATAGAGAGAAGGAGGAAGACCGGAAGAGGAGTAGGCAGAGTAGAGTAACCAATTTACGTTAATGGACTATTTTTTTTTTATTATTATTATTACTCTAATTATTATTATTATTATGACATACCAATGCTATAGCCGATGTATAGCGAAAAAACACACACATTTATAAATATATACATACATTATTTAAATTAAATTAAAACTAAATGAAAATGAAACAACAAATAGCTAAAAATAAAGAAACAAACAATTAAAAAATAAACAACAAGTAAAAACAAACGAAACAAAACAAAACAAAAAAACAATAAAGCCAGGAAAATAAATCCACAGGAAAGATAAATGCCCGAAGAGAAAGTTAACTAAACTGTGGATGAGATGAGAGCAAAGGAGGCATGAGAGAGTACAACGAAGGCAAAGGACGCAAGGAGAGCAAGCGAGTAGATCCGTTGATCAGCCACCAAGAAAAGCAAAACCGTCCGGAGCAAAAAGGGCAAACGCAGAGTCAATACCGCAACTGAAGTGGAAACGGAGAGGAAACAAATACGAACACGAATACAGAAGAACGTGAACCATGTTTTTTTTTTGTGCATTTCTTTATATGCAAAAATTTCCTACAATCAACTATGAAGCTGAGGCCCCTTCCCCAAGGAGCAGCAGCATATAACTTATATATATAGCATGCGGTATGCTATATACAGCATATAGAAATATACCATATATATACACGCATATAGTGAAAGGGAATAGGAGCAGATTTAAGCATTGTTGTTCAATGTTGTTGCATACCCCCAGACAAATAGCCCCAAAAAGTAAGCAGGAACGCAATACTTCTCCTGCAGATGTTGCCACCTTCCCCACGACCCACAGTTCTCTACCCCGTTTTCCCCCGTGTCTATCCCCCCCCCCCCCAAACAGCTGTTAAATGTGTATTCTTTTTTTATTTAACATTAGTTCTTTTTTACGACAAAATATTTATATACATATATAGAGCAAAACAAAAACAAAACAAAAAACAATTGCAAGTAAAATTGTAAATTGCAGGCGAGTTTGTAGTGAATTTTACTAAACAATACAATTTACCAACTAACGAAAAAAAACACACACACACAGACACAGACACAAAAAGAGAATTTTAGATGAGGAAAAGACGTTTCGCATATAAAGAAAAGAGCAGAAAAATATATAAAGAATTTTGCCTTCTTTCCTACGCTTTTCATATGCCAAGTGAGTCCGGAATCCGTGATCTGAATCTGTATCTGAATCCGAATAAGCTACAACGGAGACGGATGCAGTAAATGGAAAGGAAAACCAAAATGAACATATTTTGTATTACTTTTTTAAATAACAAACAAAATTGATATCTATATAATAATAAAATAAATATTGGTTGGTTGTTGTGTGTGTAGCCGGAACCAAAACCAAAATCTAAGTCGAATGGCAGCTTTCTTGAACTAAACAAAAAAAAAAACTAAAGAAAAATACAAGAATACAAATGGAAATATTAATGTGTAATATTGTGTGTAAATGCATTTTCTCTGTGCAAAAAGTATTATAACATATTTATATAGTATATAGATGCATATTTATATATAAAACGATGGAGAGGACACAAAATAGATGGAGGCAACTATTTTTTTTTTTCATTATAAATGTACTATATGCATACAGTATTTTTTGGTGCGAATTTAAACAAAATTAAAATATACGAGTATCGCAAAGGTATACAATCGTAAACTTTGTTGGCTGCACTATGCCTTCCCCACACACAAACACACAACACACCAGTTCATAAAAACACACACTCATAAAACATGTATATCATTAGAATTGTAAAAGCTGTGATCAAACCCCGAGAAAAAATTATAAATGGAAAAGCGAGCAGAATGAAGTACAGATAGAAACCGAAATTTATGCAAAAAGATTATCCTCATCCACAATCGCACACACACAGCCAGACAGCCAGACAGACAGATAGAACAAAGAACAAACATTGCATACTCATATGTATATGAAAGTTAATATTATATACTATATAACAAAGATATAGTATCTGCATATGTACTTTACTCACCACAGAACAACTTTCAATTCTTTCAAAGGCCTTTTCCGAGGGAAACAAAATACATACATACTACTCGTAACCGTAACCGTAACCGTAAACCCCCCTCCCCGAGAAGAAGCTAGTACGATGAATATGCTATGAATATTCCGATCCCTACCCAATCGTAAAATGCTATATATTTTTATAATGCTTGAGACAGTAAAGAAAAAACCCCATACATACATACATATATACATATAGTGCATAATCCAAAAACCAAAGAGAACACGACACTTTATATACATACATACGTACTTGTATGTATGTGGAGGTGAGCATGTACTCGTAGATAAGTATGTACTACCATATTGTATTTTTTGTAGGAGAAGGATGTCTCCCGAGGAGTCGGTGGACGAATGAATGAATTTATTTAAAATGTATCCACGTATCTTACGGATATTTACACACAATCAAATGTGTAATGTAAAATGAAAATTAGCAAAATTTCTTCAAGTGTAATGTAAAATGTAGCTAGAGTTACGAAAAAGCCCTTGTTTTCCGTTCGATATTGATTACTAGCTTAGTGTACGCGCAACCACCTCATCCCATCCCTCCTCTGTTCTCTAGTACGTACTCGACTCCCCCGATGTGTTGCATGCTTTCTGAAAGCTTCTGCTGTGCACACACGGATACACACACACACACACAAAACACACAAGGACATACGAAACCAGATCGATTGATCCAGCCCACCCTTAATCAAATCTTAAAGAGATCTATCCACTAGCATCTATCTACCCACTTACCTTTATTCTCTCTGTCGTCACTCTCCCAACACACTGAATACTTGCATATTGCATACATAAATACATACATATGTACACCCAAATATGCAAATACGGATAGGGTTAGGTACTCACTAGCCGACTAGCCGAAGACCATTTATGTACTTGTACTTCCATTAATCCCCCAGCTCAAGACTTACGCGAGACACTGTACATACAAACGCGCGGCCCAGCAGCAACCAGGCTGCAAAGATCTACAATATACATACATGCCCCACACACACCAGACACACAAGGAACTCTGAGCCTAGAGAAATGGTCGCATAATATGTAGGGGCATAGGCATATACATATACATACATATGTATGTGCTATGCCACCATTTCACACAACAAGAAAACCAACTGAAAATTGATGTATCTGCAAATTGCATTTTGCAAAAGAGAAAACCAAAAGAAAATTGTGGATAAAATATATAGAAAACGAAGCCAATTTGTTTGATTTTTCAAGGGACATGGTTGAGGAATATCAAATATTATGATACTCACAGAAAGGCCGCTGTTTAGCCAAACCAAAAACTTAATGCTAGTCCTCGCTCAGGGCAAAGGACATCGGAGGTTTGTAGGCCACGGAGTTGTCCAAGTCGGACGAGAAATGGCGGAGTTCGAGCAATAAAATTTCAAATCGAAATATAGCATAAACAAATAAAACCAATATTTTAATGCAAAATATAGCGGCGCTATATTGCGAGCAAATAGGCCAGAACGTAAGGATGCAGACTGTCGATCGGCATCCAGAATCATCGAATACAATGCTCCAATGTTCCCACGGTCGCCGCAACGCGTAACACTAGATACAGCAGACAATATCATTTTTATCCTTGGTATTCTGCCGATCACGAGAAGGCGCTGCACACCCTGATCGGACCTCAAGTAGCGGAGCTATACCGATTAATTAAAAATATGCTTAAAAATAACACGAAGCACTACTACGCCTCCACAACAATCAGCGGTCAAGTTCTCGAATTAATCTTACTTATCTAGTTCAAGAAATACGCGGTGATCGCGGCAGCGTTACTGTGCAAAGAGTAAAACTTTTGTTGTACCAAAATCAACAAATCATTTAAAAATAAAATGCAATTTTACTATGAATGAAATAAACCATAAAAAGGGGACACGGGTTTGCTTTTGAAGTAAAAGGCTCACATTTATTTGTTTATAATTATAGTTAATTTGTTCATAAATACACGCACATTAATAATAATAATAATTCATTAAAACACATTCGTCGTTTATCAATATAAGTATTTCAAAAAGCGTTTCTCTTTCTCAGCTTCTGCTGCTGTTCTCTGTCTCTTTCTCTTCTGCTGTCTCTCTTCCAATCATCATAGCCAGCAGCTCTCTCTCTCTCTATCTCTGTCTGTCTCGTCCTCGTTCCGTACTCAACTAATGCCAAAAATACATTTTAAGAAATCACCTTTTCGTTTGCTCTTTGCTTTTCGATCAATAATAATCCCAAACAATTGTTTCTCTTGTTTCATTATTTGTTCAATTATTTAGCTAAATGTTGAATGGTTTGTTGTGTTGAGTTTCTTGTTAGATTTATACTCGTAATAATCGGTATTATTATTGTTTAAATTGTATGCGTCGAATGAACCAATAAAGCCAAAGCAACGCACTGGACCAATAGTCAATCATCTTTGTTTGTTGGCAAAACAGCAGCCAATTCGTGTATATATATTATGCCCATACTCATATAGATCCCCGATCCGGGGGCTCCTCTGTGCGCGTGTCCTGGCCAGAGATCTAAATGTTTCCAGCACACACACACAAATTGTGGAAACGCCCTTACATTATGTAGTTTGGGGGGCGGGGGTTGGGGATTTCGGGTCGTGTAAATCTAAAAACAATTTACGTACTTTTTGGGTTAAAAGGAGTAAAAGGATTAATGTATATAGAAGTAATAACTAACATTCCTAGACGCTCCTCAATGCAATCCTCCATCTGTAATGCCTGAAAGGAATGCCACCCATCATCTTCTGGGGAGCGCTCTTGAGTTCTCGCGGAATTAAGGCTAAGGAAATTACAACATTACAAGCTAGTTAAGTATTGGCATAGAATTGCTCTCTCTCTCTCTCTACCTTTCTCAGCACTGTGTCTCTTTGGGGGAATGCTACTGCGTTGGAGTTTCTTTCTGCAAGAGCTTGCTTTAATCTCTGCTTAGGGGCTGGGGCTGGAAATTTGTCTAGGGGCAAAGTCAAGCGTGGGACTCTTAGGTTCTAGGGGGGTGTCTCTGGTTCGTGTGTATAAATCTTAGGACTAGTGACTGGCGGCGCTGGCGGCAAACCTTTGCTCTCTGCTCTTGAGGTAACTTCAATTCAGTTGCAATTCAATTCAGTAAACGGCAAACGAAGGCAAAAGGGTCTACGAACGGGGGTGCTTGGGAGATGCTGTCTGGGGGGTGTCATGGGGCTGGGATCGGCATCCCTGTGGAGGGGGAATCCTATAAATAACTACAGTACAATAACTAACAATATAACTAGGCAAGTTATAAAGAACTTCTAAAATCAATATAAAGCGCTTCGGAATGCTTGGGGCTGGGGGCGGGGGGTACTCGTGGTGTAACAATGGGGAGGGGAAGGCAGGCAATGGATGGATGGGGAGGGGAATATCACTCGGAGGAGAGCCCCTCCTCTACTCGATGCCGAACGTGTTGGTTTCCTCGACGGCCAGCAGCAGCTTCTCGTAGAGCAGCTCCGGTGTGGGATAGGGCGGCAGGTCCAGCCGGTTGAAGCAGGTGTGGGCACGCGGCAGGGCATTCGGCTTGCCCCACTTCTCGATGCAGAAACGACGCGGCCCCGTGGAGCCGCGCAGGGCCGAGAAGCCCTCGTACGGGATGCTGGAGGTGCCCGTGACGAACTGCAGCAGGCGCAGCCGCTGCTCGTTGCTGAACCGCTCGATCACCTGCCAGAACCAGACGATCACCTGGTGGTTGTCGTGGTAGCCCGATCGGTACTCTGTGTTCAGGCGCCAGTCGTTGGTGTCGATTTCGGCGGTGCCGGCGATCACCAGCTCCAGCTCGCGGGCATCGAAGACGGAGACAAGGCGCGAGTCGACCACTTCGTAGAAGCCGCGCACCAGCGACTCGGTCTGCTCCTGGACGCCACGCTCCAGCCGCCACTTGATCATCCGCTCCAGATACTCCTTCTTGTTCTTCTCGTTGACGATCATGTTCTTGCCGCCCGGCTTCAGCTCCCGCTCGACGACGCGCCCCAGCAGCTCCTCGGTGACGCAGAAGGTGAGGCCCAGGTCGACGCCCGTGCCGATGTCGTTGTCCCGAATCCACTGCAGCGACTGGTGGAACTCGTTGTCCAGCGACTCGAGGTCGCTGAGGGCCACCGGCAGCCGCAGCAGCGCCTTGTAGAAGGGGCGCGTGAAGAAGGCATCCAGCAGATACTGGTGGACGAGGGCCAGGCCCAGGACGCGGCCGCTAAAGCGGAACCAGTCGTGGCAGTTGTCCACGAACGCCGACAGCGGCGACACCTGCACAGTGTACGTGTCGTTGGCCGAGTACTCGAACAGGCCGTAGTAGGGATTGAACAGCTCCCGCGACAGCAGGAAGAAGAACTCGCGCGACGGCCCGCCGTAGTCCAGGCCCTCCTCAGTGTCCCACAGCACAGCCAGGCGTCCGCGCTGCAGATCCTTCTTGTTGGCGGACATTATCCGACGGAAGGCATCCTCCAGGAGGTGGCTGCGACGAATGTGTAATCTGTAAGGGAGGCGGCTCGCTGTTAGATTCTTGCCAAGATTTGCTTTCGGGTTGTTTGGGATAGAACACTTACTTGAGCTTGTGCGGTCCCTGGCCGTAGCCCTTGGACTCCAGTTTGCGGTAGAAGCTGCGCAGCTTGGCCTCGAAGTCGCGCCGAAAGGGCGGCGGCGCACGCTGCGGCATCCTCGAGCTGAGCACCGGCGAGCCCTGTGGACTCCGCTCTTCAATAGGAACATAGCTCATGATCTCCTGCTCGAACAGGCTGTGGCGAAGGAAGAGTAGAAAGAGTGTGAGTTGAGGGAGGGGTTGATAGTATTTATAGATTGGTGGTGCCATAAATCTACTTCCACACGCGACTGACGTCATTCCCCAATGCTTCAATGCTTCAATGGCCCAATGCCAGCGGGCAGGTGGTGCCTGGAGGTGATGCAATTGATTGCAAGTGGAGCCTCGTTTATGGATGCTATGCCCATGTGCTGTGTGTGCCGACCACTAAGCCGACAATTGATTAGCTGGCAAGCAAACACTCGACCAGGAGAGGAGTGCGCGGATGGCGGAGCAGATAAAATTCTGTTGCACTTCGGGGATACTCCCATCTCAAGGACCCACAACAGGCGGCAGAGTGGGAGCTGCTGCAAAGTTAGATTTCTGCTTAAATTCATCGCATGTGTGGCTGGCACGGCGGCCCAACCTGCCCCCTCCATGCAACTAAATGAATGACAGAATCACTCCAAAGAATTCATTCAGCAATGAAATCATGACCAACAGAGGCGAATGGGGTCGAAAGAGCAAGTGATTTGTCATAGGAATTAATGTATTCCCCGCACATTTGCATTTTCATTCATCAAGGAGACGAGCACCCATATAGTGGCCATAGAGAGCTATCAGAATGGCGTGAGGTAGATGCAGGGTCCAGGAATGAAGGTTCTTCAGGGATGATTCAGAGTCGGAAATGCTCCCTTTGGAACCACAAAGCGGAAGAATCAATCTGAATCGGTGCAATCGATCGATGGCCTTCGCTGGTGGCCACAACAGACAGTTGGGAGCTGCGGCCTTTTGTGCCGTTCTATCGATTGGTGTGAATTATTATTAGCAGCAACTAATACAGAATGGAATGGAATGGCATGGCATGGCATGGAGTATCGATCTATCTGTCTGTCTATCTGTCTATGAGTAGTATTCTAAGTAGCCAGTAATCCGTAATTTAAATTGCTGTTTTGTTGCGCCTTTTGCTTCCACTTTGGCCTTCAACTTGAAATGGAAAATTGGCCAATTAATAACGAAATATTATGACGGTCAACCGCATATCGGCGGGGAGTGGGGCATCGCATCGGTGGGGAGGTGGGGCGGTGCGCTGTCTGAGAGGGGTTGCTGCGGTGGCCCAATAGTGACAACAGTTTTGCGTGCAATTATCGCCCCTCGGAAATGACTAATTTCCAAATTGGAGCTGCCTGCCACTGCTGCCACTGCCACTGCCGCTCCGTTCTCGTTCTCTCATTAATATTGCTCATTTTTGGAAATGGAAACTGATCAATTAATGAGGGGGGTCTATGGCGCATAAATATATCTGCTAGAGCTTTGGCTCGGGCTATGGCTATGCCCCCGTGTCAAATTACTTTTAAATTGAATGAAATTTTTACAAATTATTGGCAACTGAAAACAGCAGGAAGCTGGAAATTAACGCCAATCTAAATAGAAATGAAAGCCAAGTAGCCAAAAATAATCGCACCAAAACATTGAATAAAAAATGTTTGCGTTTTTAAACGCGCCCGCGCAGAGCCATGCGAAAATTGCACGCGTTTTTAATCGCGCCAAAACAGAGGCCTGCGAATTTTGTCTTCGGGTTCTGGGGGTGTCATCATCATTCCTTGCACAAAGAACTGCTGCCTGGCCATTGTTGTTTCTCGAGGGGCAGTGTGCGATAGGGCCACAAGTGGGGCGTGGGCGGTGGGGCGTCGCACTCATGACGGAAGAATATCTACGATGTGGCTATACTACCATAATATCATTAATAAATGTATAACGCAATCACCCATTCGGTCACTGACTTCTTTGGTTGGTCATTAAATGTCCGGGGGGGAGGCGGAAGGGTACTCAAGCATGGATTTAGTTTGCGATAATCGATGGGAGGCCAGAAACTTTAAATGAAACCTAAAGAAGGGATAGTTGGAAGTGTGCAAAGATGAGAATGATCTCCAAAAACAAGCGTAATATTACGAGCGGAATAGACGTGCAACTTGTTGCGTCTGGTCCCAGGTCCCAGCCCTACCCAAATATGTAATGAATCCCCCATCAGTATGCTGTCTGGTTTTAGAACATTTGGAACATGATTGCCATTAAGGGATTTCAATAATATGTGTGTAAACAAAAGAGAGAGAGAAAAAACACTTACGGCTCCCACATGTGGAAGTTGTAGACAAACTTTGAGAAGAGACCCATTTGATGGGCCTGGCGGGTTTTTGGGTTGTAAAACCCAAATGGATTCTCAATTAGCGATGCACTAAATCCACCAAAAAAAAATAAACACCAACAACAACAGCAACAACAGCAGCAACAAAAAAGTAACACACGCTCAGAAAACACTTGGGGCAAAAACTTTACTAAAATCAATTTCCAATTTCACGATATTTGATATTTGATACACGGAAGAGGCAGACGACGGCAGGCGACTGATTTCGGGCTCTGTTTGAACTGCAGCAGTCCCCGACCGACCGACCAACTCTGGACTGTGGGTGGTGGCTGGCGGCGTCGATTGGGAGTGGGTTTGATAAGCTGATAAGCGAACGGGGCGAACGGGGGAGAGGGAGGACTATGATAATGCAAGCGAGCCTTAACCCATTTCGGCACTCTGCTGCCCCGAGTGAGTGAGACAGAACTTCCACTGGCTGGGCTCTGAGCGAATCAGAAGAGTTATCTGAGAAGTTGCGACAGCAACCTATACTGTGGGGGAAGGGGCAAAACTATAAAAACTAAACTATAAGAACATTGTTGCAACATCCAATCGAACGATTGACCAACCCCCGAAAAATACAGTAACAAAAACCCCTGATTAGGAGCCTCAAAAGGAAGGAATGCCACAACAATGTAACATGAAGAAACCACTTGAATCGAATCCGGCGGGTACCGATTGATATCTGAAATGAACTCAAAAATGTTCGGGCAACTGGAAACTGCGGATACTGGATACTGGGCAACAAAAATGTAGCATAGAATGAGTGTAGGTTAGGGGATTGTACCATCACATCAATCTGGGGAATGGGCAATTTGCTGGAATTGTTTACTCGGCATTCCATTTGCTATTCCATTCCTGTAACCCTAGAGATGAGTACCTCCCTCCCACCCCTGCAGGGGCCTGTCCACCCGAGAGCAACAGTTCTTCGCGTCTGGTCTATGAGAAGTGAGAACGTGGGAATGGAATGGGAGCCGAGAGTACATCGCTAGAACTCGATCCACGCCTTCGGATACAGTGGCCCGCCAAAAAGTGCAGAGCATACGGAATCGCTCTCAATGGAGCAGTGATGCTGGGGGGCAGCTTTACGAGGGAGCCAATGGAGGAGGAAGAGATAGTCAACAAAAGTCGGATGCAACTGACGGACAGGATGTGGATATATATACATACGTATGTAAGTATGTCTGTATGTTGTTTTGCATGCCCAAGCAGTTATGAGATACAGATACAAAGGAACACAATGCGATGTATGTAAATTCACGATTCGGTGGGAACATTCCGAAGGGATGGAAGAGCGAAGATTCTTGGAAGAGTGCGCTTCAATTAGACGGGGATAGGGCGGGGACCCAAGTCAATACAAATATCATTAAGCTTCTGTTTTCTGTTTCTTTTTGTATGGGATACTTTGCGGAAAAATATTTGTTTATATTTATTATCTATTTATTTATATTCCCTGGGGGATGGATGGAGCAAGCTTTGGCAATGAAAGAGTTCTGTAAGAACTGCGTTTCATATGACACTTTAAGGCAATAATCGTACCTGATACGACGAACCATTCATTGGGACACGCACAGAACAGGAAGGGTGTGCGATTGCCTCGACAGGACGAACGCTTCAACTGATGCCGTTTCTACGGAATGCACAAATATTCAGACTAAAGGCTTGTGAAATATTCATTATTGGAGGAACTTCCACAAAGTCGAACTTAACTTGCAGCCAAAGCACATTTAATGTGCTAACAGTTATTCTCCTGCATCCTAGCTGCAACATGAACCGAAAGCCGAGGAAGCTTTTGAAAGCTTCAACCAAACAGAAAGAAAAATAAACACGCATCATCGCATTACAGAACAGAGCGTGGATCATCCGCCTCACCTCATCCTCAGCACATGTACATGTACATGTACAAATGTATGTAATCTAACGGCGCATTTACACACACCTCAAACGTCATACAACAAGAATGATGAGTAAACCCAGCACGGGGATTCTAGGGGTTAGGTGCAAGGCAAAGGGGGGGCTAAGGTAAGGGTAGATGGTTGGCTGGTACTTACACGGCCCACACGATGTAGGCAGCCTTCGATAGAAATCCCATTTTGTTGCGCTCGCAAAAGGTTGAAGCACTGAATAGTTAACCATTCCGTTCACCTGGGATCGAGATCTCCAGGATATATTTTCACAACGGAACGGCACACACACACAAACACACGCAAACAATCTGTGGATAACGGTGAATGCACTGCACGGAATATAAACAGTTTTTGGGGGTGGGATTGGATCGTCGGGATCGTCAGAACGACCTGCACGCGCTTTGACAGTTGGAACAGAAATGCTTCTGCCGCTTTGGCTGCTTCTGTGGATTGAAAGCTACGCAAATCGAACGCTGAACGTCGAACGGCACGGCGTACGTCGCATGGAGCGGAGCGGAAGAGAGAGCGAGGCGCGAGCCAAAGCAAACGGAACTGAACCGGCGTTGGTTTTAGTTGGGGAGTCATAGATAAAAGAGACACACAGAGACCCCCTAAGCCCAGGCAGAGTAGAGTTTACTCTCGCTTTCTGTCGGCTCCCGGCGAGAGAGGGGTGGCTTTATGCTTTTCTGGCTGCTGCTGCTGCTGTATTGCGCTCTTCTGATATGATATGCTCCTTCGGATACGACTGCCTGTCAACTGCAGAATGGTGGCGGCATTTTTCCCACCGCCCAGCCAAAAAATATGAAACGAAAATTAAATTGAATTTAGGCGGCAAAGAATATTATTGAATTATTTTCAGTTTTTGTTTTGGTCTGCTTGCAGTGCGAGCGAAACAAGACGATCGATCGATAGATCGGTTAGCAGCGTTCGCGAGTGCAGCGCGCAGCCGAAGACAAAGCAGAATCAGAATCTGCCGAAGTTCTGACGCCTTCGTTGGCGCAGAGGCGGCAGTGCACGCCACTCTACAGTGGGGCTGCCTGGCAGCGGACCATCGCATAAACGAAGGGAGAGGGAGGCCAAGAGAGAGCAAAGATCAGGGGGTAATTATCTAGCGCCAGTGTGCCCGCTGCCGTCAGCTGTCGCCGGCATGACACGACCCGTTCTGCCTCTCTCTCTCTCTGGCTCTGTCTCCTGACTCACCACCCACGAGGAGTGCACTCAGCTGAGAGAGCAGAGCAGTGCAGAGCAGCGGCAGCGGCTGCATGGCAGGGCAGTGGCTAGCCTCTGTGTGAGTGTGTGCGTGGCGTTGGTCATGGTCAAGGCATGTTAAATAGAGGGTAAAGGCAAGTGCATAACACAAGGGATTTCTTCTCAGACTGCCCCCACCGTCCATTTAATATACTTTGGCCATGTTTATGCTTGTAATTGTTCGCTGATCATCGCTTAACACAGCGGCGGCCACCACGCCCTGCATCAAGCACGCCCCAAAACGGAAGCCACAACAGACAAGCAGACAGACACAGGCAGACAGAGACAGACAGACGCATATCACTGTTCACTCTGTGTGCTTCCAAATTGTATCCAACTGCACGCATGCGCGCGCGTCCGTCGACAAAAACCCAATGAACTGTAAACAATCAACAGAGCAAGGGCCACAAGAAAGGAACGCTGCCGCGGGTCGAGCTTTTAGATGCCCTAACCCAACAGCTGAGCCCATCCACTCTCCAGAGCAGCCATTGAGGATAGCCCATGGCTCATGCCTGTAAGGGAACTCTCACACGAATAGTGGATGGACTCTGCTTAAGGTTGAATATTCCGCGTTTTGTGCTTTGCAAACATCTCTGGCCAGAAGATAAATACCCGCTTAATGGAAGGGTATAACAAAGACGAAAGTCTCCTTCTACGGGTCAAATTTGAAACACAAATACGAACGTCAACTCCATTTCCATTTCCAACTTCCCGCAACTGCGGCAGCCAGTAATAGCAAATTACTGAAACTTGTCAACGCTTCAGCGAAGTTCAATGATGATGACGACACTGCCTGCCCTGCCCTGCCCAGCCACACCCCCACTTTCTGGACTTGTGTGTGGAGCCGGCACCGCAGCTAAAGTTGAGGCCGGAGTCTTGAAGTGGAGGGATACTCGAATTTGTGCCCCGTTTGGCCAATAAATTATGGTTGATTTGGAATTTGGAATTGGGTTAAATTTGATGTGTGTGTGTGTGTGTGTGCTGGGTCGGCGAACGGGGGATTAGTGTGGTTAGATGGAGATGCCCCCTGTCCCGTATTTATGGGGCAGCAGCCAGCTGCTGCTTTGCCCCTGTCTCCGATGTCCGAGTGGGAGGCGTGGCGGCGTCTGAAAGTGGAATGTCCCACCATAAAGCAATCAACAGATCAGAAAATCCTAAACTCCAAACCCCAAAAATATATCCCAAAATTCCTCGCCCGCAAACCCAACACCCTCTCTTTTTTTTCGTATATACGAACTCTGTTTATTTAGCTGCGAGACGAGGCGAGACAAGAGTACGAGCTACCAGTATTTATGCATCGTTTTTCTGGTAATTCATATTCACAAATCATCACAAATGATAATTTAGCCAACTGGCGAAATGCGAGGGATAAACAATAAACAAATCCGAGTGTATTTATACCTATACCCATAGGTACCCATAGGTATATGCACATGTACAACCGATACGAGACACGAGATACAAGATACTATCGTGTGGTACTCTCGGGTATTTGCTGACTCTTAGTCGTCGCTTATTAATTGCTCATTGAGGCGCAGACAGGCACAGTGGAAGAGACAGTGCAGAGAGTGAGAGAGAGTAGGGGGTCAGGCGGCAGAAAAAAGTCCAACAGAATACATATCGGAATATGTGAGTAATAGGAGAGCCGAATGCAGATTGTCTGAGTATGTCACGATATCCAACACGAATAGAGATCGGAAAGAGAGTGAAACCTAGCACATACAGTGGAATATCTCTGGAGTGGAAATCGATACACAGGAGTTGTTTTTTTTCCTACATGCAGCTGCCCCAGAAAGTATGCTGCCACAAGCTGCCCCTCTGTAACTTCCATGCGTCAATTTCCAGCTTCAAGCGAATAATCAAAACTCCCACGGCTCATGCCACATTACGCTGACATTGCTGCATGGGATGTGTGTGTGTGTGGTGTGTGTGTGGGGGAGGCAATGAAGCGCGACATTTGGGCTAATTGAAATTGAAATGCAATTAAACGGCTCAATCGGTATCCAAATCGGAATTGGAAATGGCTGGTAAGCTCAGATTTAGATTTTAGATTAAGATTAAGGTCAATAAATTCAGGCGAATGGCCCGAATGCAGCGGCGGCAGTTCCCCAATATTTGTGGTCGAAGTTGAATTTAAGAATTCGTTTTTAAAAGAAACACACGCCCAATTAGACAATAAACACAGCACTTGCATTGCACGGAGTGTGAGGGAGGGGGGTAGCATGAATTAACCTTGGCTGTGGGCTTTGCTTTGCTTTGGATTGCCTGCCTTTTGCCTGCCCGTTTGGAGGTGTTGTTTGATGCTTTGGAAAATTAGCCAACAACCTTCGGCCACAATTTTCAAAAGCAATTAAACATGCGAGTGCGAGTACGAGTACGAGTGCATGAGTGGCAGTGGCAGTGGCATGAGTACCATGAGTTTTATGAGTACAATACATCAGAGAAGCACTCAAGCAGGACCGCCGCTGCTGCACCACAACGACACCCAGCAGCAACAACAAATCGATCAAAGCCAAACGAAAACCAAACCAAACCAAACCAAATTCAAAATCAAAGCTAGAACCAAATCAAGACAATGACGCACCACTCCACCACTACAATGCATGCAATTTGCAGGCCGCCAGGTGGATGTCGGCTGTGGGGAACCTTCGCCAAGTGCAGGTGTAGTTGCAGGTGGAGGTAGATGCGGATGCATTTGCGGGTGCGGGTGCGTCACTCATCAGCTGTAGACCAAATCGGGGCTTGAGCTTTTGTGGTCTTTGGCAATAATTCATTGAACTTAGATCCAAAAATATTTCATCTGCCTTAAGGGCCGCTCCCAAACGGATCGTACGAAAGAAAGAAAAACAAAAATACCTGAGATATGCACAGACTCAACTTTTACTTAAATTTGGAAATCACACGAGTCTGGAAACGACATTTGGCTGCTTCAGATCTTAAAGTCTCTTCTAACTAGGCGCAGACAGGCATAGACTCAGCTATTGATGCTGCTGGACACTTCGAGGGGGGGTGTAAAAACCCCATCGGCCCATTGGATTTCATTTAACCTTTCCTGTGCGAGTAGTTTCATCTTATAAGTAATCTACTGCAAATGATTCCATTCCCCCCGCCCTGTCGAACGATTTGAGTTCTCTCTCTGGGTAAATTCAGTGTTAAATGGGGTCAGGGGTCGTTGGCTTCGCACTCACCTAAGCAAAATGGTCAATTGTAGGTCATGACCCAGCCGCTCTAGAGCCGGCACGCCCTCCACTCGTAGCACATTGATTTTTTCGCGCAACGAACGGGACACCGTGTGCTGTCCCTGGCGCTCGCGCAGTATCTCCAGGATGTTGGGCTGGCGCAGAAACGCAATGACCTGGAATCGAGCATCAGGCATGAAGAGCCATATGGAGCCACTCTTTTATTCACTCACCTTCTCGTTGTAGGCAATGGGCACATCCTCGTAGCCGGCTGCAGTGGCTCCGCCTCCGCCCGCTGCTCCGCCCAGACTGTATGCACAGCCGATGGCCGCCGTTGTGGTGCAGTTGTGGCTGCCACCATGGCCCCCATGGCCGCCATGGCTGCTCCTTCCGCTGATGCCGCTGCTGGAGGGGCGTGGCGGTGGCAGGGGCGGCACACCCGACACCGAGCCCAGGGAGGACGAGGCAGCCGAGGCAGAGCCAGAGCTGGAGTTGATGTGGCCACTGGTGGCCGACAGGCAATTGCCGTCCACGAGGTCAGGATGGAAGTACGACTGATGCTGGTGCTGCTGGCGGTGGCGCACGACACGGGGACACTCGACAGGCAGGCGCGGGTCCATGAAGGAGGTCTTCCGGTGCTGGTGGTCGATGAAGAACTGCTTGCCGGACTGGTCGAGCTTCGTCTCCCAGCAAGAGGGCAGCTCGCGGCCCATCTGGGCGAACGTGTTGACGAGGGCCACCAGATCCTTGTTGTACTGGTACCGCTGGAAGCACTGCGGGTCGCGCCTGATCCGCATCACCATGTGCTTGAGGGCGGCATTCCGGTTGTAGATCGTCAGTGCCGCCTCGTTCGTGTGCAGCAGGGAGTAGAAGTCGGGCCGACAGAGCATCAGTATCGCCGGATGAATGTCCGAGGAGGCGGCTGGTGTCGCTGCACTCGCTGCAGTGGCGGCACCTGCGGCAGCAGTAGTGGGGGGCGCTGCCGCCGACGCATTGGACTGCCGGGGCGGCGGGGGCAGACTGTAGACGGCAAGTCGATTCTCGTTGGTGATGGTCCGCCGTATGCTTTGGTAGCGCCTGTCCAGCTGCTGGCGATGGTGTTGCTCGCGTCCCGCAGGTCCCCCGCTGGGCGCCGCTCCGGGTCGCTGCCAGGATGTCGTCCGTGTGGTGTGGTCTATGTAGAAGATGCGTCCGTGGCTGTCCATGCGCGCCTCCCACGCTGGTGGCAGTGGCGGCTCTCCAGCTCCCCCGCCCAGTCCACCGGCTTCGACTCCTGTTCCGGACTCTATTAGGGCTCCTCCGGCTGCTGCAGCAGCTGCCGCCGCCGCCGCTGCTGCTGCTGCTGTACGCTCCGGAATGGACGGCAGGCGGGTGCTGCTGATGTGGACCATCTCCTCGGCGGCTGGCTCCTGGGCCGCTGGCGACCCAGGCGGCGTCGTCTGCAGGTAGATGTAATCCAATTGACTAGATGGGGCAGGACTGGAGGAGCACTCCGACGGATGGCTGGAGTTGGCAGTGACGGCTTGAAGGCGGGCATGCCGCCGGGCATGGTGTGTGGGCGTGGGTGGGCAGATCAGGGATGATCCTAGCCCTCCTGCTGCAGTGGACGTAGCTCCCGCTCCTCCTCCCACTCGCTTGAGAAGCCTTTGCTGTGGTCGCTGGTGGCCATGGAAAGTGGGCGTGCCGGGAGCCGCCGCCACGGCCGTCGCCTCCGCCATGGCAGTGACGCCACCGACGCCCCGACCCCGCGTGGGTGAGTGCTGCTCCGGACTGGCGGCCACGTCCAGCGGCGAGGCACTTCTAGTGGAACAGCCGGAGGGAGGACTCCGTTGGTGCTTGGGCGAGAGCAACAGGCGCGGCGAGGAGACCAAATGCTGCTGCTGCTGCTGCTCCTCCGCGGACGTGGAGGCGGCCTTGCCATTGGACAGGGCTCGGGACAGGGGACGATGCTGGCGCAAATACGGGAACTGATGCTGCTGCTGGCTGCTGCTCAACGACGAGTTGTTGCTCGGCGAGGAGCTGACGGACACTCCCGCAGAGCTCCCGGCCAAAGGGAAGGTGGGGGGGAACTCGTAGCTCTGCTGGACCCCCGATCCCGTCGCCACTGGCACCTTCTGCGTGCTGATCGTGTTGATGTAGCTGTCCGGGCCGATCTTCTTCTTGATCAGCGGCTTGAAGCGCACGGGCGGCGTGGAGAGCGGCGAGTTGTGCTGGGGAGTGGTGCTGTTGCTGCTGCTGGCGCCTCCCTCCTCCACCAGACGCTCGTCCGTGTCAAGGATGTCGAACTTGAAGACATCGCCCTGCAGCTTGAGCTCCCTGCCAACGGCTCGGGGCTGCCACGATCGCTCCAGTGGTCGGTGCTGGGGCGGCGAGTGCTGGCGGAGATGCTGGTGGTGCTTCTGTCGGCGCTGGACATTGGTGCTGGCCTGCAGGGCGGCGGCTGCCCCCAGTAGACTCTCCACAGCGGCCGCCTCTTCGTCTTCCTCGTCCTCCACCTCCTCATCCACCTCGGCCACGCTGAGGCTGTCCACCATCTCGGCGGGCACCGTCTCGAAGCACTCTCGGGCCACCCACAGATTGAAGCTCTCGCCATTGGCGTTGGACAGCGTGGAGCAGCCGGATGGGACTGTAGCAGCTGATGCAGCTGCAGCTGATCCTCCAGGAACCGCAGACACAGATTTTGTTTTCTTTTTGGCTCCGCTGAGGGGCGTGGAGCCGCCGCTCTGGGGCGACAGGGTCCAGGACTTGCGCCGTGCTCCGCCGCCCACGCTGCTGCTGCCATCGCTGCCGATGCTGCCGTTGTACGAGTTTGTGGGCGAGAGCGTCGAGTGGTTGGCTGGCGTTTCGCAGGATTTGGTAGAGAGTAGCGTCTGATGGCTCCGTGGCGCCTTATTTAGCAACGTTTCCACTTCGGTTTCCGTGTCTGGCTTCGGATCATGTGCTGGAAGGCCCTCTTCGTTGTGGGTCAAGTCTTTTGGGGCTGCAAGGGGGATCGGAACATATACACATTCATATATCGTTTCCAGGGCATGGCTTCAATTGCGAAATATACTTACAATTATCACGTTTCCTGCGCATCAGCACAGGGGCATCCATCAAGGCAGCAGGGCCACAGGCCGAGGCAGAGGCACTGCCACCACCGGGGGGCGGCTGCAGCTGCAGCTGCTCGTCCGCTTCGCTGATACTCACCTCCGGTTGAGCGTTGGCCAGTGTTAAAGCACTTTGGAAGGCCTGCTCCAGCTCGTCGCTTTCGTTGCCATTGCGAGCCTCGTAGAACGCATCATCCTTCGCATCATCGTCATCATCATCATCAGCATCGCCTGAACTGGGCATGGCTGTGCGGGGCACGACATCCGCTGCATTCCTGTCTGCCAGGCAGCATGCCACCAACGGAGTCAGGGCCACTGCCGCCGCCACTGTGGGTTCCATGACAAGGATGCCCCCAGCTCCTCCTCCGCCCACTGTTACACCGACTGCTGCTGCTGCTGCTGCTCTACTTTTGATTTATAGATTTTTTTGCTACGCATTGCGTTGCCACCCCCCATTTACACAATGGGCACTCGGGCAGAGGACTCAGTTCATGGATGCGGCCCCCGATTCTCCTGTTTCACTTCGTAATTAATAAAAACTACACTACTCAATAAACAGCACTAATTTAAAAAAAATTCAAGAATTTGGCTGGACAGCTGGGAATAGAGGTGGCCAACTCCCGATGGCGCCATCGATGAACGCAACGTGCCGTGCCTATCGAATGCATCGGGCTGCCACAGCTAATTACGGATATTACCAGATCGTCTACACAAATACGGTCACTTTGAAACCGTTATAAAAACGATTTTGGATATATGAAAAAATGTCTGAAACGAGAATGCTAAAAAGTATGGGGATTCCTGAAACAGTTTGTAAATTCGTAGATTTGAGAGTTGGCTAAACAGAGGCTAATGCTGGTGGCTGATGTCATTGTTGATGGTTATACATACTTATTTATGTATATTTTTATTGTTCTAATATTGTTAAAACTAATAACAAACAATTGAAAATTTAGTTGTAAATGGATTTGGAGATCGTTTTTGAGTCTGAGGTACGGTACAACGGCGCAATATTAAGTGTTGAGAATTGTAGTTGTATCTGGACTTTGGTTCCGTGAATTACAAGTCACTGTCTGAATCTTCCTCATTCGATGGTTCTAACTTGTCTACTTTTTCCTCCTCCTCCTCCTCCTTACTATCCTCGTCTTCGGCATCTTGTTCCTTATCGTTATTTACGTCCTCGTTGTCTTCCTTTTCCGATACTTCTAATTTGTCTACTTTTTCCTCCTCCTGCTCACTCTCACTCTCGTCCTCCACCTCCTCCTGACTCTCGTCCTCACCGCTCTCATCGCTATCCTCGTCTTCGGCATCCTGTTCCTTATCGTTATTTACGTCCTCGTTGTCTTCCTTGTTCGATGCTTCTACCTTGTCTACTTTTTCCTCCTCCTCCGCACTGTCGCTCTCCTCACTATCCTCGTCTTCGGCATCCTTTTCCTTATCGTTATGTACGTCCTCGTTGTCTTCCTTTTCCGATGCTTCTAAATTGTCTACTTTTTCCTCCTCCTGCTCACTCTCACTCTCGTCCTCCACCTCCTCCTGACTCTCGTCCTCACCGCTCTCATCGCTATCCTCGTCTTCGATATCCTGTTCCTTATCGTTATGTACGTCCTCGTTGTCTTCCTTTTCCGATGCTTCTAATTTGTCTACTTTTTCCTCCTCCTGCTCACTCTCACTCTCGTCCTCCACCTCCTTCTGACTCTCGTCCTCACCGCTCTCATCGCTATCCTCGTCTTCGGCATCCTGTTCCTTATCGTTATTTACGTCCTCGTTGTCTTCCTTGTTCGATGCTTCTACCTTGTCTACTTTTTCCTCCTCCTCCACACTGTCGTCCTCCTCACTCTGTTCGCTCTCCTCGCTATCCTCCTCTTCGGCATCCTGTTCCTTATCGTTATTTACGTCTTCGTTGTCTTCCTTTTTCGATGCTTCTACCTTGTCTACTTTTTCCTCGTCCTCCTCCTCGTCTTCTTCGTCATCGTCATCCTCCTCGTCTTCTTCGTCATCGTCATCCTCCTCGTCTTCTTCGTAATCGTCATCAGACTCCGAGCTTTCATCTTGTTCAACCTTTTTCATAACATCACTGTTTAAATTCTGAGAGATTTCTTCTTGAGCTGTCTTTTCCTTTAGTTCACTGTTGATATTCTGAGATTGGCCTTCCAAGTTGACTAAAGGTGTAGCTGCTTTTGTTTCTTCTAATTCATCTACTCCCTCCTGCTCCAGACAGATAGACAACCTTGGACGTTTGGTCAAATGTTCTGGAGCTGCCTCCAATGGTTTACGATTCTCGGCACATGCGGCAGTGGGAGCTTTCCCTTTCCCTTCTTCAAGTGATCGCGGTACCTGGTTCATTTCAGTTTTTCCAATCGTGTCTGACATTTTGTCTCCAGGTTCTCCGTCTGCTGCCTTCTAGCTGAAACGATAGAAGCGGAATCTCGATGTTTAAGACCTTTCTGGAAATGGAAACAACATTGAAATGCCTACGACGATCGCAAGCACTTTCATACCTTCATGCCTTCCGACTGGCTGGAGGAAAGTGCACAGGAGGGTGAAAGTTCAGACAACGGAGGGTGGCGTGTAAATAACTTTCACGTCAAGAGACATCCCACACAGAGCCGTGGAAGACTGAGGACAAGACCAACAATGGGAAGACTCACCTGAAAAAGTTGCTTAAATTTGATTAGATCAGCCTTCGAATTGGAACTTTGTTCAACCAAAATGTTTTGCGTTGCTTAACAATTCAGTAGTAGATGATGCAAGTGAATTTTTGAATTTTAATAAAATTATTGATAGCCAGATAAATGATTATGGGAGGCGGCTGACTTCGTCTTTGGTTTTCAAGATACTGATAATGCGCTTCAAATACAAATACGATATATCTATCGCACGTTCCTTAGTTCAAGTTCGTTCTGAAATCAGAATATAGATCCGACACGTAAGTAGAATATATATTTAAAGTGAACTACTCAAAATGTGACATGAATTCAATGAATTCATTCAATGGTTCATTTTAGTTCATTTTTGAACATTTTCAAAAACACACATGTATGTATGTATATGTTTATGAATGTATGCACGAATAAAGAAGACACTTCTAGAATCTGTTATCATTTTCATACAGCCCACACATGAAATGTGAAACGGTACCCACACTTGCAAAAATACACACATGCATAGCAAAGAAACGAGCAAAAAATACCAAATTTTGTATGGAGAAATCAGCATGTTCGCAGCCAACTTCATATGATAACACGCCAGTTCACAAAGTTGCCAGATGGTTCAGTTTGACAGCTTAGACAAAAATTTGCACACACACACAATTGATATAATCTTTTAGGAAAAATGGCCGTTTTCGCTTTCCTTTCTTTCACCAAAAGAAAACTTCACTTAGAAATATGTATTTGTTTGAGAGCCGATTTCTGATGTTCCTTGCACCTTGGAAGTCGAAAATTGAATGACTGAAAAAACTGTCTGCCGTCGGAAGTTAACTTAGGCGCAGCCAACTTCATATGATGACATGCCAGTTCACAAAGTTGCCAGAGATGGTTCAGTTTGACAGCTTAGACTAAAATTTGCAAACACACACAATTGATATAATCTTTTAGGAAAAATGGCCGTTTTCGCTTTCCTTTCTTACAGCCTACACATGAAAAGTTACCAACACTTACACAAATATACACACTTAAATGCATTGAAACTCGCAAAAACTCGAGTTGGGTATGGAAAAGGAGTATGCTCCATTTTATGAAATGTTCGCTTATTTCTTCTTTAACGCGATCCACGCATATATTTCCTGCATATATATATTTTCCTGCAAATTAAATGAGACCCTCATACACCAATACACACACATATATTAAAACACGAAAAACACTAATTTTTCAAGGGACAAATCAGGAAATAATGTTCGTTTCTCTCTTTTGCAATGCGTTCTATGCGTAAATTCTCGTAAGACATACGAATGAATAGATTTAAATGATTTCGCAGGTTCAAATACAATTTTTTACACACACACACACACACACACAAAAAGCGGAGAAATTAGAAGGAATAACTCACTAAGGAATAGATGGCCAGAGAGATGGTCGACTTTTATCAGACTTTGATCACTATTTCACCAAAAGAAAACCTTCACTTAGAAATATGTATTTGTTTGAGAGCCGATTTCTGATGTTCCTTGCACCTTGGAAGTCGAAAATTGAATGACTGAAAAAACTGTCTGCCGTCGGAAGTTAACTTAGGCGCAGCCAACTTCATATGATGACATGCCAGTTCACAAAGTTGCCAGAGATGGTTCAGTTTGACAGCTTAGACTAAAATTTGCAAACACACACAATTGATATAATCTTTTAGGAAAAATGGCCGTTTTCGCTTTCCTTTCTTACAGCCTACACATGAAAAGTTACCAACACTTACACAAATATACACACTTAAATGCATTGAAACTCGCAAAAACTCGAGTTGGGTATGGAAAAGGAGTATGCTCCATTTTATGAAATGTTCGCTTATTTCTTCTTTAACGCGATCCACGCATATATTTCCTGCATATATATATTTTCCTGCAAATTAAATGAGACCCTCATACACCAATACACACACATATATTAAAACACGAAAAACACTAATTTTTCAAGGGACAAATCAGGAAATAATGTTCGTTTCTCTCTTTTGCAATGCGTTCTATGCGTAAATTCTCGTAAGACATACGAATGAATAGATTTAAATGATTTCGCAGGTTCAAACACAATTTTTTACACACACACACACACACACAAAAGCGGAGAAATTAGAAGGAATAACTCACTAAGGAATAGATGGCCAGAGAGATGGTCGACTTTTATCAGACTTTGATCACTATTTCACCAAAAGAAAACCTTCACTTAGAAATATGTATTTGTTTGAGAGCCGATTTCTGATGTTCCTTGCACCTTGGAAGTCGAAAATTGAATGACTGAAAAAACTGTCTGCCGTCGGAAGTTAACTTAGGCGCAGCCAACTTCATATGATGACATGCCAGTTCACAAAGTTGCCAGAGATGGTTCAGTTTGACAGCTTAGACTAAAATTTGCAAACACACACAATTGATATAATCTTTTAGGAAAAATGGCCGTTTTCGCTTTCCTTTCTTACAGCCTACACATGAAAAGTTACCAACACTTACACAAATATACACACTTAAATGCATTGAAACTCGCAAAAACTCGAGTTGGGTATGGAAAAGGAGTATGCTCCATTTTATGAAATGTTCGCTTATTTCTTCCTTAACGCGATCCACGCATATATTTCCTGCATATATATATTTTCCTGCAAATTAAATGAGACCCTCATACACCAATACACACACATATATTAAAACACGAAAAACACTAATTTTTCAAGGGACAAATCAGGAAATAATGTTCGTTTCTCTCTTTTGCAATGCGTTCTATGCGTAAATTATCGTAAGACATACGAATGAATAGATTTAATGATTTTGCAGGTTCCAACACAATTTTACACACACACACACACACACACACAAAAAGCGGAGAAATTAGAAGGAATAACTCACTAAAGAATAGATGGCCAGAGGGATGGTCGACTTTTATCAGACCTTGATCACTATTTCACCAAAAGAAAACTTCACTTAGAAATATGTATTTGTTTGAGAGCCGATTTCTGATGTTCCTTGCACCTTGGAAGTCGAAAATTGAATGACTGAAAAAACTGTCTGCCGTCGGAAGTTAACTTGGGCGCAGCCAACTTCATATCATGCTATGCCAGTTCATAAAGTTGCCAGATAGTTCAGTTTGTATTAGATTGGGGGTACTCTGGTTTACTGCCACAGAATATGGTATTTTGAAAGGGAGTATATTTCTGAAACGCAGACCATGGTTACCGCTTACGGTATATTATATATATTTTACGGGATATTTTAATGTCGAAATCGAGTTCAAATTATATTAAAAGGAGTTCTGAACACTAGTCAATTTTGTACAAAATTTATTGACGAATTGGAAAAAATAATTTGTTTAGGGCTGAGAGGGCTAACTAGCTATCTAGTAATATTAACCGAATATCAAAATCGAGGTATATCAACACACATCTTTTCGTGTCCGTCAGTATATTTACGGTATAACTTGACAATGACTAGGTATATTTCGGTATATATTTTTGAGGGCTAGGCGGTATATTTTGTCGAAACATCCGCGGTCACACCGCTACGCATTTTTGTTTCCGCGCTCGCGCTCCAAAATCCGTAAAATCGAACAGCATGGCTGCTGCAGGAGAACTGTCCAAGAAGTAAGTACGGACTGACTAGAATCGCACGACGCCACAGACCAACAAACCAGCCCAGGCTCATCCACATCCGCATCCACAACGCTGGCCAACGAAGCACACAAGTGAGGTTAAGTCGAGCCGCCGTCAGCCGCAGTCCAATTGAATTGTGTTGGTTGTGTGGCAACTACCCAGCAAAGTACCGACTGAGTGCATCAATAAAATGCTAGTTCGCTGTGCCCTGAGGCAGCTGCAGAGAGTGTCAGTGACGTGTGCGGTCGGCTCTGGCCATGCAGCGGCGATGCCAGTGCATCTCAGAGGCTACCATGTGAGCGGCCTGCAGTTGGCACCCAGCAAACGGACCAAACTGTGGGTGACTTGGAGGCATCGCATGGAGAGCAGCTCCCTTATTGATTTCGTTTTTCTCTTTGAACCTTCTTGCAGCGAGTTGAAGCGCCGCCTGAAGGCTGAGCAGAAGGCCAAGGAGAAGGCCGAGAAGGAGGCCACCCGTGCGGCAGCTGCTCCGGCTGCGGAGGAGGGTGCCCAGAAGAAGAAGTCCGCTGCTGCCGATGAGGAGGAGATCTCCCCCAATGAGTACTTCAAGCTACGCTCGGCCGCCGTCCAGGAGCTGAAGCAGTCGCCGGACACGCATCCCTATCCACACAAGTTCAATGTCAGCATCTCCCTGGAGAATTTCATTGAGCAGTATGCCGGCCTAACGGACGGCGAGACCCTGGAGAATGTTACCCTGAGCGTGGCTGGCCGCGTGCACGCCATTCGGGAGTCGGGGGCCAAGCTCATCTTCTACGATCTGCGCGGCGAGGGCGTCAAGCTTCAGGTGATGGCCAGCGCCAAGTCGTACCAGCCGGAGGCCGCCTTCGAGCCGGACACGGCCAAGCTGCGGCGCGGCGACATAATCGGCGTCAAGGGGCATCCGGGCAAGACCAAGAAGGGCGAACTCTCCATCATGCCCACGGAGATCAAGCTGCTGTCCCCCTGCCTGCACATGCTGCCGCATCTGCACTTCGGACTGAAGGACAAGGAGACGCGCTACCGCCAGCGCTATCTCGACCTCATACTCAACAACAAAGTGCGCGAAAACTTCCAGATTCGTGCCAAGGTAAATAGAAAATTCTAGCACTTGGAATCCGGTCTGAATCCCGTTTCTCTCTTCTTCTTGTGTGTGCAGATCATTTCCTATGTCAGACAGTTCCTGGATCGCTTGGGCTTCCTGGAGATTGAGACGCCCATGATGAATATGGTGGCCGGTGGAGCGACGGCCAAGCCCTTCGTCACACATCACAACGAATTGAAGATGGACCTGTTCATGCGCATCGCCCCGGAGCTCTACCACAAAATGCTGGTGGTGGGCGGACTCGATCGCGTCTACGAGATTGGACGGCAGTTCCGCAATGAGGGCATCGACCTCACCCACAATCCAGAGTTCACGACGTGCGAGTTCTACATGGCGTACGCGGACTATGCCGACGTGATGGACATCACCGAGCAGTTGGTCTCGGGCATGGTCAAGTCGATACGCGGCTCCTACAAGATCAAGTACCATCCGGAGGGTCCCGAGGGGCCCGAGCAGGAGCTCGACTTTACGCCCCCCTTCAAGCGCGTCTCGATGATCAAGACGCTCGAGGAGAAGCTCAAGGTGCAGTTCCCCTCCGCTGACACCTTTAACACGCGCGCCACCACCGATTTCCTCTCGCAGCTGTGCGTGAAGCATCAGGTCGAGTGCCCAGCGCCGCGCACCACCGCCCGCCTGCTGGACAAGCTGGTGGGGGAGTTTATCGAGGAGGACTGCATCAATCCGACGTTCATCTGCGAGCATCCGCAGATCATGTCGCCCCTGGCCAAGTACCATCGCAGCTCACCCGGACTCACCGAGCGCTTCGAGCTGTTCGTCGCCAAGAAGGAGATCTGCAACGCCTACACCGAGCTGAACGATCCCGTTGTACAGCGCGAACGTTTCGAGCAGCAGGCCAGCGACAAGGCTGCCGGCGATGACGAGGCTCAGATGGTCGACGAGAACTTCTGCACGGCCCTCGAGTACGGCCTGCCACCCACTGGGGGCTTTGGCATGGGCATCGATCGTCTGACCATGTTCCTCACCGACTCGAACAACATCAAGGTACCTTCTATTGTCTCCCTCAACCGTCACTTCCTCTCGAAAAACGATCTCTATTAAATTTCTGTCCATTGTCCATTTGCAGGAGGTTCTCTTGTTCCCTGCCATGAAGCCGGAGGAGGCCAATCGCACCCCAGCAGCTGGCACAGCAGCCGAGGCCGTCCCAGAGGCCGCTGTTAAGCAGTAGGATTACGATCCGAGATGATGAGATGATGCGACGACTCAGTCGTAATGTAATATTACTTGTATTCTGGTCCCAGTTGTGCCCCCTCACAAGACCTTAACTTATTCAACGAATAAACACAAACAATTTATTTTCCAATTCGAGTTTCCTACTCTAGTGGTTCCGGCGCCCACCCGGAAGGCCCGGTATGGTAGGGCATTCCACTTTCAATTGTGTGCATTTTGTGGCATTCAAGAGACATCCAGAGAGAAAGCTACTTAATAATTTGGGTATAACGAAGGAATAATGGTCCGCTCCTTCATTTAATTGTAAATTGGATTGGATTCACCTTCCCGGTCAAGTGTTAACAGAAGACAACACAGAAATATCTGCAGATAGGTCGTATCTACAAAGTTCCTTGGTCTGCCCTGTGGCAGTGTTTAATTTTATCTTGGTTTTTTTCTCATTACCAATCTGTAATTGGGTGGGCGTGGGCTTCCATTTGCCGGCCTACAGAGCAGCGATTCAGTTGCCATGTAACCCAACCCTAGATGCTTTTGGGAAGACATTCCTTGAGCAGCCTCGAAAAATACAATACCGAATACAACTTGGACTTTACTGAGTTTGAGTTTTGGATATACATGGGATATGGGATATACATTTTTCTTACATTTTAAAATTTCACAGATTCGACCTTTTATTGCTTTTACTTTAGTGCACTTAAACATTCATTTGGATAAAGATGGGAATTTGACTTACTTAACCGAACTTAAACTTTTATGCTCTGGGCTATAGGATATACATATCCTACATGGGATACATTTCTCTTACTGATTGAACGTTTCGTTTATCTCTGGTGTTTGTTTTTGTCCTTATTTAGATATTCTTACGTACTTCTAGACTACTTTTGTTTTGTTGATTAGAAATCAATACTTCGTCTTGTTCTGTTTCTTTCATATTTATCTATTATCATGATCATTATAAATGTGTTCGAGTACGTTGGAACGAGCCCTTTACCCTTTTGGTATTGGCTAGGCGAACAATTTGCTATACGGAAACAAAAGTCCATTCTACAGTCTTAAAAGCTAAATGAATCGAACAGGAATCGAACAGGAAGTGCGGCGGCATTTGTTTTTGTTTTGTTTTTGGTGTGTGTTTGGGGCTTGTTTTTCTTTAGAGGAAGGACTCATCCAGAGGCATGGTGTACACGCGGCCCTTCTTCAGCATGTACTGATTGATGAAATCGTGCGACTTGTGCTTCACCGAATCGTTGCAGATCAAGGGGTGTCCGCTCATCTCGCAGTAGCGCATCTCCTTCGTAATGACATGCTCCGTCAGCTGAAAACAGGTTCCAGGTTCAGTGTAATCTTCAATGGGGGGAATGGCTTTGGAGGTGGCATTGCTTACCCGCTTGATGAGGAACTTGTAGTCCGCGTCGCTGGTGATGCGACCCATCTGGCAGCTATCTTTGCGGAATGGCCGCAAAAAGTCGGCCACATGTCCGCTTATCTCGAAGCGGAATTTCTCAATCGATTCTCGTCCACTTTTGGTGCTATTCAGGAACCTAAATGGGTAGCAAATGGAAAGGATTGGAATGGAATGGAATGGAATAATTCAATTAATTTGTCTGTTTTCTTACATTTTCCGCTTGGGTTTGCTGCGCTCATGGCCGCGACTCTTTCTCTCCGGCACGGCTCCAGACGTCGGCGGCTTCTCTGGCGTGTGCGGTGGCAGTGGTGGCAGCTTTTTGTTTATGCCGCCCCCGCTGCCGCCAGTGACCAGCGTGGGTATCTGCTGGGGCTTGTTCAGGAGGGCCAGGGCATAAGCGCTGGTGCTGGGCTCCATGTCGAGCTCCGCCTCCAGTTCGTCCACCTTTGTGGTGGAAAACAGCGCCCCGGCTGACCCATTAAAGCCATAGATGATGCCTTCCAAGGGCGTGGCATGCACCGTCTCCGCGTCCTCGTCCGAAGAGTAGAGATAGCGGGGCGTAGACCAGGCCTCCGCATCTGTGCTGGCATCGGAGGTGGCTGCGGCGGAGGTATCCGCGCTGGCCCGCTGCCGCCTGTAGATCTCTTTGCGGCGGCGGATCTTCTCCTTGTTTTCCTTGTATTTGCGCGACTCCAGCTGGTTGTAGAGCCGATCCTCGTCCCGCCGCGGGCTGATCACGCGCACCGAGCACAGCTTCTTGTGGCGTATCTCGCGCCGCTCCCGCACCTTCGTCTCGATGTGCTGCGCCAGCGACTTGCTCGACAGCGAGCCCACATAGTCGGGGTCCACCGAGATGAGCTCCACGGCGAGCAGCGCGGGGTCCAGCTCCTGCAGCGGCGGCTGATGCTTCTGGTCCTCATCCAGCAGCGTTTGCAGCCGCTGCTCGGGGCTGGGCGGCAGCCACTGGGGTATGCGATCGCGCAGATTGAAGTAGAAGATGTCGCCCTCGTGTGTGCGGCTCCAGTGCCAGGAGGGGGGCAGCGGGTCGACGCTAGCCGGCAGCTTGTACTCCGCGGGCATCATGTCCTGTTCGCTCATCTCCGGCGAGGGGGCCAGGGCCAGGTCTGTGCGCAGCGGCGCCATCACGGGCACATCCTCCGAGTTGAACCACTCGCCGGTCTCCGTGTTGTAGGAGAAGGGCAGCATCTTCGGGTCCGTATTGATGTCCGCCCCAAAGTACTCGCAGCGCAGCTCGTGCTCGCGCCAATCCTCGCTGCACACACGCTTCTCGGCCTCGTCCTGGGCCACCTGCCAAAGAGCATTAAGGGGATTCATTTAATAGCTGCTATTATTAGTATGGATATTCCGCCTATACTTTCTCCGGCGTAGCCTTCAGCCACATTTCTCCTTCTTCGAAATTTCTTCGCTCAAGTGGAAAGTGGAAAATGCAAAGTTGAATGACTCCTCCTCTCCAGTTGGGAGAGGAGAACATTTGTGACAGTTGTACTATCGCATCGGATTGGATATATCGGATGCAACGATATATGTCAGCATACATACCTTCCGCTCGAACAAGGATCGCCTTAGCTCCTTGGACAACAGCGCGCCGCCGCCTCGACGCGCCTCCACTGCGGCGCCGCCGTTGTTGTTGTCCGGGCGACGTCGCATCTCCGTGCGGGGCTGTCCCTCCGCGGGATTGCTGCCCTTCGGCTGGGTGGTGATGGTGCAGATGGTGTTGTTGCCGCTCATGCGGCTCATGGGCGGCTTCTGGCCACCGCCGCTGTTGCGGCTGCTGATTGTGTCGCGCCGGAAGCGATCCTGCCGGTAGCGGTCGGTGCTGCTGTCGCGCGTCGAGTCCTCCAGGGCGGAGGCGGCGGTCACATGGTGGCTGGCCACATGCTTCTCGGTGGGCCGCTCGCCGGTGCGGTCCGCCTCGCGCTCGTGCTCCTTCATCTGCTCGATGCGCTCCCGCTTGGGGATGCGGAAGATCTCCGGCAGGCTGCTCCACTTGCTGATCAGTCCCTGCATCCGCTTGCGCAGCGCCGACTGCTCGGGACTGCGCAGCTGCGGCTGCTGCCCAGCCAGCCCCGCGCTCCACTGCTGCACACTCTGGTAGACGCGGCTCTCGTTCAGCATCGTCCTGTTCGGTATGGGCAGCGCCTCGAGGGCGTCCAGCAGGGCCGTCCGCAGCTGCTGCTCGTTCCCGTTCTCGCTGATCCACGCGTGCAGCAGCCGCAGTCCGTGGTAGTCCAGGAAGAGCCGCCGGCAGGGCAGCTCCCCGCGGGTGAGCACCTGCAGCAGCTGGATGCGGGTCGGCAGCAGCTTCGCTCGCACCATGATGCGCGAGACGCGGAGCGTGTCCAGCTGGTTCTTCAGGCCGCTGCGGCTGAGCAGCGACAGCTGCTCCAGCACATCCGGATCCTCGAGCGTGGCATGGAACTTGTTGACCTTTGGCTTTGCACTGCGCGGATCCTTCTTATCTGCTCCAGCTCCTGCGCCCGCTCCACCTCCAGCTCCAGCAGTGGGCTTCAGCCAGCGGCCGGCCTTGAATTCGCGCTCCCGCTCCTTGGCCTTGGCCGCCGTCTCCCGCTTCTTGCGCTGCTCCTTGGACACCGCTGGCAGCTTCACCTTGAACTTGGACGAGCTGTTCTTCGAGGCACCCGCTCTGCCCTTGCCGCTGCTCTTGCTCTGCTCCGGCTCCGCCTCCTCCGCATCGGAATCTGCCCCGCCGCTGTCCGTGTCGTCCGTCTGTGCCTGGTCACGCTCGGAGTTCTCGTTCTTCTGCTCGCCCTCGTCCGACTCCGGCTCGGTGCCGATCCAGCCGCGGCAGTTGGCCGCCTCGCAGTAGCAGCGCTGGGCGTCGCGCCCGTACCGCTGGTACTGGTAGTCGAAGGTGATCTCCTCGCCCGGCAGGATGTTCTTCACGCTGAAGAAGCCGATGCGCAGCTCCCCGTTGACGGTCCACTTCTGGGTCTCGGCGTTCGGGTCGCAGCTGTGGTTGATGTACCGCGAGATGTTGCCCCGCATGGTGGCGTCGATGATCGCCTCGCCCCGCAGCGCCATGAAGTAGTAGTGCCGGTTGCGGTCCTTCGAGTAGCGATGCTGCCGCCGCTCGAACTCCTCGCTGTCAATCACCTCGCCCACGTACTCCATGATGAACTCGCCGGCGGGTATCAGCAGCTCTGCGGTGATGCCGCAGCCCTTCTTCTCGGTGCGGAAGACGCGGCAGGGCCAGCACTGGTGCAGCTGGAAGCGCTTGTTCGTGCAGCGCTCCCCGTTGGTGCACAGCGGCCCGCACTCGATCATCAGCATGCGGTTGATGCAGCCCGCACCGCAGCACAGGTGCCCCTGGGCCTCCTCGTCGCCCGTGAGGAAGCAGTCGCACTGCATCTCCGCGTTCTCCTGGCTCACCTGCCGCGCACATCGGTAGTAGTTCTCGCGCAGCTGCTGGAACGTGAGCAGCCCCTCGCTGCGCAGGAACTGCTCGTTGAAGGCCTCTGTGCTGGCCAGCTCCGCCATCTGGTCGTCCATGCTGAAGGGCGGCGCACTGCTCGCCACGCCCCTGCCCTGGCTGGCCTTCGGCCCCTGCGGCTTCTGTTTGATCCGATGCGAGCGCCGCACGCCGCCAGCGCTGCCATCATCATTGGAGCCGTGCTGCTGCAGCAGCAGCAGGGGGAGCGTCGGGGAGGAGTCCTCTGAGGTGGCAGTGTTGGCCCTGGAACTGGAGCTGGCACTGGATCTAGAGCTGCAGCTGGCACTGCCACTGGGCGTGGGCGAGCGCGTCACCGATGGCGTCTCCATGCAGCTGGCGCTGGCCAATTCCTCCTCCAGCTTCACTTTCACCAGCTGCATCTGTGGCCCCTCTGGCGGCGCCGGCTGAGCCTCGTCCTCGTCTTCGTCCTCGTGTTTGTAGTTGCGCTTCAGCAGATTCACCCCATCCTCGATGAACTTGACGATGTCCTTGAGCGTATCGGGCGGCTCCACCTTAACAGCAGGAGCCGCAGCAGCAGCAGCTGGCACTTCAGTTGCAGTTGCAATCGTAGCTGAGGCTGCGGCTGAGGCTGAAGCTGCAGTCGGGGCTGTGGGCTGCACATCCCAGCGTTTGCCTTTGCCGCTCGCCGACTCCATGGACTCTGTGTCCACGTCCTCCGTTTTAGGCTGCGTCTTCGGAGGCACAGCCAAAGCATCATCGCTGGTCTTGGTGGTTGTCGTTGGCCTGCGCTGCTTCCTGCTGTTGCCGCTGTTGCTGCTGGCATCTGGCGACTCGCCTGTCCGCTTGGCTGGCACCTTCGGGCCCTTGGGTTTCTTTGGCGTCGAGGCAGCCGCCTGCTTCGGGGCAGGAGCCAAGTTCGCTGCTTTCTTGAGCAGCGTCCTATCCGTCCGGGGTATGTGGCTGGGCATGGGGCTGGGGCTGGGTGTGGGATCCGCGGGAGAGGCATTTCTGACTCGCGGATCGGCAGTCCTCAAGGGGAGCCAGCAGAAGCAGCAGCAGCCAGCACGGGCTCAGCGCATATGGTGATCCTGCGACGATGATCCAGCGGCAGCGGCGATTTCGGTCCATGCTTCAAGGGCAGCGCACCCCTTCGGCTGGGTACATTTTCTCCTTTTTCTGCTCCCTTTTCTACCTTTTCCGCGGGGGAGGCGTTTCTGCCGCGTGGATCGGCGCTTTTCCTCACGGGATTCACGGGACTCGCGGCATTTGGGGCATCATTCGCCAGCAGAGGCTCCGGCGATGCCGTCCTGGAGCCCCTCTTGGCGCTAGCAGTTTGATCCGGTGTTCCGGTTCTCGGCTCCGCTACTGTCCTGCGCCTGGCATGGATCTTCTTTATCTTCGGCTCATTTGCCGCCGGAGACGACGTCCTGGAGGATGGCTCCTTCGACGAGGACGAGCTGCTGCTGATGCTGCCGCTGCTGCCCTTCCTCGCGGATAAAGACTCTCGCGGTGCGTGGCTAACGCTGAGGCTCTTCTGTGGTTCTGCTCCCTGTTTGGGTGCTGGCGACTGCGGCTGTTTTCTTCCAGTGCCGGCTACCAGCGGCCCAGCATCCTTTGCCCTTGCAGCGAGATCCTTGAAGCACGCCTCAATCAGTGCCGGGGTGATCTCCGCCGCCTCACTGGGCGCCCCCAGGGTGAGGCGACGGCTGTCGATCTTCTTCCTCTGCAGCTTGGAGCCGCCAATCGCCGGCGATGGCTGCATCGAGCGACTCTTTCGCTGAGAGTCCGTACTGGCCGCAGAGTCTGGGGACGTCTCTCTGGCCGGGGAGGATGGCTTCGATTGCGTCCTCCTAAGGCCATCGGGCGAGACACTCAACGACGTGCGATCGATGGTTGTGAAGCGTCGCGACCGTATGGCATTCGCTGCCCTCTGTGGCGATGGTGCGCCATCAACTTTTCGGGCTTCGGGGGCTCGGGCCACTGCAGGGTCGCCGGAGGAGCAGGCAGAGGTGGGCGAGCAGCGCCCGGAGGTGGTGGGGCGTGGTGGCTTCTTCTGGGACTTCGCATAGGAGTCGGCCTGGCCGAGCAACGCCTCGAAGGAGGGGCGCGGCCCTTTAGCATTCGACGACGGACGATCGATGGCTGTGAGGCGTTGCGTTTGAATGGCCTTCACCTCCTCTTTAGGTGCCACCGCAGCTGCCGCCGGAGACTGTGGCCTGGGGGATGCTGTCTCATCCTTCCTGGCCAGCGATTCCCCGCCAGGGGAGAAGGCAGGCGAGCAGCGACCGGAAGTGGTGGGGCGTCGCTTTGTGGCTGGGTTCCTGGGTGATGCTCTCCTGGGTGAATCATCGGCCTGGACAAGCGACTCCCCGGAGGTGCGGGACTTGCGTATATTTTTCATGAGATTCGCAGGCGACAGCTTCCCTCCTCCTCCTGGGGACGATGATGCTGTCCTCTTTCCCTCGTCCTTCTTGGCGTCCCTTTGGGCCAGCGATTCCATCGATGAGCCAGTGGGGGACATGGTGGGGCGTCGCTTTGCGGATGCATTGCCCGCAGGCGACTGCGTCCGTCCTCCTGGTGATGCTTTCTTTGTCTCATATCTACAAAAGTCGCCGAAGGAGGCGCCGCGTGCTGTTGCATTGGACGAGGGTCGATCGATGGTAGTGAAGCGTCGCGATGGCATGGGTTTTCCTTTCTTCGGTGCCACCGGGGACTGTGTTTTGGCCTCATCTTTCCTGGAGTCGTAGGAAGCGAAGGCGGAGGCTGGAGAGCATTGGGATTTGCGTCGCTTTGGCTTTGCTGTGGCGCTTCCATTCCCCTTTTTGGATGCACTCGATGCAGGCTCCTGCTGGGAGGAGCACGAGGAGGAGTCTTCCTCCAGATCTTCGGTTTTTTTCTTCCTGTTGTGTCCATTTGCAGCAGCCTCCACCTCCAGCTGTTCCACATGTCCATCGCCGCGTGGCTCAGTCTTTTTCGTGGCAGACAGCTTCTCATTCTTGGCCTGGGGTCTGGCCACGGGATGCATATCGTACGTCGAGTAGTAGGAGGTGTTTCTGCGCGAGCTGCACCTTCCCCCGAGCGTCGTCTTCGTCTTTGTCTGGCCTCCAGCGCTGCTCGATGACGGCATGGGCGAGGGGGAGCCAATCGGTGTGGCCGCCTTCTTGGCCTCCAGCTTGAGCTTCTTTTTGTGCGTCTCCTCGCGCAGCTTCTGGGCGTTGGCACTCTCCAGGGCCTGGAACATGGCATCGCACTCAACGATGCTGGAAGGTGATGCCCCCCTGCCCTTGACTGGCTTGGCTTTGGCAGTGGCAGTGCCAGTGGGCTGGGGACTGGCATGGCAGCTGGCAGCTTTGATGGGAATTTCCTTTTCGTGTTCCTTTGGCTTCTCCTCTGCAAAAGGATCCGCTTTGGATGGGCATGGGCCCTTGGCTGCCTTGGTTGGCTCTGCCATGGACTCCATTGGTATTTTGATTTCCATTGGCATTGGAATTGGAATTGGCTCATCTGCGGGAGTCACCACTTCCTTCTCCTCCTTATCTTTCTCCTGCAGAGGCTGTGGAGGTGTCTTCAGTGTCGTCTTTGATGATTCGATTTCTAGTGAGATCTCTGGCGCTGGCTGTGGCTCCGGTTCTGGCTGTGGTTGTGGTTCTGGCATGGCCTCCATGGCGACCTGGATAATCACAACATCCTCGACCACATCTGGTGCTGGTTCAGGTTCTGGTTCTGGGTGCACATCCACATCCACGGGGGACTGCTCTGTGGTGGCCTTCTCCTCCTCTTCTGCATCAACTTCAAAAATGATGATCGTCTGCGGCTGGGATTCCTCCTCTGGCAGGACTCTGGTGCTGGTGCTGCTGCTGGGGCTCTTCTGCTGCGGTTCCAATGTGACCGACGACTCGGTGGCCACATGCGGCTCCTGCGCTTGCTCCTGTACCTGCACGAGGGTATACTCTGCTGGAGCATCCAGCTCAATGATTTGCATTTGCACTTCGTCCTTCTGGTCCTCAAGAACCACCTCGTACTCCCCCTGGATGCCCTCGTCCTGGCTATCGTCGATCAGGTCAATCAGCGTGTGCTCCTCCTCCTCTTCCTCCGCTTCGGAGGGGGAGTCAGTCTCTGCTTTCAGGAGGATCTGCTTGCTGCTGGCTGCGGCTATCTCGGCGAAGGTCTCCTCGAGGGTTTTGCCCACATGGCTGCTGCTGTTGCTGCTGCTGGCTCCCTCCGCTTTGGCGGTTCGTCTGCTGCGCCGCGTGGCCGTCAGTGAGGTCGGGCTGGTCTCCTCCTCCTCCTCGCCGTCATCGAACCAGAAGGTGGGCGAACCGCCAGAGATCTCCACCAGTAGATTACACACTTCTGGCTCCTGCTCCTGCTCGTGCTCCAGCTTCTGTTGCTCAATTTGCACATCCACCTCGATCTCTGGCTCTTTCTTTAAAGCCAGCTTCAGCTGTAGAGGCTCCTCTTCCAGCTCCTCCTCGTCCTCTTTTTCCACCTTCCTTCGGCCCGTCACTTCCCTGCCCGTGTCGATTTCCGTAAAGATTATCTGAGAGTCCGAAGAGTCGTCGTCGTCGGCTGTGGGCACGGACACGGGCAGCTGCAGCTGCAGCGGCACCCTCTTTGGCTGCTCATCGAGAGCATTGTCATCCTGCAGGACGGGCGTGGAGGCGGCGGAGGACGAGGAGCTGCTAACATCCACCACGGCGTCGCCCAGAACGGTCGAGTCGCCCGAGTCCCACGATCCCTGACGGTGCACAAAGTTCAGCCGCTTGAGGGTCACCCGGCACTTTCGTCTGGGCGCCGTCTCGTTGCTGTCCGTGCTGCCCCTGCTGCCGATGCTCCCCGTCGTGGAGGCGCCTGTCGAATTGGTATCCGAATCAGAGAAGCTTAAGCTGAGGCTGTGGCTGTGACTGTGGCTGCTGCTCTGGCTGCTTGACTTGTCCAGCTTATTCTTAGTCCTGGGCCTCCCTCGCCCCCTGCGGACGACAGATGCTGCGGACACTGCCGTCGCTGTCGCAGTGGCAGTTGCGGCTGTCGCAGTCGACGGATTGCAGCTGGAGGATTCGCTGTTCAGCTGGGCCACGATCAGGCTCGGTGTGCTCCGCGGCTTCACAAAGATCCCCAGGGCAGCGGGTGGCGGCGGCAGTTTGGGCGGTGGGCGGGTGCTCGGGAACATCGAGAAGAGGCGATTGGCAGACGGAATGCTGGCAGTGGCAGTGGCAGCGGCGGTGGCAGCGGTGGAAGGTGCAGCTGGTGCCGTGTCGGGCACATTGGAGTCGATGCGTCCCTCGATCTGGATCTTGTGCTCCTTGCGCAGGCTGAGGACGTCGCGCACGTCGAATTTGCAGAATCTCTTGCGGGAGCTGCGACGGATGGTGTTGGGCGAACAGGTGCGCCCCACCGAACCACCGGATGATGCATCTTGAGAAATCTGCAGGTCTGCATCGGGGTGCTGTGCGTTCTCCCGCTTTGGCGGCCGTCCGCGTCCTCGGCCACGTGCGGCACCGACCGAGGTGCTGGGCATGGGATTGGAGTCGTCCATGGAGTCACTGGCCAGTGGCTGGTGGCGTCTGTGCGCGTACAAGAAAGAAGAAAGCGGAAAGATTAGCGTGCAAAGAATTTGCTTGAAAAAAAACACTCACCAGGAAAAAAAACTCACTCTTACTCAATATGGTGGGGGGTGTAGGGGTGCGGGTGGGCTTACGCACAGATTGTCGGCTTTTGTGTAGGCTGCGCCGGACAATGCACGCGCCGCTCCTTGCCCGATTGAATCTAAACACAGTTAGCCTTAGTTTAACCGTTAGACTCTAACGGCATTCACTATCAATACTAGAGCAAGAAGCACACCCACAGAAGAAATACACTGCACTCCTCCTCCTGTCATTTCCAAGACCGTACATTTTTTGTTTATTAGAGATGGTAAATAAATATCGATATATAATTTATTTTATGGCCATTTTTTTTAGGATATATCATCAACATGGGCAGCTTTCAAGAATTTTTTTATCTTTTGTTTTGAGTCGTTAGATGCACAGAGTTGCAAAAAAAAATATCGGTCTTTTTGTGCGATAAGCGAAGCTGCAATTGGCGTTCACGGTATTTTTCACAGGTATTCGGTCCAAATACAAGCAGCTGATTGTGCAATTGTGTGCGTGTGTGTGAGCTGTCGGTCCAAGCGCGTACAAACAAGCGATAAATTCAAACGAAACGATTTTTCGCGGCAACTGCAGAAAACGGATTTAATGCGTATTTTGCTCCAGAGTCAACAGCAATTGCAATGCTGGCAATTTGTTTAAGGCGGCAACCCTAAGAACGCACGCACAGGAACACACGCACTCACACACACATTGATTTGAAATTCCAGTGAAATCGAAAAATCGAAATCCTTTAAATGTCAAGGGCAACAAATATACAGCACGGGCCATAACAAACGGAACGTACGAGAAGAAAAGAAAACGAAGGAGAGCAACAAATAAGTAAATAAATTTGAAAGCGTAAGCAGCGGAAGACATGTCCCATCCGGCTCATGGAAGGCCGCCCAACAATGCCTCCGCCGCCCAAGCCACATCCTACTCATCCTCGTCGACGTCCTCGTCCTCATCGCCCGTGTCCCTGACAGTGCCACCCGTAGGCACAGCTGCCGCCTCATCCTCAGGAGGATCGTATGGATCTGCGACGCACAAGGATAAAGTTGGTCTACCTCCCGTTTACCTAACCCTCAATGATGTAAGCCACCGCACATCCCTCGTCCTGCCCCCTAACAGTTGCCTCTCTCTTTTCCTCTCTCTCGACTCCTCTCCTGTAGCATGCCAGCAAGCTGGAGCAGATGCACTCATCCGCCGGCTCTGGATCAGGATCCTGGGACGAGCACCGCACCGCCGATGTCTGGCTCTCTTCACTGCACAGCGTCATCTTCATCATTACGTGCGCCCTTGCCGTGTTTATACTCTTTCGCAACGTTCTCACCTGGTCAGTGCTGTTGTTGCTCTCTCTCTCTCTCGCTATCGGATCGTAATCAGCTGTTCTCACTTAATGCCATTCTCTCCGAGTGTAAGCGTGTTGTGTGTGTGTGTGTGTCGCACTGTCTCTCTCTCAGGCGCCGAATGAATTCAACTGGAGAGTCCGGCTTTGTGCTGTGCTTCCGCACATTCTGGCCACGATCCCCCATCCCATTCCATTGCCATTGCTATTCGCATTCCAAAATCAGTTGCGCTTGCGACGTTGCCCCACGAAGATCAGACCCCAAGCCCAATTGGGCTTCTGCCTTTCCCCGACACACACACACACACGCACATTCCTGGAGAGAGAAAGAGAAATCTGCAACAGAATAAGAACAAAAATAATAAGCTAAGCTAAGGCAGAAGATTTTGTTGTTATTATTTTTGTTGTTGCCCATCATGGAGGAGAAGTTTGTTGAGGTTTCTTATTTGTACGCCAGGCATCTGCAGAGCTTTTGGGGCGCCTCCGGTGACTTTTGGCAATCGCAGTGGGACAAGTTCATCGATTCGTTTGGTAAGTGTGATCAAAATTCGTACTTTGCTCACCCTCTCTGTGCATACTCTTTGTGCTCCAACGAGAGTGTGGGAGGGAGAGAGGGAGAGATTGTGCAAATTGTGATATTGCCCCAGCATGCATGCAGTCCATTGTTTTGTTTACTAATTCGCTCGCACACACACACACACCTCACACACAATGATTGCATTTCACACCCAGAATGAGAAAAAGGCACGGAGAGAGAGAGAGAGAAAGAGATCAGTTGACAAGTGCTGCCAATTACGCAAAATGAATCGTTAAGGTTACTCAGGGCTCCCCACCGCCCTGATATTAATTGAATTTGCACACTTTCCATCTGTATTATGTCTGCATATCTGAAGAAGAGGAACGTATGACGGATCCCTGTATCAAATTTCTAAACTGCGCAATGTGTTTGGTTTCCGCAACTTGTTTGCTTATCGTAACGAGGTACTTCGGGAGAACGAACCTTCATACCCCATTAAATGGGGTCTGAGATATCTGAAAGCTGTAAACATTTTAGAATGCAGTTAAAGGGCCATTGAACGTGCTAATGCTTATGCTAATGAGCTCATGCCAGTCAATAAATGCATTGGCTTAGGGCCAGTTTTTCTTGGTCTTAGTATATAAATATTATTTAGGAACTAAATGACCTAACCGCCACAATCAGTTTGAACCTGCAGTTGTTAATCAAGAATGCATTAAGTACTCTCTTTCTCTCTATCTCTCTCTGTTTCTGTCTCATCCCCGGCTGTTTGAGCGATTAGTTCATCAATCCTCTTAGGCCTACTCAAACATACATTCGAGTACATTGTAGCTTTCTCATTCACTTAAATTTTACTTATGTATTTCAGGCGATGAACCCATGGTCCTCTGGGTCTTTGGCACCACTATATTCACGATGATCGTTTACTGGACCGTTGGCACAATCTACACATTCATGGACCTGACGAACCGGCCTGCCTGTCTGCGCAAATACAAGATTCAGCCGGGCACCAATGAGCCCGTCGAGACGCGACGTCTGCTGAAGGTGTGTGGCAAAAATGATTTAATCAATATGAATATGAAATTGAACTGATCTCTTCTCTCCGTTGTAAGGTCATTTGGTGTGTGATCTTCAATCAGATATTTGTGGGCATACCACTGGCCTATGGCAGCTACCGGCTGATGGAGATCCGTGGGCTGAGCGACATCAGGGACCTGCCCACATTCCACTGGGTATGCTTCGAGCTGACCGTCTGCATACTGATGGAGGAGCTGGGATTTTACTACTCGCACCGTCTGCTGCACCACAAGTTCATCTACAAGTACATCCACAAGCAGCACCACGAGTGGACGGCCCCCATATCGGTGACGGCCATCTATTGCCACCCCATCGAGCACATCTTCAGCAACCTGCTGCCCCCCTTCCTGGGCGTGTTTCTCATGGGTAGCCATGTGGCCACCGCCTGGCTGTGGTTCGCCCTGGCCATTCTGTCCACCCTCAATGCCCACTCCGGCTACCACTTGCCCTTCTTCCCCAGCCCCGAGGCCCACGACTTTCACCATCTAAAGTGAGTTTTCCTCTCTCTTCGCTACTTCTCTTCTTTGATTCCCCTCAATTCGATACACTTTTTGGATAGATTCAGCAACTGCTTTGGCGTGCTGGGAGTGCTCGATCGCCTGCATGGCACCGACTCGCTGTTCCGTGCCACCAAATCCTACGCTCGCCACATCATGATGCTAAGCTTCAAGCCGCCGCGCGACGCCTTTCCCGACTCCACCATGAAATGAATGGGGAGGGAGCCCAGACAGCCACGCGCCACGCGCCTCTGCATCAGCATTCCTCTACACACACAAATACAAATACAACAATTTCTGTGTATACAAATCTCATTGTGATATAAGCAGGCAGATCCTGATCCTGATCCTGATCCAGCTCCTATATTTTGTACACGCACGCACGCATGCACACACCCACCCACATCCACAGCCACCTCATGCTCTCATCCTGATCTAGATCCCTCCACGTCCAGCCTTAGCAGCAACTGCACCTGCACCAGCACTCGCTCGTCCAACGCAGACGACCCCCCACCCCCGACCCATACAGATGTTAATCGAAATATATATGAACCCTAAATGTAAATGTAACTCAAAGATACTTATTGCAAAAACTCGCTGCAGTACAGCAGCTACAGGTGAATTCAGTTCGCATAAAATGTTGCAAAGAGCCAGCAGGAGGGTAGACCCCATGTGTCTGTCTGTCCTAGTCTGATTCCAATTGTATTCCAACTGGCTGCATTCTCTTTCTCAAGCATTCAGATGCATCTACGGATTCTTCAGTCTACAGATATTAGCCAGATATTGGGATTTTGGTTAAACAATCGTAAGCGTACTTTATGTATGGATAATTAAGATATTTAACAACTAAATACTAAATAGATCATAGATCGAGAGGGATGGGGAGTTGGTAGGGGGGGAATTGCAAAAAAAAAAAAGGAAAGAATACACATTATAGACTGTGCAAAAAAAAGGTAATTAATAGTTAATAATCGTTAAAACTAATCAAGATTTGTGCTGGGTCCTGGAGGCTGTTCACTGCTTCAGGGCCTGGGCCACGCCCTGCTGCCCCTGACTACTGCTGCTGCTGCTCGCTGCTGCTCTGCTTCAGCTTGGCCTCGAACTCCCCGTGAACGTCCTTGTAGTAGGGCCCCAGCTCGTCGCGCACAGCCTCGTACCAGCGGGCCAGCTTGTTGCGGTTCTGGAAGGCATTGAAGCCAATGGACTCTGTGTGGATTAGAAAGTGGTACAGGCATGAGATTGGGGTACGATTCGCTGAAAGGACTCTTCCTAATGGGATACTCACTGGGCTGATCGATCTCGCAGATGGCACTGAGATCGGCAAACGAGATGTTGTCCCCCATCATGAATTTGCGCGAATTGAGGAAAAGCTGCTCGAAATCGTTGAGCGTGTGCTCCAGCTGCTTGCCAGCCACATTCACCTGTGGATCATGGGAGAGAGAGAGAGAGATTAGTTTGGAGATTGGGACTGAGCGGCGAGGACTTACCGCATTCTCCGCTGGACGCGTCTTCTGCAGATACGGCACCAGCCACTTCTGCTGGAAGTAGTCCGTGCAGGCCACGTCCATGTTCGTCTGCTGCCAGGCCAAGTACTCGTCGATGCGGCTGCGGCCGAGCTGTCGGCGTGGATACCAGTGCTCCGGCACGAGCTTCTCCCGCGCCAGATGCCGGAAGATGGCCACGTTCTCCGACAGCTGGTAGCCATGGTCGGTGATAGCCGGCAGCTTGCGGAACCGGTTAACCTTGTCCCGAAATTCTCCAGTCAAGTGCTCGCCTGCAAAAAGCGAGAGAAGACGAGAAAAGCGATAAGTGCCAAAATATCAGGGCATCGCCTGATGCACGTCCACCAACTGCCACTCTCGGCAACAGGTGACCCCCCCAAAAATAAAGTAGAGTCCCGCCCCACAATCACATCATCCGATACGGAAGGAGTCCAGTCCGACGATAAGAACCGAAGATTGCGCCCGAAAAGAGGGTGTGTCCAGCCCCAGCGCCAGCTCAGCCGCAGCCCCAAAGTCATTGTCAATGTCAATATGTGCTGTCATCAAGGTTATGAGAACATATCGCAGCACTTGATAAGGGTACAGAGTACTCGCATGTATGTAGAAATAAGGGTACTGCTCGTGGCACTTGTAGGGCCTCCCACTCCCACGGCACAGAACAGAACAGAACGGAACCCAAACAACAGGCGGTGAGTGGAAAGGGAGATAATAATGATGATGATGATGGAAGTCTATAATTAGACAGCCGACGGCCCTGACATCTCCGGAATCGAAAACTATATAAACAAACTGAGTAAGCAGGCAATTTAAGTAAGATGGCGGCATGTGCATGACTCCCATCGTGATTGGGGCATGGCAAAGCATGGGTGGCACTTGGGGTGTGCAAAAACAAAGAAATTAAGTGAAAATTTCATGGAAATTAATTGATTAGTCAGACTGTCTGACAGTCACCGACTGGTTCGGCGACGGAGGGCGGGGGGTGGCACTGGAACGTGAACAAATGACAGTCTGTGATTCCCGACATCATTTGATTAGATTTTGAAAAGCAGAGGCAATTTTTCAATTCTATAATTGCTGCCATTTGGCAAATTAAGGCACAATTATGGCCCTATCTGAGTGGGATTGAAACTGTTGACTAAAGCAGAACAGACCGACGGTCTGGCATCCCGTGAGCGGTGCATGATGGATTGATGGATTGACTGACAGTCCTGACGCATCATCTGTGGAGTGTAAACGGGTTAGCTGTGAGCCTTGGATCCCCACTAAAGTCTAAGAGATACTCGCACCATGTAGCTGTAGAAATATCACTGGAAATACTCACACATTTCTCTCTCTCTCGCTCTCTCTCTGAAAAAACAACTAAAAATAACCATTAAGGAAAGATTGGAAAACTATCTACAGAGCAAATTGCTTTCCCATTCCCCCAGTAGTGGAAAGGCCAATTAAGTGCAGGCCCAAAGATTAGATTCTGCTTCGTATTGCTTAGGGGGCACAGATCGAGTGTACACACCGATGATACGATGAAACATTGCGATGTAGCCACAAACAGTCCCCAAGACAATGTTTACCTCCACAGCGTAGCACTGCGGATCGTACCGTATCGTATCGTATCGGTTTGGATCGGAGTCTTTAACCTCCACAAGGTTGTCACCGTCGCCCGTTGCCGTTGCCGCCGCCTGCATTGACTCTGATTTTCTAAGCTTTGTAGCAACAGCAGCAGCAGCAGCAGTTGTGTTGTGTTGTGCTGTGGCTGCACTCGCTCCAAGTCGAGTTGCGGCTACTCTACTGGGGTGCAAAGTCCAACTGGTCTCAGCCCAGCCCCCCGGTTTAGTCTAGGCTTTGGGCCTCTGCTGCAGTCACTGTCTCTGTCTCAGTCTCAGTCACTGCCTCTGCTTCAGTCGCTGTCGCTGTCTCTTGTCTCTGGACGAAATAAAAGCTCCGATGATCTGCTGAAGGCAGGCAGGCGCCTGCCAAGCCATTTCATTCCATGCGATTAGCATACAGAGAAAAGAAGAGACTTGGATCTCGATCTTGGATCTTGAATCTTGGATCTCAGACACGGATATCGCTTGGAGCTCGCTTCAAGGCAGGGGAGCGGTGGACTGCATAGGGGGCTGACGTCAACAAAGAAATAGCCAACTTGACAAGAGATCGTAATTATATATGTATATATACTCGCACTCGCATTCGCATACGATGTGGTGGGATGGAAAGGGATGGGGCGATGGGATGTGATATGTGTACAATATTGCATATCACATATCACATATAGTATAGTATAGTAGTGATGTGAAGTGCGAGTATAAAGGCACGACTTGTTGATGGCCTACCTCTACCTCTGCTGATGCTGCTGCTGCTGCTGCCTGATTGCATCCTCGCATTAATTCTATAGTTTATGGGGGGCGTGGTCTCGTTAAGCGTTAACCATCCGTTGAATGCGTTCGCGGATGCTACGCCACGCAAGAGTTTCGTAGTTTCTGTCTCTGTAACCTTGACCAAGTCCACTCAACAGACACGACAACAACAAAGAGATGTGCAGTAGGTGCCCTCAAGCCTCAAACCTCAAACCGCTTTTATTGTGGCCCAAAAAAGTGCTAAGCAGTGCCACGCGCGCTCAGAGTGCAAGCCCAAAAAACAACACACAACAAATTGATCAGTTTTTAGCCAAGAAATGTTTGGCAAGCAGGTGATAGATTTACCACAGATCAGATGTTATACCCAATAAGTAGTCATTAGATAGAACTGTGAGAATTGCTGTGAGAAATGGATTTTTAAATGCGCCAAAGACACGTTCTGTATTCGATCTAATGGCAGTAATTCTCCCCATAATTGTACAGGAATCCTCACGTACACTTATCTCGCGACAAAAACAACCATCGATTTATATATATAGTATACTTAGGTGCAAATTCCTGTGACTAATTGAATTTAATTCTCGATTCATTATCCATTTCACTGCTGTTTTCTGCTATTTAGAGAACGGAATGTCGTGGGTGGAGGGGGATTTTTATTTGTACCTCTGTTTGGGCTTCGGCTTGGATATTACTCAATCTCTGTGGCATTGCAATGGGCCTCGCTTTCCCCTTCACAAACCTTTGAGTGGAGACCTGACCATTGGAATTTTTAACGAGCGGAAAATTTGTTGAAAACTTCGTTCCAAAAACCGAATCGATGAAAGGGACAGCAACATAAGTGCATAGAAATGTGCGTGTTTGTGTGTGGCTGTGTGTGAGTTTGTGGGTCGACCTTTGGGCCCTATGTGTGTGGCTGTGTGTGCTGGGCATCACGTACTCACCTTTGAGCATCGATATCGGGATCGCCTCGAACGGTATCTTGGAGGCCTCCAGAAATATGTAGAGTGCCCGACTGGATTGGTTCAGGAAATCAAAATAGAATTTCAATGGTTGCGCCATGTTTGTTGGATCGTGTACTAGTTCCGGCTGTTCTACTGTTGAAGGAGCCTTCTACTGCTTTTGCTCTTGCTGTTATTTAACTGGCGATCGGACACACAGGTTAACGGTTAACACACATCGGCTGATTCCAATTTGAAAAATCAAAACAAAATCCGCATTCGAACCGAAACTGAATTTGAATTGAAATCAAAATTAAATGGGGGGACTTTTGACTAGTTTTAGTTGCTCTGCTCTGCTGGAGTGCTGCTTCTAGACAGAGCTCAAAACCGCTGCGGCTGCGACATTTTAAACGCACGACGTTGGCGTCGCCTTTGGGCAGAGCGTCGGCGTTCGGCAACAACAACCAGTTGCTTGTCAGTTGCCGCTGCGCAGAGGCAGCAGAAACCGAAATGTGTGTGCGTGTGTGTGCCTATGTGTGATGCGTTGCGTTGGTGGGGTGTTGGTGCCATCGGGAGGTGGTGGGGGTGTGTGCAGTGTATGTAAAAAAAAAGCCGGTCGTTGCTGCCAAGGTAAATTCAGTAGAAGTGGGGAGGACTAAACAGAGAGCGCCGTCAGGATGGTTGAATGTCTGCATTTTTTGCTTCAAAGCGTCAAGGGACACATTCATATGTAGCAGAAAAAGGATAAGAAATGATACCCAATGAACGGGATTGCCTCACTATGGCTGAAATATACCTTGTACTATGCCTGATTTTGGTTTTGGCTTTGTTTTGTTTATTGCATTTTTTTCTCACATCTTGTTGTGATCACCAAGTTCAAGGTATTTTAAAAAGAAGGTATGGAGCGTAAGAGCATGAGCATGAGCGTTGGGTCTCTTGCAGCTTATCCACAATCAAGAGCACTACATATGCGATTAAATCGCTCCCGCACTACCTTACCTTATACTTAATATACCTTGGCCTGGCGCTGCTGCTGGCGCTGTCGCTGCCTGGCTTGTTTTTGCGGCGCATTTTATGCGGCGCTGAGATTTTGTTGTTGCGTACTCTAACCGGCTCGGAGAGAGACCACGGCTGGTGACTTCAAATAAAAGAGGGTGTGGCTCCTTGGGCTATATAGGATACTTTTTTGTAGTATACTTACATACATAACTGCAAAATAAGACAGAGTGTTGTGCATTTCACTTTCGCAGGACGGGAAATACTAAGAGCCAAAGAGAGATGAACGATAAACTCCAATGGCTGTAATATGCTTCTCTGCTGCTGGAAGGGTATCCAATAATCGCCTTCCCTGCAGGCGTTGTATCTTGTCTTGTTTGTTTTGCTCGCACAAAGACGCGTTTTTTCTTGTTTTCTGTTTTGCTGGTTTCTTTTGCTCGCCTTTTGCTTTCCTCTTTGCTCTTTGGCAGCGGCGGCAGCGACTATTACTGCGACTGCGGCTGCGCCAGATACACTTTGTACTCCACTTGTAGCTCCTGCCCCCTGCCACGGACGCTGATATTCGGTCGTTATCTTTAAGCGATTTCCAATCAGAAAATTCAACTTAGATTCCTTTCTGCTCTCCGCGCTCTTCTCTTCGTACAGCTCTCCTCTTTGTCCTTATCTTGTTTACCAAAAAACAAGAGCCGCTATATCGGTCAGCAGCTGCGGCTGAGACGGTGACTGCGGTTTCGGTTGATAAACGGGCAGAGGTCGACCGGCGGGCTTTGTCTTGGCCCGGCCGTAACTAAATGTACATATGTACATATATATTTACATATCTTTAAGATGCACTTTCTGTCACCCCCACCCCTCCCTCTAGCAACGAGCAAGGTGGCAAAACAACTTGCACAAACACAGACACATACATATGTACGTATTTCTGTAGTCGACCCCACCGCCAGCAGCAAAAGAGAGTGAGAGTGCAAGCGAGATAGGGACAGCCATTGGATAGAAACTAGAGATGGAAGTGATCCGATCTTCGTGTAGTCACGCACGCACGAAAATGCGAATGGGAGTCGCGAGCTTTATCCTTACTGCAGCAGTCATATGAAATATCAATTCGATCTTTGCTGGAACTGTGTAGAAAAAAGAAAAAAAAGAGAACAACTAATAAAAAAATGTTTGAATAACAAAAAATTGAACAGGCATGTCCTGCATGCATACTCCTCCCCGACGGGGAATTGAACCCCGGTCTCCCGCGTGACAGGCGGGGATACTGACCACTATACTATCGAGGATATGTGCAAGAGTGAAAGCCAATCCTCTGTATAAAAGAGCCCACTAATAAGTACAGCTAGGGCCTAATTTAAAACACGATTTGTATATTTATATTATTTGTTATCTATGAGGTCACCACCCCGCTGTCTTTTCGTTCGTTTTGCTGGGGAGTGCATCAGCGATAAAAGCGTGTGTTCATATCGCCAGCGATCTCTTTCATTCGAGTCATATATGTAATTGTTCTAGATTATTCTGCTCTATGACGTTTGAAAATAGGTTGTGTCTATTCGATGATTAAAATAAATAATACTGATTTTTTTTTTGTTGGCTATGACTCATTTGGTTAACGGTTTGTATAGCTATGATGGGAATTTAATTGGGGAACCGGGGTTACAGTCTTATGCTAGTTTACATCAAATATTACAGTGTCACTTAAAGGTATAGGTGTTAAAAAATCACTGCTTAAACTATTATAATTTTCTTTCGGAGAGCGAGAGTTGACTATTGCGCTCGAGACTATATAAAACAAAGTCCCGCCATGCCAACCGTTTTCATAGTTCCATAGTTAAAATTGAGTTTACATGTCCGCTTCTGTGATGGCTCTTACTGCTTCCTTATTCTAACCCTATGCTAGTTTATATAAAATATTACAGGGTCGGTTAATCGCATAAATAAAACATAAAAAAAAAATTTTAAAAAATACAATTAAACATTGACAGGACTATTACACATACAAAAAAAGTTCTTAGGTTCGTCTGCGATGGAATGATTCGCTCTGCTTCCTACGGATCCAGACAGTTGGCCTGGCACACGCGCAGCCACTTCTTGCCGGCCCAGATGGGTAGGCTCTCGACCTGGCTCAGGCTCTGGAAGCCGCCCAGCCGGGATCTGCGGGTGAAGAGACAATAAAATCAGGAAATTCTTGTGGAGTGAGATTCAATTCAACTCACCGCTGCATAGCCAGGGAGAAGGCGGTCTTGGGGCCAATGCCGGGCAGCTTCTGCAGCTCGCGAACCTCCGCCGTGTTGAGTAGATTCAGGAACATGACCCGATGCTTGCTCATCCAGCATGTCGCGGCCGCCTTCGAGCGAACGCCACGGCCTGTCAATGCGCTGACCGAGCTCTGTGTGGCCAACAAGTCCTTGGTTTGGACGACGCCCTGCTCCGATTTAATCGCCAGCCTCATGCTGCGCCGCAGCAGGCTTTCATTCTTCTGCTGCTGCTTCTGTTGCTGCTTCTGCTCCGGCGGATGCTGCATCGTGTTGTACATGCTGGACAGGCGGGCGGAGCGTCTTACATGGAGCATCGGCCTCGCACTGGTCTCCAGCGGCTGGATGCCGCTCAACTCAAGTGGGCCAGCCGCTCGCAGGACGATCGGACTGCAGGTACTGTTGAAGAGCAGGCCCCTCATGGGTTGCTGCTGCTGTGGCTGTGAGCCTGGCTCCTCTGGTATGCTCAGCACAGAGGAGTGGAAGACACCTCTGCCAGTGGTCGGAGGTTCTGGGGGCCCATTGCCTTGGAGTCCTTCTCCTGCGTCAGCGTGAGGCTGCTGTCCGAGAAATGCATGCTCGATGGCAAGAGCAATGTCGTCTCTGCAGCCAGCTGCAGCTCTTCATCGCGTGGTCTATTTGGAGGGGGATACTCTGATGTTAGAGAGGGACACAGTGGCACAGAGGCAGTGCCTCTGTCTCGTACGCACCTCTTCTTGGCCGTGGGCGTCATTACCAGCTCGGAGCGTGCGCGCTGCAGCGGCAGCGGCAGTGGCAGTGGCTTCTCCTCCTTTTGCTGAAAGAGACTGATCTCCGAGACGTCGCTGACCGATGGCGCATCCAATGTCATCTCCAGCTGCAGTTCCTCGCAGGCCCTGGGGGAGAGGCAGAGAATGTACTCTGTTGGGGGGCATGGGTAACATGGGACATGGGAGGAAGGTACCCACCGCTTTTTGGCCTTGGGCGTCAGCCCCATCTCGGACCGTGTGCGCTGCATCTGGAGCAGGGGCAGGCTCTCCTTGGCCTTGGGCGGCATCAGGTAGGAAATGTTCTTAACGGGGGCGTCAGAGCCGTTCTGCGGCGGCCTGCTCCGCTTGACGGTCGTCGAGCTGGTCAGCACCCGCCGGAAGGCGTGCGGCGTGACGGCGGCCAGGAATTGCTGCAATTGAAAAGGGGAAACATGAGACGAGGTGCATCTGTTGACGATCGATCGCTTGCGGTTGCTGCGGTTGCCCCGAGACGTCCTATAAAAGTCGCTCGATTGGCCGCCTGTGGCGCAGTTCAGCATGGAGTCGCAGAGGGAGAAGAAGCCGACGGGACAGGAGATGAAGCCGGAGACGGAGCAGACCCAGGATGATCTCCCCAATGAGTGCGTGACCCTGTGCCTCAGGCAGCTGATCGGAGAACTCTGGCCGGAGCAGAGCCTGCTGCCCGCGAGCTCGGAGCTCAGCCAGCATCTGGAGCGGGCCAGCGCCAAGGGCGACAACTATCTGGGTGTGGTGTGGCGCCTGCGCGTGCCCCCCGATCGCAGTCTGGTGGTGAAGCTGCCGCCGCAGAACAGCGTCCGGCGCAAGCAGTTCTTTGCGCGGCCGTGCTTCCTGCGCGAGTCGCAGGCCTACGAAGAGTTCCTGCCCCTCGTGGCGGAGTTGCAGGAGCGGTGGGGCGTGCCCGAGGAGGAGCGCTTCCGGCAGCACCCCCGCTGCTTCCGCACACGCCGCGACGAGCCCAACGAGTGCATTGTGCTGGAGGATCTGTGCCGCTCCGGCTTCCAGCTGCACGACCGCTTCAGGGACCTGCCCCTGCAGCATGTGGCGCTGGTGATGCGCGCCTACGGCAAGCTGCATGCCGTCTCCCTGGCAGCCAAGCGCCAGTGCCCCGAGCAGCTGCTCCCCTTCCAGCAGCTGGTCGACATCTTCGAGCAGCGGCGAGGCGACACCGCCCTGGCCTCCTACTTTGAGAACCTCAAGGAGAGTGCACTCAGCGCGCTGCTCTCGCCGGGCGACGACGCGTACGTCCTACGGCTGAGGGAGTACTTCTCGCGCGGATCCTACTTCGACCTGCTGCTGCCCCTGATCAGCGGCTCCAACTGCGAGCCCTATGCCGTGGTCTGCCACGGCGACTGCTGGAACAACAACATCCTGTACAGGCTGTGCCCGCCCGATCTCCGCCTGATCGACTGGCAGCTGATGCGCTACGCCTCCCCAGTGACGGATCTGGCCTACTTCCTCTACACCTGCACCACGCGCTCCTTTCGCCAGAGCCATCTGCAGGCCATGCTCGAGGAGTACCACCTCCAGTTGGGACAGCAGCTGACCAGGTGACCAGGCGCCCCACATTCACATCCACATCTAATCCCATCTAATGCCAGTCTCATCCTCCTCTCTGTCAGGCTGGGTGAGTCCGTGGAACAGCTGCTGCCTCGGGAGGCCTTCGCCGAGCAGCTGCGCACGAAGGCCGCCGTGGGCCTGCTCCTTGCCATGATGGTGCTGCCGATCGTGACGATGCGCGGCCAGGATGTGCCCGATCTGCAGGCCATCAGCGAGATGATTGAGGCGGGGGGCAGCACCAACCTGCAGGGCGCCGGCTTCCTGGGCACCGGCAACGAGCAGCTCTACAAGCTTCGCATGCGCGAGGTAATCCTCGACTGCGTGGACAGCGACTACATCTAGGGAGAGCTCTGGGCTTACCTTCTGCTGCAGCTGGTGGGTGCGCGCCATCTGCAGCTGCTGGGGATTGAGGCGCAGCCGCTTGGCGCTCTTCGCGAAGCGGAGCGTGGAGATCGTCTCGCTCAGGTCGCAGCCGTGCGGACTGATGCACGCGAGGAAGGTGAGATACGACTGCGAGGTCAGCGACTCTGCGGATGCGAGATTAAAGATTATAAAATCAGCTCAGATCAGATCATTGTGGATCAGTGGTCACGGGGCACACTCACCCTGCAGGACTGTGGTGAGGACGCTGTCGCGGTAGGGGATCACCGCATTGCCGGCCGCCATGGCCATTACCACCTTGTTGATGCTCAGCAGGCCCATGTTGATGCTGACGCCCTCCTGGCGTGCCACGCCCTCGTGCCCGGTGCGCCGCAAGCCCTCGGAGCCGGCCAGATCGACGATGTTCATGCGGGATAGCTGGCCGCCCTGTCGCCGCACATGGATGGTGACAATGGCGTGGGAGCGGGAGCTGTTCGCGTTCATGTTGGTGCGCCGCACGTGGCGATTGCTGGTACCCAGCTGCAGCAGGCGCTGCAGATCCTCCTGGCTGGCCAGTGGCATGCAGGTGCGGCTCTGACAGCGCGCGGCCCCCATGGGCTCCATGGGGGAGGCGCCCAGCAGGTCGTAGGCCTTCTCGTTGTATACCTCGATGAAGGAGGCGGAGATCTGTGTGCGCTCCGCGGTGTTCTCCTGCTGGGCGGCCACCCGGTCCAGGATGTCCCTCAGGCAGCGCGGCAGCACGCCGAGATGCTCCTCATTGGTGACCTGGTTGTCGGCCACCATGCCCATGGAGTAGCTCTTGCCGGTGCCCGTCTGCCCGTAGGCCATGGTCGTGCACTGGAAGCCACAAAAGAGCTTGTCCACCAGCGGCTGGATGAGCGCATCGTAGAGCTGTTGCTGGCTGACGCTCGAGCGGAAGACGTGGTCGAAGTGGTAATCGTTTTGGTCCACCACCAGTGACTGCGTTGCGGCACAGGGGCACACCGAAAAAGGGGATAGAAGGGCAAAGGTTATTTAATTTGATCAATATGGCTTCCAAGTACAGTTGCAATTGCAGTACAGTAGCAGTGGGAGTAGGAATGGAAGACCGAACACTTACGTTGCCGGCCAGCGGCGAAAACTGCACGATGCTGGGCTCCTGGCCAAGGAACGAGCGAAATGGTGCTTCGCGAACGCCAACGCGCACGGCGCTCAGTTTGCCGTTATCCATTTGTTTATTAATTTAATTTATTTGTGGCTTTTTTTCTGGTGGGCTGGCGTCTTTTGTATTTCGATAGCAACTACAAGATGCCTATCGATAGGCATGCTGCGACAAGCTGGCAGCGCCAACAATAGGTGGCAACGCCGCGCACAGTGTTGCATCTGAGTTAGGGCGCGTATTTTGAATTTATAATTAAAAGCAGATTTACATCCGTTTGCCTTCTCCACCGCTTCTTCCACTGTGCGTAGGGTGTCAGTGATTTATGTATTTACAAATCAAATGTTCAATCGATCATTTCATCGAGTAGTGGTGCTGGAGGTGCAGGTGCAGGAGAAGCAGCCATTCAGCAGTTAATATATATTCAAATGGGGCACATTTCTGCATTGGCAACGACTGCTTTCAATGGTTAATTCGTTTTGAATTTTTCAAGCACATAATTAAAAAATATGCCCGCCCCAAAGTCGACGCCCTTGGCCGGAAGCCGTTCATTGTTGGATGCGTGCCAAAGTGGAGATTTTGCGGGGGCGTTGATGTGGTGGCATAATCTCTAACTAATTTAAGCATGCCAACGCGTCTAGAGAACTGAAAGAGGACCGACAGGTACCTGAACACTGTTTCACCTGGCGTCTGCAGGACTCTTGATGGTCCAATAATGATGAATAAGCCTTTGTGTGTGTTGTGTTGGCATAAATACGTGCGAATTTAGTTGCTTTTAATTCCACTTGTCGTGCATTACGACAGAGACGTATTTAATTCCCCATGACACTGCATAAGCCTAATAAAAAAGCGCTCTTTAGCTCCCTGTGGGACAGGGAAGACTGGTACAGGTACAGGTACATCTACATACTGATATATCGGATGACTTTTATAGGGGAATATCCAGATCCAGTTACCCACAGCAGTAGGCTCTTCCTGAACTAATGTAACATTAGAAATTCTTGACTGTAAAGCAAACAAACAAACAATTACTCACTTCAGCGTAGATTCGTAAATTATAAAACTCAGGGAAATATTACAACGCGGAACTCGTTCGTACATACAGTTATATTTAAATTAAACAAACAAAGAGGCACAATGTCAGACCCACAACAACGCTTTGCCATGTGCGCCTTGTTTGGTGTGTCGGGCCTCCTCTGCGGGGCCTTTGTCCAGCACGAGCTGTCGATAATGAACCTACTCGAAGCGATCAAAAGGGATCCGTATATGTACCACTATCGGCGCAGGCTGTATCCCCTGGTAAGTCACCACTAAGTCGGGATCGGAATGGATTGGCGGTAACCTCTCCTTCCACTGGGAGCAGCTCTCCACCTTCAGCACAGATCACGAGGGCAGACTGTGGAACCGCTCACTTGGGCTGCGGGACAAGCTGTGCCAGCTGCTGGTCCCACGGCTGTACAAGGCCTTACTGCCGCGACCAATGCCAGTCGAAGAGGCTTCGCCTTCTGTGGCGAACATGCTGGATCTCATCAAGTACGGTCTGCCCAGCGCAGACAATCTGGTGGTGCACAGGGACTGCATTATGGCGCAGCGCACAAAGACGAGCAGCGCCAGATGGATCATCGAGCATTTTCGTGCCACTCCATCGGCAGATGAGTCCGAGTCCGTGTCCGAGTCCGGTGATGACTTCCACCGCTACAGCGATGCATTTCTGCTGGGCGATAACTCCGCGGAGATGGGCAAGGTCTTCAAGCGCCGCACCTGGCGCGAACTGGAGCAATACGTGAGATTGAAGACGCAGGAGTGCGGATCGGTGTACTGCTACACCGGTCCCATTTACATGCCCATGGGCAGCGGCAGCACATGGTGGGTGGAGTACAAGAAATCCGACTCTGTGGCCACGCCCATTCCGACGCACTACTTCAAGGTGCTGATCATGGAGTCGAAGGTGGCTGGCCAGGAGCCCACCATAAAGGCGTTCATCGTTCGCAACGGCGGAAGGGGTGGTGGCAGCTTTCGGGATCGGCGGCACCGCATCGAAGACATCGAACGTTACACAGGCCTCTCGTTCAGCAAGGATCTGCAACCAACTGTGCAGTATGATGGTAACAACGGCACCGTCCAGATTGATTTGGCCTGTGAAAACGATATCCAAAGTTTCGTAGCTGCCCCAATTGAATAGAGAAAATGTTGGAGTTGTAGTTCTAGAATAAATTATTGAATTTGGTCTTAAAGATTGTATTGTCGGGGAGCCTGAACCGGCAAGGCATGGCCATTTCACGCCGCATTCTGGTTTCACTCTCTCTCACACACACACACACACACACACACACATTTCCTCGTCTGTTGGCGGAGTGAGCGAGATATAACGGCATCACCAGATCTGCTCTCTTTCGAGGACCATCCGCTTGCCGCTATGCATGCAAGCGACAACAAGCACAGAGTGCTCGCCTTTCTGAGAGCCGAGAGAGCGAGTTGAACAAGTGAGAATGGTCCCAACATGACGAAATTATAACAAAAAAAAAAGAAAATACATATTATAGACTGAATGATAACTGGATGTTAGATGTGTCGCGGCACGGGTGCCGCCATACGCACCTCACTATTCCCCAACAGTCAGTTAAGGTCCAGCCTAATGTGCTCTGCCTTTCGCTGGCACGGAGCAGTACGAAGAGTGAAGAAAAAAGCTAAATGCTATTTGACATGCGCAATGTTAGCGCCACTGTTAGCGTTAACGACACTGTTAGCGCCACTGTTAGCGAAAGGGCGTATAAGTAATGTGAATAACGGGAAACAAAACAGTTATTCGTGAACGTGTTGGGGCCACCGTCGGCATCTCGGCATCGTCTGTGCTTTACGAAAAGTGGTTTTTGTTCTGATTCTGGCGCGGGCAGTGTTTTGGTTGTATTTTCACCTTGGAATTTTCCCCAGAGTAAAATATGCAATTTCCATTTATTAGCGATAAATATCAAGGATGATAACGAGACCTCCAGTTAATAGGGCAAGCCGAGTAAATTGTGCTTGCTAAACACGGGGCACAGGCGACAGTGAACAGTGAACAGAGGACAGAGGACAGGGGCCGTGTGCCCCTCCTTGCTAATAGCCGAATTATAATTATCAGGTGGTGCAAGTCAAGCCAATCAAGTGCTGCGGCACTGTCTCCCCCTCCCCCTCCACCCACCCAGCGCACAGGGCCAGTGTCACGTCACAGTGTCATCGCGGACAAAAAACACCAGAGCCAAAATCAAATAACGAACAAGAAAAGTGTAAAAACGCTGGAAAGACGCCAGTGTCTTGTGTTGCTAAATTATTGTTCCTTCTTTTTTTGTATGTGTATGTGTGTATGTGTATGTGTGCATGGTGTATGTGTCTGGTGGGCACCACTGTTGATGAAATTATCTGTGCTTAGTCGTGTGTCTTATTGGGGAAGGTGACGAAGGCGAAACTGACAAGGCGCCAAGCCGCATGTTGCCCATGTTGCATCCCCTGCCGCTCAAAAGCTTTGCCAACAATAAGGCCAAGAACGTGCCCCAAACCACCACCCCCACCGAATGTTAGAAGCAGAAAGAATAACGAATAATCACAAAGCTGATTTTAGTAGACAGTGTGCAGCAGGAGGCATTAAGGTGGATGTGGACTGACACGCGGGTCGGTAAAAAATAAGTTGAGTTGAGAACTCTGCCCAAAGATAAAGACCGGACCCGCACCCGCACCCGTACCCGTGCCCGGACACGGCCCGTGTGGATTTGAATTAATATGTGAGGTCGAGTCCGTGCTACTCCCCCGTGTCTCTTGCCATGCCACAACGAGCTTCACATTCGAAGCTTTAACGGCTATGAGTTGTTTTTTTGTTTGTTTTTTGTTGGAATTTCCATCTGTGAATCCCTGCATTATGTGTGGATTGTCGGTGCATAATGCGCTGCCCCATTTGTATCTATCTGCGAATATCTGCACGTAATCTTGGCGGCGGTGGTGCCATGCAAATATTTATGTGCTCGCAAAAACACAAAAACACAGATATGCATATGATATGTAAATCCATTCACATTTCATTTTAGTGCATATCCAGGAGTAGGAGCAGGAGTACGGGTAACGGGTACGGGTACGGGTACGAACGAGTGTGTGTATATATGGCTCAGCCCCTGTGCTCAGTCGGACTACGCACATGAACGTGGAGCCCAACCGAACTAGCAAAAAAACTGCACTCGAGGTATAGATGGTTGGCAGAACAAAAAAGAGAACAGAAACTGATTTGCATGCAGGCAGAACGTGCTGGCAACGAGTAACAAGGGACATCTGAGGGCCTACGACTGGTTGCACATGTCCTGGCGGATGACGGTGATGCCTGCAGCAGGTGCGTGCGGTTAGGGCATCTGGCAGGACACCTCTGAAGTGAACGGGGCCCGGGCTGAGCAGGAGCTAAGATTATGTGACAAAGAGGGCGGCAAGCGGCAGCTGCCGGTCAAAGGTGAAAGGTGAAAGGTGCGAGGAATTGGTCACAATGGCACCTAAGCAAATCTACAGGCTGCAACTATTCAAATGGCTTTGTGTGGTAGCTGTGCTGCGCGCCGCCAAAGGTGACTGGCTAATGGACTGCGGCAACTGCCACTGCAAGTGGAACTCCGGCAAGAAGACGGCCGACTGTCGCAACTTGAGCCTCAGCGGAGTGCCCGAGTATCTCAGCTCGGAGGTGCAGGTGCTGGACCTGTCCCAGAACCAGATACTCGCCCTCGAGGAGAACGCGTTTCTGGCCACGCAGCTGCAGAACCTGCACAAGCTGTTCATACGGAACAGCACGCTGCAGAGAATAACGGCGCAGAGTTTCGCCCAGCTGGAGATACTCATTGAGTTGGACCTGTCCAACAATCTGCTGCGCGAGCTGCTGCCCAACGTCTTCGACTGCCTGACCAAGGTGCGATCGCTGGTGCTGAATGGCAACCTGTTGCAGACGCTGCGCGGCGGCGTCTTCCATCACTTGAAGTATCTGCACAAGGTCGAGCTGAAGCACAACCGGCTGGTGAGCATCGATCCGCTGGCGTTCCAGGAGGTGCCGCTCCTCTCGCAGATCTATCTGGACGGCAATCAGTTTCGAGTGCTGCACCGGGAGAGCTTCCAGAGTCTCAGCCGCCTGACAGCCCTCTCCCTGGACCAGAATCCCTGGAACTGCACCTGCGACCTGCAGGAGTTCCGGGACTTTGTGCTCAAAATGAACCTCTACACGCCGCCGACGGCCTGCCACTATCCGCTGCAGTTGCGCAGCATGCTCTGGATCGAGGACCAGCCGGAGGCGTTCGCCTGCAAGCCGAAGATCGTCTATCCGGCCCGCGGCGCCTCCATAAACACATCCAAGGAGAACGTGACCCTCATCTGCCGGGTGCACGGCTCGCCGAACACGATTGTCGCCTGGGACTACAACAAGCAGCTGTACAAGTCGAGCGCCACGGCCCTCGATGCGCACCATCCGCGCGTGCACATCGAGATGCTGCGGGAGGAGAAACGATCCACACGAGGGGAGCCGCAGCTGGGGCGCGACGTATTCACCTCGCGGCTCACCATTGTGGGTGCCGAGAAGAGCGACGAGGGCGTCTACACCTGCCTGGCGGAGAACGCGGGCGGCAAGGACGCCGTCCAGATGAGCCTCGTCGTACAGCAGTCCGTGCAGCGGGACCTGCTGCTCAACAGCAATCTCTTTGTGATCATCTGCCTGATGGTGCTGGGGCTGCTCAGCATCTCGGTGCTGCTGTCCATGGCCACCTACTGCATCTACAGACGCTTCAAGCACCTCCACCTGCATCCCAGGCAGCACACCCATCTGCGCTCGATTAACTACACCGCGCAGCAATTCTCCAGCGAGGCGGGCGAGGCCCTGGGCCTCGGCCTCGGCCTGGGCATCCATGGCGTGAGCAACAGCGTAGTGGTGGCCGGCGGCACGGAGGTGCTGCTCAATACGTTCCAGAATCAAAATCCAAATCCAAATCAAAATCCAGCAGCAGATCGACGCATCGAGCCCATGGCCGAGGGCAGGAAGTTTACAGAAATGATAACGAGCATTGATAGAAGCAGAAACTCGCATGCCATCATGGGCTACCTGTGCAATCGGCCCACAGCCGCGGCAGAGGGAGGAGGGACTGCGACTGGAACTGGCACTGGGACTGGTAATTCGAATGCGTTGCGCAGTCGAGAGGATGAGAGGCGAGAGGAAACACTCATTTTGGAGCGCAAGTTCAAAGGTAGGCCACAAGTTCACCCCTCCCTTCCTCCCTTGGAACACCCAAATATATAAACGAATATTTCCTTCCCTTTACTGTTACATTTTGTGCACTGCTAGATAAGCTCAACGTAACGTCCAAGGTGTACGATTTGCATCGGTCACAGCTCATAGAGGATCACCGGATCACGCCCGGTGCCGTGCGGGAAACTGCAATCATCAGGCAGAGCCGCACAGAGCCCGAATATCAGCCGGACGTGCTGCCCTCGAACAGTCCCACGGGGTCCCAGAATGAGGATCAGCTGAGCCGCCAGCTAATGCTAATTGGCCTCAACTCGCGCAGCAAGTACAACATCAATGTGCAGAAGTATCTGCAGGACAAGTACGGAAGTGTGGGCACCGCGGTCCGAAGGAACAACAACAACAACAGCGACATCGGCGACAGCGACAGACGTCAGGCGTCTGCAGCCGGAAGTTGTTTGCTTTACCCCCCCAAAAAGGTGCAGCAGCAGCAGCCCCAGGGACTGCAAAGGCACTGCCAGTCACTGGCATTGCCAAGCAGCCCACGCCAACCCACCGATGGCCATTGCCGTCAGCCATCTCCACCGCCATATAACACCACCACCAGCACCAGCCTGCCACCAGCACTGCAACCAGCACCTCCTGCACTTTGTCTGATGCTGCAAGCAGCGCCGACGGCGGGGTGATAGCAGCAATTACAGTGACATCGTCCTCATCACTTCCGCTGGCACTTGCCCCCCTGCAGAATAAGTTAGCCAGCACCACAGCAGCGGCAGCAGCAGCTGCAGCAGCAGCGACTAATCGCAAGAGGATTCTTTGACAGCTACTGCGGACGCAGATTTGACCAGACGATCACTAGCATGTAAGCCAGGGAGGGTGGCTGTCTCCCTGTCGCGGTAGTACATAATATTTTAGAATTTTAATAGTAAATACATACTTACTTTTAGCGACACACACACACGTATACCTATACCTATACATATACCTATACATATAACTATAACTATAAATTTCTATATGTAACGATATAAGCGCTTTAACTAAAGAACCCAACAATAAAGTGAAATGAACTGAAATTAAACTAAATTAAATTAAATTATAAAACCCTTGAAAAACCCTAAAACTCGTTTATTTTGAAATTATTTAAGGTTGAGGCTAGCCTCCGAGAATGGAGCCACTCAGAGGTGTTTGGGGGGTTGGGCCCTGCAGGCAGGGCAGCTAATAAGCGGCTATTGATACCCGATCACGCGATGCGGTCACAGCGGTGGGCGGGGGACACGGACACCACATGCCTCACTGGCACGCAGCGCCGCGGGGGAGGAGCCCCACAAGAAGCGCCCAAGAGCAGGAGTGTGGAAAGTGTGGAAGACAGCGGTGGGAGGAGCACTTGTGCAGGATTGCATTTGCTGTGAATGTTCAAGTATGCTAGAGCCTAAATAATTAGCAAGTATAACAGAATCTGCTCGTCGGATACGTACTAAGGTCTAAGGACTGGGCTGCTCGCTCACACAGTACGGACAGACAGGTGGACAGACGGACAGAAGGTGGCATGACAATAGAATGCCTTCGTCTTCTGTCTATGGAGTGGGCTTCCCCACTCCACACTCCCCACTCATATGACGCTCATATGTTGTTCGTATCTGACTTTCAAATGCTGCCTCTGCCGCCTGTCCCTTTGTTGCTGGGCCTCACCTGCGAGTGAGTACACTCACCCCGAGATGGCAGATATCCTTCCTGCGAGTGGCCTATCCCTGCACCTAGCACTGGACTACTTAAAACATGTTTCGTTTTTGCTTCTGCGTACAGCACGGCGCACAACTAACAAAGTGCGAGGCAGTAGCACTTGGTAGCGGGCTTGTAGCAGAGGAAGCTACATAGTATGTAGCCAGCTAGTTGGGTCTAACACGGATGTCCTCATTCCGGGACATTGTATTCGTGTATTTTAAAGAAGCGACGACTTATGCACACACACACACACACGTAGTATTTATACCTATGTATTTGTGTACACATAGCAGACATTTTCTGCCTCTGCCTCTGCCTTTGCCTTTGCTTTGGCATGAGTTGAGTTCTTTCTTCACTTTCGACGCCTCATTACTTTTGAATTATCTGGCACACAACTGCACTAAGCAAAACTAAGAGGAGCCAACAATAAGCCCCCTCGTCGCATGTGTGCGTTGTTTTTGTGTGTTGGTCGAGGGGCGGAGTAGGAGGAGCCTTTTGCTTGTGCTTCCGCCTTGCAACTACAAGTATTTATATCCCTCATGCATCACGTAAAGTTCTAAGAAGATTTCAAATTGAAAACCCAGCAACAGAAAACACTCAACTCTTCACTTGAATATTTATTGTACTTCATTTAAATCGTTTTTTTTTTGGTTTTGTTTTGTTTTTGGTTTTTTTTTTTGGGGTTTTTACATTTCTCGGGCTTAAATTTCATCAGCATAGTTCGGTAATATATATTTTTATGTATAATATAATAATTTTATAACACGTTTTTTTCTGCACTGTGCAAATAATTTTCTTTCCTTTCTTCCTTTTTCCCTTCAAATTGAATTCACTTAGAACGATTCACTTTTTCATACATACGAGAAGGGTTTTTCTTGCAAGTTTCTCGAGATGGAGGAGTGTTGATATCATCCAATCCAATCCAATTTAATTCAATTCAATCCAAACCAATCAAATTTCGTTTATCCTTCGTTTTGTTTTGCCTATTTGAATTTTCCTTTTCCAATACAGTCTACATTAATTTGTTTTACATTTGATTTGTGTTTACTGACTAATGTTTTGCAGGTTGCAGATTTTGTTTTGTTCTGTTTTTGTTTTTGTTTTTTTTTGTTTCTCAAAATATTTCATGTTTTAAACATTCGAAATAATGTCTGTCGTCTGTCTGCATACACCTATGTATATATGTATGTATGTAGTATGTATACATAAATGTGTACTCATGTATTGTATAATTTCATTTATGTATAGGTATATTTGGATTTAAACTTACGGCTTACACACAATATATTTTCAATGGCATATTAAATAGACAAACAATGAATTATTCTGCTCTGCTCTGCTCTGCACTGCTCTGCTGTTTTAATTTAATATATTTACTAAATTTGCTATAACAATTATTAAATATATATATATATATTTATATATACGTACTATACATAATACACAATATATATATGCATGTATGTATGTATGTTCTTTTCACATTCATTGTCAATATATTGAACGACATGAATCATTAATAATAACAAACACTTTGGTTGCACTCTTCACAATTGTATTTATTTTGTAATTTTAATTTTAATTTTAATTGTTTACTTTTTATTTTAAACCCAGAATCAGAATTTAAATGGCGTCTACTAGTAAAAGCTCTGGCAACTTATAAGCACATTGTTTTGGTTTCACATTCCTGTCTCCTCCAATCAGTGATATGAGCACTAATTATACAGAAATTAAAGTAAATCTTTCGTAGGGCACATCACCCACCCACCCACCAACACACCACCACCACTGGCGTTTAGTACACAGTTATTTTGCATCTTTCTATTAAACATTAGTTGTCGAATCGGTTTTTCTCTTTCTTTTTCTTATTTTTCTTTTTAGTTTTTATTTTATTTTGTTTTTTTTTATCAAAATGGCGCTTTGTGTGGCTGCTCCAGGAGCTGCTTTAATTTCTTTTTGTTTTTGTTAAATATTATATATACCCGGTAGAGTTTGAGTTCGTCGTAGATTTCGTTTGAGTTGCTTGTCCGTTTGGTCCGTCCGTGTTTGGCAGTCGTCGGTTTTTAGGATTTTTCGTAGTCACTTTTTCCACCATTGAATCAATCGGATAATTTCGGACAGTCGCGCAGATGTTTTTGGTACTTTAATTACTCCAAGTACCGGGTATATTCAAGTCGTGAAGTCTCGACTGCCTCCTCGCACTATTATTGGTTTTCGGTTTGGTTTGGTTTTGATTTTAAATGTAGTTTTATGTAAGCACACCATAAGTACATACATATGTATACGAGTATATATGCAATTAAAACAAATACATATACACATACATACATATATGTATGTATGCACGAGCATGTACCATCGACTATTCAAAACTTTCGGAACTTTTTGTTATGGTTTTGTTTTGTTTTTGTTTGGTTTTTGTTTTTGTTTTTGTGGTTTAAAGTAATTCATATCTTGTCTGTTCTGTTCTCTTCTGTTATTTTCTGCATTTAAATGTTTGCTTGTAAACTCTTAATGAACTATTTTCTTTTTTTTTTGTTGTTTTCTTTTTGGCATAGTTTTTCTTTCTTACAACAATTGTATTACAAAAAAAAAGTACAATTACATACATAAAAAACAACAACAATACAATATTACCTCCGTCTGCTCCTTCTGCTGCCTTGCCTCCTGCTGCTCCTCCTCCTCCTACTCCTCCGCAGCATCCTTCGCATTGACTACAACTTTTGTGTGTTTGTTTGTTTGTGTGTGTTTCTTGGTGTTGTTCTATAAGCTGATTTCACTAGTACTCGTTTAATGAATATTTGACAAAAGTTATTCCAACTATTGCTGCTGCAGAATTTTATAGTTTTTTAGTTTTAGAATTTGTTGTTTTGTTTTGTTTTGTTTTTTAACTTTTTTAATTGCTCGGCTCTCATAAGCAAAGTTAACGGTGGTTTCATGTACACATATATATATATTTTTTTTGTACGCACGGCACAGATCTTTGTCTTTATTTTATTTTATTTTATTTGATTTTTAATTTTATTTCTATACATACATTTTTATAGCTTTATAGATTTGTATTCTCTCGCATTCCTGCCCGACAAAAATCCAACAAATGCTTTATGCAACTTTATTCCCTAATTGTTTACTGAATGCAACTCTGTGCGTTGCTTCGAGTACATTTTTGTATAGTGTTTTAATTAATTGAAGTAACTTGAAAATTCACGCATAGATTAGCTCAGATATCAGATAATTTACACAAAGATTGTTTACCAGCAAGCGGTTTCGACAGTACAGTACAGTAAATACAGTAGTAGTAGTAGTAGTAGCTAATGCACAATGCACAATGCGCACACACAATGAAAGTAGAAATATACTTAGATTTTTAATAGTTGTTTTGTTTTGTTTTGCTTTGCTTTGCTTTGTTTTGCTTTGCTTTGTTTGTTTATCCATTAAGTTTAACTTGGTTTTCGATCTATATAAAGGTATTAGCCGCAAACAACCAGGATTTCATTTTTATTTGATTACATTGAGTCTACATAGCTGATCGATTCGATTTGTTGTGATGTTTCTTGTGTGGCGGAAGCAATGTTCGACATGCTGTAGATTCTCTGTGTGTGTGGATCCCAGGGTAGGGTATATGGCATCTGTTTCATGGTGGTATGCAGCGTAGCTCGTTTAGTTGTGATTGTTTTCCTTGGTGATTGTTACATTCCTACTCGTCATGTTAAATGTCGTGTTCGTTACTGGTTGGTGGTTCGGATATGTCTCACTTGCACTGGCACACTGCACCTTGGGGCTCGTGAGTGTGCTGCAGGCATACGTGAAATGAAACACTTGAATAACTGATGAATAAACTCGTACTCGTACTCGTACGATGCAGTTGTTGCATTTATCTAAGCGATAGACATTTACTTTTATTGTGTATTGTTCTTGGATTCAGTTCGATCTCTATGGCGGTCGGTCAACAATTAAATGGTTGTTGGTGCGCTTAAACAATTCTTACTCTCCTGTTCAAAGTGGGGCGGGCGGTGTGTTGTGCTCGGTCTGTTGTCCTTTTGTAGCTAAGTTCTGTTCAGTTGTGGTTGCGAATGCAGTATGTATGTACATATGACATATGTATGCATGCATGACTTTATGTATGTATATTTATGCATACCCCCGAGAGGTTTGGTTTGTTAATTGCATTAATTATATTGATTTAGTTACTCCAACTCTATATTGTTTCTATCGTCTGTTTTTCTTTTTGCCGAATCTAATTGATTTTCCTTTTGTTCTCTTTACTATTTTTCGCACAAGTTAATTATGATTGATTCGGGGGAGGGGGCTATTCTTAGGTATTTATACTTTGTAGATTTTTCCATCGTTTTCTTTTGAAAGGTTTGTTGCCATCACGTTGCTTTTCATTTATCAATTTATCAATTTTATACGTTTTATAATTTTCATTAAGAGAGTATATATGTATAGTATATAGCATTTTCATTTTCATTTTTGTACAATAAAAGAATGATCCTTCATATACATACATACACCTAGACCATGTACTTCTAGACATTTCCCATTTCTCGTTTCTCCGTTTTGTTTCATTTTCATTTCATTTCATTTCATTTCATTTCACTTTTGTATATTGAAGTTTCAGCAATAAAAAAACTGTGACTCACGAAGCAATTAACAATTATTACATATACACTCATGAATCAAATACATACAAATGCCACATAAGTACACATGTATGTATGCACTATATATATAGTAATAATAATGATAATAATAATAAAATAATGTAAGGTAAGCTAAAAACTATCCAGGCCCTACTATTTTTTGTGCGGCTTCCTTTTCAGCAACTTGTTGACCACCGTCTTGAACAGATTTGGTTTTATTCATAAGTACCCCAATGTGGCATATGTCTTCACGAAGGTTCCATCGCTAGTGCTCACGTTCCTGTGGATTATTGGGAGGGAGGGTACATACAATACAATAACATTGATAGTTAGGCGTTAGGCGTTAGGAGTTAACCAGGGGGGTAAAGGGTGAAACTCATTGCGTATACTAACTCGTCTTCCCAGGGGCACACCGCATTGTGTTCCGGATCGACAACGACGACGCCACTGCCACTGCCACTTCCGCTTACATCTTTTCCACCATCCTTTGCATCTTTTGCATCCTTGTCCTCCTGCGAGCTGTGCTTTTTCCCATCAGAGTTTCGCTTCTTGCGTCGCTTGCGCGCCTCGTCATTGCTGGACGTTGGAGTTGCTGTTGCCGTTGCTGTTGGAGCTGCTGGCACTGCCACTGGCGGATACTCTGTGCTGGCGGGCTCGTACTCGTCCGCTGGCTCATCGTCCACCATCGTGTCCACGTCCAACTCGGCCAGCGGCGCCATGGATGGTGCTGGGGTGGGGGCGGGCGGTATATAGCCCAGCTGTATGTCACTGTCTATGCTGTCATAGTCGTCGACCACGTCCTTGCTGTCGTTGCCAAACTGCAGTCCTTCTTGGTACTCGTCGGTGGTGGGTGAAAGCTCGTCTTGTAAAGCCTCTGACGCCTCTGACAGGGGCACCTGCGCCTGGGCTGCTTCCACTGTCTCATCGTCAGCCAATGCGGCATCCTCGGTGGTTGTTGTTAGTGGCTCTTGGCTCTGGCCCGGGGGCAAGGTATGAGCGCCTGGAGTGCTTGCAACTAGCTCCAGTACCTTAATGGTGGGCGTCGTGTTGGCCAGATCACGCGACTCGATCAGTTCGATCTGCACCTCCTTTACCATAGTCATTGACGATGATGCTGCTGCCTGAGCTGTTGCTGTTGCTTCTGTCGCCTGTGTCACGCCGCTTTCGACGGATTTCTGCTGCTGCAGCTGCAAGCAGTTTGTCGTGTGACCCACTTGGGGGCACGCGCACTCCTCGGGCGGGGGCGTGATCTTTGTTATGAGCGGCGGGGTCTGTGTGGGGGTGGGAGTGATAAGCACCGGCAACTCCGATACCGACGACTCTTGTGACAGCTTGTTTAGTTCTTCCTCCACTTCGGTGTCCGCATCCGAACCAGACAGTGGATGATCTTTGGCGGCAATTGCAACTGCAACGCAACTGCTGCTGCCACTGCTAGTGCCACCACCGAGGACGGCACTCCGAGCCTGCAGCGGTGTGAGATTACTGCTGGCGACACCAACGCTTTGGGCTGCTACGGTGGGCGTGGATGTGCCGGCGGTACGCCCAAACTGGTAGTCTGAGCTGCGGCTAATAGGAAACATAAAACAAAAACATAACGTAACTAACACAGGTCACAATTGTCTCACGCAAGTTGAATTCGCTAATAAGGTGACGTCTCTCTCTCTCTTTCGAAGATCAGCCGTTTGCCGCTATGCATGCAAGCAAAAACAAGCAGTGCTATGCCATCTCTTTCAAGCGCTTGTCTCTCTGAGAGCAGAGAGAGAGCGCGTTGAGTTGAAAGTGTGGATGAGCCTCGGCACAACAGGCGACGCGTCGCTCGTCACCTTACGCATATTACTTAACTCAGCTTGGTCGTCTCACCTACCTTGGTGTGAAGGAAACGGATGCCCGACGCTGTTCCGTAAAATTGGGAGTCAAACGTTTGACGCTCGTTTCGCCACTGTCGACGGTGTTTTGGTGCCGAATGCCCAGATTTCGTTGCAAGCGATCAGCCACGTCACTGCTGTCCGAAGAAGTGCTAAATGCAGACAAACATACACATATAATATGTATATATATACAATGTATTAGATTTTTCTACCTACCTAGTCAATCGTAGTGGCTGTACAGTAACAGCAGACGGCTGCTTGGACAGCACCGCAGTAACAGTCGCAGTTGCAGTCGCAGCTGACGCTGGCGCCGCTGTCGCTGGTTCTGTTACCGTATCCTGCTCCCAGGGACACACCGAGAGTTTCACCTGAGCAGCTGGAGGAACTATGGCCACCGGCTCATCCCAGGGACAAACAGCGCTACTGTTGCCAGCTAATACAACGGACTCCAGCGTGTCAAGAGCGGTGGACTTCGTCTTGGGGTTTTCTCTGTGCGAAGAAGATGACAGACATAATGTTATGGCACTTTCTGGAATTGGAAGCTTCGTTCATACATTTAGACAGTAGACAGTAGACGATAGACGATAGACAGTAGACGATAGACTGTGATACAACGGATACGATAATTGTGTGTGTTTGTGTGTGTGTGCGTGTGAGAACATTAAGACTTACGCATACATATGTACATATGTATATACAGCTTTGCAGCATACATATACGCATATACGCAACAACAGAAAATGTACACAATTGGGAGAGGAAGGGAAAGCGCAGCGCATAGGAGAATCAGTTCAGAATCAGTTCAGAAAAGGAATGCACATCGGAAATGCACAACAACAATGTAACAATAATAGCAAACAGCAATCGAGCATCAAACGAAAACAATAGTCGCAACGCAACCCATCGGACCAACCAAACGCAATCGATGGTAAAACAAATCAAAACCATCGTTAAATGTTAGAAACGCGACAAAAACGCGAGCGGTGACCGAAGAAACGCCTCAAAAATATCTACAAAATAGTAATAATGACTCTTTTAAAGATATCCCGAAATACGCTCGCTAAAGCTCGAGATATCGATCGTTTTCGCGTAACTCTCGCTGATGCTGTTTGGTCCAATGGGAAACTATGTACGAGGATGAATGTGTAAATATTTGGAGACAGTCCAAGAAAAGAGACGAGGATGACACTAGGCTCCGACTGGATACATATATAGAGTCCGAGGCGAGGGTTACTACAAATGTTCTCCACATATTGCAACAAATGATGAACATAGTCAGAAGAACATAAATGGAAAACAGTAGAAGGTAAAGGTATTAATTTAAGCTGGGTTTGGGCTAACATAAATACGTACGTACGTTAGTACAGACGAGTATATCGTATATGGATGAGTCGCCTATTATCCTTTTCTACACAAAAAAAATAACATACATTTGTGCGTTGCCTATGGACTTGGTTTGGGACTATAATTGAGCTTTATCGGCAGATCCTTTTCGGTAATAAATTGAAGAATAAAACAGCAAACAAACTGCCTTTAAATGTTGCTTAACTATTGGGCCATAAACAATATAGAAATCACGATCTAACATGGATTTCCATTTGCTCAAAGCAGAAGTACAAACAGATCAAGCCGAAAGTAACGCGGAAAAGAATCCATGTAAAATGAAAATGAATCGAATGCCCATATTTGGAAGATCAGCCAATTGAAGATCATATTCTAAAGATCGTATCAGATTAATGTGTTTTGGCCTATGGGTGTGTAGCGACAAAACAGAACAGAACAAAATTAAGAGCACAAAATGGCAGAGAACAGAATATGAGTGACAGGGTCTGGGGGCAGAGGCAGAGGCAGGGTTCTTGGGTATCAAAGCAGATCGATCGATAATACAATAGGAGGAGGAATAGGAGGAGAAATACTAGTATAAGTACGAGTATAAGGATAATAGAATTTGTTGAACGGTTTTTGTTTATTTTGTTACAAGTGATACGAGTAGTAATGCGACTTGAATAACCAAATCAAATAAGGAAACAAATTATTGTATGTGGTATGTCTTACGGAAGTGCCTGTAAACTACTTTCGCGATTCCCGTAAGCAGCATAGATCCCAACATCGATGATCGCCATGTGGCGCTGCGGCATATCGCCTCGATAAATAGAATCGCTACTGCAGTGAGTGCGTGTGTGACGACGTATTGTATGACATAAGTAGTATGTATGATAATAATTACACATTGCACACAGAACAGAATAATTGCATTGTTGATAATTATCAGTTAATTATGTTAAAATTAATGGATATGTTGCGTCATGTTGTTTCAGAATTTCGTACGCATCGTGAAAATAAATAAATAAATCAATTGAAAATTAATAAGTAATTAATTAGTTAAACTAGGCTAATAAGTGATTAATGCAATTTAAAATGTAATACAAGTTATGCTAACCTAGGCGTTGTTGGTTTGCTTGTTAAATATCTAAGCAAATTAAATGCTAAATAAACCAAGTGAAACAAAAACATATGTAAAATGCTCCTTGGAGACTCACACACCCGTTTTCACTCTCTCTCTCTTGTTCTCTCTTGAAAAACCAGCTTACCTAAAAGGAATCTCGCTGAGATTGCTCTGGGAATGGGAATGCGGTACCTTGGAACCTGCATCCTTGTTCACCCCAATGACAGCCAACTCGTGCGCTGAGCCCGTTAGACTGCGATCGCTGCCACGACGCCGTGCCAGATTGCCTGGTGGGGGTGCCTGCATCATGGAGCCCGGGCCCGCACTGCTGGATCCCTTGCTGGATCCACCCGCATCGCCCAGATTTGGCTGACTGGACAGGGCCGCTGTCATCTTCTTCTTGGCGCCGCTGACGCCGCCGAAATTGAAGAAGCGCTTCTTGTAGGAGGGCTGGATGCCAGTGTCCAGCAGCCGCTTGTAGTGCTCCGATCGTATGAAGCGCGGATAGCAGTCCTTCTTCAGCAGCAGCATGTAAATGTGCTCGGAGGCCGAATCGAAGGTGAAGCGTGAGGGGTTCTTAAGACCGCGCAGCACACTCTCCATCGTTTTGCCATCGATGTTTATCTCACAGGGTGCGCCAGGCTTCAGAAATTCTCTGCGAAAATTATAGAAAATTAGATTAATCGATAAATCGATATACAAATACACTTTAATCGATATACAAATTAATCAATTGATTAATCGATAATTCGATATACGAATACAAATTAATCTATATATTAATCGATAAATACTCACTCATAAATCTCGTTGACCTTCCGTGCCACCTGGGAGTGGGCGGATCGACGCAATCGATTGACAGCAATCCAGAAACGAATATTCTCATGCGAGTACTCCTTCTCGAGGAAGGTTGTGAACTCCTGCAGGCCCGTGGGATCCGAGACGAGCTCCTCGATCGAGATGGCCCACCGCTTCACTCGCTTCTCAGTGGGAATGTCCACGAAGGTGTTGTTCAGCTGCCAGAAGGTAATGTCCTCGGTAACCCACGGGTTCGAGGGCAATGCCGGCTGCAGAAAGAAGTCGTATTCACTGAAGGTCTCGGAGTAGCAGACCAGCGACTCGCACGCCTGCGACATCTTCATACGCGTTCGGTTGAGCGACTTGCTCAAATAGTCGACCTCGCGCTGCACATCGTCGACAGTCTTTTTTTTGTTGGGCTTGAAGCCCTGACGGTCGCGCGAAGGCACTGGACAGGGCTCTAGGGGTGTGAACTGGCCTGGAGGTGGACGGTGTACGCGCCAGTAGGCGCGCTCCTGCGAGTCCCCAACAATCTTGTCCCCCTTCTTGCGCTCCTTGGCGAGGCGCACCTGCTCCTCGGCCTGCATCGATATAAAATCCCATTTGCCCTTCAGATTCTTATGCAGCGAGGACAGGGCCTCGGCTTCGTAGTCCTCGAGCGCATGACGCTGTTTATTGCGAAGCGATCGCTTGGCCAAATAAATGGCATACTCGACATTATCGGGTGCCTTGTGCTGCCATGGCCAGTAGTAGGGCGTCTGGAAGCGGTACAGCGATGAGTCGTCCTTCACGGTCAGCGTCTTTGAGTCGTTCACCGGAAAGAAGTAGCCGTGCAGACACAGCTGATTGGCAATGTTCAGAGCCTCCGATTCCTCAATTTGCAAGCGGTCCATAAGCCACTCGATCAGATCATATCCTACAAGTAATTTAAAGGGATGCGGGCATTAATCGATTATTAATCGATAAGGGTTAATCAATTGACATACCCATAAACGCGTATGGTATTGATGTAAGGAACATTTTCTGTTGTCGCACGGGCACGCCATGTTCTTGATCCTGCATCTCGCGCACCAGCACTTCCATCTGCCATAGAAATATACATGTATATAGTAGTATCGGTATCGGTATCGATATCCCTCGGCATCCACCTCTACCCCTTACCTTGTCGAAGGCCATCGGTCGTGAAAGCTTCTCAATGGTCTGCTGTTGGCTGCCACTGCCACCGCCGCTGCCTGCACCAAGAAGTCCTCCGCTGCCCGAACCACCTGGCCCGGAAATGGAGCTGTGATGATGGTGGTGTGACGCAGTTGCCGTTGCCGTTGACGCTGCCGGCAACGCATGCAGCAGTTGTTGATGCGTAACTGGTTGTGTCAGGGCATGCGGATGCTGGTGGTGTTGCAAGTGATGGTGGCCCACGGAGCTGCCGCTAAATGCGGTCGCTGCCTGCGTTGTGGCGGATATGGCCGTGGCGGTGGATGCCAACGCAGGGCTGTTGCCGCTGTTGGCATTGCCGCTCCCGCTGCTCGTTGCCGTTGCTGCATTGTTGTTCGCGGCAGCCGACGGAGATAGCTGCTGCTGCGTGGCCGTGGCATGCAGAACTCCATGCGGTTGCAGGCTTAGTGTCGTTGGCTTAATGGACTGTGACAAGTGCGTGGATTGACTGCTGGACTGCTGCTGTGGGCTGGATGTGACGGGTGCGGCAACCACAATGGGAACGAGAGCCGACTGGGCCGGCTGGGCCGACTGAGCCGTATTTCTGAGCACGAGCTGTCGATCCTTGTCAGGTGGCACGCCACCGGGAGGTTCCATGACCACTGATGGCTGCTGCTGCCTCTGCTAACTCTAGACTCTGCTGCTGCTATCCTGGAATATCCTGCGAATTGCCTCCTTGCGTTCTTCGTTCGTTCTTTAGTTGTGCGTTTCGTTTCTTAAAATTTTGATTGCTTTTGTGATCCCACGAATTGGATTACAATTGTGCAGATGGATTTGTTTTCGCTGCTGCTTTGTGGCTGCCTCGTTTCGTCGGTAAGTCGCTTCTGCTGCAGTTAGCCGAATTCCATCATGTCCTTGTGTATGGAAACATTTGCTGTGAATCGGAGCACAAAGAGAGAAACAGTGAGGGGGCGAATATTACCAAGGAATCTATTTTTAAGTCTGAAAAGTGAACTTACAATGTTTCATGATTCGACCAGATGTGGCTCTACCCTCTTCTTGGCCACCAAGTGGCCGCCCACCAATGCGACGAAGCCCCTCCGCACACAGTCACACAGTGGCTCTCTTTAGAGCTTCCCTTTTTGCCCGTTTGCAGCCACCTTGCAGCAGGGTGCAGAGTTTATTTCTGGATTGATTGGGGGGCTCCTCTTCTCAGAAATTCATTTCACTGGCCCATCCATTCATACAGAGCGACAGAGACAGCGAGAGAGAGACCGACAGAGAGAGAGAGAGAGAGTGGTTGCCATGGCGTCCGCGTGACGTCGGTTGCTTTTCGATGCTTGATGCCTTCTCGTGCCTCCTGCCAGGTGCCCCGCGAGCAGGGGGGTAGCGTGTGCAGCTGAAGACCTGCAAACAAAGAGCGCACAAACGCATTAATTAAAGTAGGGATCAAGTATTAAGTATTGCAATTGACATTTGACATCTACTTAAGTTATTTCCTTATGTTATATCACCCCTGCAGAACAGAAGGTTTTTTATATGTACATCAACAGCTGATCTACTCGCTTGGAGAGAGAGGGAGAGAGAGAGGCGGACACGTATTCGTAACATCCAGTTATCATTCAGTTATATAATTTATAATTATAAGTTATAATTTCGTCATGTTGGGGACCATTCTCACTTGTTCAACTCGCTCTCTCGGCTCTCAGAAAGGCGAGCACTCTGTGCTTGCGGATGGTCCTCGAAAGAGAGCAGATCTGGTGATGCCGTTATATCCCGCTCACTCCGCCAACAGACGAGGAAAGGTGTGTGAGTGTGTGTGTGTGTGTGTGTGAGAGAGAGTGAAACCAGAATGCGGCGTGAAATGGCCATGCCTTGCCGGTTCAGGCTCCCCGACAATACAATCTTTAAGACCAAATTCAATAATTTATTCTAGAACTACAACTCCAACATTTTCTCTATTCAATTGGGGCAGCTACGAAACTTTGGATATCGTTTTCACAGGCCAAATCAATCTGGACGGTGCCGTTATCACCATCATACAGCACAGTTGGTTGCAGATCCTTGCTGAACGAGAGGCCTGTGTAACGTTCGATGTCTTCGATGCGGTGCCGCCGATCCCGAAAGCTGCCACCACCCCTTCCGCCGTTGCGAACGATGAACGCCTTTATGGTGGGCTCCTGGCCAGCCACCTTCGACTCCATGATCAGCACCTTGAAGTAGTGCGTCGGAATGGGCGTGGCCACAGAGTCGGATTTCTTGTACTCCACCCACCATGTGCTGCCGCTGCCCATGGGCATGTAAATGGGACCGGTGTAGCAGTACACCGATCCGCACTCCTGCGTCTTCAATCTCACGTATTGCTCCAGTTCGCGCCAGGTGCGGCGCTTGAAGACCTTGCCCATCTCCGCGGAGTTATCGCCCAGCAGAAATGCATCGCTGTAGCGGTGGAAGTCATCACCGGACTCGGACACGGACTCGGACACGGACTCATCTGCCGATGGAGTGGCACGAAAATGCTCGATGATCCATCTGGCGCTGCTCGTCTTTGTGCGCTGCGCCATAATGCAGTCCCTGTGCACCACCAGATTGTCTGCGCTGGGCAGACCGTACTTGATGAGATCCAGCATGTTCGCCACAGAAGGCGAAGCCTCTTCGACTGGCATTGGTCGCGGCAGTAAGGCGTTGTACAGCCGTGGGACCAGCAGCTGGCACAGCTTGTCCCGCAGCCCAAGTGAGCGGTTCCACAGTCTGCCCTCGTGATCTGTGCTGAAGGTGGAGAGCTGCTCCCAGTGGAAGGAGAGGTTACCGCCAATCCATTCCGATCCCGACTTAGTGGTGACTTACCAGGGGATACAGCCTGCGCCGATAGTGGTACATATACGGATCCCTTTTGATCGCTTCGAGTAGGTTCATTATCGACAGCTCGTGCTGGACAAAGGCCCCGCAGAGGAGGCCCGACACACCAAACAAGGCGCACATGGCAAAGCGTTGTTGTGGGTCTGACATTGTGCCTCTTTGTTTGTTTAATTTAAATATAACTGTATGTACGAACGAGTTCCGCGTTGCAATATTTCCCTGAGTTTTATAATTTACGAATCTACGCTGAAGTGAGTTTGTTTGTTTGTTTGCTTTACATCAATGTTGCATTAAAAGTAAAGCAAAAGCCTACTAAGCGGCTCAGCCCGAATGCTTGGAGCCGAAGTTGAGAATCGCCCGCTTCCAGAGAGAGAGAGAGAGCTTCCAGAACCGAACTTGGCTTCCTCCCGCAAATACGCACCAAGAAATAACGAACGGGACTTTAAATTGCTGCGTAGTTTCAGACTTGAGTTGCCATAGCGACTGCAGATACTCTTTATGCTATAAATAGGTACAAACATACATATTTACATCCGTACAAATATTTAATATTTTAGCATTTGCATTAACATTGCATTTATGGACACACACACATGCATGCATATGTATGTATGTATCTGATTATTGTATAGAAATAGGAATGCACACTGAAGTCGGAGATGGAATACGCATCATACACCCACAACCCACAACCAAACCCAAGTCCTGGCTAGCTCCTGACGTAGCAAATGACGCACAGCGAGAGCAGCGCTGCTGCGTGTATGTATGTATGTTTGTATGTGCGTTATGTATTTTTATCAACGGATCAGAGCCATAGCCTGGGAGCCTGAATCTGTCAGGAGAAGCTCAAAGCCATGCAAAAGACTGCACTGCTGGCAGCTGCTGCTGCTGCGACTGCTACTGCTGCTGCTGCTAGTGGGAATTAAATGACGAAGCACGGGGGCGGCTGCCAGTAAGTTTTTCTCTCTCTCTCTGTGTTTCTCTCTGTTGGTGTGCGTGTTTCTTTTTTGTTTGTTCGTGTGCGTTCGTGTACGTTCGTGTGCCAAACGCAAACTTGTACATACATATAACCATTTTGACATTACCACACGCACTTTCCCACATCGACCCATCGACCTATTCTATACACTCCTGTCCTGTCCTCTCCTCTCCAGGCCGTTCCAATCAAGTTGAGTCGCTTGCGTGCGACTTTAACGTGCCGCCACCAGCCTCAGCCTCAGGCTAACTGCTCTTCTGCACTGCTCTTTAATGACAGGCCGCCACCGGTGAGCGCGACTAACAAAGGCTAGCAAAGGCTCCCCGGATGCATGGCTCAGACTCACACTCAGAACAGAAACAAACAGCTTTGCATTATATATGTATATCCATTGCACTTAGCATTTATTAAAGCTGACTGCACCATGGTTCAGATCTATTTTCGATGCTACTTTGGCTCTTGCAGCATCTGTTTGCCCCCGCAATCGCACGATTATAGATCCCACTCAAAATATTCGTGAATCACATATTGAAAGCATGGAAAATGCTTTGCGAAGTGACACACCAAGTGCAACCAGAGGGCCACTCCCCTGTCAGCCTGTCAGCCTGTCACTCTGTCACTCGCATCCCTTCGTTCAGCACATAAAATAAATTTCACAATAACTATCCAGAAATGTGTACATTCAAAAGGGATTAGAAGAAATGTTACGCAAACTATTTTCACTTCCACATACATACGTACAGATGTACAAATACATAGTATATTCATCTAGCAGCTTAAAACTCTCAAATGACGTAAAACAAATCCGTTTATGGATGCAAATATGTATATATACTGTAAACTCTCCATGCGTGCTATAAATACAGAATGGCGAATGTATTTGTGGGTACACTGACGTTGCAGGCAGCCGAGTCGAGGTCGTGTTATCTAAAATATACTCGTACACGATAAAAGGAGCAGATAGGAACGGGCGCGGAAAGGGAACATGACCTGGAGTGGCCTGGTTTATAATTGAATGACTCAATCAATCGGGCAATCAATCATTTGTGTGTTCTTTGTCGTGGGGAGGAGTGTCACTGACAGCGGCTTTAATGCATCCACCATCTATGTGTGTGTGTAGGTACAACTGGGGCAAAGGACTGCCGCCGCGTGTCCCTGTGACTGTGTGACTGTCAGGGGAACCACCGACAAGGGTTATCATTTTGATTGGTAGCTGTGCGAGTCCACAAATTAGTGTAAAATTAATTTACTCTGAGTATTTGTGTATTAAATAACGAGAAGGAACGTGTGAGTCGCTTCTGGGGACGCCACTCTACTTATACCCGTACTCAGTCAGTATATACATTTTGAGCAAGATTTTTAGAATTTTAGAATTAAAAAAAATTTTACACTTTACATTTTTTTCCCTACATCTACAATGTATATTTTCATCTAACATGTAGATTAAAGATATACCATTCATATTCTACATCTCCTCCGCTAAGGGTTACTCGCTCACTGAACGCTGCAAACTGTGCGAGCGAGAAGGAGATAGAGTAGCGTTTCTCTTGCGGGAGGGGGCGGGGGAAGCAACTGAAAATTAATTTCTTCATTTTGGCTATATGTATGACACGATCTGATTCAGATTCGGGAATCTGGTAGATATGGGCATTCTGTACGATACTGCGTTTTAGTTTTATCGTAGCTTTAAAAATGTCTGCCACAGATTTTCGTCCTTGTGGGGCGGAAGGGGCGGGGCAAATTTTGAAATACACTTGTAGCAGTGTGATATCACATGAGTCTGGGAACCAAATTTGGTTACCCTAACTCTTATAGTCTCTGAGATCCAGGCGCTCAACAAGACGGACGGACAGACAGACATGGCTCTATCGACTCGGCTATTAATGCTGATCAAGAATATATATACTTTATGGGGTCGGAAAATTTTCCTTCCTGCGTTACACACATCCACTTTTACCACAAATCTAATATACCCCTTAACTCTTTTTTGAGTACGGGTATAATTAACTACTTCTTCAGATCAATCTCATTTCTGTGTGAGCTGCCTACTCATTTTTTTCCTCTGAGTTTTATTTGCATCTCGAGTTTATTAATCCGCAAACAGCACAGTCATATCTAGTAGATTGCCACGGATAACACGGAGCGGATCGTTTCGGATCATTATTTAAGTTGGAATAAATCGAAAGTCTCGCTTTCCACCCTGAACACCCTTGAGGAGCGGATGACACTGTGCTGCAAAGGGAATGGACGCATCCCCAGAAGGGATTTGGGCATACACAAAGTGTACGGCACTGTCCACCTGCTTGGAGTACTTTTACTTGGGCATTGTGCACTCCACTCCGAATGTGTCTTTATGTTTCTATTGTTGCAGTTTTTAATATTTGATTATTTTTCATCGCTTCAGTGGGAAGTTTTATTGTGAATTAGGGCAGGCAGGTAACCGGAAATACTCGTAGCAGTAAAAGTAAAATTTCAAATTTCAAATTCGATTTTGAACTTTAATAATTCTTTAGCTTTTAATTTCATGTTCTGTCAGATGCTGAAGGAGCTACGCGAATTTATTTTCGGATACTTATTTGGGGTTCCTGCCTTATGTTAACTCTCGCACGCTCAGCTCATTCCCCCTTGCTCCCACTTTCCACTTTTCTCTCTCTTACTAACTGTCTCTCTCTCTGTCTCTCTCGGTCTCTCTTTTAAATGTGACTTTTGTCATGCATTTGTCGCCGGTGCTTGGGTGCTTGGGTGCTGGCTGCCCTTGTCGTAGTCGTAGTCGTCGTCACTGGGCCGGAAGTTGGTTTCAAACTGTTGGCAAATGAGTTTCCGTTTGCGAGGGAGGTTTCCTGCCTAGCCATGCCCAGCCCAGCCCAGCCCTGCCATGCCCTGTCCTGCCCTGTCCTCGTTATTGTTGTTGTTGTTGTTGTTGCTGTTGACTCTTGCTGGCCTGCCTCTGGGTTTTTTGTTCATTTGCCGTTACACACTTGCACAGTTAGCAGAAGTTTATTAATTTGCTTCGCCTTGGGTTTGTTTTGTTTTTATTTCGTATAAATGCCAGCGCGTATTTTTCGTATTTGTATCAGTGTTTGTGTTTAAGGGAGAAACAGACATACATATATATATGTGTGGGAGTGTGTGCGCGTGCCTCTCTTCTTGTTCATTTGACTTTCATTTTAGGTATGTATTATTTGTTGCTAAAGTTTCCAACGAGAAGTCGAATTTTACCTATTTTTTGTTGATCCTACACAGAGTTGTGTTCAATTTTGGTCTTCCCAATTGAACAAAATTTGAGCCCACTCTCTGTGGTACCCACTGAACCAAACGCGGAGCTTTCGGGGACTTCTTGCATTCAAATAATGTGTAACCAGCCATCTACGAAATGTCACATTACTGGCTGAGCGATTTACAATTTTTTTAAAATATTTTCTGAGCATATTGAAGGCTTGGGCTTGCCCTCAACCATCTTCGACCATCCTCTAAAAGAGAAGTTTTTCGCACACAAAATCGATTTTCAGTCAACTTCTTATAGTTAATTGGGTTAAATGCAATAGGGAGAGTGCACACAACTTAGTTTTCAATTCCATTATACGTCCTTCCTTTAGTTTTTAGTCTGACTCTTGGGGGTCCTCTTCTGGACCGAAATTATTCTATGCTCCAAAAACAACAAAAAAGGTTCAAAAATTACATTTTTTCTTTCTGTAAAGCTATCAATCATTCAATTTGGAAGACTAAAAATATCTCAAAATGAGTTTTGAAAGTGGTGGGTGCGGCACTACTATTTGATTGAATACAACTGTATGTATGTACATACATATGTATATGTATGTCTCCTGTATTGGATGACCCAGTCCTTTATGCTTTATGCTGTATTATTCTTTACATTCTTGCAATTTACATTTGGCATATATGAAAATCTATACTATAAATTTGTAGAAAAAAATCAGTGTGTAAGCAGCTATCTCCACAACGCGTGCACCAAATTGAATGCTGATTTTTTAAATGATAGCCAGATAATGTGACCTGGTTTGCACAAACCAATTTTGACTTTTCTATAAATAGGTTCCTCAAGAATTAAAAATGAATCAAAAAAATCTAAAATTTGGTCTAAAAATGTGTGTTTGAAGTCCTATTTCATTTCATTTTGTGTCATTCTGTAGAAAAGAACATTCTATGATAGATTTTGTTTTTTTTATAACATTTTTTGGAAAAATGGTTTACTGAAAAACTGCAATTTGTGTAAGTATATTTGTTGGTTTTGAAAATGTCTGCGTTGTTTAATTTCGATGAAAAAATTCAATTCGCAACACAATAAGGGTTAAGGGGGAAAACAAGTACAGGCAAGACGACGGCCATCTTAAATGTTTCAGACAGTCCGAAAATCGATCTGTAATTTCCTGGAATTGTAATATGTAATCTTAAGCTGGTAATTAGCTGCTTATCTATATTAAAATGTATGCATGGATGTATGTATTTACACATGAGTCCCATAAGACCAAGAGAGCATTGTGTCCATGTGTACATGGTATATTTACATACATTGTAAAGATGATTAGAGATTATCATTACGAGTACATACTAAGTACAATTACCAGTACATACATACTGAGACAAAGACATACCCTTGTCCTCGACTAGCAGACTTTTGAAGATGCATTTATCTGTTCCAGTGCAGCTTACGTACATATATACAAGCTCACCCCCAGATGCCGCTGCACTTATGTATGTATGTATGTATTTACTTTTGAACTTTCGTAGTCGCGGAAGCTTATCTTTAAATCGATATTGATTAGCGAGCAATGCAGCAGGGCCGCAAACAGCTGATGCGATTATCCGCTTCTGTACTCTGGTGCACTCACTCTTGTGGCTGCTGTGCAGTTGCCCCAAATAGCGAGGCTTTGTTAACGAATTAACTACGCTAAGAATGCCCATTGTCTAAGTTCTTCAAGGCGGTTAAATCTTTCCATACAAGGCAAGCAAAAGCAGCGACGTTTACATGTGGATATGTACTTGTAAGTAGCAAAAAGTAGCAAAAAGTATATCCAAACACGTACATATGTACATACATATGCATGTCTGTATGTATTTTCTTGATCCGATGAGATGTTTGCCACGTTGTGCCGCTTCACGCAAGCAAATCGAACCATTCAAAACGAAAAAGATTAAAAGATTTGCTTCGGATGCGCCGAGTCTTTTGATACACTTCCAGTTCATCATTTTTAGCACTACATAGGTACTATGTATGCATGTGCTCATGTATATATGTATCTACATTGGCTGGTGCCCGCGCAGCAGCGGCAAACAAATAAAATATTGCATCGGCAGACCGTTGAACTTTTGTCTTTTGAATTCAGAATTCCCATGGAATGGCTGGGCTTCTTCACAGATCCGTTTGCAATCGTCCAATAAGTATTCGGTATTTTCATTTGCTTTGCACTTCTCTCTGTGTACATACATCTGTACAAATGTATGTGTTTTGAAATTATTAAGTTCTGGAAAATAAATAATCCTCATTTTCCCCGACAGAGTAAGAAAATAAGCGGCAAGCGAATGCAAATAAATAAATAAACTCTAGACGGAGGCTGAGCTACATACGTGCATAATTATGTACATACATACATCAAAATGTATCAAACTGTAAAATAGCGGACCAAGAAGGACTCAAACGAATAATTTACGAGCTAACGAAAGCTAAAATATATTCACTGAGCACTCAATTATTCATTTGGCGATCGTTTGCGGATCATCAAACTTATACATAAATTATACAGGTATAATTTGAAATTCTTACTATTAATTATTATTTTTTAGTTTTATTTTTTTCGCTAAAACATAATTATTATGAAACAACATTAATATAAATTTATAAAAATATTTATTATCAAAAATGATTATCCCAAAAATTAAAAAATAATATTATTGTGGGATAGCTTATAGCTTATAATGATTACGGTCCCTGATAATTTCATCAGGGGGTACTATATCCCACATCCCTCTCTGGTATAGTGACTACTGATATCCAAATATTATGTTGGTTTATCTTTAAAAACTATTTTCAAGATGGTATAAAAAAAGAACTAACTTTAGCACAACATACATATGTACACAAATATTGTACATACATACATACATATGTACATCTGTACTTATGTATGCAAATTCGTTTGGCCGGCCGACTCGTTTCAGGCGGTGGGTGAGTAATTACGCCGTAAATGCTATTACGTACATACATGTGTTTATGTGTGTACATATGTATGTGCAGTACACACTCTCAGCCAACCTATATTCACATTATTTTTTTTTCAAACGTCCATGTTTATTGGGAATAAAAATTAAATGTCTCGACTCTGGGATACCCCGCTGCTCAGGCAGTAAATGAAATTGGAAATTTGGTGGAATGGTTAGTGATTATTTAATGAAAAAAGAAGACCAACAAGAATCCGAATATGAATTCGTTCCTAGTGCAGAAAGAAGAACGGATAAATTAAGGAACTTCATGGAAGATGTACGCATGTAAATAATTACATACATACGCACGTATCTAGATGTTCTGGACATGCATAAAGGATATGCAAGCCTTCTAGACTTTCCTTTCAAATTAAAATGTTTGCGCAAATTCCCCCTTTTGAAAAATACTTTCAAAATTCTTTGGGTGCTTTTGGTTTTTGTGCTGCGACCGAAACAAAACTATTAAGGCCCCTGCCCACTGCCTGCAAGGGTATACAAATAAATAAATAAGTACAAAGAACAACCAGCCAGCCAGCCAGCCAGTCAGCCAGCCGGCCAGGCCAATTTTATACCAAGAGAGGAGAACCCTACAACTTATGGCCATACACACACACCCACACACACATATGTATATGTATGTGCACGCACATACATTTATAAAGCTGAATAAAAACATTTCGTGTGCATACAAAGGAACAAAGATAAACAAGCCAACACACCGCGATGTGGATGTCGATGCGAATAGTGGGGCTGTGCTTGGATAAAGATGGGGGGTGAGGTGTGCAAGCGGAGGATGTGGGGGGATTGATGGTGATATGAATGAGAGTGGGGGCAAAGGTTAGACGGAAGTAATTGCACAAGGCGACTACGCTGTCTGCCATAAACGTATGTACACATGCATGCACATCAATTTAATTCATAATAGCTCTTTGATCACCGACACTAAGTGTGCATCAAAAATAATACAATCGCAATCAAAGCATTAAGAATTTAATCCATTGCTGGATGGGCACAAACAAAGAATAGTCTAGTCGATGCTTTAACGTTTAATTATTTAATTAGTAATTGCATTCATACATACATATGTACATACATATATGCAAATGCCACCATTGATTGTAATTATTATAGAAGTCGAGGACTGTCCTGGCTGCTCATTTAACGATCAATATTGTCAACAATTTGCATGGTTTTTTAATCACATCAACCTATTCGCTGGTCACACAACTCGAAAGAACCTTCTTGCGACTGGTTTTCAGTACCACGTCCTGGATTGATGTTCGACTTTCCAGATACTATATGTATGTACATTTACATAAGCTAAGGGGTACGCTGCAAGAGAGACAAGAGCGCCCATCAATATGTTAATTGTAAAGCTATAAACGCATTCCATTTCTTCTAGCCATCCATTAGCCACTAAAGCACATCCTTAACTGGATTCAAGCTGGATTCACCTTTGAAGGCGTTACAGTTCCATACATACATACATACGTATGTATTTATATCTAAATCTAACTGAAAGGAACACACCAAAACCATTGTGCTGAATGTTAATTTCGTTTATTTACGGCAAATAAAAGTATTTGTTAAAAAAAAAGACTCCCACAAGCTGGTAAATGCCATTTATAAAAGCTAATCATTGGCTGTCCCCCATTCATATTTAATATATTTTTAATCTATATTTAATATTTTATATATGAAGGTGTACATATACCGTTAGTTTAACCATTGTTATTAAAAAAAAACATACAAAAGGATCTCCCACTTTAAATTGCAGAATATACATTTCGTGGTTCATTTTTATGAATGAAATGACTAATTTTAAATTCGGAACTATGAATGGATTCAACAGTTTCAGTGTACGGAAATATACATACATATGTGCAAATTCATATCTTCTACACTTATCAATATGATCGATCAAATACGATCAGATCAGATCATTCAACAGAACTTTTTCAGCTGCAAATTTTATGTTGATTTATGTTGATTTATTTGAAATACAAACGAGACGGAACGTTGTGAGTCGCTTCAGTGGCCACCACTCTACTTTTATACCGGTACTCAGTCAGTATATATGTACATATGTATGTGAGCTAATGACTTACTAGGAATTTTGAAATATTTTATCTTTTTACCAAAGGAGTCTGGATTTGGTTGCTCTAGCTCTTATAGTCTCCGAGAACTAGCTGACAAGCAATACGGAAGTACAAGACTACATCGACTCTGCTATTGGTGCGGATAGAGAATATACATATGTATATAGTTTATGAGGTCGGAAACGTTTCCTTCTCTGCGTTACACACATCCACTTTTACCACAAATCTGATATCTACTTATCTCTTCGAGTACGGGCATAAAAACATCCAAAACACGATGATCGCAAAGTAGAGAACATTGAAGTGTCTCGTAGTCTGTGTTAGCTGGCTGACCAAGCGGCTAACCAGAGATGGAGCGACCAGAGATCAGAGATTAGCCACCAAAACAATCCATAGCTGAATGCAAATGAATGTACATCAGTACATACAGATCTGTACATAGCTATGTACATGTGTACAAGCTAATAAACTAAAATGGTACAGTATCAGCCCCAACAGCAGAACAGCGAAAAGTGTTCCTAGGCGTATTTGCTTGTGTGTGTGTGTTTCTAATATGTACGCATATGCGTGTGTGTGTGTGTGTGTGAGTGAGCGAAAAGAGAGCGCTTTGATAGGCGCAGCAGATAGCATACTACGTGGTTTTTCTCCTTTTTTCCTGCGTGGGAGAAGGGGTGGGCGGGGGTACTAAGTAATTGATGATGATTTTGTCTGTGTGTGTGTGTGTGCGTCGGGCTTTGAGTAAACGCACAAGAACAACAACAACAATATCAGCGGCACGCACCCAGAACAACATTTGCTCAGGGCAGAAAGTAGAGAAGTGAAGTTGTCTCCGCCGCCCCCCACAGCCATCACGAAATGCGCAAAAACAATTTTTGAGCACATCTACATTTACTTTTTATGGAGGGACCTCTGTAGCTGCTTCACAGCTAGCTGTGCCGGTAACTGAGTGGGGGGGTGGAGGCTGGTTATGTCCCAGCAAGAAGTACTGTCGTTGAAGCAGTTTTTGTTGCAATCATTGCTGCTTACCTCCTGTCCTTTCGCTCACTTGTATATTCAGTTCTGTTATTGCGTATGTATGTATGCAGGTTTGACTATTCCCAATTGGAATTTATCAAATAAATAACACAATGCAGCGTCTGTTATATATATTTACTTACATACATATGTATGTATGTAGATGCACTGGTTATTAAATATTTATCTGCATACATCCATGAACCAGCTGGTCCACCACTTCTCCCGGAACTTTACATACATTGTACATACCATATTGTTTAGTTGTGTGCATATACACATGCGAGTATTTCCTGGGTCAAGCAAAACAATTGTTTAGCAAAAAAAAACCAACTAAAACGAATTTTAAAGCACGAACGCACATCAACATCAACACATTCAAATAAACATCCATACATACATACATACATGCTGTCAGATATGCATACATGTACATGTATGGATGTATGCGAGTGCGTGCATATGTATACGTAAGACATCCCAGACCAGACCAGACCAGACACACATCCTCCTCCTCCACTCAAAAGAAAGACGTGGAGCGGAGGCATAACTGTAATAAGGGGCTGGCTGCCAACGCAAAAACTCACAACAACAATTTTCACTGTCAATGCTAACACACAAACTAACAGAACAGAACAGAACAGAACATAACGGGAACAGAACAGACTCACTTTTGCACACAGGCAAAGTATTTTTTCTGCCTTATTGCGCTGCTGCTGCTGCTTCTGCTTCTCCCTTTTTGCTTTTGGTTTTGCTTTTTTGTGGATGGCCTTTTTGTCTTTATTTAAAGACTCCAAGACTATTCGTTTTCCACGTATTCTATTCTTTACTTTTTTGTTGTTTTTTTTTTGTTGCACTTAACCTTAACACGCACAAAAATGTCGAAAAAAAAGGTTGAGAAAAAAAATTTGTATCACACTGTTAAAAAAAACGACAAATCCGAAATGCACTTCGTAGACAGCTTTTATTTGATTAGTTTTCTATTTAATTAGTTTTCGATTTGAGGTGAATTTGCGAGGCGTATTGGCACACAGTTTTCAGAGTTCCAGTTACGACAGCGGATAGTTTTTTTGTTAATTTTCTTCCTGGTTTTCTCAGTTTTCCCCATTTTTGATTATGCTCACCAAAAACCGTCAGCGCAAGCAAACGACGCACGCAGGACAAGGACGTCCGCCGCACACGATACTCAGAGCCTGTGTCCGCGTCTAGAAAAATGGAAAATGGATTTTCCTTTGCTACTGAGTCGCGGTCAAATGCAGCGCGCAGCCAGCCAGCCAGCCCACAGAGAAAAACGAAGTCAAAGAGAGAAAGAGAGCCTAAACCGAATGAGAGAAAAGCGCTCGGTTTTCGGTTTTTGGTATCTCGGCACTTGTGTGGGAAAAGCTGCTATGGCAGCCAGCCCCAACAGTTCCCGCAACCCGCTGGAAGTCAGCGGCAAAAGAACGAAATCGGCTGGAGAAGGGAACGGCAACGGAACTGGAAGGGGTACGAAAAGTCACGAGCAAATGAGCAGCAAAGCAAGGATTATACACAAAAGTGGATGGGATGTGTGTAATATTTGATGGAATCTATTAGAACGGATACGCCTATACAGATATACAAAAAAAAACATGTGTGTGTATGTAATTTGAGTTTTTGTACTCTTCTTGGAATAAGTACTTAATAATTAAATCATTGTATCGCACATATAATTTATGAATATACCTTGCCGGAGCCACAAATACAAACATCCCTCTTCCAATGGGATTGCCCCCCAACTACCAGCCACTGTCAGCGATATTTTGCCCGTCACTGGTGTTAACGGTATATGCTCGTAGGGCTGTAGGGATATATCGTCGTTCATCTCTACCCAAGGCGCCGCCAGAGCGCTAAATTCAAAAAGTTCAACACTGCTCTCTTTCCCTCTCTCTCACTCCAACCGTTACGCTCTTCGCTATCTCTGGATGAGTCTTTTATTTGGTTTGGGATACAAACAAACAAACAACAGCAACAACAGAAAAAAGCTCATACATACAGATGGCGGCTGAACCAGATCTAAGCGAAAAATAATTATAGATACTCACTGATAAGTCCGGTACCCGCATATACATATGTATGCTATGTACATATGTTTGTTAATGTTGGGTATACAAATGATGTACACACGGATTTTGAATTATTTTATTTTCAGAATTAATAAGACCTTTGTTTTGTGTTCTGTTCTGTTTTAAAAATACAACAAGAAATGTATTAAATACCTATACATAGTAATCAATTATAGACATAATGTTTGTACACATGCTGAAGTCATTACATTTATAGTACACTTGTGTAGGTTACATTCAGGAGATCAAATACACAGAGTATACTGTTGAATCGGTTGATCTGTTCAATGTGTAGGCATATGTAGTATGTATGTATAAAAAGTACATGTGCTTTGTCCAATACTATTACATTATGTATGTTTTCTGAAGTAATGTGTGGCTTCGAATACCAAAACTTGACCCGTGAACGGACCCCCATTTATGTACCATCCTATGTACAGATCTACCACGTACTGTCATGTAAAAGTTTAGCAATAAGTTTAGTTTCTCAGCTTTAGATCACTGCACAAGTCTACCTAAATGTAGCTGTAGCTGCATTGTAATTTCAGTTTCAGTTTCCGTTTCCGAACTACAAGTTTCTCTATCTACCAATCAGACTACGAGTATTAGGCATTAGCACATACTGAAAGAGGGGGTCGAGGGCCCCCCGAGTCAAAAAAATCAAAAGCAGTCGTCAATACACAGATGCAGGATGCAGGATGCAGTTGCAGAAGAAGTCCAAGCTACAGTGCCATCCCATCGAGTAGTTCTATACATTTTGTTGGGGCTCTTCGAGTCGTACAAATTTTCGGTGTTTTTTGTTTGTTTTTTGGTAACATAAATATGTAAATACCATTATTAATGTTAATGTTAATGTTATGTTAATGTTATACAAATCTCATAAGTTTTACTATATATATAATAATTCTAACTCGAATACAAACATACATACACATACATATATGCACATATCGTATAGTATATATGGTATATACCTTCTACAATGTAAATGTCAAAAATACAAACACATTCGGGAACCTCATAGCGAAAAACATGAGCGTGGTGGTCCCAGCGAATGCGAATAAAATATGTAAGTACTATGTAGTTAGTGTTTTATAGTCGAAGACATACATATACACAAATACAATACAATACAATACAATACAAGACAATATCTATTTGCGCAAAGATCATTTTGCATTTATAAAAATGTTGTTGTTGCACATACATACAGACATCGTACACCAATTTAATTAAGGAGAGAAAATCCATTCATATGCATTCACTTTAAATAGGCTTGTTGTTAATGCATGCACTTTGTATGTTGCTCAGAAGTACATACATAAATACATATGTACATATGTATCCATGGTTCATGAGTAATACGAATGTTCAATATTATTTCTATCTACATACATTTTTAGTGAACTAAATAAAACGTTTTCTTAAAATCAGGTAATTTTTTGCCATTTCTTTTCGAATGTTTTGGCTTGATTTTTATGCTACTGAGACCAGAGTCAAAGTGGAAAGTCCTAGTACTTAAGTACCCCCAAACGTTTCATTTTCGAAATTCTTTTTGTTGGGTATTTTGGCATCTGACTTAGCCATAGCCCCAGCCCCCTACCCGCTTCCCTGTCAACCGTGTCACCCTTTCAGACTACCACTATCCGGACTACCATTCGTTTCCGAAGTCTTCTAGAACTATCACAAGAAGTTGGCATACGTCGTGTGTTCAGTGGCGCTTTGCCGGCGTCACATGTAGGATGGCGATGACTTGCGGGACCGCGAGCGTGGCTTTGAGGGACTCTTGAGGCTGTGCCGCGAACTGCTGCGCGGCTTGAATCCACGATCGTTCCAGGGCTCCGAAACACGGCCGAACCAATGTATTAAGTCCATGACCTCCAGCTAAAATGGGCGCATAAGTGGGTGGATCGTCAGTCAATCAATGGGCAGTTCGAGCTGAGGTTCACTCACCTGTAGGGTTTGCGGCAATTCCTTGAATATTTCGCACTTGGTGAGCTGTGAGTGCTGCGATAGGAATGAGAGGCATTTCGATTTCAGGGCCGTGGCCATATATCTGTCCGCAATGCCCAGCAAACAGACGACCGAGTCCTCGTCAATCAGAGCGTACAAAGTATTTTCGCACAGTTCCTAAAGCAGTTGGGGCAAAGAGAGTTTAGATGTACAGAGGGAGAGCGGGAGAGGACAGGCACTCACTTTTAGATCGTCAACGGAATAGCGATCTGCCAACAGCATCAGTTCGCAGATCTGCTCGGCACCCACCGTGCGATCGATGGGTGCGCCATACAGGTAAAGCAACAATCGACGAAATATCACCGGCGAGGTGTCGGTGATGATGACCCGTCTGTTGATGGACTCCTGCATGCCGGACATCAGAGCCTTCTTGAACCATTCGCAGCGCGCAGCGACAATCACGCGATGTGCCTTGAAGCTGTGCACCTGCAACGCCGAGGACGAAGCTTCTCCGCCGATGGCTATGGCTGTTGCCGTTGCTGTTGATGCTGCTGTCGCTGTGGCCTCTGAGTCCACGGCATTGGCGGTTGAGGCATGCGTGTGCACCTCGAACTCCATGTCCGCCAGCTGTGTGGAGTGCAGCAGGCGGAGTGCGTTCTTCGACAGATTGCTGTTGGCTGCCGTTGGTGGCTCGCAAAGGTGTCGAATGAGATTTAAGCTGGCGGTAAGCAATAGGGAAAGATTTAGTACTAAACTGGGAAACTCTGGCTCGAAGTGCAGCCACAGACCTTGATGCTTTTGTAGTCATAATAGTGCTGGTGATTGAGCAGCAGCTGTTCGCCGTCACTCAGGCCCACATTTAGGTTGTTCTCATGGTCGGCCGTTTTCAAATCGCTTGGCTCCCCACTGGCGGCGCCACTGTCCAGCAGTCCCAGCTCGATGAGCGACTGTGTGAACTCCTGCTTGTGCACCAGCACACAAATCTGACTGATGGCGTCCCGCAGGGCACTCTTGTGATCCAAGAGCTTAGCTATAACGCCATTCTATAAGCGGGAAATGTAAATAGCAAATGCAAATAAAATGATCCATGGCAGCTGATTTACTCACAATTTGACTGGTGGCCAGCTTGAAGCAAAACTTGAACTCCTTCCAGCCCAGTTTGTCGTCGAGGCGATCGGACAAGTTCTCGACAATGAAAATGTACGCGGGAATCTCCACAATTAGCTGCTCCAAATTTTGATTAATTGTGCTAATCTTGCTGAGGAAATCCATCTCGCAGAAAGTCGTCCTATGGATGAGGAGAATAAGTGGGAGGCAGATCCAATGGGGAATATCTAGTTACTTTTTATCGTTAATTATCTCGAGGGCAGCCACAATGCGTCCATAAATGTCGCGCATTTTGCGCACTTCGTACATGTACAGCACGAATTTCAGATCGTTCTCGGCCGAGCTGAGGCGCTTCTTGTCCTGGTGATTGTCGTAGAGCGTCAGGCCCACCGGAGCACCGCGCCGTGGCCGTGGCGACGGCTCACCGCCGCCGACCGCCTCCACGTAGTGCAATTGCATGACAATTGCGTCGTCTGCCTGCTGCTGCTGCTGTGGCAGCTCCAAGTGGGAGCACTTCAGGTCCTAAAACGAGCCATTAGAGTACGTTCAACCAGGCGGAGGAGCGTTCAAGCTCGAAGCGTACCTTGCACATGATTTCCAACGAGTTTTTGATTTCCTCTATCACAGCAGTTAATACAAATAATGTTGATTCAATCTGTGTGTGTGTGAGTGTGGCATGAACGGTTAGTGCACCCCCCGATGGCAATGTCTATTCGCTGTGTACTCACTTCAGGTACTAAATAGTTGACCAGCTGGGCCTTCTCCTCGACAGTCAGCCCCACAAAGACGCCGAGCACGTTGCGCAGCAGCTGCTGTATTTGGGACATGAAGATGGGTATCCGCGTGCGGATATATTTGACGATTTCGTTCTTCTGGTAGCGCGTCATGTGCGTGTGCGTGGCATCGGTGATGAATATATTGCAGAACTGCAGAACCTTGGCACAACCTGCGGGAACGAACACCAAAGCAATGAGCACAGATCTGATCTGTGGCAGCTCCCACTCACCTATGGCACACTCCCGCAACGCATCCTGAAACGTGCCGCACAGCTGCGCGGGCTCGTGCGAAATGCTCACCGGATTGATGCACTGTATCACGCGGTTGAGTATGCCGTGCAGATTCATAGTCACATTGACAACAACTGCAATGAGGCCAAGCAAAGGGATCAGCCATCGGCGATCAGCGTTTGAATATTAAACTTATTCTGCTTACATTTTTTGAGTTTCAGTAGCCTCAGGTACTTGCGCGTGGGCTCCACCAGCTTGGTCAGCGACGGCTGCGACTCGGCAAAGTTGATCAGCTTCTCGCAGACATCCTCCTCGAGGTCCGGCAGCATGGACTCGGTGTACAGCCAGTGCAGGATGGGGCTCAGCAGGAATGTGGGCAGGTTGCACAGCACACCCACCGGCGTCAGTGGGGACGACGGCGGCGTATCCATCGAGCTGGGGAATGGCGAGGGGCTGCGCGCCCGATATGGCGACAGCGGCGGCCGCCGGATGCTGCAGACGGCGAGGCCGGCGCTCAGACCGCCAGCTGGCAGCACCGGCGAGGGCGTTGGCTGTATTATTAGGTCCTGGCAGAAATTGAATATGTTCTTGCAATGGGACTGCGTCGTTTCCAGGTGCGAATCGGAGTGGGAGGTGGGCGGAAAGCGATGCCACATCCCACCGCACTCGACGCTGAGCAGACCCGTGCCCGTGCCCAAGCCCATGCCCGTGCCCAAGCCGAGCGCCGGCTCCGAGTCGTTGCCGTTGCTGAGGCAATTGAAGCTGCTGCTGAACTGATGCACTCGTTGCGCGCCCAGACCCGCCAGAGTCTGAAAATCACAGGGGGCTGCAGGTAAATGGGCGACAGGTTCAGGCGCGGCAGCGACTTTTGGTGCTCATCGTCGCCGGCGGGTGCCACGGAAATTCGTATGGGATTGGGCGTATTGGGCCCGCTGTGGCAGGGCGCAGCTGCTCCACCCTTGACGGCCTGTCGCGCGGCTGGCGCACTGTTCACGCACATGCTGCAGTCGAATCCGTTGAGCCGCAGTATGGAGGCATGCAGCGCGTATTCCAGCCCGCTGGCACTCTTCACCATCACATCGCTGAAGTAGGACTCCTGCAGGGCGTCGCCAAAGCTGAGCTGCTTCTCCTGGCCAGCCGCCTGCCCGTCCTGCAGGCGCTTGCACTCGACGGCATACCAGTTCTCGCAGCTGAGCACCAGCGAGTCAGTCGGCGTCAAGGTGTTGGTCTGGAAGGGGTAAATGCTTTGCATATGCAGGTACAAGCCATGGCTGGGCGGGTCACTCACGCTGAACTCAATGCTGTGCCCGGCAAAGGCTCCGAACACGAGACGGGGATTCGTTTCGTGCACATCGAAGGTCTCACAGCTGAATAGAACACTCGCCGAGTCGCAGAAAGTGCCGCAGTCTTGTTGCTCAGGAATGGGGCTGACCAAATCGTTGTACCAGGTAATGTCGCTGGTGTCGTCCAGCCGAAACTTGATTCTAAAGTGGGGAAACATAATTAAAGGGGCAGCACAACAAGAGCCGCACAATAGTTACCCCTCTAGGCCGGATAGCTCCCGCTTGCCCTCGAAGGTGCAGCAGACAATCTGTCAAGGAAAAGGGTGGCAGGAAGAGGAAAGTGAGTTGGGGTGGTGGGGCTGCTGGCTGCTGCTTACCTCCCAGGTGCCGAGAAACGTGTGCACAAGCGACATGTTGGTGTGTCGCCTGTATCCTCGCTCCTCGCTCGCTGTGGTGGCTACTTCAGTTGCCCAAAACTAATCCCAGGCTAGCCAGCTCAGAAAATATCTGTGGCCACATTGCCGTGTACATACATCTGAGTGTACATACTACATGCCACATGTACATACATATGTATATGTACTGCTGGGGAGCCTGAGCGCTGCACTCTGTAGAATGTCCACACAGCTCCGCTCCTCCGCTGCTCCGCTCCTCCGCGCTCGCTCTCCCTCTCCCGCTCCTCCTGCTCCGCTCTGCTTGCCTGCGTTTTCTTTCTTTTTGTTTTACACGAGTTTAAATTTTTATTTTAAACACAAATTTCCGCACTTTGGTGTGTGTTGTTTTTCACGTATCGATGTGCCCAAAGCACGTGTGTGTGTGTCAGTGTGCGAGTGTGTGTGTATTTATTGTTAAAGTTTTCTTCTTTTTTTTTAACTGCGCTGCCGCTGTTGCTGGCTCTCTGCAACAATTTCCAGCACTCACTCAGTCAGTGTGTCTCATTCTCCCTCTCCCTCTCCCGGTTTTTACTCTGCTGCCTGCCGACGACCTTGCGCCAAGAGAGCCAACAGAGCGAGAGAGAGAGAGAGTGTGTGTGTGGCAAAGCTTTGAAGAACAGCTGATTGCAGCTTTCAACCCCCAAAAAGTTAGGGAAACTTTAACCAGTAAATGGGAAAGAAGGAAACGGAAACCGAAACTGCAACTTCAACATGGAAAAATTACAAAATGTCCGGCATTCAAATTTGCATTTAGGAGTACGAGTACCTGCAGCTCCATTAATTGTAAATAAATAATAAATAAAAGTAATCCATTAGCTCGGATATCTGTCAATACTTTAACCTTCGAATATCTCGTAAATGCCAGGTGGAGCTTCTCCCTTAACTGCCCTTAACTTACCCTTAATTTGAGTTTAATCAAACGAAATGAATCATTTGTTAAATTCAGAGCTGGTGATTCATTTTAATATACATCTTGCAGCTATGAATATTCTGGGGCAGCTTCATGAATAAACTCGAAATTAGTCAATTGTAAAATTTGTTCTAATTATTCCAATGCAAAAAAAAATACTACAATTTGGAAAGTCTCCGTTAACAACATCCAACAAATATTCTACAAAGATATTTAAAATTATAAAAAATTATTAAACATGATTTAGATTATCTTCGGGGGGCACCTCGATGGGCACTTCCGCTGTTTGAATCGTGTTGCAGGTTTCGTGTTTCGTGTTTCGAATTTTGTAAATATGGCTGGAGCTGCAGCTGAGGCTGGAGCGCGTAAAAATCGCATCTCAGAAGTCCTGGAATGCTTTGATCGCCAACTGGCTGGATACTGGATCGAACTGGCTGTCTTCATAGACGCGAATGCCGTCCCTGGCAATAATGTCTAAGGGCGAGAGCTGTACACAGCAGAAAAATCAAGTTATATGCATGCGAAATGGGCATCCGTCTCCCCGAATGAAACTTACGCTGAGCAGCTGCTTCGAGGTGAGCTTGTAGCCCTTGTACATGGCAATCCTTTGCAGGGCCATTACACTGCGTATGCGCTGGCGCGGGTCTATGGCGAGCAGCTTCCGCAGCACATCCTGGCCCTCATGGCCCAGCTGGCGTACAGCGGCGGGCAGGAACTCTTCGGTGTCGCTGCTGCTGCTGCTGTCGCTGTTCCTCCTGTCCTGCAGGCAGCCATTGATCTGCGCAATGGATGGGGCATTGGACAGCCCGTCTGCCGTTTCAGTGTCAGCGTCCAAACTCTCCTGCCGGCGCTGGCGCAGCAGATACTGCTTGATGTTGGGACACTGCGCAGAAAGTAGAAACCGAAAGAGCAAACAGCAAACACTTAGCGATTCCAATTTTAGAACCCAAGAATGGTATGAAATGGCTAACAGAATTGCACAAACTATAAATAGAAAAAGACTAAACCGGCCCTGTGCATGGTGCCTGGTGCCTGGTACCCGGTACCTAGTGCCTGCTGCTTGTACCTGCTGCTTGTACCTGGACTTTGCACACACAAGCAGTGCAATCTGCAAGCAGGAATCTGCAACCTGTTATGCTTATTCATTGGTGGGGAGGGGGCTGAGCAAGAACGCCCTAACAGGATGGATGCAAACCACAAATATTAGTCACTAAACCCAGACCCAAACCCAAACCCAATGGCAATCACATGAAGCTTCACTTCGAGCTGGCCTACCTTAATCATTAGCCAAACAGCTCAGACATTTATTTGGAACACGCAAATACGAAAATGCGCAAATCGAAATACGTCAGATCAAATCAGATCAGTGACAAACGAAATGATATTATGGCTCATGGCTGTGCAAATAATTAGCTGCCAACTTTGGAGCACCGAAGCGAAGCATGCCCTTCAATGTACTTCACTCTACGCCAGAGATCGAGCCAAGAAGAGCCACGGAAGGACTGTGGGTGGAGTGTGAGCAGGAGAATCCCAGGATGGGATGGCAGGGCGGGTCAATGAGCCTCGTACGAGTGGCAAAGTTCGTGGTAGCTGGGAATATGGATGAGCTGAGCTGAGATGAGCTGAGCTGAGAGGAGACAGAGATTTACCTCCTCAGCTTTGGCTTTGGCTCTGTGGATGCGGCTCTCCGCTGTGCTCTGCTCGATGAGCACTAATGCATGCAAATTGAATTCAATTAGCGGTCGACTACTTTTAAAATAGAAATAGAAAACCTCTGTTGTTGCTGCCGTGCTTGTGAAATGTCGTTGTTGGGTTGTGGATTATATCCAGCCTGCTGCTCTCGCACTCAAACATACCACGTTCAGCGATTACAACAGGGCTCCCCCCCCGCACAGGCACAGCAAATAAGCGGCACTGTCATGCTGCATCTCGATACTCGTCTCGTACAGTCGCAGTGTCCGAATATACTCGTACTCGTACTTGGCTCTGGCTGCCACATGCCGCATGCCCATGCCCATGCCCCATGGAATGTAAAGTCAAAAAATTCAGCACATTTAGTTTGAGTAACTGAGCAATTGTTATGTAAAACAGTCACTTACTGACACTGAATGGCATCTAATTAAGTATTGCTGCGGCTGCTGCTGCTGCTGCACTTGAAAATAAGATGAGGATGTGGCTGGTGGGCTGGTGGGTTGATTGGTGGGGTTGGTGGGGTACTGCACGCACTTGAACTTAAACAGAATGAACCAGCCAGGGTACAGTGCATATCCTACATCCCATCCAATGGAATTAGCTGACAATGCCGGAACAGTGCAATCAAAACTGCATTACCATCAGCCACATACATATGTACGATGTATGTACTTTCACTGTGGCAAATATCTGAGTGGAGATTGATAAATGTCACCCGATTCGCAATGAGTCATTCAAGCAGTTGCAAAAGTCAAGGCGAGAACGAGTACAGGTGCACCAGGCCAGGCCAGCCACCGAACATCTGCCTCTGCCTCTGCATCTGCATCTGAACTGTGAAATAAATCTTTTGGGTGATGTGGGAGCCACTAGCAGCAGCAAGCAGCCAGCAGGCAGCAGCCACTGGGCTAATGCCGAGAGATTTCGAAAGGTTTGACCTGCATTTGAAGCAACAAATTAAGCTTAATCAATGCTGTGGCTCTGGGCTGCTGCTGACAAGTTGACAAAGTGAAACAGTTTAGGTTTCTGTGTGCTTAGAAAAAATTAAATTAAATCACAGCAGACAAGCAGACGAGCGACAAGCGACAAGCGACGAGGTAATGATCAGTGGCAAGGGAAGGCGATCAGGCGGCATGAGTGTGTGTGTGTGTGTGTGGTTTGGGATCCAAGGAGTGGCGGGGGCGAGGCAGCAGCGACACTGGCACTGGCACTGACGATGGATGCCACCTTCCTGGTTCGTTGATTCAAAAACAAGTTGTGAAATGAGACGAGCGCTCCAATGATTCTGCTCTGGTTCGCATTTGCCATTCATTCTCCATTAATTTCTACATGCTCGCATGTACATATGTATCAGTCCGTATTGCTGATATGCTGATCATTTCTATTGTATGTTCTACTCTTCTCTACTCTACTCGTATTTGTCGTATTTGTCGTATTTGCCGTATTTGTCACTTCTCCCGCTGACAATGTGACGCATGCTAATTGTAATTGGCGGCACGTGAGCGAGCGCCGGACTGACCGCCAAATGTTATCCAACTGTCACACAACTGTCACAGAATTTGTGGAATTAGATTTACATTTTAGATTTTTCTTTTTTTTTTTTTTTTGCAGATTCGCAGCATCGTCTGGCCGTGGCTCAGTTATGCGCAGGGGTTACGTGGGGGGGTGTGGGTCATATTTTCTTTGCGCTGTCGCTCCTCCCACTGGGGCCCCGTGCTGGCTACTGGTTGGCTAATTACTGCCCCAGCGACCAGGTTTGAGTAAAATAGAAACCACAGACAGACAACTGAACAACAACAACGCTTTTTCGCAGTGATAATTATTTTTATATTTCCTAGAATTAATGTCCAGAGTTAATTGTCTTAATCTATGATGCGCGCCGCTTCTAGTACTTGTGCTGTACATATGTGCACACAGCTGTATATATGTTTATTTGTATATTGTATCTTGCATAGTCAGCCGAACACAATCAACAGCCATCGGTCAGCATCACAGGTCGACAAGAAATGACAAACAAAACAAAATAACATTCTGCAAAAGATTAAATTTCAAATGGCTACAACGCTTTTTTTCAGCTATTTTTATTATTTGTTGTGTCTCCGGCGAATTCTGCTGATGAGGCGAGGCAGCAGCAGCAGCAGATGAGACGATGAATCTCTGCAGGAAATGGTCTGCGAACCACTGCTTGCATTTGCACTCGCCCAATTCGCCCAAGAAGTGCTTAGCGCTAGAAGAACCATTGAAACAGTCTTAAAGCCCGTATTGAATGCATCTATTTGATGGTGAAATTATTGTGTACACAAATCCATCAACTGAAAGCGATTGAAGCACAAATTCTGCATTAAATACAGACAGCGTCTAGCGTCTAGTCGGGCCAACTCAAGGCCAGGCGTAGTTGGGTTCGAGATGCATACGTGATCATAGGCATGGAGAATGGACAATGCAGTGGAAGGGCACACTTCAATTACAGTCATTAAAATGCGTGCTGACATTAATTAAGAATTTTAAAACAGAAAAGCAGGGAAGCAGGGAAGAAACGCAACAGTCGATGCACAAACATATGTACATATCTTGTACGAGTACGAGTATCTTGTAGGTATTTATGTATGTGCAAAAGTTTGCATAGATTTCGCTGCACTCTGCTTCACGGGCAAGCAGAGTGAGAGAGAAGTAGAGAGAGAGCTCTGGGCATTGTCCAACAGTTCTGGACTGCTTGCTGGCCTGCTTGCTGGGCTGGGCATAGGCTGGGCCATAGGCGGTGTATTATGCGACAATGACCTCTTTTCCGTGCTTAGGACATTCAAGGCCAATAACAAAGAGTTATGTATTCGACGCATCCATAAGATACAAGGGCGACGGGCGACGTTGCCTTTGTGGATCGCTGGACTGCTGGTCTAGCCACAGCAATACATACATATGTATGTATACATGGCCCCATGGCTGCTACATGGTCAGCAAAGTTAAGCGGCGAGTGCGCTTGCGCTCATGTGCTGCAAGTGATCATGTGTGTGCGTGTGTGTGTGTGTGGCTATGGCTGCGTGTGCATGTTGCTTGTGGCATGTAGCAATCAGCAATGCTGTTAACACTGTGCGACAAAGTTCGCCAAAAGTAAAAATTAATGCAACTTTTGAGTTTCCCTAATTTCAAATCGAAATAAATTTGGAATTAAATATTTAGATATATTATTTGGTAGAACACATTCGAATCACATTCAGTTGGTATGTTGACTTGTGTAATTACATTACAGGATGATAATGATAATGATGATAGTGCTGCTGCTTCCCCTTGAGTCTATGACAATGTTAATGTTGATTGCAACGCATGCGAATTTTTATTTTACATTACATGATAGCAGCAGACCAGACCAGCAGACCCAGCAAGCAGTACCCCCTCCCCACTCCCACCATAGCCCAGCCCCATCAGCTTTGTCTGCAGACTTGGCTTCGGTCCAATCCGCGCACCTCTTCGCCAATACCGAGTCCAACTCAGAATCAGAATCCAAGTCCAAGTCCGAGTCCACTAAGTAAACGAAGCCGTGTCGCACTGCAAAAATTTATTGCTTTGTCCGCCTGCTGCTGCTGCTGCCGCTGCGTGTTGTCTGCGGCTGTGGCTGTGGCAGGCAGCCTGCAAATCTTCCACACATACACATCCTCTTTGGCCTCTTTGGCCACACCGCTGCTGGGTTGCAAACTGCAAATATTTATGCAAGTCGAAAGCATAAAAATGTCGCAAGAAAATGACCAAACAGACGACCGACCGACCGATCGACCGACCAATGCGACCATTAACCGGCCACTTGACCACAGACTAAGGCAAGTGCTAGCCGATTTTAATGCTTGTTCTTGTTTGTGCCCTTGCTCTTGCAAGACGAAGAGGATGCTGGGGCTGGGGGCTGGGGACTTGAAGTCCTGCCTGTGCCGAGCCATTTTCCACAATCGATAAGTTCAATGCCAAAATGTTGCATTTGATTTCTCTGCTGCTGCCTCTAGGCTTGTGGCATCTGCAACTGCATCTACCATCTACTGGAGGCAGTACCACGTTACCACGTTACCTTCGTTCCTTCTGATTTTATTTGGTTTCTTATTTATGTATTTTTATGTCGTTTAATGGCCCCTCTTGGCTTGGTTTCATTGTTATGCCCGGCGTTGGGCATTCTTCTAACTTTGGCTACAACCTTTTCAGGGATGCGCCTTTTTTCCAGAGCGATCCATACCAGTATGGATCCCCTAGAAGGTATGGAGTTTCCTTTCCCGACACTCGCAGTAGAATACCTTTCCACGTGTTGATCACAGATGTTCGGCTCGGGGGCAGGGCAGACACCACTGTGCCGAGTACGAGACGAGTACGAGTACGTCCGAGTAGCAGCAACTTTAGAATCTATTCGTACGTTGTTTTTCGCGTGAATGCATTTTCCATGAACAAATCTAGGCACTGCTGTGGTTGTTGCTCCATTGCAAGCCATTTTATCCATGGAAAATCATTGGGCAACTTAATAATTGCAATTATGCATGATTTATCCAAAACGCAAATATTTATGAGATTCATTTTTCGTGACGGATGAAGGCAGAGAAGGCAGAGCCACAGCTGGCGCCGGTCGACCTTCGGCCTCAGTCTCCGCCTGAGTCTCAGTCATAAAGGTTTTCGGGTTCTGTTCTTGGTACTCATCTACTCGCATATTTGCATATTTATTGTTGTTTGTTTATTGGTCTTTGCAATTGCAAATATTTTAATTACGAGTTCCCTGCACATGCAACCACAGTAGCGTCGCTAATAGCCATGCTGCTGGTAAGGATCAGGTCATGGCAACAGGTAGTCGTAGTCGTCCCATCGATGATAATCCTCAGCTCATAAAAACATAAAATAATACAAATAAACCAGATGCCAGCCAGCACGGATTTAAATTGGGTTTTTCTTTACTTTTTCGTTGGTTTGCTTTGCTTTGCTTTGCTCTGCCTGTTACTATCCCAGACTCAAATCTGAGACCATTCCATATCCATTACCATATCTCACGCATCTCAGAGAGTATTTCAAAATCCAATCAAAGCACGTTTCAATAAAGAGCTCGCCCAGAACATTCCGTTAAACGATTGCATGATGACGATACAGGTCTCCCTTTATCTGTATCTGTAGCTGTGGCTGTCGCTGTATCTTCATCTGTGGCTGTGTGTATCTTCGCTGGGGCTTCGTGGGTGCCCCCTAATTTTAAAAGAGATCAAAAAGCAAGCGGGAGAGAGTGGGAGAGAGACTCTCGACGAGCGACAACTTCTGGGCAGAGTGAGGCGCAGCTTAACGGCCGTCCGTCCGTACGTCCGTCGGTCCGTTCTATGGCATGTTTTAATGGGAATGGAAATTTTTCATGGGTGCCGCCGCCGCCCGTGCCCCCACCTCGTCTATCCTTTTAATGGATAGTCTGCAGGTCTATAAATAGAATCACCCCAGCCCCATGTCCAGCAGCAGCCTTTTAAGGCCGCCCAAAGGCATTTATCATTCTAAGATAATCAACGATCGGCAATATACATATTTACAATCGACGGGGCCCATCGACGATGGCCGATGGGGCGACGCGACGCGACGCAACCGATCGAATGGAATGGAATGGAATCGACTGGCCAGAAGAGCCAAAGCCACGGCAAGCGTCCAGAACCAGAGCCAAAGCCACAGCCAAAGCCAAAGGAAAAGAAATGTCTGCAGAGAAGAGAGGCCGCCGAAGCTTTGATTATGTTAATGATGTTCCCCTGGGTAGATCGATGGATGCACTTAGGCCTTGGAGCTCGTAGCTCGTTGCTCGTTGCTCGTTCCTTGGATCTCTCCACTGGCACAGCAAAGTTCTGTGCCCTGTGTGGAAATAGTAGATGCAAGTTTGGTCGCCTTGTCTATACTTATTCCTTGCAGCCCATGTCCATGTTCATGTCCATGGTGCATACCGGTTTGCCGTACAAAGAACACCTCTCCTCTGCTCTCCACTCCTCCCCTGCTCTGTGCTGTGCCATCTCTGTGATGAACCTCAATTAAGCATTTTCTTTTGGTCCTGGCTGATTGCTGATGTTATCATCGTTCGACTCCATTTGAAAATCGTGCTGCGTTTAATGATGCTTATGGCAATCGATCAGCAGCGATCCGCGATCCTGGCTGGTTAGTTAGGTTTATAAATAGCCGCAGCCTTAGCCCCTGCTGCTCCCTGCTGGCTGCTCTCTGCGGTCTCTGTGGAAGTCTTACAAATCGCTGAGACTTTAAAAATAGACAACGCTCCAAACAGTTCGCCGTCTATTTATGGTGAAAGAACTCCACCACTGCTGCGGCTTAGAACATTGACTTACAAAAAGAGCAGTAGTTGTGGAGGATCCTGCCAAGCCCGCGACATGCGCACGCATGCACGCACACGCACGCGCACGCATGTGTGTGTGCATCTCTCTCTGCCGCTGTCGCTGGCTCTGCCCTACCGCTGCTTCAGCCTCGTGTCCGTGGTCGTTGCTTCGTTGGTTCGTTGTCTGTGTGCCGATGTTCGTGCCTAGTACTGAACTCTCGCACTGTCTATGGTCGCTGCCTGCCTGCTGCTGCTGCTGTTGCTGCCTGCCTGCCTCTGCTCTCTGCTCTCTGTCGACGCCAGCGTCAGACGTCCGTGATCTGCGGCGAGTGTATATAAACGCCCCGTGTGGCTGGCATCCACTCAAAGTGTTTCTTGAAACTGACCGGTGAGAACACGCGCCAGCAGCGCAGCGGATTAAGAATCTACCTACTCACAGATACTACTACTACTTACTACTGTCTACTACTGTCCACTACTTTTAACTTGAAACAACAAAAGTCTCTAATTTAATACAAAACAAATCTAATTTTTTTTCAAATATTTTTTTACACTTTTTGTGCGTGTGTTGCAGCCAGGACGCGTAACCGAAACTCGAGATTGTTCCACCAACTAAAAAATATTATCAAAACGAACTTGCTGTTGGCTGTTCATAAAGATACAAAAACGTATCTGTGCGATACTCAGAACCAAGTGCCCGAATCCCCCCCAAACGACGCTCTTCAACGCCTTAAAACGACAAAAATCTTCAACAAAACTAAAGGTGAGTGCAAAGGAAAGGGAATCGAAATTCAATAACATCAAAAAAAGTGTTCAAATATTGTGCTGACTGCTGCTGCTGCACCTGAATGTGCCTTATCTGCATCTGCGTATCCTTTAGATACACAAATGTATCTAAATGGCTGTGGGGACCCGTTTGTGCTGCTGTGGGCGCCCCCCAGTCCCCCTTCTTGCTGGCTATGGCCAACGTTTTTTCTGCTTTTCTGTTTTTTTTTTCTTGTTTTTTTTTTCTTTTTGCGAAACAAGTTTGGTTGATTTTCTTGGTTGTTAGACTTGGCTTTAGACTTAAATGCAGTTTCAGCTGACAGGCTGCTCATACTCGTAAATTACAAAGATCGTATCGCTGCATAACTGTATGCTGCATGCTGCATGCTGTATGCTGTGAGATACATTTAATGGCCCGGCGCTCGTTCACGGCTCCTATTACATAATACAAATGCAGACAGACACCACAGAGACCACAGCGACACAGGCGAAGTCTAGGCCCACTGGAATCAATCGTCGCACACTCACACTTCAATGCAGGCCCAGGCAATCTGATCTGATTTAATTTAATCTTTGTGCCCACTAAAACAATCTTCAGGAATGCTCAAGTGGCGTTTTAAGAACCAATCACGAGCGGTTCGAAACGATTTGGGTCGTGGCTCAGTCTGGGGTCTGCGAAGAGCCGTTAGTTTTAGATTTTCATTAGTTCGGGGCTCCGATTTTATTGCTTATTAAATCCAATCCAATCGAATCGAATCCAAAAAAAAAGCCACCAAATATAATTAGCATAAGGAAATGAGCAGAGCAGATGAGCCAACGGCCAGCCAGCTTCATGAATTTGCAAGTCTCAGGCCACAGCCGCAGCCACAGTCCGAATTAAAATTTGAATTTTTTGTGTCGCATTTGAATACCGAAAGCCCTGTGCGTTAAGTCTTAAGATCGTTAATCCATGCAAATGTGGGCCGATCAGAAGATCCATAAATAAAGATGCGATTAGAAATAGAATGCAGAAGGCGGGGCAGGGACGGGGACGGGGACAGGGGCAGCTGCCAACTCTCTTTCTCGCTTCATCCATGTGGCGCCATCGGGCGTAAGGTCCACGAACTGTGTGCACAAGTCCCGCCATCAATTTAATTGTAATTTTCCGCCAGTTGTCCGGCAGCGGCGGTAAAAATTTGATTTAATCGAATTACAAAAGAACATTTTAACAAAACCCAAAAGAATGGAATGGGGCGGAAGACGAAACGGACGATGAATGGCTGGCACACGGAATAGAAAGTCCAGCTAAAGGGGAATGGGGCGGGCGGCCATTGTGCAGCGTCAGGCTGGGGGCAGCCAGCAATCAACTGATGTAATAATACGAGTGTATTTTCAATTGCCGCCGCGACCATTTAAGTTCAGTTCGCAGGCGGCCTGCCCGCTTGGGAGGCTCTACTCTGAGATATCTGACCTTTTCCCTTGTCCCCCCTTGTCATGTGTCGCAGTTTTCGGCAATTTCTGAATGCTACAATAATTTTTATATTAACATTGCCATTCTCTCTCTCTCCTCTCCCCTCTTGTTTGTCCGTCCAGAATGAAGTGCCAACTGCTGTTCGTGGCCACCGTGTGCCTGGTCACTGTCTGGGCGCTGCCCGTGCCCGATGAGGAGGTGGCCATCCAGCCGGATGCCGGCTCCAAGGCCGAGCTGCTCGGCAAGACTGTGCAGACCAATCCCATTGAGCCAGCGCCCTTCAAGCCCGAACCGGTGAAGTCGCTGGAGCCCAAAATCGATGCCAAAACCGTCGCTCCAGCTGCCGCGCCCATTGCCGCTCTTGAGACCTCGTCGAGCACTCCAGCCGCAGCCGCATCCGCCGAGCCAGCCAAGCCAGAGCTAAAGTTGAGTGCAGCCGATGTGGAAACCGTTCCGGCCGTACCCATACCCGAGAAGGTCAATGCTGAGGAGGTCAAGTCGGTTGAGAAGAAGCTGCCAATCGCAGCTGAGGAGTCCAAGCCCCAGACCCTGACCCCGGCCCAGCCCCAGCCCATTGACACTTCGCTGGAGGCCGAGAAGAAACAGGAGAAGGCCGCCCGCACTGAGGAGGAGCCGATCGAGGCCCCCAAGGCCATTCCATTGGTGGAGGCCGCAGCCCCAGTCGCCAACGCCGAGGTACAGAAGCAGATCGTCGATGAGGTCAAGTCCCAGGAGCCCCAGATCGATGCCAAGTTCGCCGAAGTGCCAGCGGCCATTGCGCCAGCACCCGCAGCCATCGACGATGCTGAGAAGGAAGTGACCGCCGAGAAGCAGCCCGCCCGCCAGGAGCGAATCAGCGAAGTCGAGCAAAAGGACGAGAAGGCTGTGGCTGCTGCTGCAGCTGCCCCAGAAGCATCCCTGGCACCGGAAGCCCCTGCTGCACCTGCTCTGCCGACCGTCGCTCCAGCAGAAGCTGCCACCAAATCGGAGACCAACATCCAGGTGATTACTCCCACCGCCACTCAGCCAGAGAAGAAGTCGATTGAGGGCGGAGTGGCCCCAGGCAGCATCACGCCCGCCGCCGCTCCGGCCGCACTGGCCGCCCAGGCCAAGTCAGCCGAGCCCAAGTCTGACGAAGTGGTGAAGACCATTCCCGAGGTGGCTGCCGAGCCCGCCAAGGAGCAGGAGCAGTCGACTGGAGCCGCTGCCATTGCCGATGCCGTTGCCAAGACCTTGCCCAAGGAGCAGAACGCCGACAAAGTGCCAGAGGTAGCAGCAATTGTTGATGCCAAGAAGATTGATGAAGCTCAGCCCATTGCCGCTGCCGCTGCAGCTCCATCGGCACCTCTGTCCCCTATCGCCGAGCCAAAGAAGTCGTCGGAGGAGAAGTCCGAGTCGAAGAACGAGGAGTCTTCCGAGTCCAAGGAGTCCGATGAGAGCAGCGAATCCAAGGAGAATGTTTCAAACTAGAGAGATGGAAGGAGCAAGTGAGGGAGCAAGAGAGAGAGCAAGAGAGAGAGAGAGAGAGAGAGAGAGCTTTACACCCTTAAACCTTTAAACCGCAGCAGCGTACCCAACGGTAATCTACACCTTCCCCTTCCCGGCCCCCCAGTACACCCCTAGACCCAATCCCCGAGCACCACTGCTACGCAACGTTCTGTCACGTTACGTCACGTCACGTCAGCCAGCGCCTTAATATTACGATCGTAGTTAGTGGTAGTTCTTAGTTGTAAACGAGCTAAAGTCGAGAGTGGAATAGAGTGGAGTGGAGTGGAGTGAAGTGGAGGAGCAAAAGTAAAAGCAGAACACACACACAACAGAAAACCATAAATATGAAGATCCATAATCCATAATCCGTAGCAGACTTCTGGGATTAAGCATTAGACATCCCGTCCCCCCTCCCCACGGGCAACAAAGTGAAGATCGGAACATTGGATCGGAACCCGCACACAATAGAACGGAATGAAATGCAAGGCAAGGCAAGGAATGCATGGAATGGAACATACAAAATAGCAATAAAAATAAACAAAACGAAAAAAAAACAAAACAAAACAAAAACAGGACAAACCGCTAAGATGGCATAAAGTTATACTTATAAATTAAATTTAATTAATGTAATTTTAATTAAATTTTAGTCATTGCAAGACGAACAACACACCCACACCTATACCCACAGCCCACACACTTACGCATCTCCGTATCCCGCAAACTATCTGTATCTTTCTCTACAAGTAGGTTCCGTTCCCCCCGTGTACGATGGAGCAGTTGCAGGCAGCAACAGGCATCGGCATCGATGTATGGTAATAATATTAATAATATTATAAATGAAATTCACTTTTTTTTTTTTTAAATTGTGTTTTAAATTAATGAAACTACATTTAATACGATAGTGGTATAACGTATATATGAGCAGAAATATATATGATTTTATATAGACTGAGAAAATTCTTAAATAAAAAGCGAAAAGTTAAAAAAAAAAACAAAACAAACAACATTGAACCTCTATTAATCCTTGGCATGATCTGGCAAAGCCTTGGCGTTTCTATGCTATCAAGGCAAGGGCTTTGGGGTCGAATTGTATAATGACGGTCTCGTCTGCAACCTGCCTCCCTCCCCTCCTGATCTATTATAGGCCACAATTGGCTGAGATCTACATATCTAAGTGCTGCTTCCATAAGAAAGCTGGGAAGGCGGGCCTGTTCAATTAAAGAATTATTGTGCACACACTTCCAACAGCCCACAGCCCAACAGCCTCGCCTTGCCAGCTGGAGCTGTCTGTCTACTCTCTGGCATTGGCTAACAGCAAGCGGCAAGCATCCGTGGTCGAATTACAGACCTCCGATCTACAGAGCATCAAGTATTCGCCATAGATGCAGCGCCGCCGCAGGCACCTGCGAACCAGTTCTACTGCTCTCCGTCGCAGTTGGAATCTAAATACATATGCTAGATCTATCCGCACCAGACAACAAATTAGATTACCGACAGACCTGCGCACATTCTCGCATTCTCGCAGTCTGTCAATGGGAATTACTGTTTACTGGTTACTGTGCACCGACAATTGCTCGCTTACCTTCTGCGTTAGCATCTGACAGGCAATGACGCCCAAGGCCCACCAGTCCACTGCATGACCATAGGGCTCGCCGCACAGTATTTCGGGTGCTGAAACGATATGAGAGTGGAGCGAATGTTTTACCCACCCGACAAACAATATTTGGTGAAGGAAGAAAGGGAGCACACACACACAAATAAACAACAAATAATAAACAAATAAATCTTTGCATATTACAAGTTTCTTCGGCATACCGAAGAGTGGCACGGATAACTGATATACATATATATGAAGGGAGGGAGGGAGGGACTATCGAAAATCCATTTATTAACAGGTACACCTTGCACATCAGATAGATGTACATATGAGTATGTAATACAGCATCGAATATCGCTTGGGACACTCTCAGCTGGATAATTTCGATTTAGCTGGATGCATGGATGGTTTGTTTTGTTTATTGGTTTCAATTGGATCAGAAATCAAGGCCAATTACATGTCTACTTTGATTCAGGTTGCTGTTGCTGTTGTTGTTGTTGTGATTCAAAGTTTTTATTCTGCTTAATTCGATTTTACAATAATAGTTTTTAATTGCAAATTACATTTATGGTTGTTTGTTGTTTTACGTTTATAGCTTGGACACACATACGCACATACAATACATACACACAGACATCGATTTACATGGTTACAGAGACATACTTCGATTCGATTCGATTCGGTGCGGTGCGCTAATTAAATTTAACAAAAGAAAATTAATACAGAGAGGAAAAACGCCAAGCAAACTGTACAAGTGCCAAGTGCAACATTTTGTGCTGGCCTCTGATAGATACACCTCTGATATTCCGCATAGTCCGCATAGAATCATCATTAATCTTTAATCTTTACAAATCATTTTTCCTTCAGCAGTATCTTCCATACATCCACATCCATGTATCATAGTTTGAGGCATCGTCTTCACGGATTTTTCAATTACAAATTTGGATCGATCTTCATTTGTTTTTCGTGCTCTTGCTCGATTAAATTCTCTCTCTGTTTGTCTCTTTGTCGCTCTTGCGTCTGGTACTTGCTAAAACTATAATTTAATCACTACAAGTACAATCACAATCATTTAATCAAAATAATTACCACCATCCTCCTCCACTCTCGCGCTCCACACTCCACACTGCTCTCTCTCTCTCTCTCTCTTTGCATATTTGTGTTTCATTATTATTTACACTGATCGATAACATATGGGTAAGGTAAGGTAGGGTAGGGTAGGGTATTAAGTAACACGTTAGTTCAAGCTAATCGAATGGAATATGCCGCACCGAATCCACACTTACAATAAATGTACATACGCACACAGATACATGGATACTTTGATAATTAGATACTTAGTGGCTAGGAGTGCTCAAGTGGAGCTCTTGGGGACGCGTGGGCCGTTTGATTGATTGATTTGGTGGGGTGTTCGGCCCACTAATGAGTTTAGCCTAAGTTTAATTGTTAATTGTTAGCCGGGGGATCATCTAATGCAGATTTATCGATAGAGTTACTGATCAAAACTTATGTATCTTTTGCTTTTACTTTTACTTTTACGCTTGGTCCATCAATGAGTAATATTCTGTAGCTGTAGCTGTAGCTGTAACTGTATCTGTGTCGGTTTTGTTTTCGTTCCAACCAAGGCTTGAAGTGTTTAAACAAAAAGAGAACTAACCGCACACATGACCACATCCAAATCACTTCCTATACATCTCGCTCGCACTCATTCTCTCTCTCCGTCCTACTCTTTTGCATGGAACACATTTAAACGAACATTTCCTAAGGGGACCTACTACTATCTCTAGCTCTAACTCTTCTGATGTAACCATTTAATGATTGTAAATACAAACAGCAAAGCGAAACTTTATATATGTCCGGGGACTGCCCCATGCTATATGAACTAAACAGCTGCACAGAGGCTTCTTCTATGGGTCACGCAGTGTGACCTCCTCTCTCCGGCAACACTAGCAGATAAATCGAATAGAAATTGATCGAACTCAGACTTTCTACACATAGATATTGCAATTTCTGGCACTGCACCGCATAGGGCTCACATCTGCACTAACAAAATCCATCAATAACAACTAAAAGTAGTAACAAAGCGAACTGCAAGGCGGCCTCCGCCCTTTACATACTAGATTCAAGCTCAGCATGGGAACGGGGCTGCGGGGCACACAATAAATATTTAACTACTTCGTACTCGGACTATCGTTATCACCATTACAAATGGCTCGGATCGGATGGGATCGGATCGAAATATGCCGCACAAACTGCTGCCCAAAAGCAGGAAAATAATGATGGCAAAATGTGTAAATTTTGGATTTTGGGCGGGGGAGGTAGGCCGGCCCAACTCTTGGCAGCGGAATGGAATTTCGCGCTCACTTGTTTTGGTATTTCTACAGTAAGTAAACGTAAAACGATTCGATTGGGGCACCGAGTCCGGCTGCGGCTTCGGCTTCGGCTTCTCGTTTGGCTTTGGCCAGTCACATTGCGAGCGTCTCCTTGATGATCTTTTTCATGGCATTGCCCATGGAGGGGGCAGCCGAGCCAGAGGTGGAGTAATCGAACTTAAACAAATACGGCTGGACATCGGGGAAGGAAGTGTCGAAGATCAGGTCCAGCTCGCTCTGGCTGGGTGTCTTGGGCACATAGTCGTGCCGGTTCATCAGCTCCGTAATGTAGATGACCTTTTCGGTGAGGAGATCAGAGACATTCTCGCGACACAGCTGCCGCTCGTCCTCGTTCTCGTGCTTGATCAGGTCGAGGTGCACCGTCCACACCTCCCACGGGATGGACTCCTGCGGGAATGGCCAGCGGTTCTTCTTCTTTTGAAAGAACTCCAAGCTTATCTGCCCCGAGCCGCAGCTCTCGTTGGAGCGCAACTTCTCGCTGAACAAGTTGATGGCTCGCTTCACCTTGTGCGTGAGGCTGTCGGAGGTGCAGCACACATAGGTGAAGTCGATGAAGTTGCAGTCGACATCCGTGTAGCCGACAGTGCCGATCGAGTACTGGGCGTCGCCCGTGTACATGAACTTGCCCAGGCAACGATGGAAGAGTACTGTCTGGAAGATGGTGCTCACCGCCTCGTCCACCTGCAGGCCCTCCATAGTCAGATCGAACACTTGCGAGCGCGCGTTCATTGTGGCTTTGTGCTTTATCTATTGGTATATTGGCTATTTACAGTGCTTAGAGGATGGATATGGATGCTCAGGCTGCTCTGCTCTTCCTCTATTTCGTATTCCACGCTTTTCACTTGCTACAGAACTCTTTCCCCTTTCTTTTGTTCTTCAATTTTAGGCTTTTAGGTCTCGGTCTCGGTCTCACAGTTTGCTTTTAGTTGAATTACTCTCTGCCAGTAATTGCCAGCATTTAGATTCTAATTTACATTCAACTTAATTTCTATATGTTCTCTAAATGGTATACGCCCTGCTGTCTATACTGTTTCCTACTGTTGCTTCTGCTAATAAATTGTCTTATGGGGGTTCGGGCTTTCCTTTGGGTAATGGAAATACCTTCGAACGATTTGAATTTGATTTCCGACGGAACGGCGCGGCGCCTCTTACTAGCTAACTGTGTGTGTCTGTTGTGTTACACAGGTGTTCTTGTTTTTCTTATTATTTGTAATTGTTTTTTGTTTTTGTTTTTGTTTGTTTAAAGTTGTTTCAGATCGTACCCATGTATTTGAAAGTGCCACATATGGTGCGCGTGTTTGCACCCAGTTTGAGCCACTTGCTCAGACCGAAGTCTGTCAGCTTGATGTGAAATTGTTGCGTTAGCAGAATGTTCTCGGGCTTTGCATCGCGGTAGATAATGCCGGCGTTGTGCAGAAAATCTGTAAAGGAATGGGCCACAAGTTAATACGGGAAGTAATACGGGAATCTAATCAGCGATATCGCTTTTGTTATTTGCTCTCTTGCATTACGCTATCGGCAGATGATTCATAGCCGCATAATCAATCAGAAAGAGCAACCGCCAGCCATTCATGAACACTCACCGATTGCTAGGGCAATCTCTCCAATGTACAGGCGCACTAGGTCAATGGAGAAGTGGGCAATTTTCGAGAACAATTCGCCATTCGGTATGTATTCAGACACTGCAAAAGGAGAGTGGTCGGATGAGTCCCAAATGATTAAGGCAATTTCTCAGTCAACATACGAATATGAAGGTTGTGACGGTTCTGCCACAGATCAATTTGCTGCACGATGAACGGGTGATGACCGCAGACTTTCTGTATGTCCGCCTCGTCCTTTATCTGCTGCACGCTGTTGTCCTCGATGAGCTGCAAGTGGTGTAGGTAATTGAGAGTTAGTTAAATATGTAATTTAGCCAGAGAATCTGTCGTTTAGCCACCTTTGATTTTTTAAGAACTTTGAGGGCGTAGCATGAACTGTTGTCGGTCCTATTGCACACTTTGAAGACCACACCGAAGGCTCCCTTCGCCACGAGGTGTTCAATCTGGAACTGATCGTTGCGGCTGGCTTCCTTGAAATGCGAATTAAATATTGCATTCGTCAGCGGACGGTGCCATTGCGTTTTTCTGCGACGGAAGCCCTGCAGCGATGACGAGCTGGAAAACAATGTTAATGAAATGTTAATATGACTGCGGCTAGCCTCTAACGAGTACCTCAGACTCTTACCTCTTGCGTGTGGCCTTATTCCGATGCCGAAAGGAATTGCGAGCAGCCGAAAAGCTCCAATTAAGGCGTCCGCCGCTAAGACTGCCTAGGCTCCAGGTGGAAAGCTGCTGGAATCGGATAGATTTGGGAAAAGTTAGTTCTGAGTGCGAAAATGTTTATCTCCTGGCTGAATATTTATTTATTTTCAAGCAGTGAAGCAGCCAGCAGCCGCCAAAAACCAAAAACGATCTTCGAACAGCTGAGCGCAACGTAAGCGAACGTAAGAAAAGAGAGAGTGAGCGAGAGCGAAATAAACTCGGCACATACACACACACACACACATAAATACAGTGGTGGGCCACGAAACTGGTCAGGTTTGTAATCACAGGCGATGGCTAGGAGGGTGGGTGGTTCTGCTCAAGATAACGGAATATGTGTATGTGTGTCTACTGTCTGGGGCATTTCGTGAAACTATCTCTGATAGAAATTCTTTAATTATTTAATCTTAAATGTCCCATGGAATCCATCGCAAAAGCACCCGCGCCTGTAGCGACCCGATCATTCCTTGAGTGAGGTCACTTGTGCCACCATATGTTTACGCACACATGTGCACGCACATACATACATACATATGTTAATACATATGCTTTTGTGCTCTTTTTATGTTTTCGATGCTGCTCCCCAACTGAGATTAATGGCAAACATTTTGATCGAAAGTCCGCTTCCCACATGGGAGCAAGTGAGAGAGAACACATACACATACATTTGATAACGCATAATCTACATGTGTGCACATATGTTTGTAGAATACATATGTACATATATGCTGATGACGCCAGAATTTGCGCAGCGGTAAATAGCATGGCAATGAAAATGTGCGAATGCGGAAATATACATACACACACACACACAAATGCACACATGGATATGCAAATGATTTTTGAAAACATTGAAAAAAGTGCGGATATTTACTGTTAGAAAAGCCCCCCAACACGTGCTCTCCAGTCAGAATATCGTGGCCTAGAAATCTCGATCAAGCCTGAGGTCGGTTAGAGAGAGAACGGAGAGAGTAGAGCCAAAGCCAAAGCCAGGCCAGGCCGCGTCGTAATTCATTTGCCCATTCGATGGGAAAATGCGAAGCATACACCAGTCTCAATGACGCAGTATTTATTTTTACAGACAACGGAAAATAAACAAACACCGATGACAAAAAAGTAAATGGACAACCAACCCCTCTGCAGCGGGTAAAACTATGTACTCTATCGATACACTACAATACAATACAATACAATGTATGTATGTGCACATGTACATACATAAGTATGTATTTATGTATGTACTGTGTTATCAGCCTGTGCCCCACATTGTACGAACCTGCTGCAAGCGTGGTTGCTGCTGCTCCGACTGCGGCTGCTGCAATCCTACCAAAGTCGATGCAGCAGCAGCTGCTGGCTGTGATTCTGCCTCAGCTGTGACGACGACGCCGATGCTGTTGCTTGCCACGGGCACGGGCTCGGACACGGACACGGCCTGGGGCTCCGGATGGGCAGAAGGATTTCTGTGTAGGGATTTTCTACTGCTGCCGCCACAGCCAAAGCTTGTCAAAGGAAGCGACTGTTGTCGTCTCTGTGGTGGTTCTGGTCGCTGCTGCTGCTGTGGTCTTGTCGTGGATGCAGTTGCAGTTGCAGTTGTGGGTGCTTCTGTTTCGATTAGTTCATGGCGCTGTGCCGCTGCTTCACGAGTGCTTTGCGATGTCCTTCTGTTGTCATGCCTTGTTTGCGAGTTGCCCATCAAAAACTTCCACTCGTACTAATCAATTCCGTAGTTTTACCCGTTCTTTATTTGTTGTTGTTTATGCACACTCACACCGCACGCGCACACCAACACCAACACAACAACACAGCACAGCACACTCTTCTCGCTCACGCTCGCACTCCGCTCCGCTCGCACTCACACAAGAACTGAGGCACTGAGGCCAAAGAGGCACTCCAAATTGCGCAATCACTAAATTATATGGCAAATAAACACAAAACAAAAAAACACGAGAGCGCTCTCACTCCAAATAAAACAATAATTAAATCAGTGCCGTTTTAAGTTTTCTTTTATTTTGTTACTCTATTGTTGTTGTGCGAGTGGGGATGTGATCTTAAATAAATAAATCGATTCGATATATATTGTATGTTGATGATATATTTGTGAGCGAAGTTTTTCTATTGCACGATAATCTCAATGTGGTTATTTTGTGGGCTGCAATATTTTAATTCATAGCTGAACTGAACACAATTTTCTTGCTGTTTTCCATCGTGAGATCACATTTAGCTGCGACTTTTCATACTACTTGGAAGTTATCGATACACGAGAAATGTCGATACTTGAGTGCGATAAGTGCGACTGCAATTCCTTGTGAAGTATGGTCACATTTCGTTTTTGCACATTTTCCAGCACTTACACGCCCCGCTTGCAATATTTTACTTTACTTTGCAACATTTTCAAAGTATTAATTATCTTGTAGTTCCCTTGTCGATACAAATTACATATAATATGGCTGGCAATAAAACGATGGACTGCTGTACACTGAGCCTGGACGAGATCATCGAGCGGCGACAATTGCGACCCGCTCATGGCGGCCGTCCAAACGACAAGAAATTGTAAGTGTAAAAAGCGAAGCGAAGCGGTAAAAGAAAAGAAAAAAAAGGGCAGAAAAATGGCGTTCGATTTAATGCTATCTATCTTACTCTGGCTCTCTCTGTTCCGTGCAGCAATCCAAATGGGAACAACAAGATCCGAAAGCTGGTGAACAAGCCAGCCTTCAAGGCGGGCACAGGAATGGTGGGGGGGCTGCCGTCGGATCAACCGGCTTCTCGCACCTATGATGCCCGCAACAAGATCATACAGAAGACACGTGCGAAGATCACCGATGCTCGCGATGTCCTCAACCAGAATATGCGCGAGTCCGGCATTGATGCCCGCCAGCTGCTGATGGAGCGAAAGAAGCAGACACGGTCCATGCCCGTCGACTACACTGCGGATGATCCCCAAGGTGCCATTGTGAACCAAGGCCTGGCTCGCCTGATGATGGACCGAAAGAAATTCCCACCGAACGACCACCGCGTACCAATGCCTGTGAAATACGCGCCGGAGGATCGTGGAAGTCGTGGCGGACAGGAGCACATAGGCCAGTTTGGCCAGCGCATGGTTACCATGTCGAATCGACCGGTCGGCAATATACAACAAATGTGCGACTACTATAATCAGAAGGGAAACTCGTCTTCGGCTTCGGCTGCCGGACCCTTCAACTCCAGACTGAACCCCTCGGCCAAACCGTTCGCACCACGTGGCTATGTGGACCACGACAATATGCAGCACCTCGAGGACGGTAAGTCTATTAGCTCGCTGTCTCCCGCTCTGGCTCTCTGACGCTGACGCTGCTTTTTCAGAGGAGGTGCACCACACCGCTGTGCATCTGGGGAGCAACAGCAATGCGCAGCCGTCGCGCTATGGCTATGCCAACTTCAATATGAACCGGGATGAGGACGTGGAGATGACGACGTCTCCTATGCAGAACAACATTGCCAGCGATCCGTTTTCCATATACGAGACGGCGCGCAACCGTATCGAGCGGCCCATGCTGTCGGCACCGCACGGACCGCACGTTGTCCGCACGGACGGGGGTGAGCAGCTCTTCGACCGCTGTCGGCGTCAGCTGGCTGCCACTTCCAATTTGTCGGACTCATTGCGGGCACGTCTGTTCGGCGGCGAGCCCGATCGTCGCGTCTCCCATGGCATCTACGCCAACGAGAACAAGGGGCAGGCGAACAGCTCCAATGCGTCTCCATCGATGATTCTCTCCATGTCCGCACGCCGCTCCCCGCCGCTGGGCATGGCAAACAACAAGAAGGGCTATCGCCTGCTGGTGAGCAATCTCCACTCGAATGTGACCACTTCGGACATTCGGGAGCTGTTCAACGACATCGGGCCCATGTACGATGCCCATGTGGTGCGTCCCGGCACCGCCGAAGTGATTTTCAAGTCGCTGGAGCACGCCGAAATAGCCGTGGACTCGTACCATCATCGCGAGTTCGATGGCCAGCCCATGCACTGTGTGCTGATTAATCCACACTCGTCTAATCGCTCGGCCCACTCAGCCAGGTGAGTCTCCCAGCCATAGTTTACCCATACAGAGTATTAATTTAACCGCCTGCCCCACCCAACCCACTTGCAGCTCACGTACTGTCACCACAAACTCATCTGGCGTCGAGGTAGACATTGATGCCCTTCACTCTGTGCTCTTCCGGGATCGCTGATTGGCTGAACACTCGCTGCTGCGGACAGAACGGCCATTAGTAAATTAGATAAAAAGTAAACTAAACACAAAGCATCTTTCATATACTCCGCGTGCTATGCCGCGTGCATCCGCCTCAATCTAAGCATCTTTCAAATGATTTCTTCACCAATTCATCAACACATCAATCCACACAGCGTATGTTAAAGCAAATAAAATACTTAACTAGACAAGTTGCTAGACGAACAATAGCCAGTTGCCAAATCAATTGCAGCCACTGCAGTTAAAATCCCCATTGGATACTTCCTTCTGGCTGATCCTTCCACAAGCTCTGCGCTCTGCTGCTCGCTGCTTTGTGGCAGCGATGCCCTGCACCCCTGCCCCTTGTCGAGTGTTAGCCATCCGTGTGTGTTATTTTTGTTGTTCTTGTCTTTACATATTACATAAATTTAAAATTGCATACAATTAATTCATAATAATTAAGTAGAAAGAGGAGCAGTTTGGTAGGCCATTGAAGGGATGCACACAAAAAAAAAAGGGTGGGGGGGAAGATAAGTGAAGAGCGGCCGCCGGTGCTAGTTGTCCCGGATGCCCGTGCCATAGTTGGCACCGCCGGCACGGTTCAGCGCCTCGCGGAATAGGCCAATGTCCAGCTCTGGCTCCACGCCCGCCTGCAGCTCCACGGCAAAGTTCTGCAAGGGCAACAATTATGATCTCTGGGTCTCTTTTGCATTGGCAAGCCCGAGTTGCACTGTGGTACTCACATTGAGGACATCCTTGATGATGGCCTTGTCCGTGGACATTTTGGCCCGCTGGATGACGCCCACCTCCTGGCCAATCCACGTGAGGAATATGAACTTTTTGCGCTTGGACATCTCATCGCCCATCTGTATGCGTATGTAACCGAAGGCGCGCTCCGAGTCGCCGAACTGCTGGCGGAACTCTTCGAAGCATTGGCCCCGTCCATGGACGATTATCTGTGGCCCATCGAATTTGAAGACCGCCCACTCTGTGTCTGTGAGATCAGAGCGCACGTCCTCGTAGGCCTCGCGAATGGCGTCCTTGTCCAGCGACGTTGCCAGGGGCATCTGTGAGCAGAAAAGGCAAGGCGAGATTATTGAAGTATGAATCATTGAGAGATCGTTGAGAGATGGAGTTGGCTGCCGCCAACGCTTTGGCTTTGGCTTTGGCTTTGGCTTTGCCTGTGCTTCATGCATTCCAAGTCCACTATCGTGCCACTGGGTGCCAGCGATAAAGAGTGCTATGTATGGTGTGTGCCTGTGTGTGTGTGTGTCTGTATCTGAATAATTTACTTGCCCACTCAGCCAGTGGCAAGTACATACTCATGACGGACATCAGTACTTTCGCTTTCGATTCGTTTCGTTTCGATTGGATTGAATTGGATTCCGTGTCAGGAAGACGAAACTGAGACACGCCACTGGCTTTAACTCTTCTTCCCGGATTAGCGCACCAAAAAATAAACGAACTATTGTATCTATCCATCTATCTATGTATCTGTCAGATGTATCTGTGAATGTTGGGCTCTCTCGGGCTTATGGATGCGATCACTTGATCGCATCGGAAGCAATTTGCGCGTGACAATTTTTTCTAATTTTCAATCAGAAAGCGGGTCAAAGATTTGTCAACTAACTTTGAATCTTTGCGGCTGATTGAACAAAGAGATGTGTGTGCCCCATAACTGGCAGCAGAGAGACTCAGCTCAGCGGGCCAGGTCTGGAGGCAGGAACAGGGGCGAACACATAGAAATAGAGATACAAAGATGGGAGACGCGCTCCATAATGCGTTCAATGACCGGAATGGACAGCACCAGGCCGGACTTGTGTGTGTGTGTGGCATCTTGTGAGAAAAATCAATTAGAAAAGCGCAAAGCGATTTAGGAGGAGAGTGCGCCCCGGACTGAAAGCAGAAGCAACGGCAACGTCTGCCGAAAATATAGAAGAACACAAAAAAAACCAAACAATTAAATACTAAAATGATTTAGGCGACGACTTTCACAACGAAACGACAACGCGATGAGAACTTTGCGGTGCTTGGACCCCACAGCTCGGACTGACGCCCGTTCTTTGCTCGCTCTCCCGGTCTCTGCTGTGGCTGCGGCTGCGGCTTCGGACGAGGCTGCGAGTGGAATTAATTAGTCAAAAGATGCGAAATGTGAATGCGAAATGCGAATTGTGTGCCCAAATCAGAGAATGGCCCAAAAGTAAGCAAAGAACAGAGAAACAGAGACAAGCGGACGGACGGACAGACACGGGTTCTTCCCGAAAGGAAAGCTTGAAGGGCGGCTGGGAGATACCCTCCGCCCCCTCCCCCCACAAGGCACAAACGAATGAATGTTAATGGCTAAAATTAGCCATATCCTCAGCTGATAAGCCCGATAGCCAGGCCACATTATCTCTGATAACACAGCACTGTGACAACAAAACAAATTAGATCCGATGCGGCAGTTGGCAATGGCAACGGCAGCGACTGGTTGCGACTGCGCCGCTCCACAGGGCGTGGCTGTGCCTGTGGATCACTCAGATATGAAGCGGCCTTATCGTACTTATCAGAGCAGGGAGTGGCGGGGGTGCAATTGACGTCTGTGGACTGATAAGAGTACGCAGCGAGCAGAGCGACACACTTTGAAAATTCGAATTGATTTACAGCTGAAATTTCTTGGAGGAGTTCCCTCCTCCAATGCCGCCTCTGGCAGTGGATACGATCGCCTGTTCCAATTTCACACGCCATAAAAATCTGTAGTACTTTTTGGGGGGTTGGCGCTTAGTCACAGAGCCACAGAGCCACGCCATAGCATAAGAGAGGGGTGGGTGGCGGGTCACGTACTGGGGATTGGGTGGGGGAATAGAATGGCCTACGCTGGAGAGAGCCTGAATGTCATGCACTGGTTCATGTTTTACTGATAAACAGTAGCACTTTAATAATTGATTATTGGTTTTCACAGAAGCAGGCAGAACGCAGCAGAGAATGACTTCATCGAGAGGTACATATGAGATATGAGGCAGGCAATGTATCCCTGTATCTACCGCAAGTATCTGGCAATGGACTGGCCACGCTGAACGGCTGCGGAACTGGGTATATCAAATGCAGAATTTGTGTGTTGAATTTCCTACTTACTCCCAGTACCATTGCCATTAAGAAAGCTTCGTATTTGTTTTTGTTTTTATTTTTGGTTTTGTTTTGTTTTGTTTTGCCATCTGCTTGGCATGCAACCATATCTGATAGAAACGTAATAACGAGCCATATAAGTCTGTACATAGTACGGACAACTAACTTTGTATTTGTATCTATTGTTTGTGTACTACGTGTGTATGTATCTATCAATCTATCACCAATGTGCAATATTGAGTAAGGCTAAAACAGAGCCAAGCAGAGCAATAAGCAGTAGGCAGTAAAGCAGTAATTGCAGCTAGCCAAGCATGGTGGGGAAATCCATGAAACTGCAACCGAAACTGAGACGGAAAGTCAGTTGGAATACCCTTGGAAACAGGGTATCAATATACCGTTCAGAGCCTTGCAAATGAAACCAAACAAAACGTTTCCGCCCCCCCATAAAACCAAGTGAATACGAGATTACGAGCCCCCCAACACACAGCCACAACCAACCACTTCAATGCCCATTTTAACTGTCTCGGTATACTAATCTCTCTTTCTGGGTTGGAGTGTAGTCGTCTCCAAGTATCCTTTCGTGTGGTCCGGCAGCAGCAAGGGGTGTGGGGCAGCTGCTGACTAACGAATTTCAGATAAGTGACGAATTCGAAGGATTTCGAATAAGATGAACTCATAATACTCATGAAAGAGATACAGAATATTTCCCAGAATGTGGCGATGAGGACGGCAACACTGCCAGAGATTCAGTGAGTCACCAGAAGGGGCGATCGAGCCAGTCAGCAGCAGCACGTTTTTGTGGAAGGAAGCAGGAAGTTTCCCCTTCGATCGTTAGAAAATTGGTCACCGCCAAACCGATTGGGCTGCGAAGCAGTTTTCGATCGCTGCCAACAAAAACAACAAAACAATTCGGTGACAAATTGCCTACCGAACTGCTTTGGGACGCAGCGGCGCAGCGATGCATTTGTCATGACGTACTTGCGCTGTTTCGACTGCGCAGTCGGCGTGGCGGCCAAGCGTTCATTGCCTCTGGCCGGGTCTGGGCATACGCCGCCGCCCGCCCGCCCGCATCTGGTTGCTGTTGCTGCTGTTCTTTTTTTAAAGTCCGCTGCTGTTTCTGTGTCTGATTCAATGTTGTTGTTGCTCTCTGCGCCTTAATATTTCTTCTGTTTTTCGGTTTATTTTGTGCATACACACACATGTGCATATGTATGTATGCAAGCAGTGCATTCATGAAACAAAGGAGCAATCTGTTTCTGGCGGCTGTTGTTGTTGCTGTTGCGTGAGTCACACTTGCGCACACGAAGGTGACGATGACTCGAGTGGCGAGAGCAGTGTATGACCAGAATTGGCATGCCAGGAAGCGCTCTGGCGAACGAGGGAGGCAAGCCGAAGAGACAAGACACGATCGTGCATGTCCGATTGAGACTATTCGAATGTCCTCGCTCTCTCTCTAGCTGTGCTCCTCCTTCTATCGCTGCAAATGAAAGCTCCAATATTTATGATACGTTTTACGGCTGAATCTACCACTTGACATTGATAGCACAAGTTGGCGACGCTGCCGCCAACGCCAACGCCAAACCCAAAGTTGGCAGTGATGCAGCTGAAAAGCTAACGACATTGTGCGTACATATGTATGCACAGACATACTCATATAATGTATGTATTTATGTACATATGTGTGTGCTTTATTATTTATTGGCATTGCTACTGACAGCTCACCCCGCCGCTGTTGCGCTGTTGCTTTGACGCATTTGTTTCAATTCCCCCAATTGTTGCGCTTTGTTGGGACTTATTGACTGAGCGCTATAACCGTAAATGGTCGCTCGTCTCCGCCAGAGATTAGGTTTAACCGAGTGAGTTGGAGATTGGAGAGTGGAGGAATAACGCAATTGAAGTGCATGATGTGCGATCCGATCTGTTGAAGGGCACAAAGAATAGGGGCCTACTGCAACTGGGGATGACTTCTCTCCCTCCCCCATGCAAACACACACACACACAAACGAATATGCAGCCAGCACACAAGAGCTGCTGCGCTGCTACTGTTATTTTGACAGCTGAAAAACACCGTTATCGCGAGAGCAGAGAAATGTTAAACACTGCTAGCATTGTGGCTAGGCCAGCCGCCGCATAAACCACATCAACAAGATTCTGATATAGAATGAATCGGCGCAGTGGCAGGGTACAAATGTAACTGTAACAAGTGCAGCAGCAGCGAGCAGCAGATACGACAACCAACAACTCGCACTTGAACTTGATACTTGCGGGTCTGCGGCACGGCACGGCACCAATAACGATATGCATACAGCGGGTCAGATGCGTATGCGTCGCCCCAACGGCGGCTGCTGCATCCGCCCCCGCATAAGGAGCCACTGACGACTGACTGTGCCTGTGAATATATGCATGGATGGCATGGTGTGCCTTTTCGCTTTTTTGTCTCTCCTTCGTGCCTGTCTCGGTCGGGTCTCGGGTCTGGGGTCTGGTCTGGGATATGGGGCCCCGGGCCGGTTCTTGTGGACACACCGCCAAAGTCAGAGTTATTTTAAAACCCAACATGCCCCGCCACACACACGCACACAATCGCAAAAGAGATACACACACACACACACACAGATACTCAATCGGTCTGGGCCCAACTCCAGCCAAAAGGCTGGTCCCTCTTCTCAATCGCCGTCTCCCATTCTCAGACTCATTCGCTCTCCCATCTCCATCTCCATTTCCATCTCCATCTCCGTCTTGCTGTCTTGCTGTCTCTCTGTTCTGTTGGCCCGTTTCTTTTGCTCTCTCGGTTTCCCCATCGAATCTTTTATAATTCTTAATTTTCGGTTGCTTGTCTTTTGCCGCACTTATTACTTTCTGTATACAGTATTTTATACACATGTGCATACATATATACATATGTAAATGTATGCATGAGTATGTATGCATGTTCACATATAAAATATAGCGCCCTGAAGGATTACAAGTACTCACCCTTCTCGGCTTGCTCTCCACGATCTGCTCAACCTCGATGCCGTCCGACATGGTGGATGCGTGTTCTCGGATTCTTGGGAACTGGGATGCTGGGATGATGGGATGCTGCTGCTGCTGCTACGCTTGCTGCACTTCGAGAGTCCGGTTCGGTCCACTGGGATGCTGTGCTGTGCTGCAGGGCTGCTGCTTGCTGAGGAGAGTTCAACGAATCTGTGCCGGTCGGCGTCGGCGGGTCAGGCAAGCAGTGCAGTGCAGTTGTTCTTCTTGTTCTTTTGGGGCACGGGCACTGTCAGAGTGTCAGCGTTGTGTGTTGGCCAGCAAATTGATTTGGTGCACAGCAAGTGACAAACGAAAACAAAAATATGTAACGATAAAAAAAAACAGAGCCCAGCTAAGGCATCCGAACCGTCCAGCACGAAAAAAGCGAATGCGGCTGTGCCCGGCGTTCGCAACTCCAACGAAGAGGGGATCGCCGCGACGTCGGCGCAGCCGCCAATTGTGTGAGCGAGATGGCACAGACGCCGCCGCAGCTGATAAAGATTCACCAGGCAGAGCGGCAGCGGCAGCGGCAGTGGCGACGGCAAACAGAGAGAGAGAGAGAGTGAGTGAGAGTGAGATTGATCGAGCGGTGCGCTGGACGAAGCGGCGGTTGAGAGGAGGCAGAGGAGGAGGCTGGCGAGTGTAACGACTTTGCCGCATTTGGCATCATTTTGATACCCTTGTAGCGAGGGTAATACAAATCTGAGCAGCAGTTTCGGGGAGTCATGCAGGCCGTGCAGCGACACTGTACTACAGTGTGCCCCCGCAATATGCCTGCCATTTGTTCTCTCCACCCAATGGCGAAGAAGTATTCCACATTATCATTGAGAACTGGGCACAGAAAACCCTCCATTGGAATTGGCAATTGGCTGTTGCGAGTGTGTGGATCAGTTGCTTTTAATATGTGCAATGTTGCAATGTTGCAACATGCTGCCCATGCACCGATCCCCCCTAGAACTGGATCTTTACATGTGAACCAAATGTCAGCAGAACCCCAGCAGCACCTGCAACAGCTCCAGCACATGGATAGTTCTGGGGGACCCTGCCGCATGTTGCTGCCACAAGTTGCTGTGGTGAGTTTCGAGTGCTGCCACGCGACGCCCACGCAACATGTTGCTGCTGCCACACGAAACGAAACATTGAAGCGAGGCGGCGGCTTCGCCAGTCAGTTGCCCACGATAACGGTAACTTAACGGTAAGCAGGCAAGGACGAGCGCTTTTCGTACTCGTCCTCGTCCTCGGACCGGTAACGGCATCGAAATCGGAATCGCAGATATATCCCGTTATTGCCAGTGCCCCCCCAGTGCCCCCAGTGCCCCCGTGTCCCCCTGCGCGCAAGCGTCTTTTGAATTTTCTTTGAGTTGCAATTTTTTGGTGTGAGATCCTCTGCAGCGGATAGCAATCCCGACAATGCGCCCTTGGCATCCGTGTGGGCCCTTGTGATCGCATCGAGCAGGGCGCTCTCTCGCCCTCTCCCTGGGAGGATGTACACCTACAGTGCGGAGGATGCTGCCCAAACGGCCATGGCAGCGGCGGCTGCGTACCGGGCGCTGCTCGACTACTACGCCAACGCGCCCAGTGCGGCGGGTCACATCGTTTCGCTGACCGTCGTCCCCTTCAACGACACCTCATCGCCCTCGTACGCGGGCGGAGGCGGCGGCAACAACAGCGACAGCATCAACGTCTACGATGATGGCCTGGGATCTGGAAATGTGTTTTTGGGGCAGCCGCGCTTGGAGCACAATTTGGTCACCGAGGCGGCCGGCACGATCTACGGCTTTGGCGACAGCTCCGGCTCTGGTGCTGGCTCTGGGTCGGGCTACAGTGGCAGCGCCAGCGCCAGCCCCGGGTCCATCGCCATCGCCGGCGCTGCAGGCAGCAGCAGCGGCACCAGCACCACGGAGATGCCCGTCTGGCTGATACCCAGCTACAGCGTCATTCTGCTGTTCGCCGTGCTCGGCAATCTGCTGGTCATCTCCACCCTGGTGCAGAACCGCCGCATGCGGACCATCACCAACGTCTTTCTGCTGAACCTGGCCATCTCGGACATGCTGCTGGGCGTCCTCTGCATGCCCGTCACCCTCGTGGGCACGCTGCTGCGCAACTTCATCTTCGGGGAGTTCCTCTGCAAGCTGTTCCAGTTCTCGCAGGGTGAGTTGTGCCCCCGTCTTAGCCCTTGTTCGACATAATCTGCCCCCAATTATTGGCGTTTCCGTCAAAGGTTCGGCCCCGTTCTGCCCCTTCTTCAATTAGCGCAAATCACAAGCACATAAGCGGAATGTGGCTCTGTCTCTGTGTGTCTCTGTGCGGCGTGCGGCGCATGATGGGGCAACATTAAAATAATTTTTTATGATTATCGTCGCATGTGGATCGTTTTATTGACTTTGTCCTAGAAGGGACTCATTTCCACGCACGAAAAAAACAACAACAACAAGTGGTGCGTGGGCGTGGGAGGACAATAAAAAGGGTGCATACATATGTACATTCGGTGGGGGTGGGGGGCCGTCTCTGCCTTCACCCTTTTCATTCATTCATTCCTTTATCGCGTCCCGGCCCTGTGGCAAAACAGCGTCTGAGGTCTGCTGCCGCGTGGCTTTTCCAAGAAAAAATTCCCCCTGCATCCTAGGCCTAAGCAGAAAGCAAGAAAAGGGGCAAGCAATTTTCGCTGCTTTGCTCTGGGCCGCACCATGAAAAATTCAAATAATAATATTGGAATTCGCTATTGGCAGTAGCTGTCTCCTGTGCCTGTCTCTGTATCCAAAATGACAGTGGCAGAGGCAGCAGCAGCGGCAGCAGCAGAGGCCATTACATAACTTCAAATCAAACACTTGTCTCAGCGTGGCGTGGGGTGGGGTGGCATGGCGTCCTGTTGCCAGCAGCAGCCCTTGGCCCATAGCCCTTGGTCCTTAGTCCGTTTGAAGCTATTAAAAAGACATTTGCAACATGACGGGACTTGGATTGTGTGTGATGGCTGTGTGGGGGGTGGGAGGATGTAATTTAGAGGCTGCAGACAATTAGGAGAGCAGAGAAGACGCCACTGGTCGGTCGCTTCTTATTGCTCATGTTTATGAGCTGGACGCATTAGCGGCCAGGACAGCAATGTGACACTCCCAAAGCAGGAATTGTGGCGCGCAGCAGATTTAATCACGAGCCATGGACGACATTCCATTTGGCATTTGGATGCGCGCGGATCTCTCGCTGTCGCTGTCGCTGTCCTGTCATGTTTTGTCATGCTTTTGTTTTCACTTACAGGATGTACAGTGTGTGGTGTGGTGGTGTGTGGGGGGTGGGGGAGGATGTTCATCCTAATCCAGAATCCCGGAGAAAAATACGAGCCCACGGAATGCGTGGCGTGACGTGGCGTGGCGAGGCGAGGCGTGGCATACTTTGGGGCGCAGCTTAAAGCTGAGAGCAGCAAATACATTGCATACTTTCGTGCGCAAGCTGCGAAATTAAATAGCAATTTTAATGGGCCGTCAGCTGAGGTTGGAGCTGCTGCTGCAGCTGCAGCATCAGACCTGCGGAACGGCAGGGATAAATGAGACAAAGGGAAACATGACAGCGAACAAGAGCAGAACAAGCGGCACGCACCTGGCACGCAACGGCAGTGGAGGAGCAGCCGGAGCAGGCTTACAGCATTACGGTAGGGCAGTGGCAGGGGCAGGGGCAGTGGCAGGGGCAGGGGCATGGCAGGACATGGACCTGACACGGAACAAGCAACATAACACAGCGGCCGCGGCGGCGGAGAGAGGCGCGCAATTACAGCTACACAAAAGCAAATTCCATTCTCCTAATGGCACACCATCCTCCAGGTGGCAGGAGGCAGGGGGCACAGTTGAGAAAGGCAACAGCCATGGCAGAGCCAAAGGCAGAGGCAGAGGCAGAGGCAATGAGAGCCTAGTGGCAACTATAAAACAAACCGTGCCATTGGGCTGGCCAAATGGTCGTGGGTCTGCGCATTTAAAACGAGTATTTGCGAGTCGGAGCCGGGCACGGGGTGGGCGGCAGGCAGGTGGGGCAGGCAGCGATAAACAACGATACTTCCGAGCGTCGCACAAAGCCCATTCCAGCGTGGGTGGGCCGGGGGTGGCTACATTTCCGGCCAGTTGTCATTGGCATCCGCGGCAGAACTCTGCTCGGCAGCACCTTTTCCGGTGCGTGCTCCGGCGATCGCCACACGAATTCCAGCTTAAATTTTAGCTTAGAATTCCGTTTTGAATTTAAAGTGAAGTATCGTGATAAGGACACCCCCCCACTCCCCCACCCGCTCGCTGCTGGGGTATCAAACTTTATTGCGCCGCACTAAAAACTATTATTATAAATTTGCAAGTTTTTTGTTTGCTTTGGGTTTGATTTTCATTACATTTCAGCGAGCTCCGTTGGCTCCAGGACATTTGTGCAGAGCCGCAACAGTTTTTATGCCACACCCACACAAGCACAACACACACACGCACACAGCGATGGCCGCCTGCTCTGGCGAGCACTCGCCACGCCCTATTGTGGGTGAGTGGGTGGAGTGCATAAAGTGTCGTGAGCAAGGCTTACAGGCACACACCCACACACACCCACACACAAATATAGCCAGTGGGTGGGGGCACCTGTCCAGCCTCCCTGCTTGAGCTGTGGAAAACATGTGGCAATGCCACACAGTCACAGCTGGCATCCGCCTACACTTTTGGGGCATACTGCGAGCAGCAGCAGCAGCAGCAGTTGCTGAGACCATTGGCCAAGTGCTGGCTGGACCGAGCAGGATTTCAGCTGTGGCTGCTTTTTGCTTTTAACAATTGCTGTTTCCATTGTCACTGTGCCGGGGAGGGGCCAGGGGGCACTCTGCGTCACCTCACAATTTGCCTAATGAGTTTTTGGCCAACGGCAAACGGCCCTCGTTGATCCAACGCTCTCGCTCTCGCTCGCTCGCTCTGGCAGCACTTACACTGATTCCCGAATGTGTCTGCCTGTCTGCCTGTTGCTGGCCTCCTGTGCTACTCCGTTCTGCTCTCTCGAAAGTGAAACTCTGCGAAGTTTTTAGGCTCGCATGGAAGCTCCTTTCGTTGCTTGTCCAGGCACTGACAGACACTCCCCCATGGCATTGGCCGGGCCAAGACTAAGCCCAAGAATTGCTGCCTCAACTTTAGCTTCCGACTGACTGCCTGGCTGCCTTTGGGATTTGTTTGCGATGAAGTTTTTTAATTAATACACATGCCGAGCCCGAGCCTGGAGAACTTTCATTTGCATCGCCAGTGGGAGAATGCCAGAGCAAATACCTAAAAGCAATATTAATGCGAATATGACTGGGAGCGGGCTGCTCTTGAGACACTGCCAGACATGTGGCCCATGTGTCTGGTGCAGTCATCCCAGTTCAGAGCCGAAACTTCCCGGCTGTGGGCGAGTGTTGCGCCTATCTGTGGGTGGGTGGCTTAGCTAGGCAGCAGCCAAAGGCCAAAGGCCAAAGTTCCCGGGGGCCACACACACTCCCCACTGCCATGCCACTCGTGCCCTGCCCCTGGTGCCCACCTAGCCACTTTAGAGTACTTAATTTGATAAAAAGGCGAATGCCAAGCCAAGCAAAGCCAAGCCAAGCCACGCTATGCCACGCTATGCCACGCCACGTTGAGTATTTTGCCAACTTTGTTTCGCTTTCAACTTAAATAGAATTTTGGGCAAAAACTCTGATTTTCGTTTTGCTTGAAACTTTGCCATTGGGCAAAGCCCCTCCCCCGTGCCACAGTGCCCCAGTGCCCACGTTTCCCCTTCAGTTACCGCAGGCAGCAGCCCTCCCCGCTGTATGGCTTAAAATGCTTCTTGCATTTGCCGAGCTGAATCATTGAATTTAAATGAGTTTCTGCCCCCCATCCGCCCATCCTTCCATCCGCCCTTCCTCCCTTCCGTCACACACATTCGCTGTTTTGCTAAAGTTTCGCTTCAGATATTGAATTAAAATATAAAGCAACAACAACAGCAAAAAAGTAAACGAGAAATCTCCGAGTCCTGGCTCCAGGGGATGAGCCGAGGCTCTGTTGTAGCCAATCCAAGCCACAATGGAGGGGAAATCAAATTCATGAAAAATGTCCACAAATTGCGATGGAAAATTCCACGCTCTGCCGCTGCCTCGATGGATGGGTGGTGGGTGGGTGGTTGGGTGTCGCTTTAAATAAACCAATTAATAGCAAGTGCCTTGAAATGCAATCCCTTAAGGTGGAATCTCAGCCACCCCTCCAGCCAGTGGCTCCGGGATAATCTGTAAAGTGTCAGTCGCCAGAGCAGTAGGCCTCTCTCATCTTCAGCACGTACAGGCAGCAGCTCGCCGGCTCGATGGCAACTTTGTGCCTGTCACTCTCTTCGACAACAGCGGCCACAGGCAGTTGTCAATCATTGAAACTGGCACTGGCGCTGGGGCTGGCACTGGCTGGGCATGGAGCCGACTGGCTGTGGCCAGAGCTAATTTGTAAACCTGCCTGCACCTCAGGAGTCAGGAGTCAGCAGTCAGCAGCGTCAGCAACGCAAAAGCTCAGCCACAAATGAGAATTTATAATTCTTCAAAGCCCACCGTCTACCCACTGCTTTGTTATTTCCCAAAGGAAATCGACAAAGAGCGTGGGAGGAGCACTAAATCTGTGGCGACACACGCGACATACGCGACGTATCTGCTGTTGCTCGTTCAGCAGCCAATTGAAGTCCTTTGGCTTTGGGTGGCAACGGCACGCACGGCCATGTACACACGCGTACATATGTCTGTCTGTCAGCTGCCTCCTCGTGTGCCTCCGCCTCTTCCACTACTTGTGCTCCTCTTTCCCTGCTTTCCACTCCCTTCGCGTCCCTTCGCACGGCAATCGGCTGGCCAGAACAAATTTCTGCGGTCTTTCTGTGCGTGGCCAGCCATGACGGGGGAATGGCGCGGCGCCCATGCCCCCCTACCCGCCCACTTTTATTTGCGGCAATCAAATTTTATCGCCCAACTGACGCTTATAAATTCCGGTCTGTCAGAGTCGCATATTTATGCTGGCAGGACTGGCGGACTGGCGGCCGGGCGGACTGCGTGTCGTATACGTAATATGCTTAACACGTTTCGTAGGCTTGCCCCAGTCCCCGCCTGGCCCCTGTCCGTGCCACTTGAGCTGCCTGGAAGGCGTGTTGCCGTTTTCCCGCACAAATCAAATTCAATCAGTTGCCAAAAGAGAGAAAAACACTGAATCAGAGGGGGGGAGGTGCCGTGGCTGGGGCTGGGCACCAAATTGAATTTTGTCGCTGTCGCTGCTGCTGCTGCTGCTGCTGCTGCTGCCGCTGCCTTATTTGTGCTGTCAGTTTTGCATTTGCGAACGCCCCACTACAGCCCCCCACTGCCCACACATGCCACATGCCACATGTACATGTGTATGTGTGTGTGTGCTGTGCAAGTGTGTGTAATGTACATTTGTTTTGTGTTTTGTTGAGGCATTTTGAAATGATTTAGTTGTCAAGACATTTCGGGGGGAGGGTGGTGGGCGGCGTCTGCTGCTGCCAGCCGACGAATCAATCAGACTGCTTAGCCCCCCGCCACGTTGCAAGCCTTTAAGCCAAGTAGCAAAAATCAAACACGTACGCGCCGCGTCGCGTCGCGTCGGTGCATGTGGCATGTGGCATGCTGTGGTGTGGGGCGGGGGCAGCCAGCCGTTGTTTGTTTTAAGACCAAGAGCACAAGTGCGTCGCCCGTCAATCAAAAGGTAAACTTCAATTTGAAAGAGTTAAACCCGGCCCCGGCCCCAAGGCGGGGCCCCAATTGTGTCGATGCGCGATGCGACCCTGGGGTGTGCAGGTGGCGGACGGGCGGGCCGTTCACTTTGTTTTTTAATAGTTTGGAGCACACGTGTCCGTGGAGCACAACCCCAAGCCACCCCCCAACCGATGGCAGCAACATAAAAATTTTGTGTGTTTTACGCTCGCCCGTAATGTAAACATGCGGAACGGTACACGGGGGGGTACAAGGGGGTAATGGCAACTCACACAAATTGCATCGTGTTGTACATGCCCCTGGGGGTACGGGTACGCGGGACACAGGACACGGGACACGGGAAAGGCTTTTAATATGCAAATAGTGTAATTAAAATGCAGGAAGAGCAAAGGCGGGTGGCCTGAAGCAAGCAATTGCCGACATTGGAGGGGACGGGGACTGCCTGCTAATGATAATGGGACTAAGTTTTGCTCTGCATCTGCATCTCCCCCCACACACACACAGCTGCCTCCGTGGCCGTGTCCTCGTGGACTTTGGTGGCCATCTCCTGCGAGCGCTACTACGCCATCTGCCATCCGCTGCGATCGCGCTCTTGGCAGACCATCAGCCATGCCTACAAGATAATCGGATTCATTTGGCTCGGCGGCATACTCTGCATGACGCCGATAGCCGTCTTCAGTCAATTGATTCCCACCAGTCGGCCAGGTGAGTTTCCACTTTCGTTTCCAGCCCCATGCCCCAACTCTCTCTCTCTCTGTCTCTATCGCCTGCGCAGGGTACTGCAAGTGCCGCGAGACATGGCCCGATCAGGGGTACGAGCAGTTCTACAACATCCTGCTGGACTTCATGCTGCTCGTCCTGCCGCTGCTGGTGCTGTGCGTGGCCTACATCCTCATCACGCGCACCCTCTACGTGGGCATGGCCAAGGACAGCAGCCGTATGATGGCCATGCAGCCGACACCCGCGGCAGCAGCGCCGTCGTCCATCGGGGCAGCTGCAGGAGGAGCAGGAGCAACTGCAGCTGTAACTGGCACTGGAGCTGGGCCCAGCAGCAACTGCATCCTGGTGCTGACCGCCAGCACTGCCTACAATGGTGAGTGTCCCCTAGGCTCAGTATTTCTGCTTGCCTCCCACTGCTTACTACTCACTGTTTACCATCCACTGCTTACCTTGCTCTGCTTACCACCCTCTGCTTAACTTGCACTGCTTTCCTTCCTCTGATTACTTTCCTCTCCTTGCCAACGCAGAGAGCAGCAACAACAACAATGGCGCCGCAGCGGAGACAACAACGACAACGACAACCACAACGACAGCGACACTGACAACGAGAGCGACGACAGCGATGACAACGACAACGACGGTGACGCTGGCCAAGATGTCCTCGCCCAGCATGCGGATCCATGACGCTGCCCTGCGCAGGTGAGTCCGGGGATGGTGGGCGGTTACCTGACTGAGCGTCCTTGACTGACCGATCCTGCAGATCCAACGAAGCAAAGACCCTGGAGAGCAAGAAGCGAGTCGTGAAGATGCTGTTCGTGCTGGTGCTGGAGTTCTTCATCTGCTGGACGCCACTGTACGTGATCAACACGCTGAGCATGTTCATCGGGCAGGCGCTGTATGAGTACATCGACTACACCTCCATCAGCTACCTGCAGCTGCTGGCCTACTCCTCCAGCTGCTGCAACCCGATCACCTACTGCTTCATGAACGCCAGCTTCCGTCGCGCCTTCGTGGACACCTTCAAGGGCATGCCCTGGCGTCGACGGGGCGGCGCAGGAGGGGCCGCTGGCGCCATTGGGCTCTCCGCCAGCCAAGTGGGCAACACCAATCCCAACACCAATCCCAATGCGAGCTCTGGCCTAGCCATGGGCATGGGCATGGGCACCTGGCGTTCGCGCTCGCGTCACGATCCCCTCAACTCGGTGGTGCACACGAGCAGCGCCACAGCCGCCGCTGACAGTCCCCGGCTATAAGCTGCAGGCTGCAGGCTGTCCAACGAGCACTTGTGTAAATATGTGTACATGCCTCGTCTTTTTGTTGGCAGTTTTTTTTTAATAATAATTGTTAGTTCTACGCATCCGCAAATGATTGTAAAAATTAGTTCATACTCGCCTCTGAAATCTGTCTATTGGTGTTTCAAATTCTTCTTAAGGTTGCCGCAAAATAAAACATAAAACAAAAACTAAAACTCAAATTTAAAAACTCAACTCGGGCCTGGCTGCTCCCGGCGGGGGGTGTTTAAAAATGAGAATTTCGCGAGCTATAATGCCGCGCAGTGCCGAGACGCTTGAGGGGCCGTGCAGCCCTACAGATCGGCGATTGGCGGGTGAGTGTTTCCTTATCTGCAAGGGAGGGGAGTTCAAGAGGGAGGCTTTCCATGTCTAGTGTCAAAATACACACCTTTCTGGAACACCCAATTGATCTTCTTTGTGCAGGCCAGCAGCATCCTTTTCATGTGACACTTCCACGATCCACAAGCCACCCGCCGCTTGCGCATCTCCCTATCATACCAATTCATCCACGATCCAGGATCCAACTGCCGCTGGCGCATCTCCCAATTCATCCCATTCATTCCATTCATCTGCTCCTCTTCGACTATCTCCACGTACACACGCACCACACGGCTGTTGACGCATATATTTGCGTTCCTGTAGTAGAGGGCAGCGATGGCCTGCCGCATCCGGAAACGCATAAAGAGGGCTGGCTGTGGCTGCATTGGGTAAATGCGCGTCTCCAGGCAGTTGCCCACAGTCCCAAAGAAGCTGAGGACGCCAAACATCTGGTCCCGGGACATGCCCACCACATGCACCCACATGTCAGGCTCCGGCGGTGCGCCGAGCAACGAGCAGCGGCATTCGGGACATACCCCAATCTCATTCAGAGAGAGCCCCTGTGGCAGTGTTGCAGGTGGCTGTGGTGCAGTGTTGGATAACTCACGTAGGAACTCCTCTGCTGCGGCTCAATACTAACCTGATGGTGGCCGTATCCGTATCTATTCATGCCATGATCATAACGCGGTCGCGGATCGCAAGGGGCGCCCCACCATGCCATTCTCCGGCAGATCCCAGATCAGATAAAAACACGAAAAATACGAATACAAAATATATCAAAAGGCAGTCGGTGCCTCGGGCGAACTGAATCAACTAGGAAAGTAGAGCAAGTGAAGGATGCCGCCCGGATATCTGAATTGTATATATATGAGCAAGGGATATAGCAGCCTGGTTTGTAGCCCCTGGAATCGGTCGATGGCTGCTCCGCCTGCTGCCTGCTCCTTTTACGGGGTCGCATTTAAATACATAAACTTGTTCGGTCCGTTCAAATAAGAATCTTAATTGCAAGGCTCTGAGAAAAATCAAAAGGACAAGCCGCTTAGCTGCCAGCGGACAAGGGTTCCCATTGGGGTCGGTCCCGGTTTGCTTTACAGCTTGTCCGAGCCGAGCCGAAGCACTCCACTCCCCGCTCTCCACCGGTCAGCAGCTGCCAGTGGACTTTGCCTGCCTCTTTGTCTGTAAGTAGGCAGCAGCTCGCTTCGTCGCCTCGTCGAGTGGTGGTGCGGTGGCCATGGTGTCGACAATTAGAGCCTACCCCACAGCAGCAGCAACCACACCCCTGGATGGGTGCTTTGGTGGGGGGGCGGGTCGCAGAGTCTCTGGCAGAGCTGATTATTTTACAGTGGAAATGCCACTGAAGAGCCCTTCCAATGGCACTCCCACGCATACACTCCACGGACCCTTCGGCCTCTCGCCATTGTGCGCACAGCCTGCTGTGGGAGCAAAGGTAGGCCAGTGGCAGGGCTTCCTGCAGGGACTGTGTGTGGGTAGTGTGTGGTGTGTGTGGTGTGGGTCCCATGCAGTCAATTAGTGTGAGCCTTTTGTCAGCTTAATCACTATTAGCCGCAATGGGAGATACATGCACCACACACAGAGAGAGAGAGAGCGCCCAGTAATGGTAGCAGGTAGATCCAATAAATGTAGTCCAACGATCGAAATGGTTAAATAAACGCAAGCGCGTGCCGAGGAGCAGCCCGCAATTCGCTTTATTCATTCATATCCATATATTCGTATCCATTTAACTTTCCCTTTGGCAGCGCAAAATGTGCACTGCCAAGCCTCTGAGAAACTGTTGTCGCATGCAGAAAACTCTCCAAGTTGCTCTTCGTTGGTCGTTAAGCAGGCAGCAGGCAGCAAGCAGTCTCCCGTCTCCCGTTTCCAGCTTCCTCTTTGCTGTGGCTGTGGCTGGAACTGGAACTGAAATTGGCACTGGATAGCGCTCCTATCCGGAAGATGTATGGCCTTAAACGAGCTGTTGTCAGCCAGTTCCGGCGCAGAGAATCTGCTTTGCGCTTTAGGTAATTTAATTTATGGCAAATCCCACAGAAAAGCAAACGGCGAAACGGCGAAACGAGCAGAAACATCCGCACATGCGGCCCATTCGCATAATCAAGCAGTGCCGCAGCTCTCTCCCAGCCGCGTGCAGCCTCGCATGTATCGACCGTGAGATACCCAGCACTCAGAGCACAGCAGACAATGAGCCGCTTCCCGCTGCATGCAGCCCCGAGTGGGCAGCGTGGACACACATCGTTGGGAGTGCTGCTCGAGGCCGAAGCACGCGGCATCGCGTCTCGTTTGGGATTTATTTAATTTATTTTATGCACTCGCTTCCCTGCTATTTATGTGGCGGCGACTTTGACATGAGCCAATACTCGTATCTGTTCCACTGTCACGCCCTCCAGCGGTGGGGGCGGGGCTGGGGCTGGGGGGCCACACTGATGATGGGTCCTCATCGTCCCTTATTCATTGCTGCTTGTGCAGCGTCGACAAAAACTTTCGCAGCTCATGGATTTGATGTTGCAGAAGTGGGTCTTAGCTGGCGGAAGGAAGCAGGGAGGGCCTAGTTCCTGGGGATTGGAAAAGGAATGGGCATAGGAATGGGAATAGGGACTGGGACTGGGTCGAACCCAAGGGAGGGAGGCAGGGGCAGCAGCAGCATCAGGCCACACGAACTCCAGCGCCAACTATGCCCCGGGAAATTGACGTGCCGATTGTCGGGTGGCATTATTCAGGCGGCCATTGCCAGGCGGCTGTTATTGGCGGCCCTCCCCCCAGCCGGGTGCGTAGTTTGGAGCAACCTATGCCGGGGATAACTCATTAGTGGGTTGCCCGCGAGACGGTTGGCCTGGCAGAGCGCTGCACTCCATTAGCAGCCAGTGGACGTTCAGGTGGAGTGCCGTGCCGGCCCGGGCCTCTTCATTTGCCGAGCCGAAAGTTGCACAAGTCTGAGTCCGTGGATAAGTGTCTCATATGCGAGACGAGTACAGGCCACATGCCCCATGCCGCATATGCCGCCACTTGCGGGGCCTGTCGACCAATAAACTCAATATAAACTAAACCGAAAGTGAAGCTCTTATCGAATGCGTATAAATATTCACGACACGCGCCCAATCTGTCCGCTGGCCAAGGCGTGGGCGAGCCGTTGCCCTGGGCACCAAGGAGGGGGCAGGGGCAGGAGTGGGCGGAGGCAGCAACAGTATCCACAGAGCGTATGCTGCTAAGCATGCCGTAAGCAAACACTATGCATAGATGCCCGTAAAGTGCCCGGCTCGACTTGTGCTTGTTCTGATGATCCGCGCGGGTGGCAGGGAAGGCAGGCAGGAAGGCAGGAAGGAAGTGGCTGACCGACAAACACCATCGCCCGTCGTATGCCTTCAGGAGGATGACGATGATGATGATAGTGGCAAGTGGCAAGTGCGAGGGGCAAACAATCGAAGCCGCACGCAAATTTCACTTTCGAGCATAGGGTCGTGTGTGTGTCGTGTCCATGTCCCTGTGTGTGTGTGCGTAAACAGAATGAGATTTCGACATATAAAAAGCTGATTAGAGCCACGGCCCGTGGCGTGGCAGGGGCAGACTGTGACTGGCACCGACAGAGCCCGACAGAGCCCGACGGGTCCCGTGCCTAGTGGGCGGCTGTCGCCTGTAACATATCCTGGAATTAAACTTGCGGCTAAACGCTGAGCGCTGCTCGACAAGCGCCGACGATTAATCCTCGATGACGGCGTGTGTGAGTGCGTGCTGCCGTTCCCCGTGCTGGGGCTAATTGTGCGTGGGGCCCATCCGTCATGGCCAGTCAGGGGAGTGGGAGCCAACGGCCCAACGGCCCAATGGCACGCACATCGTCGCCTCCGTGGACAGGCCGCACAGCCTCACATGCCACATCCGCTGGCAAGTGGCAGCGTCGCTTGACCTACGTCCGACTCCATTCATAATTCAGCGCCACTGACACTGGCTTATTATAGTCCACGGCTGCCTCTGGCCCCGCGACTAATGCCGAAGCGACGAATGACAGGATAATCAAATCGAAGTGCCCAGCCGCGGATGATGGAATATTCACGGACAGCTCTCGAGTGCATCCCACACGTCCCGCCCTGCCGCGCCGCACCTTCGGGAATACTTGACAAATGACCCGACCCGACCCGACCCTGCCCTGGAGCTGCCTGGAGCTGCGCAAATCGATGAATCTATCAGTGACATGGGAGACGGCGGCCCTTCTTGTTGATTGGTGCCGCCGCCCCGCTTGGCTGCGGCCTCCCTGAGTGGTCGCCAACTCCAAATCCATATTGCTGCCATCATAAAGCGCCATCAAAGTTTGCGGGGACATTTTTCATCTCACGCAGAGCCCGAGACGGCTGGCCCCGTGCCCCGTGGCCCGTGGCCCGCCCTCGCCCATTGCCGGCGTCATTTGAACATCTTTGATAGGTCGCTAATTTACTTTTAGCCCCGCGCGAAGTCCCCCGTCCCGTGGCCCTGGAGTGGAGCGAAGTGTCCGTCTGGCAGCTTATTGTTCCGGATGTTGCCTGTTGGCTGCTGCTGCTGGGTCTTAGTTGTGGTTTGCTGTCTGCTGTTTATGGCATTGACGTGTTTGTGTTTGTTCTTGGCCTTGGCACGCACATTCGCAGGCACAGGCCCAGGCACATCCCCAGTCTGCGCCCATCCTCCTCCCAAAAAAGACCGCAGATGGCAGCAGCCTCAGCAGCAGCCTCAGTAAGAAATGCGACAAGCGGGGATTATGCAAAGCCAAAGCCTAAATAATGCCGCCTAATGTCCTTGCGCCGACACCAGGACACTTGTCGGACCCCTCCCCCCCCCCGGCACCTGCTCGTTACATGCACATGGCATCGCTTGGCATCGCCTGGCTCGCTTGGCTCGCGTCTAATAATAAATATCGCTGCAGAATAAATGTAATAAAACGAAATGGAAATAGTGGAACTTGTGCACGCGGAATGGCAGCCATTTGCCATTTAATTGAACGCAATTGAAAGGAGCCGCCGCCCCCCGAGTGGCGCCAATGCCAGCAGCCGCAAGGGCGGAAGATGTGCCGCGACGTGACACTTTTCCCTCCTGCCTCCAGCCTCCTGCCGGGGCCTTGAACCCCGTTCGCCATATCTGATAATTGCTCTCTCAGGCGGCGTGACCGCAGCGCGCAGGTTGTTGAACCGCACCGCACCCCCCACGCTCAAACCCCAGCCGGAGATACTCTTTCTGGGCAGAAGATAGCCGCTGATGAACTGCGATTGTGTCCACACGCCTTGATGCCCCCGCCCCAGTCCGTTGCTGGAGGCCAAGTCCAATGCGGCCATTGTCCAGGCCACGCTGATCAAGTGGCCAGTGGCCAGTGGCCGGTGGCTGCTCCTCGGGGGCATCGACGTCCATGCAATTTGATTCGCATTTGTTGATTGTGCACTTGATTCGGGGGTTGCGCGACAACACACAGTCCGCAGTCCGCAGTCAGGCGACAATGAGGAGCGAAAAGTTCCACTTGAGCGGGCACACCCACAGATTGCTGTTGGGCGGCTTCAAATGGATTTTTAATTTGGAAACGCAACCAAATGGAATGTGACAGGAGCCACAACCCACTTCGGACTCAGCCAGTCCGTGGGACAGGCCTGAGCCTCTGCTCTGACTTGGATCCCTGCCAGGGAAAGTAAATAAATTAATTAATAATAGTTTAATAATAAAACTAAATTAAAGTCAGGCAGATTATTTACCTTAAGCGAGTGCCAGCACCTGCTGTTCGTGGCTTAAAGTTTGCCTCGGGGCGAATCCTTGCACCTTTTGGGGGTAACTTTTGGCCTTTGGACTGCGTTGTGGCCGGCAGTGTGGACTCTTGTGGACTCTTTTGAACTGCGACTCGGACTTGGCTCAGTGCAAATAGTTTCTGGCCTGCATCTAACGAGCACATCAAAGGACGTGCAGGAGGTGCCGAAGGAACGCCAACGAGCCTTTTGGGAGACGTTGCCGCAGCCGCCACAAAGTCAAAGTCAAAGCCAACAAAATATATGAAATTCCTGTGCGACGAAATTGTTGCCCAAGATGGAGTTGCATGCACCCTGGGGCAGGGGAGGGGGCAGCAGCGGGCTGCACTCGCCAGGGCATGGGGGCGTCAGTTTATGAGAAAATATATTTATTCCGATGGACCAGTGCACGGCACGAATATGTGAGATTGCAACGTGACTGCACACAGCACGCACGGAGGCAGTTCTTGTAAGTGAAAAATACAACAGATGGTCACGGGGGAGCACGTGAGCGTGGCGTGGCACTTGCCCCCGCTGACTGGCAGCTCCGCACACATGTGCCACATACTCCACATGCTCCATGCTCCATGCTCCATATCCATAAAGACAATATTGTATCTGTGTATCGGTCTCCCCTGCTGCCCTGCTGCCCTGCTCGGCAAGTACTTGCCACAGTTGCTATGCGTCATGCAAACACGGGGCTAGGAGAGCAGAGCAGTGGAGTGGAGCGGAGCAGAGTGAAGCTGCTGCTGCTGCTGTTAGTTTGCTGCAGCACGTGCCACGTGCCACGAACCCTTTCTGGCGAGAGGCCTCTCCCTTTGTTGAGTCCCCCGAAATATGCTGGACGGTGCTTGATTGCGTAATTGTATTATTCGAAGGGCACCTCCTGCCAGCCAGCAACAAATCTTCGCAGCTCGTGCAAAGTCCCTGCCTCAGCTTGGGTACAAGCGGAATCTTAAGTGGTGTCTTCCCTGCCCCCTCCCCTGGCGGCTGTGTGTATCTCTCTGCTGGTGAGCAGCGAATTAGCCTAAGTGCGGTAGTCGTGGTCACTCCACACAGCGCCTGCTCGGGTGTTCGCCTGGGCGCAGCCCAGCCAGGTCTTTGCTCGGCAACCCAAAGGTGAGCGAGCAGCAGGCCAGGCAGGAAGCATTCCGCTCTCGGAGCTTCGGGGTCTTCCCCGCCCCCGGGGCATAGCCAAAGGACTTTGTTTGCTTTTCTTTTCTTTTTTTTCTTTTGTTTCTTTGTGTCACGCTGTAGGCGCTCAGCTGATGGGTTCTAGCCGGTGCGCCCATTGCCCCTTCCACATGCCCTGAAAGTCCTGTTTTACAACGTTTTCATGTGTGTGTGTGTGTGTGTGAGTTTTTTTGTTGTGGTATTTCACACAGCAGCAGAAAGAGTCAAAGTCAGCGATGCGAAAACGGAAGCAGCCAAACGCAAGTGCGCCGCCGCTTCGGCCATAGGCCGCCCCACCCCGTGGTGGAGCCCTGCGTGGGATGCAGGAGCTGTACACAGCACACTTCTGGGGGCAGGCTTCACAGGCTTCGCAGCTAGTCGCCAGTTGTGTGTTTACTTGGCCATTCGCAGACCGACCGCACACACCGCTTTGGTTGGTTTTCGGGTGGAGCAGTGGGCAGAGTCCAGCGAACAAAACCGTCGACTCGGCCACTTTTGGCATTTGTCACAGCCCAGCGATTTCTTTGTGCGCCGCCTTTGGAGCCGATGGGCGATAAATCAACATCAGAATCAGCATCCAACATCGGGATCAACAGCAACAGCAGCAGCAGCAGCAGCAGCAACATCATCATCAACATCTGCTGTGGCAGCATCAAATCGTGTACATATTTTTGATTTTGATTCTCATTCACATTCTCATTTCGTTGGCTGCCATTTGGGTTTCCTGTTTCCGCTCCATTTTCACTTGTTGGCACTTTAAGCTGGCCGCACAGCAGAAATAACTTCCATATGTGTGGCTGTGTGGCTGTGGGGCTGTGGGGCTGTGGGGCTGGAACTTAAACGAGTTGGTGGCTGGACCGCTGCCTCCCTCACTGCCTCACTGGCTCACTGGCTCACTGCCAGCCAGCGGCTGTATGCTCCTACTTGTATCCATTTATGGCAAGGCAACAACCGCGCCACGCCTGCCTGCCCGCCCTCCTGCCTCCGGGCCACATAATGAAAAGCTGCAAATTCTTACGCTCCTGCTCGTATTTATTTATTTATTTTTTGTGTATAAATTTATTGAATTTTTAATGAGATCCGCACACAGCAGAGCACTCGCTTGTGGCTGGATAATTGGAGGGCAGCACAGGAACTGGGACCGGCTCCGGCTAAGCAACAGAGCTGCAAGCTGCAATTGACGGGAAAATCCAGGCAAAGCCGCGCTGATGCAGCTCTTTAATTGCCCAGTCCAGTGAGTTTCCAGTGGGCAATTGCCGGGACTGCTGCTCGATCTCGGCGTCTATATTGCGTATACGCCAGGCGTGCCCCAGGGCACGTCTGCAGCGTCTAAATATACCCCCAAATCAGGGGGCCTGCCGCGGGTCGACACTCGACACGCACTCGACACGTTTGTCTGCCGTTTTGTCGGCCTGTCACCTCACATTTCGCACCGCCTTAGTCGCAATTAATTTCGAAAATCCGCCAGCAAATCGCAGTGCCGTGACATATCAATTTCAGCAGATTCGGGGCCTGCCCGATTCCGCCTGTCACATTAAGAACAACAACAGAAATTCCTCGAGGCCTGCACCCTCCCTTCCCCCACCCCCATTCAACGTGTGTTGAGGTCTGTCAGGCAGCGGCGGGGGGCTGCGCTGCGACGCGGCCCTGCCTTGGGGGTATGTCGACTTTGATTTTGCCAACAATGCGCACAAAGGCCTTTCTATTTATTATATTTACAATCTAATAAATATTTCTGGGTACTGCCCGCCGGCCAACAAAAAATGTCCTGCACAAATCCGTCCGTCCGTCCGTCCGTCCGTTCGTCTGTCCGTTTGTCCTTCTCTGCCTGTGTTCTGTGGCATTCAAGCGGTAAAACCAACAAAGCGGCGACAGCCAACAGAGAGAACAGCACTGGGGCAGGGGCTGGGGGGTGGGTGTGTGGACACCCAGCAGAAAGTACAGTCAAAGAACCTTCGGCAGGCGGGTGCCCACCCAGGGTCATGGAATGTTTATTGCTTTGTTTGTCTAGCTGCCACATGCTGCCACATGCGTCGCTTGCTCTCGCTCGCTCGCTCGATTCATTAAAGTTTTTTAATCGAAGCGAGAACGAAACGAGAACGAAACGAGAACGAAACGAGTGCAGTGGAATGGAAATGAAATCTCAGTTCGCAGAATATCTGATGCTTAATGAACACTCCATGCCAGTTCATAGCAGTTCATACCCCACCCCATTCCAGTTCGTTTTAATGTGCGCCCGAGTAACCCTAATGCCAGGCCACTCGCTCGCTTCCAGCGCCACTCGCCCACCTGTCGGGAGTAGATCAGATCCATGGCAAATCAAAATCAGAGACACAATCAAATCAAAATGAATTTTAAATGCTTATTGGGATTTGGCGGCGCGGCGTGGCGTGGCGCGGCACTCCTTCAAGCGCGTCTCTGGCTCTGCGCAACAAATCGAATTTCAATTGACAAACTGTCAGCTGAATCGGGGGCAAAGACACATTACCGCCGCCGCCGCCACTGCCCCAAACTATAGGGGAATATCCAGGGGTAATAGAAAATGCTGCACTCTCGATTATTGTGCGTGCAGCCACAGCCAGGCAGCGGGCAACGGGCAGCGGGGAGCTGCCTGGGATCAAGGCACTCGCTTAATTGGCTTGTTTTGCAGCACGTGTGTGCCAACCCCCGCCCACGTCGCCATGCTCTTGCCACAGCAACAGCAGCCGCCACTCTCGAAACTTGGGCATGATTGTGTGTCAGAGTCAGAGCCAGAGTTTGAATGAGAGTTCTGCAGCGGAGGGGCCCCAGCCAGAGCCACAGCCAGAGCCAGAGCCAGGCAACAAATATGTGAATTTGATTTTAATAAAATGAAGACGAGCGCCGCCCAAACAACACTCAGCGACAGGGCACAGGCCGTGGCAACAGCTCAGAGGGCTGCCGGCGCGACCTTGACTCCACCTTTCGGGGCCCCCCCCCACTCCACTGGCCAATTATGGCAAAATTACAAACTTGTTAGCTCATTTATGGTGCCAGCTGGGAAATATATTTGATTTCCTGCCTGCCCGTGGATCTGTGGATTTGTGGATTTGCGCCCCCACCAGCCACCTGCCACCCGCCAGGCTGCCACCTGCCATGCTGCCGCAGCATATTATTTTAATTAAAACTCGCAGATTCGAAGTACACCGCCTGGAAACAATTATGAGCGAGTTCCTGTGAACGAGCAGGCTGCCCGCCCAATTGACCGACCAAAAATGATACGCAAAATGCGAATTTCCTGTGGCTGGCTGCGTTCATCAATCCGTTTAGCCAGCAGGGCCCTGGCACTAATATTGCATGCTCGGCTGGCTGGATATTGCAACATATTGCACGGCCACACACACACAGAGAGAACACAGCGACAGAGCGACACAGCGACAGACGCAAATTGCATCCTTGTGACCGAGCATCCGCACACGTACGGCGGGGAATGAGTGTTCCCGCTTGGATGGGAAAATATTTACCGAGTGACCAGTTTCCATTTATTTATTTGCGCCCCCCACCACCCAACACCCAGGCACCGTGCACCATGCACCGTGCACCATGCACATGGGACACGGCAGTGGGACACAGCCGCGTGCCACTTGTCGCCACGGCTGCCCCTTGGACACGATCCTTGAGCGCTTTGCGGTCGGGCCGCTCTGGCCGGTCTGTCGAAAGGATCGGCAGCGTTTGCTTGGCAGCACCACCAACTCAGGAGCCTGTAAGTATTATCCGCACTGGCCCGAGCTGGCACGTGGCACGTGCTTCAGTTCTTGCCTCGTGTGTGGCGCCATGGCGCCCATTGTGTGCTGCCGCGCTGCCAGAATAAACTGTATTTCCCGTTGGTAAACAGCATGCCACACACATGCCCAGTGCCACAGCGAAAGTGGCAGCGGCAGCAAAAGCAAAAGCAGGTTTCGGGGTGGGGCAGAATTTAAATTGAATTCTTTCGCCCCACGCCCCCCCCCAGCACCTCCCTCGCAAATTGCAATATTTCCATGCTAAACGGCAACTGAAAACGGAGAACCGAAAAGGCTTTCCCCTGGCTGCAGTCGCTGAGCCTATGACAACATTTGGGTTCGGTTTCTGTTTCGGTTTCGGTTGCTGCTTCGCTGGGGAGTTGGAGTTCCAGCTGAAGCTCTGCCCTGCCTCTCCTCTGCTCTAATGGAAGCCAAATAAAGTCGGGCCAACAGTCTTGATTGCTGCCTTCGCCCACACTTATGCCATTTCGTGTTTCCATTCAATGCGCGCGTCCTGCGTGGGAGTTCTTCGTTGGCCAATGTCCAGCAGAAGGGCTCGAATACTGCGGCTGGATGGGAGCAACAAATGGGAGTCGTTAGGCTGTATCTGTGTCTGTATCCACTCGGAAGTTAAGGGACGGGCTGGCAGGGGGAACTTATTTACATGCTGACCACAGATGTTGCCGCACGAGCCGCCGCCGCCGCCCCTCCGCCTCCGCCTGACATTCGACCATCAAAACTCAATTACTGGCACTGAGACTGAGACTGGGGACTGGGGACTGGGACCCGGCACTGTGGCACTTCGAGTTGACTTTATTAAATTTTCGTTTGTCTATCTGCAGGCCGCAAGAGGACACCCAGCGGCACGGGGCGTGGGCATCGAGTCAGAATGCGCCGCCTGTTGGCCAAATTATTATGAGAACTTCAAGCTGACAAGGCGCCAAAAAAAACACACACAAAATAAAAAGTACTCCAAAGGGGAGCCGGGGGCTGGGCATTTTCGATGGACTCTCCGCAGTTCTGGGAACTAATATAAAACATTTTCGAATGCCGAACCCAAACTCCTGCTGAAACAATGGCCAAGGACGAGTCGCAGGGACACGCCTGGGTCCTAGGATGATCATAATACACAAAGGACAGCGACAGGTCGAGGGACAGTCTGTTTGTTTTTTGTTCTCTTTTCTGGCTGCTGGTTCGAGTATTTTTTCAGCGCCGGACCACGGCAGCCGGCATTTGATGTCCTTCTGTGCATTGCCCGCACAGTCCCCGTGCAGCGAAAATGGCCGGGGGCCAGATGCGTGTGCTTAGTGGCCATCAGAAGACGCAGCCACAGCCACAGACACAGACGCAGCCACAGCCACCGACTCTGGGGTGCATTTAGAGCAGCTTAAAGGCTGAGACTGGGTTCGGCTGCTGCTGGTGCTGCTGCCATTGTTTTTGCGCCCCCACTCGGGCAGCCGTGGGCGAATGGCGACGTGAGTGGCGGAAATGCAAAAGAATATACGTCGCCGGAAGTTGTCTCCGCTTAAGACACGCCAAGACAAGCAAAATGGCAATGAAATGGGAGCAGAGCAGAGCGAAGCGGAGGCAGAGGCGGAAGGGAGACGAGCGCTGAGCCTGTGACAGACACCAGAAACAAAGGCAAACAGTTTTCCTTCCGCATCTGCACTTAACGGGAAAGACTCCGCTCCGTTGCAGCTGCACGGACACAGACACGGACACGGATGCGGCCACGGATGCGTAGATGCGTTACGGATTGCTTCTGTCTCGCTCTCTCGAGTCCCCTGTCGAGCTTCTGGAATGTTCGCTTAAACGAAGGAAAGAAAGAGAGCAAAAGCAAGAAAGAAAGTGGGTAAGAACCGGGACCCGTACCCGTACCCGTACCGGGACCCATACCCTGACCCTACCCACAAATAGACTCATTTATTGGCTCTTAATTTGGCGCCTGAATCGATGCCGGTCTGCTCTCTATTGATGGCTTTGTGGCAATCTGTTGTCCAGCCATTTAATGTGAGTGCATTAAAGCGTTTAACAACTCACAAAGTGCGAGTGGTAATCCCAGGCCTCGACCGCAAAACCACAGAAGGCACAAAAACATTTTAATTCGCATTATAATAAGCTGGGAATATTACAGCAGTCGCAGTCGCAGCCGCAGGCACAGCCCCACGGGCCACTGCTCGATTGTCCATATGTTTGTGGCGGCGAGCAGCAGGGCAGAAGGACAGCGGGACAGCAGGACAGCAGGACAGCTGGACAGCGGGAGAGCAAACTACACTAATCGGCATGCAATGATTTACGAATTAGTTTGCTTGGGAACTTAGCTCCCCCATGGAACTTAACTCATTTGTAGGTGGCTGGGAGGGCTGGGAGGCTACAGCAAGCACCAAGGTCACGTTCGCGGCTGCTTCCGACCCCCTGACTGAGTGTCGAACAGCAAGCAGCCCAGGCCAGCCCAGCCGAGCCCAGCCCCAACAGCATTAATCACGCCTCGGCTCGGGTTCGTGGCCCAAAGCTGTCACCGGCAACGGCAATCAACTGGCAAATCATCGCCAGTCCTCCAAAATGGGTCTCTCCGCTCATTGATTGGAGCCAGCGCGACTCCGGCGAGACTCCGGCGAGGAGACTCCACTCCGTTTCAGCCGAGGATTATGTGAGAGCTGCACACGCATTAATTTGCCCAGCCCCAACCGAACGGATGACCAGCGTCTGACATAAATGTCAAATTACTCAGAGGAAACTTTCAGCGGACAGAGGCGGGGGATTGAGGCGGGGGATGGGGCTGGGCTCTGAGGCTGTGGCTGGGGTTCTGAGTGACAAAACTTATCGTGGCGGCGTCTTGTGCAATTAGTGGACTCCTCGCAAGTGTTCCCTGGTGGCTGGATGGTGATCACATCAGCTGCAAATCGGTACTCGGCACTCGGCACTCGCACCCCCCCCACCAGCACCACCGACAGACAGAGTGGGTGGGTTCACTCCCCTCCTACGCCTATCGCTGCTCTTCTGGCCAATATTCATTGTTGAATTGAATTATGCAAACGTGCGAGACCGAACGCCAATTAGGCCTAATTGCCCACGTTCGTTAGGCGCTGCCCCAAAATGGCCAAAATTGTCAATATGCCAATGAATTAGCCTCCACTCCTGGCGTCTGACGTTTGGCTCTTATGTTGTGAATGCTGGCAAACATTTTGTTTGTTTAAATTTGGGCCGTGAATTCGCCATCGATGAAAGGGAGAGCACGGGGTTCCGGCTCGGGTTCAGGCTCGGGTTCTGTGCCCCAAAGGGGAGCAGCAGCAGCAGGGTTTTTATTACCCATATATATGGAATGTGTATCCCCAGGGCACTTTAGCTGACAGCATTGGCAGCTGCACCTGCAACTGCAGCGCCCCGCTCGCCACAGATCCTGCACACAGTTTTCCCCCTGTAGGTTTCTGGTTTTAATTTCAAGGAGGAGGCTGCTCGAGCAGCTGCGTGCCTTGCTTCCCCCCTTTTGTGGCTGCCACCTTTTTGATGGCCCCCAAAGCCAGCGCAGCTTTGCGGCTTGGCTGGCACATTCTGACGGCTTTGTGCCGCCATCTTTGCCCTGCTCTGTGCAGTGAAAATTATGCGGATGGGCATGTGAGTGATGGCATCCGGCGAGGAGAGGCTGACGGACAGCTGGCGGACATATTCGTATGCTCCGAGGAGGAGCTGCTCCCGCCTGTCCCCCCCTGTCAGAACAGTCGTGTTTAATCCCGGCGATATCCCCCCCGAATAACAGCAAACATATTTCGAGGCAGCTGTGTAGCTGGGCGATTTCCCTCATTAAATATCCAACTCTCACTGCTTCCACACTGACGGAGCCAAGGCAGCGTTTCTGTTTCTGTTTCTGTATCTGTATCTGCATCTGTGCTTGTATCTATTGTACCTGCGTGTTCCTGTGTGAGTGTGAGTGGGCGATGGAGGGGCGACGCTTTGACCGCCAGCGCCGCGACTCTGCGAAGAGCACCGCCGCACCCACACTGCCCTCCTCGCAGGACCAAAGCTTCCATCTGCGTCTGGTCGATCTGTACGGGCAGCACGCGTGCCTCTGGAACACAGCGCTGGCCGAGTACCAGAACGTGGAGCTCAAGCGGCAGGCCTGGGACACCATCGCCGCCGAGCTGGGCAGCCATCTGAATGCCGCCTTTGTGCGCAGCAGGATCAGCAGCATGCGGCACCAGCTCAACGTGTACAAGCTGCAGATGATCGAGTACAAGATGTGCCCCGGCGTCGGCAAGGAGCCCGAGAAGCCTTACCACCTGGAGGCCTTCGCCTTCCTGGACACGATCCGCACGCTGCCAGAGCCAGATGCACGTCCGCAGCCAGACCAGGAGGCCAAGCAGGAGCTGGTCGCGGGGCAGGCGCCCAAAAGGGACTGGCGGATGAGGAGTCCGGCGACGCAGCCAGAGGAGGGACCCGGCGACAGCCACTTCACGTACCACAATGCCATGAGCATCGTGAAAATGGTCAAGCAGCGGATGGCTGCCCATGAGCAGCTGCCAAAGCCGCGCATGTCCCCTCCGCAGCTGATGTCCAGCATGGGCAGCTTGAACGGCAGCCAGCAGATGTACCTGGATGCCCAGGCAGCCACGCCGCCCAATCTGCGGGCACGTCCCGGCGACTCGATCTCCTCCACCAAACTATCCACAAGGGCCAGAGAGATTCGCATGAACGAACGCGAGAGGGAGCGGGAGCGAGAGAGGGAGCGAACCAGAACAGATGAGAGACCAACGACATCGAAACCCCGACAGACGGAGCTGGGAGAGATCCAGTCGGAGGAAATGGAACTGTACCGCCTCCACTGGAGCGTCCGCCAGCAGATGCGCTCCCGCCGGCCCTCTCGCGCGAACGCCTCTCCGGAGCCAGCACCGCCGTTTCCCAAGAGACAGGGCTCGCCCGACTCGGACTTCAATTTGAAACCAAAAATGTAACACCCAAACTCAAGACAGACACACATCCACATCCGCATACCTAAATACACCACACTGTGCACACCACAATGCTCACACCATTCCAAGCAGTGTACATCATCAGCCTACCAGAACCGCAATAAAGTTACGTACATGAATTCAGATGAATTTAGCAATGAGGAGAGGTGACTCGCGCTCTTGGCCCTCCGAGAGACTCGCCGTGTGGATCGTAAGAGCGAACGCGAGTCCTCTCTTAGTGCGCTAACAGAGGTGTGGACGGGAGCGACTAACAGAACTGTAGACAGTAGTGGTTACAGGCTGTTAGCGGACAGCAGATACTCACCTCTTAACAGCGCTGTTGCCTTGCTGCTAATGTGTTACAGCAAAAGAGAGAGATAGAGAGAGGAGAGAGTAGGCAGCCGGGTGACGACTATTATTATGTTTGTTTTGTTTTGTTTTATTTGAAAATAGTAGTAGGTACATTAATTTCGATTTCGATACGCTCAAGGCTGTGAAAATTCGTGCTTGCTCGTCCCCGTGTCCTGCGGCCAACGAACCAACCATTGCGAAACATGCTGCTGAGCCACAACATCAGGTACAGCGTGAGCGTCGATGCCACGTGCCAGACCTTCTACGAGCAGCTGCAGAACTACAAGCTCTACCGCTACCTCATCTTCTACATCCGCACGGACAATGTGATGGACATCGAGAAGATCGGGACGCGTCGCTGCAGCTACGAGCAGTTCCTCAGCGATCTGCGCAAGTGCGGCAACGGCGACTGTCGCATCGGCATCTGCGACATGGAGTACCGCAGCAGCACGCCCGCTGCTGAGGCTGGCAATGGCTTGACGGATGATCGCCCGATGCGTGGATCCCTGCTGCTGGTGCAGTGGAGCCCCGAGGGCGCTTGCAATACCAAGCGGACGCTCTACGAGTCTGGCCTCAAGTCACTGAGGGATGCCCTGGGCGAGTGCCAAGTCCTGATCAAGGCCACCACCACCGAGGAGGCAACACTGGCCCAGGTGGCCGAGCAGTGCCGTTCTCGTTCCCGGGTCCCGGCCACCCTAATCTCATATTCAGTGTACCTAAAATCATACCCCCAATTAAAATGTGCTGTGCTACCTACCCCATCCCCTACCCCTACCCCTTCCATTTGCCATGTCCTCCAGAATCGAAATCTCTGCTCCCAGATACACTGAAACAATTCAATTTTAAAGTTCAGCATCCAAACAAAAGTTACTTAATACATTAAATACATTTTCCAGCCATCTGGGGCGTCTCTGTGGGGCCACCCCTCCCCACCCCACTCTCTCTCTCTCTCTATCTCTGTTGCACGCATAAATTGGCAACATTTTAATTTTCCACTAGATTTGCGTGGATTTCGTGCTCTGTTCAAGTTTTTTTCCTCTCCTCTCCTCTCCACTCCATTCCTTTTCTGTTTGTTCTTTGTTCCGTTTTGCTGCCGCTATCAATTCCGTTCGCCGTTTGCTTTGATTTCTACACTCTCTAGTGGCGCCACCGCCTGTCTGTGTGTGTGTGTGTGTGGAGGGACAGCAGATGAGATGAGAATGTGTGTGTGTGTGTGTGGGGTCATGTGTGGGATTGTGATTCTCTTTGAGGATATTCTTTTATCTTTCACTTGCGTTTGACTTGCTTCATTTTCGGCGAAATTCCGCTTGCCCCGGTTTCTGTTGCAAGTCGTGTCCTGTTGTCTTTGCTGCTGTTGCTGTTGTTGTTGCTGCTGCTCTGGCACAGAAGTTCAGCGGGGCCGCAGCAATCGAATGGCATATCAATGCTGTGCCTCGCACTCCCTCCCATATGTACATATAAAATACGAGTATCCTCGCAGAATGTTTCTGCAGTCATTGCCCCGACGAATATTAAATTTCCCAGCACTCGCGAGGACTCTGCTGTCACTCCTGGCTGTGGCCTGGCAGTGTGTCCTCCTGGTGAGCTGCTCTGCTGTTCTTATTCCGGCTTTGATTAATTCTGGGCCTCTGCCAAATGAGATGGAAAGGCGTCAGGATGCGGCAAGCAGAAGGGGAAAAGGATGGGGATGGGGCTCCCCCAAGACCATGATTTATGAATGAGATGGAATGATAATGAAAAGTCTCAACACGGGCCGTACTCCGGCCGCAAATCCAAACCGCTGCCAAAATTACTTTTCGGCTGCCAAAACGAATTACAAAATTACGCCCCAAATTACGCTCCCAAATTACACACACGCTAAACTCCGAAACAGTTTAGCAGCTACTTGGCCCGACCCCAGCAGCATCACCGCAGTCCCGCATCTTCCGTACGGATCCGCCCTTCCGGAGCATTGCTGACATTTGACGCGGCTTCCGCCTGGCAAGTTATTCTCATTAGCGTAAAAATTAAATTTAATTTCCACCAATAAACCCCGTTAATCGCTTTCTTCCACGCAACTCCTCGACGCTGCCGCTGCCGCCGCTCCTCTCTTCTCCTCTTCCTTCATTCTCGTGTATTCGTGTCCCCTTTTACTCGGCTATTTGCCGCTAACTTTTGATTAATTGATTGATTGAATGAGCGTCGAATATCTTGGTCAGCCCACGGGAGGGGGGGGATCCGCCCTCTTGCGAGTATTTTCGGGTCTGTTCTGATACAACTAATTACCGCTCAGACTCCGCTGCAGGATGTGGAGAATGAAATCAGGCACGTGATGGGACAGGGACACCGATACCCCCCATTGGAATTGGACGTCGCCCACTGCTGCCGTGGCAAGTGGTTTGCTTGGTAATTTCCTTCAGCTCAAGGCTGCTCGAAGCCGCCCACGTTTGCCGCCATTGCGTGTAGGCCCAGTTGGCCCACCCCCCCGCATGTTCCCTGCCCTGCCGTGCCGTGCCCTTGAAGAAATGCAAAATTATTATGTGAAAATATGCAAACTGCGTGCGCGTTGTCGAAAATTGTGAGCACGTCGTGGCGTCGTCTATGCGCTCTTCCTTGTGGCCATTCGCAGAACCATTAGCATTCACAGGGCGCATTCAGTCGGCACCCAAAAGGCTCCGTGCTGCCCAATCAGCACATCCTGTCCCAGACGACAGACAAACAAACAGACAGACAGCCAGAGAGACATTGCCATTATGACTTAATTAAAAAATAATATTTTTGAATTTCCAGCGTGCTCTCGCATTAGTTTCCGCCCAGTCTTGCCGCAGAGCAGCCTTCAAGGACAAAGCTGCGATAAGTCCACTATCTGCCTGCTGCTTGTTGTTCCTCAGGGAGTGTCAATGGTCGCAGCCAAAAGCCGCGCCACTGCCGCAGTTGTCTGACTCTGGGTGCTGGCTGAGAGGTGTAGTGCCAGTGCCAGTGCCAGTGGCTGTGGCAGTTACAGTGGCAGTTACAGTGGCGCTGCCTGTGTCTGCGGCTGTGGCTGCTGTGGTGGCTGTGGCGGGCTGGCTACTAAACTTCCCGTGTCATCGCCATGTCATTCATTTGCATGCCAGAAAAAGTTGGCAGCTTGCGCGGTTCGCAAAGCAAACTCGGGGCATGATGTGCCAAATAAACGGAAACAAGAGAGCGCGCGACACACACCACACCACACCACACCACACACACGCATGATTGGGCATTAGTATGTGTTAGTCTTCCCCCGTCCCCGACCCTGTCCCCGTATCCACTTCACACTACCACAGAGGGGTACACGTGTGCCTGTGTGTGTGTCATGAATACAAATGGCCAAAGCGGAAACGGAGCAGCAGGCACCGTGCTCCGAGCTCCGTGCTCCGAGCCCCGTGCAAGGCAGTCCCCCGCTTCATGCTGCGACTTTAATTGCAGCAAAAGCTGTTACATTTTGATTAGCATCAGAGGCAGGAGATCCGCGTAATTATTAAACGCAGACAAAACAACAAGGACAATGAAACAGCATTCAAGCAACGAATGAATGTGGCCCCTCCCCCCGGTTTTCGTAGTTGCAAGTAGATGAATCCAGGACGACAGGTTACCAGTTCATTATGGTTTATCTTTATTATGCCCGTGCTCAAAAATAGTTAAGGGGAATATTAGATTTGCAGTAAAAGTGGTATTTACGTTCTTGATCAGCATCAATAGCCGAGTCTGTCTGTCTGTCCGTCCATCTTGATGAGCGCCTAGATCTCAGAGACTATAAGAGCTGGAGCAACCAAAGTTTGTTTGCAGACTCATGTGATATCACAGTGCTACAAGTGCATTTCACTCCGCCCCGCCCCCTTCCGTCCCCCTGAAACAGCAAATATTGTAGACAATGACCTAGTCTGCCAGATTGCCGAATCTGAATCAGATCGGATCATAATTATAGCCAGAATGAAGAAATTAAATTTTATATACTGACTGAGTACGGGTGAAAAAAGTAGAGTCGCGTCGTTCCCTTTCGTTTTTAGTTATATTTGATGTTTGTTCAGATTAAAACAGTTGCTGTGATTAAAATTGAATGTATAATGTAAATGCCTGTTTCTCGAGGGACACTTTGAGCATCGAATTAAATGGCAACGATCGTTAAGGTTTTGCTGGGCTCTAACTCCTCTTAGTCTCCGCTTCTAGTCTCTGTCTCGCTGTTATTCGTTCTGTTATTGGCTCTGTTAACTCTACAGACTCTGCTGGCTCTGTTAGCATGAAATGCGACCGTGGTTATTAACAGAATGTAAGTGATTAACATGCAGTTAGCATGACTTTGAGAGATGGTGGACTACAAACTGTGAGCATGAGTATGAGGAGAAGAGAGGAGTGTAGTTATGTGTGTATGGTATGACTCAATGGCATGACTACTAAGGGAAGACTCCCGGAAAGGTTGGCCGAACAATCGCTTTTACCTGCTTGGGGCTTCCTTGCTCTTCTATTATATTGCTCTTGTAGGGGAAACTTTAAGATATTTTGTAGCATTTTTAAGCCCATTGCCATGCGCTGATATATCGATTCAGATTTTAAGTTCTCTGGCATTGTGTTCTCCTCCTTTAATATCACAATTAATACTCATTTCAATCTGCAAAGCCCCATTGCGTCGCGGTCGTGGCTGAGTTGAGTTGCGTTGCGTTGAGTCCGTGGAGTCCGCTGAGTCTGTTATTGCATTGAGAGTATTTACCCGTGCATGGGGGGGTGGGGGACTCATGTCCGAGCAATTAAAATATTGTCTGTTGTCGGAAAACAAACACATGATGCGCATTAAGCAGCGCTCGGCATGCCGTGTTAATTCCTCGCAATTCACTTAAACGGATCAACACGCCTTGTGTGTACTTCCTGTGTAATGCTCCGACACGGAGCCGCACTCAACTCAACTCAACTGAATGGAATGGCCCGTACCCGTGCGTGTGCGGGCTATAAGGCTTTTATATATTTATATTTATATTTATAGTCCAGACTCGAAACTCGAGACGCCAGTTTCCTGTGTCCTGCTGCTGCCCAGTGGCGGACATATCGATGGGATCGCATTGCTCATCCGAGTAGCTGGCAAAGGTGTATGGTCCGAGCAGGTGTCAAAGATGCAGCGAACCGCACTCCGGGCGGCAGGCGAACGGAAGCATGGAATGCCAATTAAGTTCGAGATGCGAAATAATTTTCGTCAGCAGCTTGTCAAAGCAGCCCTCGAACCGTCCGATGCTTAAAGCAGTCGAAGTCCAAATGGCAATCGAATTGTGTGGTGGAGAGGTTGCGGTTGGCCAGAGTGCGGGGACTGCAAGGGGGCATTGGGGCTTTACCTCATTGTCATTGGTCAAAAAGTTTTCAAAGTGATTTCCCCGGTTGCCCCTCTCCTCCCACCCCCCTTGGACAAAAATAGTTGAAGCAAATATTTAAAACTTCATTCCATTCGATTCGATTCGATTCCATTCCATTCCGATTTCTGTGGCAAATGAATTTCCTTTCGTTTCCTTTTTGCATGCATTTTTCCTGCTCATGCTGTGGGCACATGGCCTCGCCGCTGGCAGGAGCCTCTGTTGCCTCTCCACAGAAACTAATTCACAAATTGCGCATACGCACTGTTGAGCGCAAGGCATTTATGCGCTGTAATGATCAGAGTGAGGCAGCGAGACAGCGGGACCAGGGAGCCAGGGAGACACGTGTGAGTGCTACGTAAATGGAAAGCAGAACAATTGGCAATTGCGATGCGCTAATTGCCGCTCCGTTCGCTACTTTCGATTGCCATTTACTCTGAATTGGCGCGGAAGCGCCAGCGGAAACAGGAGCTGAGGAGTCGCTGACGAATTGCCACAATGAGTGGCAGTTGAATGGAACGGTGCGACGGCTTCCTGGCTGCGAGGTATTCTGCGGCAGGGCGGATATGGGTGCGTGAGTGCACGCGCCCTTAAATGCTGCCACGCTTGTGGGTAATTTATGAATTTTATTCCGGCTCAGAGATGCGCTTTGATGTGTCTCTGCTGGCACTTCGTTTGGGCATGCACACAAACAAAGCCCAGGCAGCAGCCAGTGACCGGGCCTGCCTCTGCCTCTCGTCTCCGTATCCGCTCCGCATCCGTTTTGGTGTCGTGCTCAAAGAAGCCTCGGAAGAGACTGCTGCGGGCGCTTTCTCACGCCGTCAATAAAGCTGGCTTTAATGAACAGTCAGGAGCGTTGGCACCAGGGGAGCACATAAAAGCAGAGGGTTACGGCTGGCACTGCAGGAGCACGCAGACCTGTCCTGAGAGCCTTGCAAAGTGTCGACAAGTGGGTAACGACATCGCACGCACACACCGTCCATCCTGGGGCACAGTGCAGACTGGGGCAGCAGCTCCTTCCCCTGCCCTGTGACTGACCATTTGATGGCCCCCTGCCGTTGCCGGTTCAGGTGTAAAAGTGCTCAACTTTCGTCGTAAACTTCGCACCCTGGCTAGGCCAGGGCGTGCAGCGGGGCACAGGCCTTGCCTGGGTCAGTGGGGCAGCCCAGAGTGCCATTCAAAAGGGATCTCGCATGCACTGCCCGAGGGGAGCAACAGCTCTGATGCTGCTGCTCCAGGCTAATTTGTTTCTCAGCAAAAAGTTGAAAGGAACAGCTGAAAGTCGTGTGTGCCACTCATGAAGTGGGAAGTGGGGCAATTCCATTCCATTCCATTCCAGTTGTTTGTGGATCTAGCAGCGCGCCGCAGGACAAACAAAACAAACAAGCAAACGGTGGGCAGGGGGCATTGGGCTGGAGGCTGGGGGCACAAAAGTACAACTGTTCGAATCCAATTAAATTCAGGGCGAATCCTGCCGCGTGGGCTGGCCCCCAGATGTGCCGCCAGATGGGCATGGCGGCGGCTGTTGGCAGAATAATTAAATCACAAAATATTATTTCCCCATTTCGGAACGCAAGTGAACAGCAGCCCGGCAGCCCAGCAGCCCAGCAGCCATGCCAAATAGTTGAACAAAGTTAACGGATCCCCCCCTCCGCACCCCACCACCCACGGGAGGAGCTTGGCGGGGGGCCAATAATTGTTGGCGTGTCGTGAACTTTGTTCCCGCTCCACCCCACCGCTGGCCACGTGTCCGCGTAATGGCCTCTGCGATTGCTCCGATTGCTCGCTAATCATTCGCATGTTGGTTAACATTTTAACGTCTGTTGCTGCGAGGGGCAGGGGCAGGGGCTGGGGCCTATTCCAGCGCCTTCTGCCTGGCCTGTGCTCGGCTCCTGTGCCCTATGCCTGCGTCCCTCCTGCCTTTGTGCCCACAGAATGAAAAGCTGAGACGCATGGCCGCCGTTAAGAGATTTTTATCACACAGCTTAGTGCGGGCCTGGCTGCAGAGAGGGGCAGAGTGTGGCAGAGAGAGGGGGAAGTGGGGCTGCGGCTGCTGCTGCTGCTGGGGCTATCTCTCCTCGCGCAGTTTTCCGTAGGCGCCAAATTCAACGACAAATGTCTTTCATTTACGCGTAATAAAAACGAAATCTCCGTTGAACAATGGCCGCCGGGCGGCTTTTGCGGCCTGTTGGCCAAAGCGTCGCACGCGTCTCCCCCTCCGCCACCCCTCTGCCTGCCCAACCATCCACCAGCAACGGCAGCGGCAGCGGCAGCTTGTGCTCTTTAAAACCCGTAACTTGTTGTTCTTCCGGCCCCCTGCCTCGCTCGGAGCTCGCTCCCAGTGTTGCCATATACTTTGCGGCTGCCTCGAGTGTCGAGTATTTTACGTTATTTTGTATTTAATTTACAGCCACCAGCCCCCAGCCCCCAGCCCCCAGCCACGCTGGAGATGGTGCTGGTGCTGCCTTTCCTGGCCTAGGACTGGGGACTCGCCGCAGCGAGCGACCCACCCGTGAGGCCTGTCGTGCCCTGGGTCGTGAGTAGCGCCGCCCGAAGGCAGTGGGCAGCCCATCCCTAGCTCGGCTCGCTGGGCTGCCTCTCGTAATGGCATCAAAGTATAAGCCATACATGTTGATTACAGAGAGAAAAACGCTTAAATATGCATGAGTCGCAGCAGAATTGAAGCAGGGAACAAGGCGGCGCATAGGCTTCGCCTCCAGCGTTTCCTTCCTGCGTGCGCCCTTCAATGCTGTGGCCTGTGGCATGGGGGGACTGGGACTGTGACTGGGATTGGGATTGGAACTGGGACTGGGGACTGGGGCCTGTGACAGCGTCCCACATTCGCGTGAAACATTTGCAAATAACTCCGAATTCGGCTTAATTTGACGCTGATAATCGCGTTCCATTTTCCATTATTCATTTTCCATTTTCCATTTCCCACTTTGCATGGATGTGTGTCTGTGTGTGAAGCATTCAAATCTGACATCTGGCTGGAGGATGCCACTTAAAGTTTTCCATGCTCGAGCTGCGACGGAATTTGTGTGCCTCAGAAGACGTTTAATTGGGAAATTAAGTGCACGGCGTGCGGCATGCGGCATGCGCTGCTCTTCAGTTTTCGAGTGACTTGTACACAGCAACAGAGACATACAGACACAGAGACACACGCAGATGGCGCACCTGACAGATGTAGCAGAGCCAGCAGGAAGCTCTCCCCACGCGCCACGCTCCCCCGCACATAGCGTCGAATGTGGAGCACAATATGAGCAATGAAAGCTGCACCATTTGGCCGAAGCCACATGCCATTCAGGTGAACATTGATGCAGCCATCGAATGCCGCTCGTTGGCGCCCACGAAACAGCCAATAGCCAGCCCCATTGTGGCGCCTTCACGGGCGTACGTGTTGTGGCTGTGCCTGTGGCTGTGGCTGTGTGCACCTTCAACTGAAACTACAACGGAAGCAGCAGCAGCCGACTGGGCTCCGATGCTTTGTTTTTCCTGTCGGGCATCATGTCGCAACAACATCCGCACCACACCCATCCGCCTCCCATCCGCCTCCCATCCGTGTGGGTGTGAAAGGTAATGAAAAAACGATGCAGCATGCGGCATGCGGCACTCTGTGCAGCCGCCGTAACAAAATGCTGCATTAAACGAGCCACAAAGAGCTGAAGGCTGCCCTGCCACACGGCGTCAGCGGCGGCAAGCATTTAGCAGATTTGCATGCACAAACACGCGCCGCTTGCCGCTTGCCACTTGCCACTGCAGAGGATGTGCTGCGATGCTGCGTTGCTGGGATGCTCCGATGCGTGGCTGCACTTGCAAACATTTGCTTTATGTATAGAAAGCGATGTCTATTTGATTAGGCAGCGAGCGATTCCGGACAGCGCGGCTGCGGCTCGATGGAGTGCAAAAGGATGTGGGAAAAGGAGCAGCAGCAGGGGGAGCAGCAGGGGGGTAGGCAGGGGATACACCAGTTAACAAAATAAAAAGGAAACCAACTGCAGCCTCAGTGCCAGGCCCCAGCAGCAGTTGCCTCTGCTGTTCGCATCTCCAGACCCACAAACTCCGAACAGCTCGGGCGAGTCGTAGTCGCCTCTAGGTTTGGACTCAAACGGAGCTCGTAGGCCAGTACAAATTCAGCTTACAACACGCAGCAAACAAGGTGAGTGACAGCCCCCAAAATATAAATACATAAACAATACGGAAGGAGAAGTTCTGCCCCAGACAAAATGGATAGCGGCATTCACTTGACGCGGGCCGCCAAGCGCACCTACGAGGAAATCAGGAGGCAAAGGAAGCATCGCTACGCCATTTTGGCGGTGCAGGAGGACTGCGAGATCGTTGTGGATGCGCTGGGGGATCGAGCGGCCAGCTACGATGACTTTCTCACCGACCTGCTGGGCGAGGGCGAGGGCAAGGCTGTGGGAGTGGGCGTGCCAGTGGGGGCTTGCCAGTGCCGCTTTGCGATCTACGACTACGAGTACGAGCACCGGTTCAGGGACCTGGCCAAGTGCAGCCACAAGCAGAAGCTGATCCTGTTCCTGTGGTGCCCGGAGCAGGCCTCCACCAGGGACAAGATGATCTACTCGAGTTCCATTGCGACCATCATGCGCTTCCTCATCGGCATACAGAAGTTCGTCCAGGCCAACACTCCGGACGATGTGAGCCGCGAGGCCGTCGAGCTGCAGCTGCGGGCCATGGACAGGGACTAGGGCGGGTAGGGGGTGCAACGCTGAGCCTGGGCTGAGCTGATAATATATTTAAATATTCGAATTACTTCTGTGTCCCATGGATTCTTGGTTGCCTCATCTCTTTTGCTGCGCTTTTCGCCAGTGGCCAGCGACTGATTTTCCGCGTCTCATCCTCAGGCTCCAGTCGAAGCTCAAGCCCCCCACCGCCGTCGCCACAGGGCCTTGATTTAATTTGATTTTGCTCAGCGTCTAATGAGCCCATTTGGCATATGGATGGGCTGCCTCTTGACGCTTTCCCAGCCAGCAGCCAGCAGCCAAGAGGCAAGAGCCAAGAGTATCATCTGTAATTTGTTTTGTCCTCTCACTTCCTCTGCTCTGCGCTGCTCTGCTCATTATCTGTGTGCCGCGCTGTGCCGTGCCGAGCCTGCTAAAAATACTTTGGCTTAGTTCGGGCAAGGGCAAAGTTAGGCGGCGGCATTCAGACTTTTTTATCTCGCCCATAAATCACGAGCAAGTTGCAGGCTCCTCTGCCACGCGGCTTTCCATGTCATTTGGCAGAGAGTCTGATATTAATCAAATTGACGAGCAGCGGGGAGCAGCGGGGAGCAGCGGGGAGCGCGTCATCCTTAGCTCCGTCCACGAGTAGCGACGGGCCACGGGCCACGGACTGGAGCTCGGCAAGTGCACTGCCACTTGGCAGATGAAAATGCAAATGCGCGCAACTTCGTTTGCTGATTGACCACATCGATGAGGGACCTTGCCTCAGGGTGTGTGGCTGTGTGGGTGTGGGTGTGCGAGTGGGTGGGAGGACAGGCCCATCTGCTCATGCCCATTGGCGTTGTTATTTTATTGTCGGCCAAAATAAGCCCAGCCCAAACGGTCGCTGGGCAACGCCACGAATATTCATCATACAAGCCCCGACTCGTACCCGTTCCCGTACCCGCACCCGTACCCGTACTCGTATGTTATGGAGGAGAATGAAATGCCAGCAAGTAGAAGCAGCAGAAGCGACACAACGCTGACAACACTTTGGTCAGGCGACGGGGACTGAGAGAGTGGAGCTGGCACAGGGACTGGCACTGGGACTGCCGCTTTTGGTACTGCCGACAAGGTCGCAGAGGACGATGGAAAAATTGAGGAAAGCGAGCCGGAACACAGTTCTACAAATGAAGCGAAATGAAACGCAAATGAAAGATAAAAATGCCTCAAAGAGATGCGACGCCAGCCATAAATTCGGGCATCCCACTGGGCGGGGGCGGGGCGGGGGTGGGCTGGGAAGCGAAATCAAAGCAAACCGAATGAAAAAAAAGCAAACAAATGCAGATCTGGGCTGGAGCTGAAGCTGGAGCTGCCAACAGAAAAATCCACGCAAAACTAGTGGAAAAAAATTAAATATAAAATGTTCGCCAGGAATACTCGCAGTTGCGGCTGCGGCTGCGGCAAGTAGTTTGCCTTGAGACGGATTACGGGCACAACTCCATCTGCCCTGCACAAACACCCCGCACCATCGCCCGTCCTTCCTCTCCGACTGGCGACTGGCTGGCGCTGCTTGGGTGTCTGCAGTGCGACGGGGGAGTGACGGCGGAGTGCGGACTGTGCGGAAATGAATTTGCCTTTGACCCTGAGCGGAAATGAAGCTTCAAGTGTGCGAAGTCTGCCCTTGTCCCTGTCCCTGTCCCTGTCCCGCTGGCATGCAAAACGGTGATGGTTTTACGTGCCAAGAGTCCCGTAGTTCCCGCCCCGCCCCGAACTGCTGCGCAGTCGTTGCTATGACCCAGTGTCGTTACGGATTCGCTTCGCCGAGTTTCTACATCATGTTGACAAGTAATTAGCTGCCCCCAGCAGCAGCAGCAGCAGCAACCAAAACGACGTCGATTTAACTCGAAATGCGTCTGTCAATGGGCGAAAGTTTTGCCCAGCCAGCGGCCAGCGGACGGCAGCCTGCCCCATGCCCGTTACAAATTTGCGGCACGCTTGCCCAAGCATTGCCGTGTAAGCGGCTTAGACGATGGCCAAAGCCGTGGCAGCTGTCGCCTGTCGCCTGTCCGGATGCCTCAAAAGTCGCGCATTCCAGTGGGCCGGGCTGAAGGGGCGGTGGAGGGGCGGTGGAGGGGGCTGTGCCGTGTTCCACTTAATTATGCTCGTTGTGCTTATGAAATTGAATTCATTAAGCCAAGTCCCGCTGCTGGTCGCGGCCAGTCGGGCCAGTCCAGCGATCCGCAGGCAGCTCTGCCCCGCGTGCCATCATCTGCACTGCGTTTCCGTTGCTCTCCGTTCCCTTCCTTTCCGCTGCTCTCCGTTCCGTTCCCTTCCTTTCTGTTCCGGTTATTTTTGTGTTGACGCGAGATGCGGCGAAGCGTGCCCAGTCGATTTCCCATCCCACAGCGGATGTGGCCCGCTGGCAGGTGGCTCCTCCGATGCGGCAGCTCCTGCCACAGCTGGAGCTTAAGGCATGCCTGCTGCCTGGCTGCAACTGGCCGACTAATGATGGGCCCCAAATACCAGTGTGGCCGTGGCAGAAATAGATACGCCCGCAAGCCCACATAGAAAGCAGCGTCTGTTTTTCTGCTGCTGTGGCAGGGGTGGCCTGGTTGCTGGGCTCCCTGGCAGCCTGCCTGGTGACGTGGCGCTTTCCTGCTGCCGCCAAGGATCAAGGCTGCGGGCCAGAACCTGTCTGGGCTGGGGCTGGGGCTGCGGCTGGGGGCTTATGCAATTCCGCCGTAGCTTTTTGTTTACCCCGCTGCGGATTATGAGCAGGCTGCCGGTGACGCAGTGGCTACGAGGAGCGACTGTTGCGACTCCTCCGCTGGGCGATCGGGAGGCTTCGAGGGGCGCCCCATCGATCGGCTGCTACCCAGCGAAGCGAGTCCTGCCCCGACTGCGAGTCCTGCCATGTCCTGTCAGTGTGTCTGTGTCTGTGTGTCTGTGGCTGTCTCTCTGCTTGCTAAGTGTATGCAAAATGTGCGGCAGGCATGACAGGACAGGCGCGGCCCAGCCAGCTGCGAATTGTTTCCTTTTGAACATGATGCACACACTTCGGGGCACAAACAAAGAATTCGGGGGGATCGGGGTGCTCTGCTCTCGGTCTGCCAACTGCCAGACAACGGCATGTCCGAGGCGCAGACACCACAGCCCGGACGGGACTCCGTTTCCAGATTAATTTGAATTGCAAAGCAATGTGTGAGCAGGAGCAGGCCAGGCAGGGAGCAGGCCAGGCAGGAGCAGAGCAGAGCAAAACCGCAGAGCAAAAATGTAAAAGCAGAGCCCAAAGCCCAAAGCCCACAGCCCGCGTCCGAAAACTGAATCCAACTCCAAGTTGCCAGCCCCTGCCTTAGATAAGGGGCGGAGGAGCGGCTGGGGCAGCAGGATAGTGGGGGGAGGGGGGGGCGTGCCATATGGCAGTTTGCGTGGGCCAAAAAAGTTCATTTATATTTGCAAGAATTGGCATTTTTATGGCTTGACGCTTAAATATTTAATATGCTGCCTATGCCGGGTCCTATTTTTAAATTGAGTATCTGCCCCAGTCCCTGCCCCTGCCCCAGCCCCAGCCCCCAGTCTCTCACATGTAAGCAGAGATGCGCGCAAGAGCTCGAGGGCCAAAGGGTCCCTGAACCACACACACACACACACATCCCATCCCCATTGGTATTCGGGGCCATGGCGCTGCTTGTGGGTCAGCAAACTGTCTGTGGCAGTGGCGCTGTGCCGGCCCCAGGGGTCTGCCCACTAGTCCAGGCCCAAGCCCAAGCGCTGCACCGCAGGCTCAATTGGGTAGAAATTGTGATTGCTCAGTATTTAGATTTTGTTTGGCTGTTTGGCTGGGCTCGGGCCGGGCCGGGCCGGCGCTGACCCCCAGGGAACCCAGGGAACCCAATGAACCCGACAGCCAGCAGCCTCTGGCGGGCCATGCAGCAGTTGCATGCAGCAATTAACTCGCACATCGAGTGGAGCTGACGTGCAGCAAGACGAGCTGACATTTACATGAGGATCGCACAAGATTAATGAGCCACGGGGCAGGGCAACTCCCGCTGAAGTCAAGCCAAGCGGAGGGGTTTGGGGGCAGGCACTCAGCGGAGTTCGTGCCTCGCTGCCAAAGTGAACTATCATTGCCGGAGCCATTTGAGTAATGCTCTGTGGACGTGTAATGGCCTGGCCCCAGCCCCAGCGAACCCCTGACGCCAATTGGGCGTCCTGCCGCAGCCCCCGCCAGCCATGAGCCACGCTGCACTTGAAACGATGTGCCACGCTGCGCTGCTGGCGCCATTCAAATCCCGAAACGCCATTGAACGAGAAAAGCGACGGCAATGGGGCAGAGAGCGAGGAGCAGCTGCTCGGGGTGGGTGCGGGTGGCTGCGGGCTGAAGTAGTTTGATCTGTCATCTGTATTGAGACAATATTCCGGCGACAGGCTGCCCCTCCCCGCCCGAGGAATGCGATTATTTTAAAGGGGAATTTAATTAAAATTCTACAAATTGCCAGCCAGGATGGGCTGGGCTTCCTGGCGTTCCAGCAATCATCTTCCTCACACACACACACACACATGCTGTGTGGCATGTGCCCCCACACACTCACGAGGGCAAAGGGCAGAGAGCAGAGAGCGGCAGGGCTGTCTTCAATTAGCAGCGAGTCAACATCTAATTAACTTTGCTGGCTGGCTGGCTGGCTGCTGCGTTGGTGGCGCTGTGGTGGGCCGCTCCCCCGAAAAAGGGAATCACAAATCTCACGCGGGCGGCAGGCATCTTCGAGTCAAGTGTCGCCCGACCCCCCGGCAGCGAGTGGAGCAGCTGCGCTGGCGACACGTGCCAAGTGGCTGGCCCACCAATCGCCTGCACAGAGGGAAGCCACATAAGCCGCTTACACATTTAATTATACGCACGAAACTAAGCCGCCAGTGGCAGAGCCTCTCCCAGTGCACTGTCCATGGATACACTCACGAGTGCGAGTACTCCTCGTGCTCCTACTCCTACTCCTACTCCCACTCGTATTCGTATCAATGCCCGCCCAGGGAGTGCGGGCAGGGGCCAGCCTGGAGGCAGCCACAACGAGCGCTGCTCGCACTCCTCTTGCTGGCACAGCTCAGGTCTCAGCTCCAGTCAGGCGGCACAAGCTGCAGCAGGAGGCATGCCACATGCAGGAACGAAACACACAAAGAAATCAACTCAAAGTCAATCAAATGGCGACTGAAAAGCGAGGAATTCAGCCCCGAAATTCCCCCTTCAGCTGAGCCATGGGCAAGTGGCAGAGGTAGCCAGAGGTGGCCACAGCCAAAGCGAAAGCGAGCGCTAATTAGTTCAGAGGCCACAACCGAACGGACACAGAGTCCGGCATGCTCATTAATTAAGAGCGGATTTGTCTTAGTTGCAGTCGCCTTTGATGGCATGGAAATGGCCACCCAACCAGAGCCACCAGCAACCAGCCAGCCAGCCCTAGGATGCCCTCTCAGCTGGCTTTGCGTGGATGCCACAAGTGTAACCGTTCAGCAGTCGCCACAGCGAGAGGCGCCCTCAAAGGTTGAGCCTTTGTCTGTGCCACAGAGCAGCAATCGTGGCACCTGCTGCGCCCGGGCCTACGTCGCTGTGGCAAGTGTATCCCTGCAGAGCCACCCCTCGAAGTGAGCCATTGTGCGGAGTGATTCCCATGTCAGTGTGTGCCACTGCCCCTGTTGCTGCTCCTCCATCTGCCCCTTTATCTGCTCCCCCCTGTGGCGTGGGGAATGGCACTGACAACACGTGTTCGCTCACTTCACTTCTCCTTGCGAAAACGAACAGCCGGAATTATAATAAAATTGCGTCTTAAAAAGATATAAGTTTCTTCCCGTTGTTGATGCGGCTCCTCCTGCTGCTGCTGCTGCTGGGTCGTTGTTGTGCCTGTCGTTGGTGCTGCTGTCGGTGCTGCTGCCTGCTCGGTCTGTGCTTATGCAGCACTGTTTAAACATTGATAAGCCGCTGCCAGAGAGATGCAAGCAGGAGCCGCCTAGAGATGTGGCGCCCAAAGACGAAGGCGGAGGCTTGGTCAAAGTTTTATTTTGCTTTTTATGTACATACATTAATTTAATGTTGCCAAATATTTCGCTTGCCTCTCGGGCCAAGCTCCGTGGCTCCGATGCTTCCTTGCTGCTGTTTGGCTTCACTCCGCTCTGGGCCGCAGGCCTCCAGCTCTCCATTCCATTCCATTCCTTCCGCCTGTCAGGCCATTGTAATCCGTACTTATGATTTCCCCTGGATCTGGATCTGGATCTGTGCGCGAAACAGACTGAAAGAGTGTGCAGAATGAGCCTCGCATTCGGATAATACAGTAGCAGCGATAGCGCGGGGCATGGATGGTGGGCCTCACACAGCACCACCCACTCCTTGTTTGTTTCAGCTACCCCTGCCCGTACCCCTGCCCGTACCCTGCCCGTACCCGTGCCGTGTGCTCCATCTCCTGGCTGCTTTGGCTTCGTCTCCGCCTTTGGCCTCGCCTTGGCCTTTGTCACATTTTTGTTTTGCCTTCGAACGAGTTTATTTTTAGCCAAAGTTGAGGCAAAAAAGTTATGAATCGAATCGCAAACAAAAGCCGGAAGAGACTTGCAAATGATGCAGCAGGCTTCTGCTTCTCCTTCTGCTGCTGCTTCTGCTTCGTCTTTGGCTTCCGCTCTGGCTTCTTCTTCCCCTTCGAGCTCGTCACTCGACATATTGGATGTGTGTTTGTGCAGCTGAGGCAACAACAGCAACAATTCCTGCGAGTGTCAACACAGTGTCAAAGGAAATTGCAATGCACTTTGCAGGAGCTGTGGGTGGGCGGGCTGCCAGGTGCCAGGGGTCCGACAGTTGCTGTGGGTGTGGCAAAACGGCAAGTCGTTAGGCAAGTGCGAGTCTGTTGGCATTAGGGCAGAGGAGAGCAGCTCCAGTTGCAGCTGCAGACCCCAGGAGCTCCTTGGCAGCTTCTGGCCGAGAGGGGGCTACTGCAAAGCGGCGCAGAGGCAATGCAACAGCAGATAATACCCACGGGTATAGGTACAGCCAAGCAGCCAATCAGCCAGGGGTTATTTATACTCGTTCGCAGCATTATTGCGTTGTCATCAATCAAAATTAAATTCCGCGCACTGCACCCTTCGATGGTGCTCGTGGAATGGCTGTCGTTTGTTTGCTTTTTGTTTGTTTGTTTGCTTCTTGTTTGGGTTACATTACGGCCGATTCGTTGCGGCCTTTGATGGGCTTTCATTTCTCCAGGTGACACTTGAATGGGCTTTCGCTGTTGTCTCCTCCAAGCAGCTAGGCAACGACAACGACAACGACAACCGAAACCAACAGAAACCAACCCAACCCAACCACACGCCCCAGCCATTCTCATGGGTGGCTCTTCATCAGAGCGGCGGCCTTCGGTCGCATAAATTGCTCGCCTTTTTCATTAATTTCAAGCCGAAATTTATGACATTTGGCTCGAACGAGGCAGGCTTCAAGTTAATGGAAACAAATCAGAGGCAACGCATAATTTAGCTGCGGAGGCGAGGGCGGGGGGGTGGGGTGGGAGGCTGAGAGACCAGCGGCTTGTTTTGATTTATTTCGGCAACATGTCGCACACATTGTAATTTTTTACCGAAATATGAAGGCGAAATGCAAATGACTGCCATCACACATGGCCGCGCACAGTGGGCACGGCACGGCACGGCACAGTGGGGCTGACTAATCCGTCTTCATTTGCGTGCGGATATCCGTGGGGAATGCCCCACCACCCCACCCCAAGCCAGCGGCAGTTGCAACAAGCAACCGCCCACCATTATGTGTGCCTACATATGTTGCCACTCATTCGATGCTGTGCCACTGTGCCAGCCAGCCAGCCAATTGAGTGCCGTGGCATCCATTCATAAAGATTTGGAATGCGTGCCGGGCAAACGGGGCGGATGCGCAACGTCAATTTAAAGGGCCCCCAAGCCCAAGCAAACACAGTCGGACTCGTCATTGTGTCACTGTGTGTGTGTGTGTGTGTGTGTGAGACGTGTTCTTGTGTGTGTAAGCCAGCAAACGTGCCCCGCCTGCCAAACGGTTGGGCCAAATGGGCAGTAGGGGACTCTAAAGCCAGCCCCAGGGCCCCACAAGTCGATCGGTTTCAGAATCGGAATAGGAATCGGAACGGGCTGCCCTCCTGCCTGGGCATTGCGTTCTGCTCTGCTCCGTTCTGCCCTGATTCGTGGGGACGTGCACAAATATTAATCATTCTAAAGAGAAGAAACAGAAAATCATCCTGGACGCAGCCCGAGACAAAGAAAACACTTTACAAAGGGGGCTGGGCGGGGCAGGGCAGGGCGGGGCATGCCTTGTCGCAGTTATTAATACATGATTCCGGCTCGGACTGGCTTTTATTTTTAGCAATCAGCAGGGCAGGTGGGTGCAGGGGCGAACAATTTATATTCGTAGCCAGAAATCAAACTAAACGATTGCTGCCACTGCTGGCTGCCACTCCTGGCTGCCACAATTCTTGCGGTCTTCTGGCTGATTGCTCAATTAATATCCATCCCTACACCTGCAGCATTTGATTCCACTTGGACTCGATGCGATGCCATTGCCATCTCATCCATATTTGAGCAGTCCGAGCAGGCCAATTGCCAGTTGCCAGATGTTTTGAATTATTAAACGTGCCCCTTCGGCCACACCACCTCCACCTCCACCCCCATCGTCCATCTTCATCTAATCCGGATAAAGTGTAATCATTGATTGAGCTGTTTGCGTTGTTATTTACCCAAAAGTTGCTCCCAGTCGCTGGCCCTTGTCCTGCCAATTGAGAGTGCTCAATGGAGTTGGGCAAGGGTCTGGTCTGCCCTTTGCTGGTATTTGCATAGGCCAGCCACCAGGAATTCTGGGGACTGGGGACCGACCCTATCGCCCTTTTACCTTTACCAATTGCCATTGCCATTTCGGCTGCGGCTAGCCCTTGGCCATGTTCGAATCAATCGCAGGGCAGCCCAGCTAATTAACTGGCTAAGTAAGTGGTTGCTGCTCTTTCAGTTTCTGTTTCTGGCTGTTGGCTGTTGGCTTCACCTCGAGCGGATTCAAGCGAATTGCCTGGGTCTGGGTTCTGGGTTCAGTTCGGGCTGACTCGATTTATGTGTTTAGCGCTATCGCCTCCAAACAAAGGAGCAAAAGGCAAGAAGGAACAGGATGAAAGGAGGAAAACAAAGATGCTCGAAGATGCTCAAAGATTGCTCATTTCAACGTAATTTGAGTTTGGAGCAACAGCATTAACAGCAGCAGCAGCAGCAGCAACAAGGAGCAACAAGGAGCAACTGCTCGCAAAATATTGCCAGTGGGTGGAGAGCAGGGCAACGAGCACAACAACAGCAATGAAAAAACAGCGGAAAAAGTCAAATAAAAGTTTTTGGGCTTCGCCGTGGAAAGGATTTTGGCTCAAGTCAATAAGCCAAAAGCCAACAGCCCGAAAAGGCGGGGCCGCGAGACACAAGCTGCCTCTCCACAGGCCACAGCAGCCTCGCCGTGCGTCTAGCCACCGAATCAGAGTGCGGCTTAGGCGGCTGCCTTGTCTGGCAGCCAGCACGGGGGCACAGTTTATCCCATCCCAGAGAGCCCATCATAGAGCAGCAGCAGCAGCAGCCACAGTGGTCCAGACCAGAGTCCAGGTGGCTCGGCCACTCACCGGGTCCGAGATATTGACTTGGGACTCGGCCTAAACGGTTAACGGTAAACCTAATTACTTCTCAGCGCAAATATAAAATTAACTACCTAATGATATTTATTTTAAAAGCCAAATGAAAATGGCAAGTCATTTACGCAGCTCGCCGTCTCCTCTCCTGCTTCTCCTTTCCGCTTGCCGTTTGGCAAACCTTTTCGAGCACCAGCACACACCTTGGAGTCCCACCTTGTCCTCCGCTCCACCCCTCCACCGCTGCAAGGACAGGCCCTGGGCACACAGATGGGCACTCCATTAGCCGGAGCCAGCAGCAAAAATTTAATATCCATTTGTGCCCCGAGAAAATCCAAAGCATTTCCCCATAATTATCTCTCCAGTGGGTGTGCCAGTGCCAGTGCCAGTGCCTGCGTCCCTAGGCAAGCTGCATTTGGCCTGCGTCCACTCCTAATGCTGATTGTGATGCTAAGCAGCAGGACATGGAGACGCAGATGCCACGGCTACACACGCCGACAAGCCGACAAGGGGACAAGGGGACGCTGACCCAAGCAGAGGGCTACGCATCGAAGCTCCTGGGTCTGGACTCGAAGCGGAAGAGCGGAAAAGCGTTGGGAGGCCCTGCCCCCCTTTTGTTTTTATCCCGGAAGCAGGACAACAATTCCCGAGCATCTTTAAGGCCATTTTTAGTCTAATTATGGTCGCGTGTTTTTCGTAGGACCGGAGAAGGTCCTACTCGGGTAGAAGAAGGAGAAGGAGGAGGAGGAGTAGCAGTACGAGTAGGAGAGTACGAGTAGGAGAACACGACTAGTAGCTCGCAACGAGTGGCAGCACTCGCCTAGAACTGGGCGAACACTTTACAGTTTTTATGAGCCATCCTTGCGTGCTATCCTGCCAGCGCTAACGGAGTCCTGCATCACAGCTTGTCAGCAATTTATGCGTTTCTGAGTGGCGTGGCAGTCAGGCGAAACAAAACGAAACGAAGGCCAAGGCGAAGACGAGACCTTTGGCACTCTCTAAAGACGAAAGTTTAGGCTTTAACTTCAGCTTTGTCCAAGCCAAAAACTTTTGTCGTTTGCCAACACACTCGTCACAATGGAGTGCTGGTGGGGGCGGATGTGGGGAAACTCTTGGGGCAAATGAATTTCCACTCACTTTCAGCCAGGGACAAAGACAAAGTTAAACTATGTTTTTTCTGTGTAATATTTTCCAAGCCTGTCCAGGAGTGCAGCGACGACAGCAGTCGACGCCCAGCCCACAAGCAGCGTTAATAAATGCCTTTGGATTCACGGGAACACGAGCAGCTGGGGCGGGGTGGGGTGGTCTGTTGTGGGCGATTAATTCATTATTCAATGGCATTCACAATCGGCCTCATTACGCATTCAGAGAGTACCTGATGATGCTCCCCGTTATTAGTGGTGCGAGGTATCTCTGTTTCTGCTTCTGTTTCTGCGTTGTTGAATATCTTACGTCCGTCCGTCCGTCCGTCAGTCCATCCGACTGTCCGTCCCTCTGGCGTGATGCCATTAAACGACAGCCAGCCGGTATAATTTTCGGCCACCTGAATCTGAATTGCATTAACGTTGAGGGGGAAGTTGGAAATGAATCGGAATGAAATGGCCGGGAATTACTCCCACATAAAGTTTAAAACAACAAAAACAAGCATCCGTCGGGCAGGCCATAACAAATGCAAATACAATAATTAAAATTAATTAAAGCCCAAAGTAAATAAATAAATGGAGTCCGTGTGCCGAGCCGTGCCGTGCCGTGCCGTGTGCCGCGTTGGCGACCCGAGTTCAAACCCCCAAAACCCAGAACCAAACCCAAAGCCCAACCAGCAGCAAGCAGCCCAATTGCGCTGGCTCGGGGGCCGAATGCTGGGCAACTTTAATTAATGCTTTGGCATTATTTATATTCCCAACAAAGTTTGTCTTTCGCGGCCCCACAAGAGTCAAATTGAATTAATCAATTTAGGCAACAAAAAAACAGCAACAGCAACAGAAGCAACAGCAGCACCACAAGCATCCACCAACTTCGGCGAGAGCCGGAGGCTGCCTTACCATGTAATGATCACGGAACGGAATGAACCCATTTATGTACGGCCCGCGGAGTTGACTTCTCATTAGCTTCCACCCACTTCACCCGCGTCTCGCCTGGAGCACTTCGAACTTAAAGTGTAGTTAAGCTCACGACAGAGTCAAGCACCACAAAAGTTCCATCTCTAGTTCTTAGCTCTCAGAGAGAGCGCGTGGATGACTCTCTCAGTGCATTTCCAAGCGATCAACGAGCATAAAGAGAGGCGTGAATAGACACGCTCTGCTCTGCTCTGCTCCGCTCTCTGCTGTTCAGTTCTGTGCTTAGTTCTGGAACAAGAGTAACGGTGAATCACAGCCACATGCAGGGAAAGTAGCAGCTGGAAACGGAATATATGGCGCAGCAAAACTTTATCTGGGAATAGTTCTGTGGGGAACTAAATAAATTTGGTTCTGTGGCAGACTGCACGCGCCCGAAACTTATTTACCGCAATTTCACTCTTACTTTCACTTAGGCAGAGCGACTTCAGTTTCATCTTTTGGATGCCTCGGCGCTCGGTCCTCAGTCGCCCCCTGTAGCCTGTCGTCGAGTTGCTGCGTGATTTATAAAGCCACCGAAAGCCGTGCCAAAAGGTGTCGGTGGGCAAACACAAAAAGAAAAACGGTCTTTAAATAATGAGCCAAAGGTGTAAGCGAGTGGAAGTCAGCTCCTCCGTTGGCACGGCGCTAATTAAGTTGACAAATGTGGCCTGCTTCCTTCCCCCAGTCTTTGCCCGAGCTTCCTTCCCCGCCCAGCACTGATTATGATAATGTTCTGCTATGCTCTGCCGGAGAGCGGAAGGAAGCGGCACAGACACAGACGCAGAACCAGAACCAGAAGCAGCACAAAAAGCAGAACCAGAACCAAAACTGAGACTGGAACTGAGAGTGCGACTGAGACTGAGACTGAGAGAGACGCTCAGTCCCCAGGGGGACATGCAAATTATTCATCTGCGAATGTCAAAGCCCACTGATTGCCAAACATTGTCGGGGCCTTAATCATTCGTCGTTTACCCTGACAGAGAGGTAGGCAACGAACTGGCGGTGTACTGTACCGTGCTCCATGAATTACAATTGACGTGGGTTGTAGGTCCAGCAGGTCCTGCAGGTCCTGCTGGTCCTGCAGCTGGCAAATGTCAGTTGCGGCCAAGATCTGGCCAGTCCTTGCAGCAGAAGACCGAGCAGCAGGTCGTCCCACCAGAGGACCAAAAGGTCGCTGGCCATAGCAACAAGTCCTTTGGCAACATGTTGCCCCGTGGCTGTGGTGAGTTGGCCGCAGACGCCGTCGCATGGCCAACATGTTGCGGTTCCCGATGCCGATGCCGCTGCCGCTGCCGATGCCAATGCCACAGAAGGCGCCAACGATTGACGACTGACAGTGTCGGTGTCAGTGCTCCACGAAGGTTACGAGGCACGAGACACGCCGCGCAACCTGAGCTCTGTGTCCGTTCTTGGAGATTCCCCCCACACACACACACCAATTTTTTTCTTGTTTTTCTTGCGTGCTTTGCGCTTCGCTCGGTGTCCAGTTTCAGTGTCGCGTCGCGAGTGCGACTGTTGCACGAGTGTTGCCAGTGAGAGCCGATTCAGGTGATCAGCCAGCTAGGATCCGTGGCGATCCGCGGGACAGCCTCACGATTGGCACCTTCTACCGCTATCTGCGCCAGCTGCTGTCCGCGCTCGCCCCGCTGGCCACGGACGCAGCACTCCAGCTCAATGGCAGCTATGCGGCACAGGAGCTCTACGGGAGCGCCTCCCCGGGAGGCTTTGGCGTCGGCTGGAGCACAGGCAGCGGCAGCGGCAGTGGCAGCGGCAGCGGGATGGCCGAACAAGAAGTTAGCATCAGTGGCACCGATCTGCTGTACAACTACAACTACAGCGGCAGCGGATTGGAGCTTGCTCTGGAGGCGGACCTGGGCGCCCGGACCGGGCTCGGCCTGCTGGCCAGCACACTGTCCGCCCCCACTGCCACAGCGGCCCCGGCCAGCAGCAACCACAGCAGCCGGGTGGGAGTGGCGCGAGTGAGTGCGGATGTGCCCATCTGGGTGATTCCCTGCTACTCGATCATCCTGCTCTGTGCCGTCGTGGGCAACCTGCTGGTGGTGCTCACCCTGGTGCAGAACCGTCGCATGCGCACCATCACCAACGTCTTTCTGCTCAACCTGGCCATCTCGGACATCCTGCTGGGCGTCTTCTGCATGCCCGTCACCCTCGTGGGCACCCTGCTGCGGCATTTCATCTTCGGCGAGTTCCTCTGCAAGCTCATCCAGTTTGCCCAGGGTAAGTGCCGCCCTTTGGCTAATTGTGCAGGAAACTAACGAGAAATAAATGTAAAGTGGCGGGTCTGGGTTCATATTTCCCACTCCGAATCAAATCAGGAGCCCAGCAGCCTCAAACGAACATTCGAAAACCCTTTCAGATATCAGACACTCGAGCGCATTACCAACACATTTTTAGTCTTAGTTTAAGCATTGCACAGGGATGTGGTTACACTTTTCTGGTGCCTTCATTCGCTGACAGTGAGGACGGATCTTGGGTCGTGGCCGGACCTGAAATGCAATCGAATGAGCCATCGAATGGCCTCCTCCTCATTTGGTTTTAAGAGCGCCACTTCCACTGAGACCTGCCACAATCCGCAATGCACTCACTGCCCCACACTTCCCTAGCACTGCAACGGCACTTCTACCCACAGGGGGAGAGGCAGCTGCAACTCAGTGGACTGATGTCTTGATGAATTCATCCGCCACTCAGCATCAAAGGGTTGGCGTTGGTTCTTGTGTTAGCGGAGTCACCTTGAACTGGCAGAGTCTCCATTGCCCCTCCCGTTGTAGGAGTCCAAGGTGAAGAGCTGCACCGAGCGTTTTCTGCACAGTCCTGCGTTCTTGATGATTCAGCGGCAGCTCCGTGGGCTCCTCCCTCAGTACCAGTTCAAAGCAGTTCCAGTGGTGTTTCGGCTCGATAATTTTGCATTTCTGTTCTGTGATAGAGAATCACTCCACACCCAAAAGCACTCGGCAGATGCCCATGCAATACAAATCGAAGACACAAGTTTACAATTTATGCTTTTTTATTGTCCGAAAATGGGGCAGGAGCAGAATCAGAGGCAGAAGCAGTGGCAGTGGCTGTGGCAGTGCCTTTGGCATTTGCTGGGCGGCGCTGCTGTTGGCGTTGCTTGCGCCGGAAGTATTGCTGCGACACCCGTTGGACCGTTAGCATGAACAGGTCCGCGCAGTTGGAGAGGCAGGCCCGCTCGGTGGTGCTCAGCCTGGGGCCGGGCCGCACGATGCAGGTTCTGAAGCAGCGACGCGTCATCTTTTGGATCAGCTCCTGGACATTGGCCAGCAGGATCTGTTGCCTGACGCGTTTCAGTTGACTGGAGTCGGGCTGCTTGACCGTCTCCCCATTCGGCTCCATTTAATCAGCTTGCGGACTCCCGGATGCCTTGCAGTATGCACTGACCGGATCGAGTGGCCTCCTCTGCATGAATACTTTCAGATTTTGAGAATCAGATTCGGATTCAGCGTCAGGCGGCATCTGTCCATTGTGGCACTTCCTTACACAAAGCGAGAGCCTACTTGGTTTTGGTTCTCAATTAGTTCCACGGCTGACCCGAGTAAAGAGGGATGCCGGGCACTTGATGCGACTTCGAATGCTTCGAGCTCGCAGAAGATTGCAGTGAGTACTCGCAATTATAATGCTGGCTATTCGGCTCCATTGTTCGGCAAAGAGTAAAGGGCATTCGCATAGGAACTACGTATTTATTTGCGAGTGTGCGGGGATAGTGTAAACATTCGCTTGGCGTCCCACTGGCGCTCGGCTGAGAGGGTGTCCAGTGACCGTCTCGAGGGCAGCGGCAGATGAAAGGAATGGAATGCTTAGCTCTGCATATTCGGGGCTCTCCGCGTATCTGCGATAAGTGGAGCTCTGTTTGCATGTCTGTACGAGGCATGTCCCAGAAGTAGCCGACCCAACCACTAAAACACAGAAATTCGGAATTTTTTGTCTTCAGCGTAGGATCCTTCTGGGTCGATTCACTTTTCCGCGCGGCTACCAATAGCTTCGATACCCTGTATATGGCGAGAAATGGGAAGCTCTGCAAAATAGACATTAGCCTCGGACTCCACCTCCACCTCCGCCTCTTTATTGCTGTCAAACCTTTTTCCACCGAGTAATTTCTCAAGTTGGAAATATAAAATAATCAGCCCACGTTTCATCCATATCCATATTATTTCTTTTATTTTTTCGACAAAGGGCCAAGCACATGACGGAAACGAAGCTGTTTTTGCTCTGAAGTCAGCAAACGCGGCACCCATCTGGCGCATTGCTTTTCCATGTCCAATTCTTCGGTCAACATGCGATGTGCAGCACTTTTTGAAACGCCCACACATTTAGCTAACTCAGGAACTTTCAATCGCCGATCAGCCAAGGCACATTTTTTTATTTTTTCGACCATTTCTGATACGGTCTCCTCTCCTCCATCTCAGCCACCTAATACTTTATTGTTGTAAATTATTGTTTACTATTGTCACCTAAGGAAGAATCCAGCTCGGCTTTAATCTTTTAAATGAATGTATTCAAACATAAGCTTTTATTAATCGGTATTTCCCTTTTTTAATCGGCTTTTTTCGGGGACGTATCCCTCGTATGTAGATAGTTCCAATGTATCTGTCGGATCATATAAGTATTCTCTGAGTGCAGTTCGGTCTGTCTGTTACTTAGCAATACGCCATGGAATTTTTCTCAGTGAATAATTACTGTTGGTTTCCTTTGTATTTCTCTCCTTTCTGTGTGTCTCATCACCTTAATCGATTTACAGTTGCACTTGTCGTCTGTCCTATGCGAGAGAGAGAGGGAGAGTGTGTGCAATGGAAATACTCGCTCGGAGGGGATCAAAGGAGCGAGATAATGAGAGCGCACGTTGAGCGTGTTCCTCTGCAATGCTCAGTGTGGGTGAAACAGAGAGAGAGTAATGGTAACAGCAGCGCCACAGCCACTGCTTCTGCCTCTGATTCTGCCCCTGCCGCATTTTCGGACAATAAAAAGGTATAAATTGTAAACTTGTGTCTTCGATTTGTATTGTGTTGGCATCTGGCGTGTGCTTTTGGGTGTGGATTGATTCTCCATCACAGAACAGAAATGCAAAAGACTCGCAAAACCAAATGAGGAGGAGCCCATTCGATCGCTCATTCGATTGCATTTCAGGTCCGGCCACGACCCAAGATTCGTCCGCACTGTCAGCGAATGAAGGCACCAGAAAAGTGTAACCACATCCCTGTGCAATGCTTAAACTAAGACTAAAAATGTGTTTGCATGAGGCTCGAGTGTCTGGACGTGTAGTGACTGATATATCTGAAAGGGTTTTCCATTGTTGGCTGGAAATGTAATGGAAGAGCAGACTTGAAAATGTTCGGGCTCCCTGCTTGCTCTCCTTTTTCCGGAGAAGCTTCCCCGGAAAGTTTTGCTTGCAGCTGAAACATGAAGGATTTTATTAGGAAACTTTATGAAAGGATTGGAGCCCAAGGAGAGAAGCTTCAAATTTGCCACGCTTGCAGGCGCCTCAAGTGGCGCCTTCTCCGTACACTCAGGCAAACTTTGTGCAGCCCGAATTCGGGTTCGAGTGTCATACGCTTTTGTCGGCGTTGACAGGAACAGGAACCGGGACAGGGTCAGGCCCTATGCTGTCACAGGATGCACATAAGGGGGGCATGGGGAGCGAGGAGTGTGCCTGCATAGGGCGCGAAGCGTGTGGCAGGGGGCAGGGGTCCCATAACTATCTGTTGACCATATTTAATAATTTTGATTGCACGTCGATTTTCCACTTAAGCAAACTGTCCCCCTCCATGCTCCATCCACTTTACGCACCATTTCCGCGCTTATTTATGGGTTAAATCATAATTCAAGGCCGCAACCGCCCCCCGCAGACCACCAGACGCAGTTGCCACTCGCCAAAGGCAAAGGCAAAAGCCAAAGCCCGCTCTTTATGGCGTGTGGCAAGTGTCCATATCTCTGAATCGCAGAGTGGGAGGACCCCACTGACGACCGAGTGTGCCCGTCATTATGGATTTTTCAAGGGTTCCAAAGATTAAGTATGCACACTCCACACTCCACGCTCCACACACCATCCGCTCCACTCCACTCCATTTAGACCCTCCCACGCCGGGCAGCCCGCTGCCAATGGGACATGGGGGCTCCTTAAAAGACCTTTAATGCCAATGACTGACCCGAGATTTCGTACGCACACACAGTCTCCCCCTCTCCCTCTCTCTGTTCTGTCTATGTGCCCCTGTGGGTCCAGCACGCTCCGCAGACATAAATTTCAGGCTTCGTGGCTTCATCGGCCAGGGATGTGTGCTGCTCAGCTGTGGCTGTGACTGCGGCTGTACCCCGAAGGAACCCTAGATTGATCGGCGGAGATATTTTCGATGAACTCAGCTCGTTGTAGTTGGCAGTTGGCAATGGTCCCTTTTGCCTGGCCCGTTTGGGGCTGTGCTGAGTCTTCCCAAGGCCGCACGTTGTCGTAGCTTTGTGAGCAACGCTCCTGGGACCTGACACCTGTCACAAATCCTTATCAGTTGGGGGGATAGTTGAGTGTTTGGGTCGGTGGGTTGGCGCAGCCCCATCAAAGTGCATCCAAGATGACATTCTAATTATCTGCTCATCATTTTTGGCCCAGAAGAAGGCAGCAGAGGGGAGCGATGTGTGCCTTCCCCTGTCGGGCAGAGTTTCTCAAGTGCCGCACGACCGATCCGATGAGTTTGCTAAGCCCCCACTAAGGCCAGGCAGTGCAGCAGCAGAGACTCCGGCTGCGGCTCAGGCCCTGGAATAAGGCCACGGCTAAGCCTCCGTTTTCAGTGCGTATTACTCGAAACTCGACGAGATGCGACTGAGCTGCTCCTCTGTCCTCTGTCCTTGTGCGCTTTGCTTTTGGCTGCTTTGATGCCACAAAAAATACGCAACCTTCTTTGGGGCACATGCCCCACATGCACATGCATACCGCCTGCTTGCAGCAGCACTGTGTGGCATAGTCGCTGCTAATCCTGGCCCAGGCTGTGCCCGCCATGTTTTCGCAAATTCTTTCGACTGTGCAGCGTCAAGTCACGTCGCCCACTCGTCTTCTATCGTATAACGTGGCCGTGTACCATGTACCGGTCTTTATGTGTGTGTGTGTGTGTGCAGTTTCATGGCTTGTTTCCGTTTCCTGTGCCGCCTTCGGAGCACACACGACCCAGTTACCAGTTACCAGTGCACAGTACTCAGTCATCACAGACGCTTAGAGGCTGCTGCTGTTTGTCTTTCTGCAAGTTTGTTTTTGGGGCTGGGGTAGGGGCTGGGGCTGGAGCAGGGGCTGCCGGAACTGCTGCCTGCCTGCCTGATGCCTGATGCCTGCACATGGCATTTCTTATTACGCTTTGGACGGGCCCCACGTCTAACTTATTAACAACATAATAACAATGGCAGGCAAACAACTTGAACGCCTCCTTTGAGAGACGCACAACCACCCACCCACACACACACACACACAAATGGCAATTTGTTAGACAAACACTTTGGCAGCACCACCAGCCCCCACCCCCACCCCAGCCCGCACTTATCCTTGAGTCAAGCAGCGTGCCCCAAAGCGGTGGGACTCGCATCTGTTGCATGGCATCGTTTTGCTCGTAAATTTATAAATGTCATCGCTGGTCACTGGGCGCTGGGCGCTGGCCCAGCTGTCAGCCCAATTTATGGGGCATCATGTCAAGGTGCAGCAGTCGATGGTGCGGCGCGGTGCAATGCCTGGGCCACTCCCACGCCTACTCCCGCCCAGACCCGGGCCACGCCCCACTGATTTATCGTTGTAATTATGCAGTCGTGCCCATCGGCATTCCCATGAATGGTGGCTGCCTGCCACTGCCACTGCCACACTTAGATACGTTTTTCCACGTCCCTGTCCCACTGGTTTGGGCTGCCAATTCAATTACTTTGCCGTGGTACCTGGGAATCTGGGAATTCGTGAATTTTTCGCATTAAAATCCCATTCTGAGCGCAGCTCCGGCTGCCGTCTGTGGATATCCTGCATGGATTTGGCTGCGCGCTTGATCCGCGGGTTGGACCTGTGTCTGCACTTGTTGCCCCGTAGCCGTGGCCAGCCTTGAACCGGCCTCCTGCTGCGCCGCCCAGCAGGACACCTGACAGCCCAGCAAATTGATGATTAATTGAATTTCGTCTATCGCGAGGCTTACCTTGAGCTGCTCTCCTCTCCTCTCCCTTTCTTTTCTTTTCTTTCCGTTCGTTTTGATGTTCGCTTCTTGGATACGAAAATCAGCGCAATGTCGCTGTAGTCTTTAATTAGGCAAGGACCAAGGCAAAAGGCGGGGCGAGGCGAGACGAGACGAGGCGGAGACGTCACCCTGCAGACAGAGATGTTGGCAGCTGGTGGTTGGGTGGGGCCTGGCCTGGCCTGCACTCTGTGCAGCTGCTTCAGGGGAGCGGGCTGTGGGCTGCGGCTCGTATGAGTGCGACCCAAGTAGCACACACAAGCGGCAAGGTTGGGGCAAGGTAAATGCAGCATTAAGAGCAAATGCCATAAGTGGAAAAATGAAATGGAATAAAAAAATAACTACATTCCCCCCTTAAATGTGATGTGATGCGTGGTTGGTCGTGGCGGAGGGGTCCAAGGGAGTGGTGGAAAAATGAAAAATGTTATTTGCGTTCATCATCCCATCATCTTTCGCCCACACACACACACACACGCACACACACGCACTCGTTCAAATAACACCCACACGAGAGCGCAGCACGAGGAGGCGCTCGCTCCCATGCGCCATGCCATTCACTCACTCAGCTCAGCGCTCAGCTCAGCTCAGCGCTCAGCTCAGCTCGATTTTTGCGCTGTAACTGTAGACTCCACTCCTCTGGACTCTAGAGAGTGAAACGGCGGTCGGACCTGCCCCCTCCCCATCATCAGCACCCAAAATAAATTGAATATTCGAACTAGCTGAGGAAAGGACTGAAGCTGAAGCAGGAGCTGAAGCTGTAGCTGTAGCTGGAGAGACGCTCGACCGTGCGATATTTCATCTCAAAGAGCAAAAGCGACCACGCCCAGCCGCCTTCGATAGCTTCCTGCCGAAGATACTCGCCGTGTGTTGAGCCCATGCCATGGGGGACATGGGCCTAGTTTTGCTTTCTGGTTGAAGGGTTTGTTTCGCTGGTGGTAGGCCTGCTGCCGGGGTGGGGCCGTGGAGGCTTTGTTGCCTGCCTTTAATCAGAGTTAACCAGGCGGAAATGCGACGAACGTGAGCAGCCAGCCAAACCCCAACCCGCCCCCCGTGCCACGCGAAACATTTTCAAGATTTGTTTTTCCTCTGCCAAAGCCAAAGCCAAAGCCATCATCATTTTTTGTGCGAACTTCGTCCTCGCGTGGCGCTTACAGTGCGGCCGCGAGGGTTGGAGGATTGGGGATTTTGGAGCTTACCTGCAGAAAAATGAGAAACAAAGGCATACAGGCCAGAGCCGAGCCGAGTCGGGTCGCGCTCCTGCGGGCCGCAGGCTGAGGCCCAGTGGATCAGCACGATGTGGCAGGCAATTAGCTAAGCTCAGCCAATGATGAGTCGTCGCTGCGTGTTCTGCCCATTGGAATTCGGCTGAGGGGGAAGGGCGACTGTTTACAACTGTCCTGCCGCGTCGCTCATTGCAGATGCTATCGGCGCTATCTTTACGGCCACACACACAGAAATGGCTGCAAAAAGCAGAACTTATCGCAGGATATCGAAAGTTATTGCTGCGAGGAAACAGCCAGAGCCACAGCCACACATTGCACAATGGACATGGGCTATCGATTATACATTATTTAAATATTTTTTCGTTGCTTTGCAAATAGAAAGGGGGGGCGGCAAAACTCACTGATCGAACTGATTGGCCGTGTGCCTTGCGCCGTCCGGAATCATTGCCCGGCTGCGGAGAAGTTGAATTTGTTTGCATCAGCAAACAAAGACTGATGGGCAGGGGCAGGGGCTGTGGCAGGGGGCAGTGGCATGCCCATCACATTTGCATACGCCCCCGCACAAAAGTGCAAAAAGGTGAAGTGCTGAATGGAAATGGGATCCTAATAAATGTGTGACCCCAGCAGGCGCCCGCTTAGTGTTATTCGCCACTTGGCCCTGGCACTGGCACTTCTCCTCCTCCCTCTGCTCGCACCTGAGTCAAGTGTTTTTCTTGTGCTGGTCATATAATTGATTCGAAAGCTCCTTAGAGAGCACGGGCCCGGAGCACAGACAGGTCTCTGGTCCCCATTGTGGCACTTCCTTCCTTCCCTTTGCTGGACTCGCACTGGCAGCCCACAGGTGCACCTCCCACGCGTACCTTCAGTGTGAGTAATTTGTATGCCGAGTTCCGAGGGAGTGGGCCAAATGAATTTGCCGCAGTGAAATATACTTTGAGGCAGAATTAATGTGGCGCGAGTGAGGAGGCGGTGCGGCAGGAGTGGGGAGGAGTCCGTCCAAGTGCTGGAAGATGGCTGAGTGGAGCGCAGAGTTTGTGCCACATGCCACAAAGGGAATACAAATGAGACGAAATTTTTTTACATTTTTCACATTTGGGAATTTTTGAACTCTTACCTTTGGCTTTGGCTTTGGCGTCGCTTTGCCCTTGGCTTTGCCTTTGCCCTGGCTTTGCCTTTGCCTTTGGGCTCTGCCTGTGGCAAGCCGCGACACCTTGACAGCCCCCAATGCGAAATTAATATTACTCACATACTCATGAGCAATACGAGTACGAGGCTGAGTACGGGAATGAGTACGGGTACGGTACATTATCCTGATAAGCGACACACACGCAGAATGCACCTGCCCGAGTCCTCGCCTACGCCGCACGCGCCCCAGCAGCTGTCCAACTGTTATCGTGGGCGGGTGTGGGGCGGTGTGGGTTTCACCGCATAATGGTCAAGTGCCTTCCCTCCCGACTTGTCCGCCCCCGCCGCTCATTTTGTTTTGCAATTTATTGCAAGCGGAAAAAAAATGTTGTGCACCGGACATAATTTCCAAGTCTCGTCCCCCAGCGTCTGCAATGGCCGATGGCCGTGACGGCGGCCTGCCTGTGGGGCCCAGATGGATGAGAGCTGATGAGCGCTGAAGAGTGTCCGCCGAGTGGACAGCGTCATGGTAACAATTATTCCGTGCCTAAGTGGCACGCCATTGACTTCTGCTCAACGATGCAGCTACCGCCCCCCCGTGCCCGTGGCCGTGCCCCGTGCCCGTTCCCAGTGAATACAAAAGCTTGTTTATAGTTTGCATTGACCGAACAGGCCAAGGATAAGACTTTGTCCAGGAGGGGCAGCGGGCCAGAGACGGGCACTGGGGTTTCGTTAGCAAAAAGTTTTTCAGCAAAAACATGATTGCACTCTCGGAGCTTGGATAAGCACTATATATATGTATGTATATATGTATTATATATAGTGCGGAGTGCCGACCAGATCTCTGCGAAACATCTCAGAAACGGGCTGGGACTACGGAGCTCTCGTTGCGTGGCCAGACACTCACTTGGCCAGGGATAGAATGCCTCTTGGCACCCCTTGGCAGCCCTTGGCACGCGGCGCACTTGTGGAGCGAGCGCCCTCGACGCCAGGAAATTCCTGATTGGCTTTTTCAAGAAATCTGTGCCAAGTCGTCTTGACGGACCGGACACCACTCTGTGGACTGTGGACTGTGCCTCTGGGCCGACACTGATATCTGCTGTCTGCAGGTGTCGCAGGACAACTTGGCCCCGCATAACGACTGTCCGGCAAATGGAGCGACATAAACGTGTCAACAGTGGGTGGGGGTGGGGGTGGGGGCAACTCCATGAACTCCCTGCCGTGCCGTGCCGTGCCGTGCCTCTTTGCTTGCATTGCAATGCATACGGAATGAAATTTTGCTGAGAGCTTCTGACGGGGTTGGGGGCCAGCCACCGCTTGCGCCCGGGGTGCATGTGTAATGGGCGATTGGAACGTTTATCGCCAGGGGAGGACTGGGGCTGGCCAGTGACCCCTTTATTTGCCCCCACCCGGCTTAGAGCCGAGAGCCCTTTGACTGCTCTTTGCAGGCTTACTCCCCGTAAATTTTGCTTAAACACTGTGCTAAAATCACATCACATTTTCCGGAGCTCTGTGTGCCTTGCAGCTCAGTTCCCAGTGTCTCAATGAAAACGTTTCCCAAGCCCACATCCTTCACTGCTTCCCCCCCAGCCAGCCATCGCTGCAGGACCTGCTGCCAATAGCTGTGTAAGACATTTTAATTTGCTGTGTTTCACAATTCGTCCATACAAATTCATTCCGATTTAGGGTCTTCATTCCGCTTATGGCTCTTTTATGTCGATGCAGCAAAGGCACACACACAGAACTCATAGAAAATAAAACGAAATAAAATAAAATAACGATGCTCCGCCCAATCGATGGATGTCCCTTGGCTGCCCCAGGGGGGGGTAGGGGGCGTCACAGTTGCTGCTCCCCACTCGGTTAGCAGTAACATTCTGTATTAATACGCAAACAAAAACAATGGAGCTCAATTTTTGTTATATAATTTCACAATTTCGCAAGACGAACAGCGGGCAAAGTTCAGCACAAAAAAAATCAAAATAAAATAAAATAGATTGGGGATTGGGGAATGGGGAATGGCAGGCGGGAAGGAAACAAAAGCGACGCGACGATCTGATACCCGTTGCCAGCGGAAAGCAGTCAGAACATGAGTTCGAATTTCCCCACAGTCATGAGAGTAGGCCCCCAGCCAGTCCCCGTGTTCATGGGCTTGGGAAGTGCATCAGAGCCTCCGAGTGAAGTGATTGATTGTGCTGTCCGCCTGGTGCCTGGTGCCTGGTCTTTATGGGGCACAGAAGGCACAGAGCAAATATCAGTCGCAGACTGACAGGCAGCCCGCCCTCAACTTTTTAGGGAGAGAAATGAGGCTGAATTGAGTTCGAGCTTAGTTTTCTTGGGCTGTCTGTTCTTTTTGCTCATTTCATTTCAATCTTGGGCTGGGTCGTGCGTCGACAGGCCAAACTTTTGCCAGCCATTTTTTATTGTTGTCTGAAATTTGGAATTATTTTTATTGGAGACTCAGCCACGCACAGGGCGGGCACCGGGGGGTGGCACAGGACGGGACACAGTGACACAGGAGAGGCAGGGAAAGCAGAGCCAAACATTTTGACTAGTCCATAAAAATCCACTTTCCGTTATGGCCGGCAGCCATGTACCTCAGGCTGGGGCAGGGGGGTAGGACGGGGAAGTGCCATTTGGCAGTGCGAGTGGGACATATGGACTCATTGTCATTGAGCGGCAAACGAGCGCTAAATCAAAAACAACGACCAGAGGGCAGAGTGGCGAGAGAGAGGGGAATATGGGATTGGATTTAGATTTAGATTCCACATTCCGCATTCACATTTGGGTTTGGTTTGGTTTGGAATGGGATGGAATGGAGAGTGGCAATGGGGCAATGGGCATGGCTGAATGGATGGAATCGATTTGCAATTTCGAACACTTAAAGTCAAGCTCTTGTCTGGCAATTTTTGCAAATAAATTACATTACGTATTTATGCTGGGCTGCGTGGCACGGGTATCTGCATCGCACCTACCCGAAGTTACTATTTAAACACAGGCCCCCCCTGGACTCTGGGCTGGATGCTCGTCAAATATTTGCCAGCAAAATGAAAGCGGCAAAAGAGTTTTTCCAACCATGTCAGCTGCAGCCCCAGAGGCCGTACATTGCACAGCGGAAACTCTTCAAGCTACCCACGACCCAGCACGAGGAGTCTCGGCGCACAAAAACGAACACAAACATATGGCAAGCAATTACAAATGTTGATACTCGCACGCAAATGATGCTGCAGCCGAAACACGCACTGCGGTTGCATATTTGCCCACACGCTCCTCTGCACTCCCCCCTCTGCACTCCACTCCACTCGCCCTGCCCATGTTTGCGCTGCTTTGAGCATTCACTCCGCCCATAGCAGCTGTGAGCTGGGAAACAGCAGCTAACGCTCTGCTAATCCATATGCGCATTTCCGCCAAAATATTCCCCATGCCCAGACAATATTAAATATCAATTGTTTGCTTACGCAGCCAAATATTAGTTGCAACTCCATGAAACATGGATAGTCAGTGGTGCAGCAGTAGAGTCTATTGGATCCCTGTTATTTGCACTGCCCACTGTGACCCCATATTTATAGCCGTACTCGAAGAGTTAAGGGTATATTAAAATTGGATTTGTGGTCGAAGTGGATGTGTGCAACGCACGGAAGGAAACATTGCCGACCCCATAAAGTATATATTTTTTATCAGCATCAAAAGCCGAGTAAATATAGCCATGTCTGTCCGTCCGACCGTGCCTCTGTCCGTCTCGATGAGCGCTTAGTTCTCAGAGACTATAAGAGCTAGAGCAACCAAATTTCGCCCCACAATTTGGGCATCCACAATTTTAAAGATACGAGAAAACGGAAAACGCAGTATCGTAGAGAATGACCATATCTAACAGATTACCAAATCTGGTTTAGATCGGCTTATTATCATATCCAGAATAAAGAAATTCATATTTAGTTGCTTACCCCAGCCCCTCGCTACTCATTCTCTCTTTCGCTCCCACAATCTGCCGACTCTGTGAGCCCTCTGGCGGCGGAGATGTTAAATCCTTATTCTAAATGTAGATCTTGATGACAGATGTATCAACAAATGTAAACAGATAAAGTATTATTAAATTGCAAATAAATAAGCTCACATATATTCTGACTGAGTATGGGCATAAAAGTTGAGTCGCGGCAACAGAAGCAACTCACAACGTTCCTTCTCTTTTTGCTCATAAGTCGAGAGAGGAATTGTGAAGCAACGGCAACTGTGCGGTATATATTTGTGAGCATATTGCGCTCCCTCAGCATATGAGTACATCTGAGCTCATACATGTCCGTGTATTTATATGGCTACGGCGCTCTCAATCTGCCCCTTTCTCGATCTGCCGCTCTGCTTGCTCTCTAGCCGCCCCTGAAAGAGTTTTGTTCTAGTACTCACTTCCTGCACATCGTCACCACATCGCAATTGAATTAAATATGGCTTAAATAGCCATATTATTTTCTAAATGCATTGCAATCCAACTATAATCAACTGGAATCGAGAGGAAATCAACCATTTTAAATATGCACCTCCTCCGTATTTTTGTCGCATTGGAAATGCTCATGTTCAGCTGCTGGCTTCGATGCCGAGTTCAATGGCAGAATGGGCAACAAATTCAGGCTGCAAGTACAGTCCGGCCCGATTTTAATTGCCACTCAAATTACTACTTGGAGCTCGGCATCGGGGCACGGCACCAATAAGAGTAATAAGAGAGTTGCACAGCCTCTCCTGTCCTGTTCTGGCCTGTCCTGTCCAGTTTGTGTCGTGCGCTCCACTCAGGCCAGGCGAGGCCAGGCCAGGCCAGGCACTCCTTGGACTGACCGCACTCGATGGTCCATCTTATTTATTTTTCTACATTGTCAGTTGGGCAAGTTTGATGCAGATGTGGTTCGGAAACTTCTTGCAAGCAGGAAGCAGGGTGGCTCGGTCGGTCAGCCGCTGTACTCTCTGTCGCCCGAGGCGCAATTTGCACAAGCAATCGTTCAGCAAAGTGAGTTTGCAGCTCTCCATCAGGATCCCCTGCCTGGCAGCTCCCGCACGAACTTGACTCTCCCCCCCCTGCCGGCAATCCAATCCCCAATCCGGTTTGGGTGCACATCTCTGGCGTCGCTGGTTCACCGGTATACTTTGGGGTTTCTGGCTAAATTAGATGCAACTTTCGAGTTGGAAAATTGACTCGACTCGACTCGACTCGGGCGAAAGTCGAGAGTGCGAAAATTTGAAGCAGATCAAAAACAAGCAGCAACAGCAGCAGCAACAGGAGCGGGAGCAGGAGCAGGAGCAGTCAGTCAGCTCCTCCTGGTCGAGAGCTGCTGCTGAAGCCCGACAAATTGCATAGCACAGCAAAACGGGATTCATCGCTGGCGCTCTGACCGACAGCTTCGGCTGCAGCCACTTCAGCACAATAAGAAGCCACAAATAAGTGAAAGAATTTCATTTTGTGTACCCTGAGGCCGGAGCAGTGGGCGACTGGATTTTTAGGCATTGGCGTGGGTGCGGCCTGTCCATCTGATTGGATTTGAGATTGCTGGCAGCATTAATAATGTCAAAGGTGGCCGCAACAGCAGCAGAAGAAATTTGCATGTGCAGCTTGGACTGCCTGCGGCCGAGCCGGGGCAGCAAACAATGAAATGCATTATGAAAGATACAATTACGAAGAGCCAGACAGGGCTGTCTGCCCAGCCAACCTGCTGGCTGCCTGGCCCATCCACGTGCATGCAACAATAGAACATAATTGTTGGAGTTACCGAGCACTGAATTTTCGGCAATTTTGCAATTCGATATTGAACCTGAAGCTAAAACGAAGCATATTCATACGTGCATATACGTACATATGTTTCTGCATGAAAAAACCATTTGAGGTTTGTTCATTGAGCATGGGATTGGAATGGACCGGACCAAACGGACCAAACGGACTGAAAGGCTGCCCACGAACAACCGCAAGGGAAACCAAAAGCTGGGCAGCATTGTCGGCCTGTCGGGAGGGGAGGGCCCTCCACATTGTGATTTGCTGACCCGAGATGGATTTGAACACCTGAGTACCCGAGTACCTGAACCTGGACCCACTGAGCCTGCCAGGAATTTTGGAATTGGGAATGGAATACAAATCCACACAGCCTGATACACCAGAGCAGCACAGGCTGGGCTGGGGGCTGGGCAGAGCCGCCGCCTAGTAGGGGAGTCCTGGAGTCCCTGGCAGCTGGCATGTTCCTCTCCCCTGGTGTTGTTGTCTATTTTTAGGACTGCCTCAACAGAGCAAACAGAAGTTAAAATTAAATTAAAAATCGGGAGAGAGCAAAGAGACATTTCTGGCAGATAAACAGCAACTTTTCCGATTTATGTGGGCGTATTGGCAGAATAATTTAACCAAAAATCAGTTGGCTTTCGACTCTTATTTGGCTTTCGTTCCATCAGGAAAACCCACGCACACACACACACGTACACACATACATGGGGTACTCTCGTACTTGTGTTTATGGCTCGGGCCATCGGGTTTTCCAATTTCCCATGCCTTGATTTGCTTCATTCATTTCATGTTCCCTTCGCTCACGCTCCGGCTGCGGCTTCGGGTCTAGATTCTATTTTCAAAAATTTCCATACAATTTCCATTTTTGTTTCGGACTCTGCGTAAAGGGTACGGCGGCCGCTGTCCGTGCCGTGCCTTGTGCCGGTGGACCCGCAGCCAAGCGGTTTGCGACAGAGCTAAATTTAATTTGGTTAATGAGCTTGGCCTGTTCCATCACCGCTCCCCTGCCCCCCCCACAAAACCCATTCGCAGAGCTATGCGTTTGGCTGGCTTTTATTGTGCTCCTGTAGCTCGCAGCTCTGGGACGGACTGCTGCTGGTACGCGGATTAGCATCGGGGACACTCGTTCGCCCTGCCGGGAATCACTTTTGCTTAAAGCTCGAAATGGGACTGGCACTGGGACTGGGGGACTGCCATTGCGACAGCAGTTGGCACTTTGATTAAATGCCGTCCCTCCTCGCGTGGGTTCATTAGAAAAGCCGCCGGCATGCGCCGCTTTAGGTATCACAGCAGAGCCCATCATCATCCGCATCCGCATCGGCATCGGCATCCACTGGGGCGAAACAAGGAAACGGTTTGGAGGCGAGTCGAAACCGAAAAGGACATTAACATTTTAATTATTTTGCCATTTGCGTTGAAAGGCGTTCGAGGCTCGTGGTTCGTGGTTCGAGGGCCCTGGCCAAGCGTGACAATTGCCAAATATTCGGCGTATAAAACTTTATAGGGGAGGGAGCAAACGTAGGCCGGGGTGGGGTGCCATGCCATCAATATCCCCAAAATGAGAGCCATAAAAGTTGAAACTTTGCAGTGGGAGAGAGTCGGAGACAACAATAAAAACAGATAAATAATTATTCGAGGGGGAGGGCAACTGATTTTACGTACCAATAATAAAGTTTCACGCTCAAGTAATTTCTTTGGTTTGGTTTGCTTTGCAGCCGCCTCCGTGGCCGTCTCCTCGTGGACTTTGGTGGCCATTTCCTGCGAGCGCTACTACGCCATCTGCCATCCGCTGAGGTCGCGCACTTGGCAGACGATCAACCACGCCAACAAGATAATTGCCATCATCTGGCTGGGCAGCCTGCTCTGCATGACCCCCATAGCAGTCTTCAGCCAGCTGATGCCGACCAGCCGCCAAGGTGAGTGCCGCCCGAGCTACAGCCACAACAAGATCCGAGAACTGACTCGAGGGCTTTCCTTTCAGGGCTGCGCAAGTGCCGCGAGCAGTGGCCCGCCGACAGCCTGAACTACGAGCGGGCCTACAACCTGTTCCTGGACCTGGCCCTGCTCGTCCTACCCCTGCTGGCGCTGAGCTTCACCTATCTGTTCATCACGCGCACTCTCTACGTGAGCATGCGGAACGAGCGGGCCATGAACTTCGGCAGCAGCGGCCCGGAAGTGCCCGGCCCCGGCGCCGGCCAGGCCAGCAGCAGCCAGAGGCGCTCCAATGGCAGCCACAGCCAGTCCCTGGAAGCAGGCATGCAGCAGCAGCAGCCGCCGCAGCAGTTCGGCACTCCCCAGTACTTCTACGGTGAGTGACGGCGCTCTACGGGGGGCCAAAGTGTTCAAAGATTGCAGCAGGTTAAACTTTAACTGGCGGGGACTAGCGGGGACTGTTCCCGGCAGGATGCTGCCAGTCGGGATTAGTCGAACGGCAGCCTCCAGGCCTACAGCCTCTCTGCCCCCACTCTGCCACGTCTCTGCCACGTCTCTGCGTCTCACACAATTTACATGTAAAGTTCGCCACGCACGAAATGCGCCCCCCGCCCCACCATCGCGAGAGTGGAAGCCCAAGGCGGCCATAACGCGATGGGTGTGATGAGCGGGAGAGAGGGAGAGTGAGAGTGAGAGAGAGGCTGCTGAAGTGTCGAGGCGAGAATTTCTAACCGTGTCGCCGCGCTGCCAACAATGCGAGAGCCTTTTGACATTCATTTGCATTCACTTTGACAGATTAAAGAGCGCTGCCCCCCCTCCAAGGATGATGGGGCTGGCTGCTGGGGATGGGTGTCGCACTCTGCAAATAAGCATAATCCGGTGATTGTGCTCGAGAAAAGAACCCATTCCGAAGCAAATCAATTCCTCTAATTCCTCGGCTTTAACGTCTCCAATCCAGCCCGGCAAGCTCTCCAGCTACTATAATTTATTCAGCCAAGTTGCGTACCGAACCGAAGGTGGTACATTGAATTGGAACTGACTTGAAGTGACGTGACGTGTATCGTGTATCGTTTATTATGAGTGCACACTGTGAATTGATGTGAATGCCCCGCCGCCGCAGACGGTACAGTTAAGCTCCTGAGATTTCAGCGAAGGATTCTCTGGAGAAATTTGGGAGCAGACTTGTTGCTTTTTCATCATCATCAAATATTGCTCCTGTGCAACTGTCCAATGAACATCTTGGCGATGCAAGGGCTTGGAGGGCATCCCCACACATCCAAGCAGCAGTGTTCGTGCTCTGTTCTCTGTGTGTACGCGATGGTAGCGGCCGTCCCACAGGATCTCATTTGCATGAAGGGGTTCGGTTGCCTGCCATGTTGAGTCCTTCAGGAATAGCCGACTAGGCTCGATAACATCTCTCTGTATGCTGGCTGGCTGGCTGCCCAAATAGGTAACAAGGGGCAGGGCAGCTCCGAGGATTGCAAAATGGAAATTGCGCATTAGCATAGGACCTTACTTGGCGTTACTCCACCCAGGGAATTAGAATGAATTATCGCAGCACATGAGACACAGGACAGTCGCTTGGGGTGCTGCTGCTGCTGCTGCCTCTAGTGATTCATTTCCTCGCACTCGTATCCTGCTGCAGATGGTTGACCTCCTCAGGACCAGGAGAAGCGGCCATCGCACCCGGCCTGGCCTCCGCTGCCAACCCAAATAAAAAGGGTCAACTTAAGTGCCGTAAATTATGCACGAGACAGCATTTAAGCGCTCGTTAAGAGCGTCCAAAATGCTGGGAGGAACATTTTCACATACTTGCCACCGCCTCTCGAATGGCAAATGGCAACTGACAATAAATTTGATTAAATTTTTAAACAGTTTTCGCTCCGTCTACGGCCACTGCCAGTGCCTTGACATTTTCGTGCCGTAAATTGGCACGACCCCAGCAGCGTCACGGGGGGCGGGATGTGCATCGGCGCTTCCCGGGGGAACGGGGGGGCTCCGTGCTGTCAATTTGCATATCCTAGCGCCATATAATTAGAGCCACACAACGTGCTTTAGAGGCCACTAAAAACTCATTTGTGCCCCTCCCCCCTTCCGCCTGGTGGGTGGCGTCAGTGGAAGTTTCAGTGCCCACACAAACTGAGGCTGTACTCAAAGTGATTGCAATTTCAGGATCCATTATTCCATTGCAGCCTAATTAAGCCCCAATGATTTCCAAAAGATTTAAACATATTTCGGATCGTGATTATATTCTCTCAGTGCATACCCCATGGAATTGCTCTCAGTGTATTTGCATTTCGCTCCTTCTTGTGTGTCTCATCCACCTTGATCGATTTACAGTTGCACTCGACGTCTGTTTATTGCGTGCGAGACAGAGAGAGAGAGATAGAGAGAGTGTCTGCAATGACAGCCTCGCTCAGAGAGGATCAAGAAGCAAGATAATGAGAGCGCGAGTGCGAGCGCACGTTGAGCGTGTTCGTTCCTTTTGCAGTGCTGAGTGTGGGTGAGACAGAGAGACTAATGGTAATTGCGTCGCAGGTAGAACAGAAATACGCAAGTAAACGGCGTCTAGCGCTTGCGTAGCTGCAGCCAAATTCCGTGCTTGCTGGCCGTGAGGAAGGTGAGCGGCGAGACCTGCACTGGAGCCTGGCGCTGGTCTGCCAGATGAACGGAGTAGTCACGGAGCAGGGTGACGAGAGCCGCCTTCGTCTGGGTCAGTCCCAGTCGCATGCCCGGGCACATGCGGTGTCCGGCCCCGAAGCCTAGAAAACGGCAGCCCAGCGGCGAGGTGTCCATGAAGCGCTCCGGCTGGAACTTAAGCGGATCGGCATAGAGGTTTGGGTCGCTGGCATAACGGAAGAAAGAAAGAATTTTGAACAAGTATTCAAATTGGAATCGCTGCTTGTGGGCTATGAGAGAGATCGAGACTTACAGATGTATGGCTTGGACGGGGAGCACCAAGACCGTGCCCGAGGCTACTTGCAGGCTGCCAGGACTTCCGTCCTTGTCCGACCTCTGTGATGGCAGTGTAAAGGACTTGGTGCAGCGCTTCTGGAGTGCCTGCATGGCCGGGTGCAGGCGCAGTGTTTCAAGGAGCGCGGCTTCCGCATACCTGAGCTCCGCCAGGGCAGCGTGCCCCAAGAGAAGACCCCCGTGCCGCTGTGCCACCTCCGCCAGCTCCGCCTGCACACGACTCTGGGCGGACGCGTTGAGCGACAGCTCGTAGAGGGCGAAGGCGAGGAGCATGGCCGAGGTCTCGTATCCCTCGAGCAGCAGGGTGGTGGCGTGTCCCGCCAAGACTTCCTCGCCCTGCTTGTCCCCCAGCCAGTGCAGAAAGTTGTTTGCTCCGCACCCGGCCCAGGCCCTGGCCCGCACCAGATCACGCAGCCAGTGCTGCAGGGAGAGGGGCACGTAGCTGGAATGTTGGAGGCGCAGAACTTTGAGCTTTGAGTGTGGTTCCCCTGACTCCGTCCCCCGTCCTTACCCACCGATGTTGCAGGATGTACGCGAGGCGGGACGAGTGCAGCAGGGCTATGGTCTCGGGCAGGCTCCACGCACTCGGCTGAAAGAGCGGCACCAGCCACTGCAGCCACTGGCTGCCCTGCTCCCGATCCTCGTCCGGGCACAGGCAATGGGCGTCCAGGCCAAAAACGGCCGAGGCAACCACCTGCAGCGTGTAGCGGGTGGCCAGCGCCTTCGCCTCGAAACGCTCGCAGCTCAGACGCCGCTCGACAAACTGCTGCAGCTGCTGGCACGCCGCAGTCACGTGGGGCAGCGTCTGTCGCAGACGGCTGGGCGTGAGCAGGGACACTAGATCGGCGCGCAGTATGCGCCAGCGATCGCCGCTGGCAATAAACGGGTTGCAGCTGGCAAGGACATCGCGTCGGGCGTCCACATTCACAACGTTGTCCGCACAGTGCGCAAAGCTGTTTCCGACGAGGATCTCGCGCAGCAGCCGCTGATCCCGCACCAGCAGGGCAGGCTCATTAAACAGGCGATAGAAGCCGACGTAGCGCAGGTCGGGATTCTCTCTGGTTGCAGATTGCAGCTTAGGCTTGGGGCTTGAGACTTGAGGCACTTGTCGTCGCTGCTGCTCACCTGTATATTTGCTCGTAGACCTCGCCGTATGAGCGCTGCCCCAGGGCAAAGCTGGCCATGTTGCCCAGCAGCGGGCAGCCTTGTGGGCCGGACACACCGCGCCGTCGCCAGTGGCTGTTTGACCAGGACAGTCGCCACAAGGTGGCCAGAGCGAAGAGCAGTAGCAGAATCAGTAACAGCAGCATCGCAACGACTCCAGATTTCAGTTGGGAATGAACGCTTAGAACGAGACTCCAAGTGCTTTTACGTGACTGCATCACTGCATCGATGCAGGGTGCATGTTGCATGTTCAGTGCCTGCCCTTTTTTTTGCTTGCGTGCTGGAACACTCTCCCCTTCGTTGGGTAGTTAGATGCATGCCACCGTCGTTTGTATACTATTCGTTCTTTAAGTGCTGTCTCTGATTGATGCCACACATGATAAAGAGAAGTTCTCGGAACAATTGCAGCTAGCTGCCATGTGTGTGAATGATAGCAGAACGACAGGTTAAATTATCTTTATTTTTACTATTATTTAATATTTGTTTTGGTTACAATGAATATGAATATGAATTTATAATGCGTATTTCTCGAGCGAGACTTTGGGCACCGAATAAAATGAGATCGATCGTTGAGTATTGGCTCTCTCCTCTCTTTGTACGAAAACCGATTCTTGTCTCTCTCTCGCTGTCTGTTATTTTTGCTGTTATTGGCTCTGTTCTTTGTAAGTTGTTGGCTCTGTTATTCGTGCTGTTATTGGCTGTATTATCTGTGCTGTTATTGGCTCTGTTATTTTCGCCGTTATTGGCTGTGTTATTTGTGCTGTTATTGGCTATGTTAACTCTACAGACTCTGTTGCTCTCTATTTCTGTTTCACAGCGGACAGCTATACCCATGGCGGCAGCAAGCGGAAGCTGCTTGGCGGCTCCTGTGAGGGGCGCAGGCATCTCTACTGCATGCGCAGTGCATCCGTCAAGTCACTGCGGCAACAACAGCACAACAACCAGCAGCCCCCGATCAATGGGAGTGGCGGCGGCGGCAGCGACTGCTGCAGTCGGGCCCAACGGCTGCGGCATCAGCTGCAACACCAACAGCAGCACCAGCAGGCTTGCATGGGCATGGGCAGCGATAAGGAGTCCCGCCGCAAATCCCTGTCACAGCCCAGCCTGCGCATCACAGAGGCGGGCCTGCGAGGGTAAGTCATGCTCCCCCCAGTGGGGATGCATTCTCCATTTACTGGCATTCAATTGAATACAAATCTTTAGCATCGTGCCGCGCCGCTCGAACGAGAGCAAGAGCCTGGAGAGCAAGAAGCGGGTGGTGAAGATGCTCTTCGTGCTGGTGCTGGAGTTCTTCATCTGCTGGACGCCACTGTACGTGATCAACACGATGACAATGCTGATCGGGCCGGTGGTGTACGAGTACGTGGACTACACGGCCATCAGCTTTCTGCAGCTGCTGGCCTACTCCTCGAGCTGCTGCAACCCGATCACCTACTGCTTCATGAACGCCAGCTTCCGACGCGCCTTCGTGGACACCTTCAAGGTGCGAATGTGCGAGAGGGGGGCCGCCTCTGCTTCTGGCGGCGGCGTTCCAAGAACGAAACCAATCTGTCCGTGGCCGGCAACTCGATTGCGCTGGCCAACTCGGTCATGTCCACCCACACCATACTGGAGAGTCCGCGGCTCTGAGCCGCAGGGAGTCGTCGCAGGGAGTCGCAGCGGCGCCCCGTCAAGGTGATGGAGACAGAGTCGCTGTAGGAGCTCGCCTGCTCCCCCCCCTGTGCAGGCGGCAAACAATATGTGATGATGCAATGAAAATGTGAACGAAAACTGAAACTAAAACTGTGGTTGTCAACGACTCGACGGCGTTGTGAATGTGCGTGGATAGGTGGATTGAGAATCGGTTGGTGTCCAGTAGCCAAGTGGCGCCTACCTATAGGTATGCCCTACCCCCCTCCCACCCCACACCCGCTGTTCTAGATGTATGTATGTAATTAATTGATGTTTTTAAATGTGAATCTAGAGTTACTATCATTCGAGTTGTTAAATGTGAATTGTTAGACTTAAACTCAGCAGCAGCAGCAGCAGCAGCCGCGTACACCTGCAACACGTTTTCCTATACATTCCGTTAGCGATGTATTTTCTATGTGTGTGTGTGTGCAGGTGTAGGTGTGCAATCAATCAATCAATACCCAGAGCCGATGCGGGGCCCAAAGGGGGACTACAACAGCGTTGTTTAATTATTCTACTTAGCCACCGCATGAAAGATAAATGCCGCTCGCCCCCCGCTTTACCTATTGTCACGCACAGGCCAGGTTTCATTTGAAATGCATTTGACATGCAACACAAACCACAACCTACGACCCACCCACTGGGGGTGCGGCTGATACTACAGGGTAAACATAAACACACACAAAGAGAAACAAAAGGTACATTTAGATGCATGCATAGATAAATCACAGTTGGGATGGGACGAGCCACCGCTATGGTCAATCATCGGGAAAAAACAAACAAACAAACAAGCTAACAAAAAAGGAACAACAAATTACAAAATTAATTAATATCGAATTCAAATGTAAGTAGTGGATATTGTAGCTGAAAAGTAATGCATTAAATGTAATGAACACACACACCCACTCAGGCATGCATGTACATGTATGTATGTTTGTACCTACTATGTACATATGTATGCAAAGGAAATGTTTGAATTTTTGCTCCCTGTACACTTCAACGAACTTTTGGCAATTGCCAACTACGAGTATTCTAATATCGGTATTGATCGTCTCTAAATGTTTTTATGCAAATAAAATAAAACTTAAACAAACTCAAATAAAAAAAAAACAAATAGATTGGAGATTCAATTAATTTCACCACAGACAGTCATTGCATGGCCAATGGGAAGCAGCCATCTGCTGCTGGCTCCCCACTTCCCCCAATGCCGAACCAGAAAGCGTAGGGGGAGCGAGCTGCAGCCGAAGCCAAGGCAGAGCTCGGGATCCAATTGATTACCTGCCAGTTTGGCTTTGCGCCGCCATTAGCTCTTGAGCTCGAAGCCAGCCGCAGGCGGAGATGACCCACACAGGTGTGTGTACACACGAGTAGTACAGGTAGGCTCCTATAAATACATTGGTGTTGGATACGACAAAGGCAAATGGCCACAGGGCTTGGCAGCTCGGCAGCTTGGCAACTCGTCAGAGCTGTGCCGGAGAGGACAGTCCCAGCCGTACATTGGCTGGCCATTTGCAGCTAATGAGCTGGGAGTAATTTCGTTGCAGCATGCGACGGGCTACCAGTTCCGTAACCAGGCAGCCTAAGTCAGCCCTGAGTCCCTGAGTCCTGTCCTGCCCTGCTCTGGCCTGGCCTGGGCCGTCATTGAGCTGTCAGGCACAGAGCCTGAATACCCAAAGTCTTCCCTTTGCAGATGCCCAAACAGTAACTGGGGGACGACCACATGGCGCAATTAATTGAAAACGACTTTCGAATACCCACCAAATATTCGAAATCAAAAAGTTCCACTGCATTTTTACATGAATTAATTTGTAATCACAAAAAGTATAGCATACTTTTGGGCTGCATGTAAAAATCACGTAGACATCGTCACTACACAAATATCTACTCGACATGCACAATTCTACGTGTAGTTATTATGTATTATACATACAAAAAAGGTTAAAAAATATGTGCAAATGTTTAAAATATTCAAAAAAATAATGCCATAAAACTAATCGATTCAAAATTAGCCAAAATTCTGATTTAATTTGCATTATTTGCTTTGGCCATGTCTCGACTCCAGCTCGATGGGCAGAAAGGACATTGACTTAAGTCAGACGACAGTTAGCTGCTGATATTAGGGGGGATGGATGGTTCCAAACGGGGTTCCCATAAAGGTAAATGCAGATTCTGCATCGCTGCTTGCTGGACGAACGAATATACCCTGCCAATAGACAGGGCTAATAATTAACAATGACGGCAAAGCTACAAATGGCTCCGGGGAGCACCATGTTTGACTATTTCCAAGCTCCTGCCGTGCGGATCGATGAAACGAGAAAGGAGTGAGTGGTGCTGTGGTTGGAGGGTTGGGGGTTGGGGGGCTGGTCTGAATGCCGACGCTGCTAAATCAATTGCCACTCTGAGGACATCAAATGAATCACACGCAACCAACCAAGCAACCAACCAATCAGGCAACCAAGCAACCTAACAGCTGCGGCGGATGGTGGAGACGTAGCTGTGGCCGCCTCTGATTGATGTACAACATTTGGCAGCCAGCAAACTACGATCCTTGCGGGCATGCAGCAGTCCGAGACTACTGGCACGGCGTTGCTGCTTTGCTGGTTTGCTGGCAAAGCAATCACTCATGATTCTCAGCCACACGGCAGGGGGGCTCACCGCTGATTAGACCGATGTGTAATGGCCTATACTGATGGAGCATGGATAATTGCAGCCGGTGGCCAGGGCAGGGGCAGGTGCAGTGGCAGGGGCAGCGAGTGTGGAAGGATTTGATCGATTTAATTTGTGTTTCTAGCCCCAGCGGACAAAACAGAACCGGCCGACAATGCGACATGGCCTCTGTGCCCAAGGTACATGTGAGCCGGCCCATCGCAGCAGCTGCAGTGGGGGCACACAACGTACGTGACAATTATCGGCACTATAACCGTAAAATGGACGCCTCCAGTGTGTCCAGTGCCTCTCTGTTGTGCATCCGCACTGGCCCTGGATGCATTCCGGATACACGAGACGACTGAGTGCCTGTGTGCCCGTGTGCGAGGCAGGGCAGGCATCTGGCATTCGTCCGGGCCCTGCGGAAGTTTTTGCTCAGCCCATTTTGGACTTTCAATCGGATCATGGTCACGCCATGTCGGGGCGCGCTGCTCGGGTCACGTACGCCTTGCTTGCCCTGGACGATCACTGTGCCATCCATCCATCCGTCCATCCCTGCCCCCTGCTGCTGCTTTGCTGGCTGGCAATGACCAGCAACTGGTTCTCCGTTGGCGACAAATTCCCCAGCAATTCCGAGCCAAACTTGCACGCCCGGGACCTGAATGGACGGAAATTTATGAAGTATTTACGAGCATTGTTTGGCCAAGTGTCGGGAGCTGCAGATGGTTCCAGGCTCCAGGTTCCAGTTATTGATGCTGCGACTGCAGACCACAACTGCCACTTCGCATAGACCCAAACCCGAACCCGGACCCGGGCACAGTGGGTCTGCTAGCAGAAAAATTACTCCATCAACTTTACTGATGGGCTCGCTGCCCAGCTGGGCACTGGCTGTGGAAACCATTTCATCAAGCCCCATAAATAATGATTCGATTAGTCCACGGAGCTCGTGGATTTTGCTGCCTGCATTTGTCCGCTGAATGTGTGCAACATAATTCGATTATTATTAGAAGTGATTTCCCTGTGTCTGCCCGCTGAAAGAGTTTGCAAATTTATTGCCACACTTCGCCTTGGACTCTGCCGCTCCGCAGCTCCGCAGCTCTCTCCACACTGAGTCGTGGAAACCTTTTAGGCCCCGACTAGAACTCGCATTACTCATCATTATTGTCTAGCAGGGAGGCGAGTCCTTTACATATATATACATACACATAGACTGCGCGTAGTCGGACATCCACATTCGTGTGCATCCTCACTGGCCCCCTCGGCCACTCCGACGCTGCCTCCCATGCCTTCATAGCGGATACAAATAAAATTTCGTGCCGCTGAAAAACTCCGCCGCTGACTCTGGCACACGTGCCCAGCCGAAAATACAAAAATTAAATTACATTTGCAGCCGAAGAGCTCGACGGCCGGACCTGGTTTGGGTTATGCAATTTGCCGGCCACTAAGCCGGGGAGAGGGCACGGGCACGGGGACCATGAATCGGGTACACTGTGAGAGAGAGCATCGGGGCATGGGCATGGCCATAGGTAGAGTATGCAGACAGACAGTGGACAGTTAAGAGTGTGGACTAAAAAGAGCATTACAGGAATACTCCCGACTAATGAGGAGACTCGAGACAAAAGAAAGCTTAGATTAGGCACACAGCTTCCCACTTCCGACTCCTCCTGTTAGGGTATACAAGGATCGGCATGGCCCCTGCCCTTTCCTCCGCCCTTGCCCGGAAAACGGACGCAAAGGCGTCGCTTTTGGGTGTGAGGCGAGGCGGCGGCACACAAAGCAAGCAGCAGCAGATAGCAAACAGCAAACAGCAAGCAGCAACAGCAAACAGCTGTGAATATTAAAGCAACAATCGAATGGGAGTTAATTGAGCTATTGAGCCGAGTGCTTAGCGCCAGAACCTAACGGTTTCTGTCCGCCTGTGTGTCTGTCCGTCGGTCTGTCCGTGTATTATCATCAAGCATACGCCCAGTTGCCCCGAACACAAGCTGGCATCAGCGGACGACCTTGACCAGATTTTTGGCATTATTTTGTTGTATTTTCTTGTTCCCTTTTTCGTTGCTGTATTTTTGGGGATTTGTAATGTCTGCATCGATGCCATCGACGGTTGGCAACGGCAACGGCAACGGCGGCTTGAGAGGCGGCTCTTTGCGCAACGCACACGCCCTTTTTGTCCCAAAAAAATGTATACAAAAATTATACAATTGTCGGGCAAGTCGTTTACTTAACGGGGCCTCAGTGCGGAACGGGTTTCGTATTGGATATTAATTTTTTTGCTGATTATCTGGCTGCGAGATTTCGAAATGCTCCCCCGGCGCGCCGGCCGATTGGGTGAAGTTTGGCGTTTTGACCTTCGAGCGAGGCGAAATTTTGTCTGTCGGCGAGTGAACCTTTTGTTGGATTTCTCGTGCGCGCATTATTTGTCGCCTGTGATCCATGGAATTTCAAGTGCTTGTCACTGCGAGTGCTTACAAAATTGGGTGAAAGTTTTTTTTTTCGGGCCTACCGGGCCGAAATGGGCCTCCGATTCCCATTGCTTCCACTCACAGACAACATTGCATAAAGCCGCGAATGAGCGTGTGTACTGCAAATGGCAGCAAAGATATTCGGTGCGGGGGGAGGTCGACTGTTACGCAGATCAGCCAGAGATCAGCCTTAATATAAAAGAGATCGGGGAAAGAATTTCGGAACGGGTTGCTTGTGGGAATTCTACATACTTTTTGCCACCCAAGCCACCAAGCCACCAAGCTCCAAGCGGATGTTTGTGGAACTCTGTCCGGGGGGAGCTTAGCCAAGATCAGAACCTTAGTACGGATCAGAACAGACCTCAGACCCTGGCAGAATGAATAAATAAATGAATAAATATATAAATAAATAATAAATATAATACAAAAAAAATAAATATAATATAACATAATATAATAAATAAATAAATGAATTAATATAATAAAAAAATATATATAATAATATAATATAATAAATAAATAAATGATTAAATATAATAAATAGAAATAGAATAAATAGAAAATTTTAATAATAATAAATAAATAAATAAATGCCTAAATGTGAGTAAGACATTCCCATCTATCTTTCGTCTCACTTGGCAAGGAGCAGTGCCTGCCGGCCAGCAGCTTGCCAGAAGCGACGCACAAAACTTAGTATCCAGCAGCAGGCAGCTCGATCACTTTCTAATGAATATTCACACCGAACAATATGCTCAAACCTGTGACTTAAAACATAACTTGTAACTTAACTTAAAACTTATTTCGCCTGCTTTCGGCCCTCGGGCGATCACTGCGTATGCGTAATGTTGCTGGCCAGCGAGTCAGCGGTCGCGTGGAAGGTCCTTTGTCCGCTCCGGCTGAGCCCCCGGGCGGCTCTTATCACAAGTGCAAACAAGTGCAATGGCAAGCGATGAACTGCAGCTGGCAGCTCCACATAATCATTTAGATTAGAATCATCAGAGCAGAGCTCCCTCTTGGGGCTGGGGCTTAAAAGTGATTTAGCTAAACGAACCCAAAAATGCACAGAACTCAAATGGAAATTCAATTAAATGGCTGAGTGCAGGGGCAAGGCGTTCTCCATTGTGTGGTGTGTGTGGGCGAGTGCAGATGTCGACTTGATCCGATTAGAGAGAACAAACAAAATAATATATTGAATGAATGCCAGGCTCAGCCACCCAAGAGGCATGCAACATTTCGCATTGTGTGCTGTCTGCTGGCTGCTGTCTGCTGGCTGTGCACATTCAATTTGCTTACTTATATGTTTTCATTAAAGGCTTAGAGGATACTATTTGCGGAGCTTTCGATTTCGCTTTAGCATCTGCTGCTGCTGCTGCTACTGCTGCCACATGGGATGCTGCAGGCACTTCGTATGACGCACTTTCGATTTGTTTTCGCATTCGTTGACCGGCCAAATCGGTCAGATAACAGCGATTGGCTTGATAGCCGCATTTTCCCATCGAGAGTGTCACAACTAACCCTGGGGGGAATCAAGCGAGCAGTGGGGAATGGGGATGGGGGATGGGGCATGGCTTCTCACACAATGAGCCCTGGCTGAGTGTGTGCGAGGGGGGTCAATGGTGCAGCCTGTCGCTCCACTGCCAAAAAATACTCTGACGGGAATCACGAACCACAGCAGGTGAAAGGCCAGCAGCCAATGCTCCACACCCACACCCACACCGCAGCCTCGTGCTCGATAGCGGGGGGAGGGGGCGATGGCTCCATGCCTCCAGTGGGTGAGTGCAGCTGAGTTTATGCTGCGCTGTGCACTTTCCCCCGCCTGCCCATTGCATAATCAACTGCCGGACTTGGCGGTGACTAAGGGGAAGTGCTATTTATAGAGACAGTTCCAGTTCCCGTTCCCGTTCCAGTGGGGGGGCTCTAGGGCTATGACTCATGGAGGTCTTGCGCAACGCTTCCCAGGGCACTGGGAATGGCCCTTCAGCTGCCGCTGATGCAGCAAATTGCAGGCCCAAATGGGCGCTGCAGGGCCAGCGATTCCTTAGGGCCCCCGTTCATTGGCCCCACACAGCGGCCAAGGCGGTTCCCAGAACTGTCAAATATCCAAAAAGCTGACAAAAACAACGCCACGCCCCGCCCCATCCCCCATGCGGGGCTCATTTGCATGCCTGTAGAACCAAATAGGTCAATGGACATGAAAACAAGAGTAACCTTGAATGCCAAATTCTAACCGCGGAATAAAGAACAAAATAAAGACTGAAAAACTATCAGCAGCGAAAAACGTAAACACTTCAGATACACGCTGCCGCAGGGGTGGGGCGGGGGGGTGAGGAAGGGGCCACAATCGCTCGTCCACGCGGTCTTGGGTCTTGGGTCTCAGGTCTCTGTTTTGATGTTCCTCTGCGTACGCTACGCACGCTCGAGCAGCAGCAGCAGCAGCCGCCCCCCCCGCCCGCGATCAAAGGGCCTCTGGGGTGGGTAGCTGTGGCGTGTGTGAAGTGCGGACCATTCAAAGAATATGCCAAAAAACCCAAAGAACGTTTCAGTCATGTTCGCAGCTAGCAAACGGCAGAGCAGATGCCTGATGGCTGATGGCTGGCCAGGGCAGATCGTAATCCGGAAATCTACGACCGGGGCTGGGCTGGGCTGGGCTGGTGTTCTCATTCACAGGTGCTGGCTGGCTGGCTGGCTGGCTGGCTGGGCTCTGCCAAATCAAGTCAGCCCGAGCCGAGCTCTGGCCGAGCACAGAAGCAACCAGAAGCTTGTTTTGTTTTGCGGGAAACAGGAATGTGAAATGTGAATTGGATTTCATTTGTTTTGCCAAAAAATTCTATTGAATTTGCATTCTATAATTCTGCTGTTGTTGTTGCTGTTGTTGCTTTGTTATTAGCGCAGATCGCTGCCTTTGATCAGCGTGATGGAGATGGTGATGCTGATGCTGATGCCCCTCCTCCAGCGCCCAATTGACGCAAATTTGTAGCGTAGCGGAGGCTTACAGGCGGCACAGGCGGCACAGGTGGAATATTTAAATTTATGCTCGGGTGTAGTGGTTCCAGTTACCACCCCAAAGGTGCTTGAACCCACAGTGGAGAGCAGCAGCAGCCAGCAGCAGCACCCCAACCAGAGCCCCAAGCCCCAAGTCAAACCACCCCATTCCAGCCCGTTATGGCGCAATAGCCAGAACCACAGCAAGAATGCTAAACGAAACCGCTTGAGATTGAAGCATCGACGTTGTTGCCATCGACTCCGAAGCCACCGAAGCTGAAGCTCATGCTCGAAGCCAAAGCCAAAGCCGAGCTCAATGATGATCATCAGAGTGATGATGATGATGATGATGATGCCTGGCTGGGCTGTGCCTGGGGAGGTGTCAGCGTACGCTGCCAAGGTTGTTTCGTCTATGGAATGGCGGCGCATCGCTTGGCATTATATAATCGGCGGCAAGCTCATTTGGTAATTATAATGAGACTCCACCAGCACCACCACCACCACCACACACATGGGGATATGGGGATCACACCCCAGCCACGGGAATGATCCGTTCAAATTCGTTGGAATTTTTCGAACTCGTTCGAAAATTCGCATTCGAGACGCGCCGCAGAGTTCATTGGCACCCACCACCCCACAGGCCACAGGCCACAGTCCATTCACCATTCCAGCTTAGTCTTACGCATGTGCAGAATATAGACGCAGCAAGGGATTCGATGGGATCTGATAGGAGAGGAGAAAAGAGGATTGGAGAGGAGAGGAGATCTCCCATGGCCATCCCACCTTCACTTTCTTTGCTCTGGCCATGCCCAACGTGCCCTTTGCCTGTAAACTGCTTCTAACCGAAGAAATAAACAGCTTCATCTCCATCTTCAGCTCCATCTCCATCGTCAGCCGCGTGTCGTAGTAAACAAGCACAGCTGAGCGCTTCGATTACGTAGGGCCTGCTGGAGGCTCCCCCGGGTATGAGTCATTCAGCAAGCTCCAGCCACAGCCACAGCCACCGCCCCTGCCCCAGCTCCAGCCGGCAACAGGTTGAACAATGTTCCGCCCTGCGCCCTGCCCTGCCCTGCGCCCTGCCCAGCCATTCTTCGTTCTCGCTCGGGCAGGCCCTTTGGCCGACGCTCTGACGCTGCTCTGACGCTGCTCTGCTGTTGCTGTCGATCGTTTTTGTTTGCTGTTGTTGCTTTGTTTTTTTTTGTGCCGATTGATTAAGCGTTTCGGTAGAAAATGAAATGTCGCAGTTTTTGTTTTCGGTTTCAGCCGGGCCCTTACGACAGCCAACAACAGTCAACAGTCAACAGTCCACACTCGAATCGCCGCTGGTTTATTGAACTCCACTCCACGCACATTCCCTAGAGACGCACATTCTGCGCGTATTTACGGGCCTTGTCATGGCTACCCCCCGGTGGAGCATCCATCTTCCCCTTCTGTGCCCGGAGCCAGACAGCACAAGGTTACATAATGCAGGCCCGTATGGAGTGATTTTTCCAGGTTTATTTCCCGCCATTTCGCGGGGTTCAATGAATTCTGCGAGCATTCTTTCTGCTGCTTTGAATGGGCCTTGGAGTAGGTGTCGGGGGGAGGGGCTCATATCCGAGTGCGGAAACCGAACTGCTTGGGAACCGCCAAGCTGAGCACCGGAGGAGTAGCAGGGAGGAGTGGAGGGGAGGGGAACGCCAGCAGCCAAACCTGCCAACATTGCGCTTTCGGGGTCTTTCACGCCCGCCATGAATGACGCTCGGAGTCGGCTTTTCGGCCAGCCAGGCAATTACGTAAAACAACTTGGGACATGGAACATGGCAAAGTATGCTGCTCCCTGGAGGTTCCCCTAGATTTAGGGCACGGCAGGGGATGGGGTAGCTTCCCAGCAGAGTTCTGGGAGACAGCCTGGCAGATACCTTGCAAAATGCGATCTCCAGTGCCAGAATCTGCAACATAATCTGTGCCTGAGTGCATGGGAAACTGAATGCAGATCTGCGGCGAGGGTAACAGAACACTACGAATATTACGAGTCCATGGACCCATGGAGAGGTCTCCAGTGGCCGAGCAGCGCACCTGACAGCCCGCCAGCCAGCCCGAACCTCTTCCACATTCTTCCACATTTCCACATGAAATTCTCAAGCTCTCCCTCGAGTGTTGGATTCTGTTTCTTTTCTTTTTGTTGTTCTGCTTGCCCCCGCCGCTCCGATTCTTCTGCGTCGCGACAGCGCGAGGGTGAATGAATGCGAATGAATGGGCAGGGGGTGGGGGAACTGCTAATGAATTTTCAAGGCCAAAAAGGATGAACAAATTCCTTCCCTTACCTACCGTTTATAAATTTTTTTTTATTTTTTTTTATAAAAAAAAAAAAAAAATACATTTACTTCATAATATTTTTTTTTTTTTTTTTTTTTTTTTTTTTTTTTTTTTTTTTTTTTTTTTTTTTTTTTTTTTTTTTTTTTTTTTTTTGTTTGAGGATGTTTGGGGGGGAAGGGGGGGAGGGGATGATTTTTTTTTTTTTTTTGTGTGGGGGGGGGGGGGGGGAAAATAATTTTAATTTTTTTTTTTTTTTTTTTTTTTTTTTTTTTTTTTTTTTTTTTTATTTTTGTTTTTTTTTTTTTTTTGTTTTTTTTTTTTTTTTTTTTTTTTTTTTTTTTTTTTTTTTTTTATTTTTTTTTTCTTTTTTTTTTTTTGGGGGGGGGGGGGGGGGGGGGGGGGGTTTTTTTTTTTATTATTTTTTTTTTTTTTTTTTTTTAAATTTTTTTTTTTTATTTTTTTTTTTTTTTTTTTTTATTTTTTTGGTTTTAAAGGGGGGGGAAGAAGGGAAGGGGGAGAAAGAGAGGGAGAAGGGTTTAAATTTTTTTTTTTTTTTTTTTTTTTTTTTTTATATTTTTTTTTTTTTTTGTTTTGGTATTTTTTTTTTTTTTTTTTTTTTTCAAATCTTTTTTAAAAAAAACTAATATACCCCTTAACTCTTTTTGAGTACGGGTATAAAAATATGTAGATGATACGCAAATCGATCGATCGATCGAGCGACGCTGGCTCGAGATTTATGTTTGTTTTTGTCGCATATTTCATAATATTCCACTCCATTCCCGTGCCCGTGCCCGTGCCCGGGGATCACAGTCCAGAGATCACAACGCTCAAGGGGAGGAGGTGGAGGAAGGTGAAGGTGTGTGACGGTGGCTACTGCGTCGTCTTCTGGCCAACTTTAAGCTAAGTAGCTGTGGCTGGCCCGCTATGAGCCTCGCAGCTATTTTTTTCGTTTCTTCTTCTCTTTTCCTCTTTGTTGTTTATGATTTCGCGGCTTACCAGGAATTCGTGTAGCTATTTTCAAGTTCAAGAGCACCATCCACAAGCGTAGCCAATACACATACCAATAGCTCCATGGCTCTATGGCCATTGCCCAATGAAAACAATCTAGAGTTTCTGTTGCTGCTGCTGCTGCTGCTTCTGTTTTGCATATTCTCCAGTGCCACACAACAGCGTGCCACCTCTGTGGCTGCTTGGGTCTGTCTGCTCTGGCATAGTCCTATTTCTGCGCATTCTTCGGCGTAGAACTTTCGGGAAGCCACAGCCACAGAATTGTTTTCACCTGACCGCTGAATGCTTTCGAATAATAAACAGAACATTCCTCGGGCAGGCCAACAGGCAACAGACTGCCGGAGTCATGCCAAAACAATGTGGAAACATGGCCGAAACTCTGCACAGGATTCACACTTTGTGCCACGGCCAGCGTCCGCACCAGGCCATCATTTATTCATTTAATTTTAATGGTTTTTTCTAATTTTGAATGGCATTAATTCTGGATGACATGCAGCAGGCAGCATGCAGCATAAATCGGCACATTCGAGTGGAAAGTTTTGATTGTAAATAAAATATGCTGCTTGCTCGTAGCTGTCCTGTGCGTCCTGTTTGCTTTATTTGTCTCGTGTCGCTAAGCTGCTTTTTGTTTAGGTAATCATAAATCACAAATCACGAATAATAATTAATAAATAATAATCTCTCCCAATTTGCATTGCATACAGAAATGTCCTTTCGTCCTGCTCCAAGCTGCGCATTTAATCATCACAAATACAACTAAATTTGTGATATATTTCTGTGCTTTTTAGCACTCAGAAAGTGCCAACGAAAATGCTTCAGCCACGAAATGAATGCAAGTGGGAGTATCCATTAAATTGAAGAGCAATTCCTGCCTCGACCTGAACCTGCCTGAGTAAATGGAATTAATTGGCGCACAATGAGCATCCCCCCTGATTGTTCTTTCTTTTGCGATTATTTCGGTAACTGAAACTACTCAGCTGCGGGATTCGTGGGGATTCATTGGCCAGCGGGGGGTTTTGCTGGTATTATTGGCTCCCCATAGCTCGCTCCGTCCCATCCCCCCATCCCCCCACATCGCCATTCACAAATCTCCATTCCATCCCAATCAGCAATTCCGAGTGCTTTTTCGGCTCTGCTGTGGCTGTGGCTAATTTTTTGTGTTATTTATTGCGTTCTGCGCTTAAGTATAGAAATGCTGCTGCTGCTGCTGCTGCCGCTGCTGCTTTGTTCGGCTGCCCAAGGTCACATCGCGCATTATATCAGCGTGCAGGGAGGATGACGAGGGGGAGGCGGTGGAGCAGGGGTGCAAAAACAATTCTAAATATTGCATCACGAGTGGGAAGAAGCACACACAAAAAGCAGCGCGTGTGTGCACAGAGGCGAGTGGCTGGCAAAGGCGAATATCGGATGCTCTACACGGCGGCGCAGGAGGAGGCCCACCCCCTGCCATTTGGACTGCAGGAAAGTGTGCCACACGGTAGAGTAGCAGGGGACACGGCACACAGAGAGACAATCAGCATTTGGCTTATGAATAATGAAACAATTTACAGTCGCAGGCTGCGCCACGAGGGGAGTGCATGGAGGGGGGCTGAGCAGTTCAGCAGTGAAATCACTTTATTTATAGTACGCACATACATATGCATGTACATATGTATGGGTGCACGTATGCAAATAAATCAAACAATGTGCGTACTTGGAGCCGCGAGTGCTGGACAGCAAATCGCGCTATCAATCGGATGCGAGTGTGGTGGATGCTGCTGCTGCTGCTGCTATCAATCGCACCACAACTGCTGATCAGACACTTAATTTTCGTGGAGTGCACGCGCCGCTGGAGACGCCAGAACCAGTCGCGGTGGCAGGTAGTGGGAATTGCCACGATTCCTTGCAACGGAAGCACGCACGCACATCGCTCGCCCCTTTATCTGCACTCACTGGAGCAGTCTTCAGATTTCCTGATTTGATGCATATTTCTGCGCTGAGTCATATCCGTGGCGGCGGCAGCATCCTTGACAGGGCCCAGGGCCCAGGTCCCAGGAATTTCATGACTGTACGCCCCAGACCCAGTGCCCAATGGAACCTATTTGCCGCCTGTGGCCTGTGGCCTGTTGCCTGCCTCCAACTCCACCAACAGCAACCAACTCTGAACCGAGTTTCGCCTCTCGCACTCCGCTCTCAGCACTCGCATCTCGCTCTAGCAGCCCAGCAGCCCAGCAGCCCGGCAGCCTAGCAGCAGTCATTAGCCTTTTGGCAGCAGTTCCTGGAAACTTCTTCGGAGTCAAACCCAGCGGCAATGACCGCACTCAAGGCCATGGAGAGCGAGAAGAGTGGAGAGTGGAGCTATGAGAAACAGTTTTCCTGTTCTCGTTTTTCATTTCTCTGGCTCTGGCTCTGCCTGTGCCTCTGCCTCTGGTTCGTTAATCGTTAATCCTTACCCTGCTGAACGCTGCCTGCCTGCTGGGCGGACAGGACAGCACAGGACAGGTCCTGTTTCCCGCGTGTCATTGACCTCCTGGGCCATTGTCTCTCTGTTTCAAGTGCTTTGTTTTTGTTTTGTGTTTTTTTTAATTTCCTAGGCAATATTTCAGCTCTGCTGCGACTGCGTGCGTCTGATGCTCTGCCCTGAGCCTGTGCCTGTGCCTGAGCCTGAGCCACTTGAAGTGTCCCAGGCTGCAACTGGAGATCGAGTTCAATGACTGTCAGCTCGTATCTGTATCTATATCTGTATCTGCATCTGCATCTGTACCTGTATCAGTATCGGAATCTGCCGCCGCATCTCTGGTACAGCTGCCATTGCTCCGATCTGTGGGCTACAATCGCCCGCACGCTCCCCCAATATCCATCCACACGGAATAGGAACTGCACATTTTGTCTGGGCTCGTGGCTGGCCTTGATAGCTGCCAGTGTCATTTGGCATTTCGACTTGTTAGAGCCAAGAGCTGCCTTTCCTTTCCTTTTCTTTTCTATTAAATTCCGAATTCCTCGAAGCATCAGGGCATCGCCTGTCGCAGCCTCCCTGCGAGCCCCATCTTGCTCTGCCATGATGCTTGATCCCCAATGACCGATGACCGATGCCTGGCAATTTTAGCCATTTTAGCAGATGCAAATTAGTTCATTGGCCGCATCCAAGTAGATGTATAAGTTATCTGCTAGTCTGCTGCAATTTGCATAAATATATTTATGGAATTGTTTCTGGACTTCGCCTCAACCGGATCATAGCTCTCCCTCTGTCTCTCTCTCTGTGTGCGTATCCCCAGCAAGGAACAAAAACGATCTAGAGAGTTCCAAAGGGTGGGGTGCAAACATAACTGAGAGCAAGCCCAAGCAAGCCCAAGCGCAATCTTGGCGTTGCCTCCGCCTTCAACTGCTCTCAAGGGTTTTGGGAGAATTGGGTCAGAAGCACAGAAATTTCTAGGGCTTCCAGAGAGACACGACCTTCATTTCGATAATGCTGTTGGTCTTTTCTCGTCTTGCCTTGCCTTGCCCTCGCCTCGCCTTGTCTTGTGTTGTGTTGTCCAAGTCCAATGACAACATTTTCATATGCATATTCGTACCAAAAATTCGTATTTCGAAATATCGTTGACTGTGGACCGGACCGCTTCTTGCTCTGATCTGCTGTGCTGTGCTCTGCTGTGCGTATTTTCCGTATTCGACGTCAATGGCTGAGGGTCGGACCTTGTCCTTTAGCCAAAAAGAACCGGCAGACTCTGGTCGTTTCTTCTGCTGTTGATCCGATTGAACAGATGAATATTAAAGCCCGAAAACGAACCGAAAACAAAACAAAACCAAACGAAACGAAATCGAAAGCAGCAGAAACTTCTGCAGAACTGATTACAAATGCATTCGTTTTAATTTGAAATTCAATTTCGATTGTTTTCCGATCATTAATTGAGTCGTGAGTTTCACGTTTGGACGTCAGCGCCCATTGCCAGCCCTAATTGAATGAGTGTTAGGGGGGGAGGAGTCCAGAGTCCAGATCCAGCCCTGGCATGCGTATCGGATCCCAGTTTTTGGTTTTAAGCCATTTCCAAGCCACTGCAAAAGAGTCGCCGCCGCTCTAGATCTTAGATAACTCGATGAAGGCTTCGTTTGCTATTGACCCAAAATGCAAATTTTGCATCGGAACTCCGTGTGTGCTTCGATTCGATTCCGACAACAGCTCAACAACAATGGATGAGCTGCAGACAATCTCCTCTTCGGATGAGTGGAGTGCAGCAGCTTCCGCCTTGTGGCCCGCGACAATTTATAAAGCAGCCAAATCCACACAGTACGCCAAAATCCAATCTAAATCAAATCAGATCGGATCAGATCAGATCGTAACTAATCGAATCGCATTGGGTTGGATAAGATCCAGCCAGCAGCAGGTGCAGTGCGAGTTTTGCTGAAAGCGAGTGAGTCTTTTCCGCCTTATCGGAGCGGTGTGGAGCGGAGCGGAGTCATTCATTTCATTGATAAGTCAGCGATGGGCTGGAAGAGAAAGAGCAACAGCAACAGCAAGAGAGAGTGAGAGTGAGAGTGGAAAGAGCGCGGGCAAAAGATCGGAGCATGCGTAGCGTCGTCTCTCAAACATGTTGGCTCAAGCATGTTGGCCGCGTGCTGCGTTCGGTTCGATGCTTGGCTTGGAAACTTGTTGAGCACCGTTGGCGCTGCTTCGTCTGCAGAGCCCAAAATCGACCAGCGAGTGGATGGGAGGGAAGGGGGCCAGCCAGCCAGCCAGCATCAATAGAAGAGAGCCTGCTCTTGGGCTTACATGAGTGCGACGTCGCTACGGCATCGGGTGGTGGTGGGTGCTACGGGTATAGCGGGGGGGAGGGAGCCCGGAGCGGGAGGCGCCAACTGTGGCCGCTGTGTCTTTGCCGTTGCCGCTGCCGTTGCCGCTGCGCGCTGCCGCTTCTTCAAGTTTGGAGTTCTGTCGCTGTCAGCGACGCCAGCGACGCCAGCAGCAAGCAGTGCTCAAGCTTCGTTTTCTCTCGGCTCGATTCGTTTTCTCGAAGCCATTCCATGAAACGCAAAACTGAGCATTCCGCCTCTCTTTTGCTGAGCCACTCAAATCGAGTGCGATGACTATTCCGTTCCAATACAAATAGTTCAAGCCACTCAAAACATAAGAATCCCACTCAAAATCCCAATCAACAACGCCAGCGACGGCAGCGACGACAGCGACGCGAGCAGCGGATCGGCGATCGACGGCGGCGACGGTGGTGATATTGGTGGGTATAGGGACTGTGCATGCCTCAATATTTCAATATCTCGGCCGCGCGGACAACGAAAACAACAAAGGCGCTTGGGGGTTTGAAGCCGAGCCCGGGCCCGAGCCCGAGCCGCGAGCCCGACCGACCGAGCGAGCCCGACCGAGCAAGCCCGAGACCGAGCCGCGCCGCCGCCGTCGATCATTCGTTCGGCGCTCTGCCGCTCGCTCGAAGCGGGCTCGAATTGTTATAAAAGTGGCAAGGACATACGGTCGAGCCATTAGTCGAAATTTATAAACGCTCGACGCGAAATCGTCTCCGGGTCTCCGTCTCCGACCAGCGCCCCGAGCACGCAGCAAATTTTTTTTGTTTTCAACACCACCAAAGCAATTCGTATATTGCGATTCCAAAGATTCCCCAAAAAGAAAAGAAAAAAAAAGAAAATTTAATTAATTTTTTTTTGGCCCAGACATTACTTGAGAAATATTTTTTTAAAGTGCCTTCAGTCGCAAGTAAAATCAAAAGTGACCAAATGGCCGAGCAGTGCAACAAATAAAAGACACTTGAACCGCCGCCACTCACTGCCAATCCTCGAGAGATCGCACATCGATTCGAAACATCGAATCGAAGATCGTCCAGCCAAGGATCCAGCCCGAGATCAACGTGAAAATCGTCCAGTCCAGTACAAGCCAGAGACCAGCGCGACAAGATGCTGGCCGACTCGTATCTGATAAAGTTTCTGCTACGGCAGCTGCAGGTCCAGCAGCAGGACGCCGGAGCCCAGCACCTGTTGCTGGTCTTCCTCGGCTTCCTTGCCCTGGTCAGCCTGATCCAGTGGCTGCTGCGGCACTATCGCGAGCTGCGCAAGCTGCCACCCGGCCCATGGGGACTGCCCGTCATCGGCTATCTGCTCTTCATGGGCAATGAGAAGCACACACGCTTCATGGAGCTGGCCAAGCAGTACGGATCGCTCTTCTCCACCCGCCTGGGCAGCCAGCTGACCGTCGTCATGAGCGACTACAAGATGATCCGCGAGTGCTTCCGGCGCGAGGAGTTCACAGGACGACCGGACACTCCGTTCATGCAGACCCTCAACGGCTATGGTGAGTGCAACAAAAAACACAAATGGGGGCCTCAGGCCTCGGGCAGTTGTGGCCGCTAATCAGGAGCCTCCCCAGCTGACCCTTGGGGGGGTTACACTCTTTTTTACTACACTATCGGCCACTGCTACGCTTGGCCAGCGGTATTTTACGAGTGTTACGCGTACGAGTGTTGTGGAAATGTTTCCCATTTGACGGTTCTGCCGCGAAAGCAAAAAATAATCAGTCGAAACTGAACCTTAACGACGACTGCATACACAACAGGCTGCAGATCGCCCCCCTGTATGGGGGGATGTGCGGCTCGAGCTTGTGTGCCCCAAAAGTGAAGCTGCAATTAAGCTCGAAAGTGCCCCAGCAGCAAGCCACCGATAAACAGTCCAAGAATTGTAAAGTAAAGTTAAATAAAATAATAATACGATAATACGAAAAATGTTTAATACTTTTAATTAGCCAAAAGAAATTCCGCTTGCATTTCTTTGTTGGGTGCGTTTATTTTCTTTTCCTTTTTCTTTCCTTTTTTTTTGATTTTTATTTGTATTTTTGTTTCTCTTCTCTTCGGGCTTTTGTTTTTAATTTTTGTAATTTTTGTTGATTTTTATTTTTATTTTTATTTTGATTTCGATTTCGAGTCTTTCCCTCCCTTTTCGTTTTGCAGCTTAAACTGCACTTATTATTATTTTTTTGTTTTTTGTTTTTCTGCTTTTTGTGTAATTCCATGATAATGCATTGCAGCATTTTTCCGTTGTTGATTCCGATTCCGATTTCAGTTCCTCCGCCTCCTCCTCCCCCCACCCCATTTTGCTTTTTGTTTAATTTTGTTTTTCGTACTGAGTTTTTTTTTTGCTTGGCTGTTTTTGTGTTGCATTTTATATTGCTCTCCGGCTGGGATTTCTTTTCGGCTTGAAGCCAAACAATTCTCAAAAAGTGGGGCAACCATTACGAGCCATCTGCCCCTCCCAGCGCTGCGTCCCACCCACTGCCCGGGCAGTGCTGGAGGAGAGCAGAGAGAAAGAGCCTACCTCAATTAAAATGACAAATAAAAATGCGACATTAAGAATGAATAAAAAGGCAAAGAAACGAAACGAAACGAAAAGAAAAGATAAGCACAGCACAGCACAGCAGTTCCTCCGATCATAAGTCAATCTCTCACCGCCTCCTCCTCGTCTCTTCGCAGGCATCATCAACAGCACTGGGAAGCTGTGGAAGGACCAGCGCCGCTTTCTGCACGACAAGCTGCGGCAGTTCGGCATGACCTACATGGGCAATGGCAAGCAGCAGATGCAGAAGCGCATTATGGTGAGTGTACTCCCCGCACAGGACGCGCCCTGGCCCCGGCCCCGGCCGGCCCCACCTGGCAGACACTCTAAAGATCCCCATTTTCCCCTCGTGCAGACGGAAGTGCACGAGTTCATTGGGCACCTGCACGCGAGTGATGGCCAGCCGATCGATCTGTCCCCCGTCATCTCGGTGGCCGTGAGCAACGTCATCTGCAGCCTGATGATGTCCACGCGGTTCAGCATCGACGACCCCAAGTTCAGGCGCTTCAACTTCCTGATCGAGGAGGGCATGCGGCTGTTCGGCGAGATCCACACGGTGGACTACATACCCACCATGCAGTGCTTCCCCAGCATCTCGACCGCCAAGAACAAGATCGCCCAGAACCGCGCCGAGATGCAGCGCTTCTACCAGGACGTGATCGACGATCACAAGCGCAGCTTCGATCCCCACAACGTCCGCGACCTGGTCGACTACTATCTCTGCGAGATCGAGAAGGCCAAGGCCGAGGGCACCGACGCGGAGCTCTTCGATGGCAAGAATCACGGTGAGTACCACATCCACATCCAGATCCAGATCCACATCCAGATCTCCCTGTCTGAGCATGCCCACTCCTGTGGGTCCTGCCCTGTCCTGAGCATCCTCTGACGTATATCCTTGTTCGTGTCCTTGCAGAGGAGCAGCTGGTCCAGGTGATCATCGACCTCTTCTCCGCGGGCATGGAGACCATCAAAACCACCCTGCTCTGGATCAACGTGTTCATGCTGCGCAATCCCAAGGAGATGCGTCGTGTCCAGGACGAGCTCGACCAGGTGGTCGGACGCCATCGCCTGCCCACCATCGAGGATCTGCAGTACCTGCCAGTGACCGAGTCCACCATCCTCGAGTCGATGCGTCGCTCCAGCATCGTTCCCCTGGCCACAACGCACTCGCCCACAAGGTAAGCCAGAGTACCAGAGAGACAGAGAGACTCCCCCACTCCCCCAGCAGCATTCCATACCCAATCCCAATCCCCAAGCCCCAATCGTCATTTAGTCCCCCCTTGGGAAATGCTTACGCACTTACGCGAACGGCCGCCGTTCATTCACACCAAGATCTCTGATCTATTGCCATGCGATTGCCATTCATTGTCGTGGCTTTTCATTCAGTGCGGCATTGTCACTGTCCCCCCCACACCCCCCACACCCAACGCTAATCACCGTGGTGGCGCAGTGGCCCACTTTCTGGCCACGCACTTGGCACTTAGCAGATTAGCCGAGTGCAGGCCCCCAGCCACCAGCCCCCCCACTCGCAGCTCGTATCTCACAGCTCGCGTGTGGCTCGCTGATAAGGCAGTTGTGGCACGCTCCTACTAATCACAATCTCCTTCTGCTTCTCCCCTCTTCTGCTCGATTCGCTTTGCAGAGATGTCGAACTCAATGGCTACACCATACCGGCCGGCTCCCATGTCATTCCCCTGATCAACAGCGTCCACATGGATCCCAATCTGTGGGAGAAGCCCGAGGAGTTCCGCCCCTCGCGCTTCGTCGACACGGAGGGCAAGGTGCGCAAGCCCGAGTACTTCATACCCTTCGGAGTGGGACGGCGCATGTGCCTGGGCGACGTGCTGGCCAAGATGGAGCTCTTCCTGTTCTTCGCCTCGTTCATGCACTGCTTCGACATTGCCCTGCCCGAGGGCCAGCCGCTGCCCAGCCTCAAGGGCAATGTGGGCGCCACCATCACGCCGGAGGCCTTCAAGGTGTGCCTCAAGCGTCGCCCCCTGGCACCCACTGCCACCGATCCCCATCACATGCGCAACGTAGGCGCCAACTGAGGGGACCGAGCAGTCGGCCCAGAGTGCAGAGCACGGTTTTGTTCCTACAAAAAAACACACACACACACACACACAAGAAACCACAAAACACAAAAGCAAAAGCAAAGCAAAATGCCAATCACGAGAAGCTCGCCAAGCCGCTTCCCCCGATGACTGCGTATATTGCCGTATAAATTAGCCCGTACATTAGTTCGTAATCCGTCTACACGAGTGACCAGCCAGCCAGCCAGCCAGCCAGCTCCCTTGTGTGTGTGGCAGGGCGGGCGGGACAGCCACTCGAAGGACACTCGCGTGCACTCCAAGCAGAAGGAAGGCGCGAGGAGCCCTGATGCTGATGATGCTGATGATGCTGATCAGATCGACGACTGCAACCAATTCTATTCTTTCACCCCCAAGAAGCTGTGTTCAACTAATTTTAATTCTACCCCCTAATGAGTACCGTAGTTACGCTCCGCTATCGTTAATGTTTTTTTATTATTATTATTATTAATAATATTATTATTATTATTATTTGTAAGCTAATTGCTATTGCTTCGCTGTCGTCCAGCAGGCCATTGCGCGAGTTAGCTAAGGTTCTTGTTTATTTTCGTAGTATTAGTCGTAGCTTAATGTCCAAACAACAAAACAAACTGTGGTTTAGTCTTACAAGCACACAACAAAATAGGCAAACAATTCGAAAATAAATAAAATTATTCTGAAAAACATATACAAAGTGGCTACTCCTATATACGAGGGTTTTTGGGCGTGTAAATCTTTAATCTTTAAGTCTGAAAATACAGACAGCGGGATAAATAACAGAGGGCAGATTATCTGCCCAGAAAAGGAGCCATTAATCGATGCTGAACCCTATCTATGGGTGGGTGTCCTACACAGCTTGTAAATTGATGCGGAAAATGGTTGGAAAAGAGCAAAAATGCCAGGAAATTTCAACGAAACGTAGACTGCAATGTCAAAACTCATATTAAGCCAGGGAGGGGCGCTGTGAGTCGCTGCAGTGGCCGCGACTCTACTCAGTCAGTGGGCTTATGATTTATTTGGAATTTAAAACTATTTTAGCAGTTTACGTTTGCTGGCCATAGCTCTTTTGGTCTGTGAGAACTAGCCGACGAACAAGACGGGTAGACAGACAGACATCCATCCACTTTTACCACAAATCGAATACCCCCCTAAGCTCTTCGAATACTGATATAAGCAGTGTGCAAATTTTTAAATTTTATTCAGTAGCATACATGATTAAGTGTACACTTTGCATGCGCAAATAAATCTTGATAAATCGCGGTCCATTATCCCTTTTTATACCCGTACTCAAAAAAGAGTTAAGGGGTATATTAGATTTGTGGTAAAAGTGGATGTGTGCAACGCAGAGAAGGAAACGTTTCCGACCCCATAAAGTATATATATTCTTGATCAGCATCAATAGCCGAGTCGATTAAGCCATGTCCGTCTGTCCGTCCGTCTGTCCGTCTTCATGAGCGCCTGGATCTCAGAGACTATAAGAGCTAGGGAAACCAAATTTGGTTTCCAGACTCATGTGATATCACACTGCTACAAGTGTATTTCAAAATTTCGCCCCGCCCCCTTCCGCCCCCACAAAGGACGAAAATCTGTGGCAGGCACAATTTTAAAGATACGATAGAACTAAAAACGCAGTATCGTAGAGAATGACCATATCCCAGATCCGAATCGAATCGATCGGATCATAATTACCAGATGAAGAAATGTTTCAGTTGGTTCCCCGCACGTTTTCGCCGCACACTCTGCTGGCAGGAAGAGATGTAGAATATGAATGGTACATCTATAATCTACATGTTAGATGTAAAATATACATTGTAGATGTAGATGTAGATAACAGATGTAGCAAAAAATGTAAAATGTAAAAATTTTTTTTTTCTAAAATTCTAAAAATATCATGTTTAAAAATGTATATACTACTGAGTACGGGTATAAGTAGAGTCGCGTCCCCAGAAGCGACTCACACGTTCCTTCTCGTTCTTGTTGGGTTTTTCCCCCTCCGAGAAGAAACTTTCCACGCAGTTGTTCACATAAATTCTCGAGAAATTCAGAGCTAGCAGCAACAGAGTTCAATGCAATTAGACAAGATATATCGGAGAATAATAATTATTATTTGCTTGATTTAATAGCCCGAAAAAGAGCAGCCCACACGTCAAAAATTAAATACACCAATCAGCAAATATATTTCTCAAGGGATGCTAAGTACAGGAAACAGAAAAAAAAAAAAACGAATTGAACAGGGATATATACGAATAAAAAGGACATGGAGGAGATGCTACTCGACCAAGTCCTGCAGCAGGGGCTGCTGCACGTGCAGCGGCAGCTTCGTGAAGCGCAGCTCGTAGGGGGCGGGCGCCAAGGTGATGCCAGACTCGCCCTCCATGTCCGGAGCAGCGGTGCCGGGGGCCAGTTGGACGTGGAAGCGGCGCAGGATGCGCCCGGCGAACAGGGTGAGCATCATGCGGGCCAGCTCGTCGCCGGGACACATGCGCTTGCCGGTCTGGAAGGGCATGAACTGGGGCGGCGCCGAGTAGTGGCCCTCGTCGTTGAGGAAGCGCTCCGGGCGGAACTGCTCCGGCTCCGGCCACCACTCCGGGTCCATGTGAATGGCCCACTGCAGGGAGACGATCATGCTGCCGGCCGCAATGCGGTACTTGCCCACGGTGAAGTCCCGCTCGGCCCCGTGCGGAATGCCCAGCGGCACGACGCTGCGGATGCGCTGCACCTCCGACAGGCAGGCCCGCAGGTAGGCCAGCGGCTGCAGCTCCTCCAGCGTGGGCGCCGCCCCCAGGGGGAGCAGCAGCTCGTGCAGCCGCTGCTGGCAGCGCTGCTCGCGGGCCATGTACAGCAGGAACCAGCGCAGCGTGGCGAGGGAGGTGTCCACGCCGGCGCCAAACAGGTCGGCGAGCAGATGGCGCAGCTGCTCGTCGCAGTAGAGCTCCGAGTGGGGCACTCGGTTCATGAGAAAATGCTCCAGGATGCAGGTGGGCTCGTACACCTCCTCCTCGTCGTCGTCCTCTTCGCCTTCCTCCTCCGCCTCCTGCTCAGGTCCTTGCTCCGGGTCATGCTCGGCAGCCACTGGGTGCAGCTCTGCCCTGTCCTGCCCGGGATCAAGGTGATCCTCTGCCTGTTCTGGGACCTGCTCGTGCGGCATCTCTTGTGCTGCTGCCTCTTGCTCGGAGTTCTCCTCCAGGCATTGCTCCGACTCGGGCTCTGGGTCCTGCTGTGCGTCCTGCTGCTGCTGCTTCTCCTGGTACTGGGCCTGCAGCTGCTGCAGCCGCTGCGCGCACCGCTCCACAATGCGGTCGTAGAGGGCGTGCGTCTTGGCCTTGCCCTCCAGCAGGAAGCGAATGTTGCGCTCGTTCCACGGCAGGCGGCGCAGCCAGGGCAGGAAGTTGACCACGCCCGAGACGCCGATCAGCTTGACGCCCTCCTCCTGCAGCCGCTGCAGGTACAGCCAGTCGGGGTCCTGCCGCTCGTAGGTGACGCCGAACACCAGGTCGTTGATGATGTTCCCCAGCGTGTGCTGCAGCGCGGGCACGGGGTCCAACTGCGACGCGGGGCTGAGCGCAGCATCCGTCTCGTACAGCTGTTGGTGGAGACAGAGGCGGAAAGCGAAAGGAAGAGCACGCCAGAAATTAGCAAGCAGAAAGCGAATAATCGAGACCAGAGCCAGAGCCAGTTCTGCTGAGGAGGATGCGCAGGAGCCGGGCCTGAACCTGGACTCAGCCACTCACCTGCACACACTCGTCCACGCCCCGTCCGATGCGCTGCTCCAGCCGGCTGCGCGACTCGCCCGGTCGCCGCGTCATGCCCAAAGCCTTCAGCCAGTCGATTACCTCGCGCCGCTGATGCTTCCAAATGGGACCCGCGGCGCAGATGATGCCTGGGAGAGCGACAGCAACAGAGTCAAGTCAGCGAGTTGGTCAGAGAGTCAAGGCGGACGTAATCCTTACCATAGCCGCCCATGATGCCGTGTGTGAGGTAGAGCGGCGCGCGGGCCGACATCACCTCGTGCCGGAAGAACTCGCGCACCAGGGCCACGTCGGAGAGAATCACCGCCTTGACGCTGCCCATGCGCAGCTGGTAGATGCCGCCGTAGCGGCGGGCCAGGGCCTGCAGCGATTTGTGGGGCGCCTGGCGGTCCAGGAAGGGCAGGTAGCCCACAAGGGGCAGGCCCCAGGGCCCTGGGGGCGGCCGACCCAGTACCTTGTCGTACTGGTGGTCGCACAGCCAGAGGATGATGAGGACCAGCAGCCCGGGCACCAGCAGCAGGCCCAGACTCTGCCCCGACAGCGGCAGCCAGTCAAAGTCCGACATTGCGGTGTCACTTTTGCTTTCACTTGCCTGCCAGCGGAAACGAAACGTCCAGTCGCCAGCAATGCTCTTCAATTACTGGAATTTCTTTAGAATTTGAAACGAGTCTCGGCCAGAAATGCAAACAGGGCCCGTCGCCAACGTCGTCAACGTCGTCAACGTCTGCGTCAGCAACGAGGAACCGAAGAAACACACAGAGGAACAGAGGAAAAAACAGAGGAAGCGGAGCGAAGGAACCAGCGAAGGCCAGCAACATCAGCAAAATATATCAGAGAACGAAAACAACAACCCAGGGCAGGGCAGGGCAGGGCAGGGCAGAGCCTATGGCTCGGGTTCGCTGCGGGATAGGCTGAGCGAGCGCTAGAGGTACGGCGGCATCTTCCAGGGCGCGGAACACGGCACACAAATTTGAAAATAAAATCAATGCTGAAGCCACTGGGAAAATCAGATGCACATAGATTACACCCAAGCCAGATGCCGCGCAGACAGGCGCTGAATGGCCATCGGCACGGGGACTGCAGCAAGTGATCGGCGCTCAGGCTCGGCTTGGCCAGGGCGCTGGGAACCGTAAGGTATTCCACAGCCCTGCTGGTTCCGCTCCTGGAGTGGACCGTCCCGCCATTACCTAAGCTCAGCTCGGCTCAGGTCGGGCAGATCGGCATCGGGTTTCCCCCCAGTGCTCATGCATGCAGATGGGACACACAGCGAGACGGACGGACAGATGGGACATATGTATGTACGTTTACCTATGCATATTAAGGCCGTTTCGATTTGGAAAGATACATTTATTCAATTGGCTGTCTGTCTGTCTGTCCGTCTGTGCCGCTGCCTTTCCATTTCGTCGCCTATTTCTGCGAAATTTGCAGGTTTGTGCTTTGTTTTCGGTTAATTTCTTGTCGCTGTTGAATATTTGACGAGCTTTTCCCTGCGCCCAAGCGAGAACTCCAAGGGCATCGGAATATTTGGCCATGCCCACAGAGGCGCAGAAGCGCAGAGCCACAGCGCCACAGAGCGCCACGGAGTGCCCTCAAAGAGCTGTCTCAAGGGTTTCCTTCTGGAAGTTATTCTGTTGCTGGGCTCAATGTCGCGGCGGGGATTTTCCCCGCGAAAATTCGAGAGCACGCGAACTGAGTGAGGAATTTTTACTGTTGCGGAATGCCCGGCGACGATCCCCCTTGGGCTGCCTTGGGCGGCAGGGATTTCCAGCACCCAGAACGCAGAACTGAGTCATGTCGGCGTGGAGCAACAATGGGCGACGGCGGAGATGGACTGGGCCTGGACGGGGGGCCAGCCAAACAAGTTCAGGGCCAATGGCATGCGCTAAAATAGAACCGCAGGCCGTTGACTCCTCGCGCCATGCGACCGGCACAAAGGACCGGCAGCAGCAGCAGCAGCAGCAAGATGTACGACCGCCATGGCAACGACTTTCCAGCTTAACTTTAAATTTACCTTTACCTTTACTGATTTTAATGACCCGCCGTCAGTGGCTGTGGCAACAGCCCCAACAACAGTCTGATCTGCCAATGAACCGCAACTGCAACTGCCGCTGCACGAGCGGGTTTCCAAAGGGCTTCAGAGCAGTGGAGCAGCAGCGGGGCAGCGGGGGCTGCACTTTGCAGGGTGCGAGTGCGAAATGTGAATGCGGCAGTCGCCGAACCTTTTTATTGTTGCCTGTCCAGTCGTAGCCTGTCCCTGTCCTGTCCCTGTCCCTGTCCTGTCCTGTCCTCTTGCATCCCATCTAGACGCATGGGTCCGGTCCGACAATGCTCGACAGCTCCTGAGGGCTCAGGCAGCGGGTTCAACAAACGACAAGATCATTGGCCCAGGCCTGTCCAGGGCAATATCCTATCGAAAGGACATGAACCTGAGCCACGAGCGACGAGCGTCAAGCGGATGCTGGCTGTCAACAGGCCAGGCCGCCTATGCAGGGCTGCCCCCCCCCGCCCCCTGCCCCCAGCCAGTGCAACTGCCACTGGGCCCCTCCCCTGACTTATTTTTAAACCTTTTCGCAATCGTTGGCCTGGCCGATGCTGGCCAAGTGCTGCGATCGCGTCTGGTCAATAAACCCAAGGGGCGACGGTGGCCAGGCTCACGAGGATGGTTCTAGACGACTGGGAATGGGCATGGGCGAGAGGAGGGGGAGTGGACAAGACGCAGTTCCTCCCCACACACTCAATCCACAGGCATGACTTGCACTGCGCTAATATTTCGCATCTAATCAGCGGACAGCACACGAAATTATGAATTCTATTGGAAGTAGAAATGGAAATTAAAATCAAAAATCAAAATCGGGGGCAGCTATGGGAATGGGAATGGGTAGGGGTAGGGGTATGGGTATGAGTAGGGCCCCTCAGCTCACGTGGCGTGGCATTCGCGTTCTCTTATCACTTTCCAACAGGGACACACACACAGACACACATTGGAATATGTTTCGTAAATGTATTTTTATTACAGTTGCAACAGAATTATTGATACCGAAGGGGGCCGCGATTCTCCGAATGGCAGATAGATGGGCCAGACCACACCTCCAGCTCCGGCTGCAGCTCCGCCACCGCTGGCTTTGTTCCTGCTTCACCTCCCCCCAGCCCCAACTGCGCTGCTGTTTGCTTTGTTTGCCTGTGTGTATTTCGAAAGCGTCCAACGCGCGTCCAGCCCCATGCCCTGCCATGCCCTGCCATCCAGCGGCCACTCCGCTGCGGGAAAATGTGTCAAGGTAGTTTGCATGCTTTATTTTTTAACCCAATTTTCACGCTGCGCTCGCCCGTTGCTGTTTTACGCGGCGAGTGTAAACATCTCGTGTGCATGTGTGTTTGATTGCCCGCCCGCCTGCCCTCCCGCCCGCCTGCCTTTCTTTTGTGTGCCCCTTGCCGCTGCCGCTGCCACTGCTGATGTTGCCCGCTTCTAGTATTGCGAGCTGTGATAGCTCAGTAAATGGCACAGCGCAACGGAATGGTAATTCCAAGCCATCCAAAATTTCTGCTACGTTCGAACATTTCGCGCCATTAATGGAGCATCTTGGGCTTGGGGTCGCAAAGTCCAAGGTTGATTGCCAGAACCAGAACCCGAGCCAGAACCAGAGCCAGAGCCGCACCACTCATTCGCATTCGCATTCTCATTCCGGAGTGTGCCCTTTCACCAGCTGTCCAGCGGCTTTGGTTTCGGCTTGCCACTCGAATTCCCCATTCCCCCCCCACTGACAGTGCAGCTGGGGCGGGGCTGGGGCAGTCTTTGCATAGCGACAGAAGTTAAGCTGTGGAATTTGCCGAGCTGTACAAAATAGTGCAAGCGAGTGAATCATAAAAGAAGAAACCGCTCACAGAAAAAAAAAAAAAAAAAAACAGCGGATAAAGTTCGCCGCTGCCCAAAGCAGAGCAGTGATAGCTGAAACTGAGCCTGAGCCTGAGCCTGAGCCCCACCCGAAACACTTTCCCCTGGACAGCCTCTGCTCCTGCAGCAGATCGGTTCCTCTGCCTCGCCAGCTACTGCGCCTTCACCAGACAATAGTAAATAGTAGTAAATACATATGTATATGTGCATATACGTATGTGCACTGTGTCCAACTGCCTAATTAGTCGCTTGGGTTTGCTTTGTGATTTGTGTTTTGTGTGTGTTCGAGCAGCGACACTCTGAGGCACGCTGAGGCAGGCACTCTGTTGGCGCTCGTTGTGTTTGCACGGAGTGGATGTGATTGGCGTACGAAATCAAATACAAATTTTACAGATACCTTGACATCTTTCATAGACCAAGCGAGCGAGAGTTCAGTTAACCTCCAACGGCCAATGCAATAGCTAGGAAGATCAGAGTGTACAGTCACAGCCAAAAGAAGGCCAGGATTCAGTACGCCAGAATCAAAGAACAGCAGCAGCGCAAACAATTAAATGAATTTACATTTGGTCAGATTTTGATTTCATTCTCGATTTCAACGGCCGCAGCATCAGTGGCAGCCTCAGAAATATCGCACAGGGTACCCTGGAGCATGACCAGCAGCAGCCACCCACCACCCACAGCGGTGAGAGGAGCGCGTGCGGAGTGAGAGTTGCCGCTGCCCCCCGTTTCCCCATTGCCACAGCAAGGCCACAGCCCCGCGAATGTGCAGGGTACGAGTGGGTCGAGTCTCGGCTGGCAGTCTGGCGCAGAGCCAGGCTGCTGGGGTGCCTAGAGCTGCTGGCGGGCCGCTGCTAGAATTAGCATACAACATTTAAGCAGCAGCCCGAGTTCTGTCCGGTCCGGTCCAGTCCGGCCGCCGGTCCGGCTGCCTGTGCAGCAGTCTGTGGCCAGCAGTTCAACGGCTTTTGCGCCATTTTAAGATCAATGCACCCCACCGGCTGCTGCTGCCGCGGGTAGCGGGTGGCCAAAGATCAGTGGTAGCTGCTGGCGGCTGGCTGCTGGCTGCTGCCAAAACCCGACCCGATCAAAAACCTTGCGCATGAACGAATCCATGGACATGGACACACCAGCGCCCACCACGCCCACCGGGCCCCACCGACCCACCAGTTGGCCGAGTCGGAGCTGGGTCCAAAATCAAAATCAAAACCAAAACCAAAAAACTGAGAGCTTGCGGAAATTTCTGTCGCTGCGGCTTCTGTTTGCGTTTCTGTCTCAGTTTCGTTCGATTTCTCGTGTATGCAAAAAATGCATTTCGAATGTTAAGCGGGGGATGGGGTGGATGGGGGGCACCGCGTGTCTGGGCAGCCGGTTGCCGGTTGACAAATTGCCTCCTCAACTTGTTCTGACATTTTTATTTGAGAGATTTTTGTTGTTGCTGTTGCTGCTGCTGGCTGTTGGCTCTACAAATGTGGCAACATTCTAATTAAGTTGCGCTCCACACATTGTTTCGACACCTGCCCAGGGCACACACACACACAAACAGTAGTGGCTGTGGCTATCTGAAAGATACGCGACGCACCTCTGAGGCAACGTTGGGGATTGCGTTTTGGCGCCTTAATGAAGTCATCGCAAAGAATACCTGAATGACTCGCGATCAATGCCTTTCAATGTGTTTGCTGGCGGGGATTTCTCAGCAGGGGAAGCCCCGTCCCGAGCACGCATCTTGGCCAGGGTCCAGCGTAAGCCATTGCCAGCGTCATTGCCACTGATCGATGCAGAGCAGATGCAGATGCAGATCGGAATAGTCCACGGAATAGTCCCAGTCCCACTCCCACTCCCAGTCCGCAGCCAATCAGAATAGCCGGAGAGTGCTCGTGGCGGGGTGCGAGTGTGGCCAACTTATGTGGAGCAGCAACGCTTTATGCTAATTCCAAGGTTCTGCATCGCTTGGGTCAACGTATCGCGTGGCTGCCGAGAGCGGCTCGAGCTGAATGGAACTGAATGGAATCGAAACTGAATCGAAGCTAATAGCCAGCAGCAGCAGCAGCCCCCCACTAATCGTGGCATTTATACCGATAAATAGCAGAGACCGAAACTTAAAGCAGAAACCAAAATACGAGCAGCAATGGGTGACAAACGAAGCAAACAGAGACGCAGACCAGAGACCAGAGCCCGCAGAGCCCACAGAGCTGTGATTTAATTTCGTTTTTAGATTTCGATTTCAATTTCGATTTCCTATTGAAGGCGTTCATTGATCTCTCATCTCTCATGAGAGATCCCCCCTCCCGGCCCAGCCCCGTCGCTGCTCCATTGGCCGCACGAGCTGGAAGTTCTTGGATCTCTTCGCGGAGATCTGAGTCTTACAACGAGAAATGAAAATGAAAAATTCCCCCAAGGTTGTAGCGTCATTGTGGGCCCAGCACAAAAATTTATGAATATTTCCTACTGGGCCAGTTTGGAAAAAACCACACACACACATCCGAAGGTCAGTCGAGGGCCGACGAGGGCAAGGGCAGCACACAGCCACAGCCAGAGGCACAGGCAATAGAAGATCGAAAATGGAGATGGAAAACAAAGGGAAACCCGGGGGAAAAGCGCGCATCCATCGGCTTACGCACTCGCCTATGGCATGGCTGTGGCTTGGTTCGAGCAATCATAATAATAATATGATAATTTCGAAATCGTAAATATGAAACGGGCCTTGGACTAGGCATTGGATAGAGCCAGTGCCAGTGCCATTCCCAGTGCCAGTGCCAGGATCGATCGATCGCTCGATCGATCTAGCTATCTATCGCGGCTGGCTGGCTGGCTGACAAGCTCAATGAAACTCAGCGATTCCGATTGTGATTGTGATTCTGATTCTGATTGTGTAACGCTCCACGGACTCGCATTGAACGCGCTCGTCTTGGGGTGCGCCTTGTGGGCGGAGGCGTGTACTGGCGGGTGTTTCACTAATCAGGGGGTGAGATTAACGCATCTCATCTCGATCACTTTTATTTCCATTTTTTTATATTTTATTTTCTTTTTCTCACTTTTTTTCATTTTTTTTCCATTTGCATGAATTGCGCTTGAGCAATTACAATGTCAACGATTGGCGATTGGCGATTGGCAATTCAATTACGGCGACAAATTTCAATTCAATTTAAATGGGGGGAGACGCTTGGAATAACTCAGACAGGCAGACAGCGGGACAGACAGAGGCAAGGGTGTGCGATGCTCCAATCCAACCCCCAAAAACGAATGCTGGGAGAGTAGAGCCAGCCCTGAACCACGGGGAAGCACACAACCTCTGCTGCTGCTGCTGCTGCTGTCTGTCTGTCTCTGCTGCTGCTGCTGCTGCTGGCGTTGACAAATGCGTCGCATTATATAAAGTGACAAACTTCAAACGACAGTCGACTGTCGACGGTCGTTGCATGCTAATCAGCATCAGCATGCAATTGCGATTCAGCTCGATTCATGCCCCGCATGCAAATGCAGTCGGGACAGCAGCCGCAGCAGCAGCAGCAGCCTGAACAGAATTGGGTGCTGGCTGGTGGGTGGTGGGCCCTAGCCCAGACACGTGACTGCATCCGTCTGCAGATGCAATACAGCAGCAGCAGCCACAGCAGCAGCTCCCCGCCACTGCCCTGCCAGGTGCGGCTGTGCCACCTGCGCGAGTGGGTCACGCACGCATCTCTGGCTGGCCGCGTGCCGATCGGTGCGGCAAAGTGGCGCAGTAATTGATACATTTGGCAACCCGTTCCGCCGTTCCGCCGTTCCCTCGTGCCACGTTCCGCGATGGGGGGTTCCCATTCTTGGGTATGGCCCTGGGGCTGTTGCTGCTGCCGTTGCTGCTGCTGCTGCTGCTGTTGCCATCAACAATGTTGCATGAAATGCATGGACGCCACTGACCCCAGGCGGAATTTCATTGCCGCTTGACCCCGCCGCTGTGACTGGGGACTGGGGACTGGAAAGCCACTCCAGGTTTTCACTTGGCCCCCAGAACTAAGGCCACGATTGCCGGCTGCCACGCTGCTTTTTTGAGGCCAAATTTAATTGCCACAAAACTGGGGACAGCGGGCAGCGGGCAGCGCGCCGCATCTGCAACTTCTTTGTGAAATGTGGAAAATTGGCATTGGGGCAAGCAACTCGGCGGCACTCGGCGGGAAGGAGCGGCGTCCCCAGTGGCGGGCAGGCAGACACGACTCTCGGCCCGACTTGCAGCTCGCGCTGCATTGTGGTCTCAGTTCTGATTTCTAAAGGTACTTTCCCCCAACAGCCTTCCCACTCTCGCAGAGCCCCGAAGTCCGATGGGCGCGAAGGGCAGTGGCGTGGAGCCGCAGAGCTCAGCCGCGCTGGAACGCCAAGAGGTAGGCTACGCGCGGACTCCAGGCAAGACTCCTGCCTGTGGCAAGCTGGCAGGGCACTGACAAATTACAGAAATGCCATCAGGCTGGGCGCAGAGAGGGCTGAGCGCTCAACGGTAATGGCCACAGGTCCTAGGACATCCCTGAGAGAGGAGCCTTGGACGGATTGGTACTGAGGCATAGCCGCTGGAGCCATGCCATCAGTGGCGGCGGCGGTGGTGGCGGCGGTGGCGGTGCAGCAGCTCAGCGACATGGTCAAATGACAAGTTGGTTCAGTGGGTCGTTCAACTGGTTGGAGCCCGATCTGCTGCTATTGCTGCTGCTGCTGTTGCTGCTGCTGCGGCGACTGCCACTTTTTTTTCGTTGCCGCTGTGGCTGCTGCGGCTGCCGGTCGTTGACCGCTGGCCTACAACCGTAGGCTATGGCAGCAGCAGCCGCAGCAGCAGCAGCAGCAAAGTACCGCAGCTCGACATCGCCCGCCCACTCATCCGTATGAATGAGTGTGGCATGTGGCACGGTGCCATGGTGCCAGGGGGGATGGAACGGTATGGAAAAGAGGGGCTTGGCTTGCACTCTAAGAACAGTGGCAGGTGGCAGGGAGCAGGGGGCAGGGAGCAGGGGGCAGGTGGCAGGGCATTGATTTTGAAAAACGAAACAAAAAAACTCAGTCATTGAGTCAATCTGTTTTCCGGTCACTGTGCCAACGACATTGTGTCATGCAATCCCCCCCCACACACACACACACACACACACAGCACACACAGCCATGGAGAGTCAGTGGCGGACACACGCGACCATCCGGAGTGGAGCCAAAGCACTCGCGCTTGGTCGTACTCAATGGCGAGATCAATGCACTCAGGCGGGCCGCTGTGGAGCTCTAGATCGGTGCGGTGCGGTGGGTGGGGCAGCTGGGGCAAGTGTTGACAGTGAGGCGGCGGTTGCCTAATGCATTGCAAAAAGGTTAGAAACAGCAACAACAATCCGGCTGGCTGGCTGGCTGGCTGGCAAGTGGCTTACCTACATTCCCAAATGCATCAGTGTTGGTGCGAATTCCACACACCATCAGCAACATAGCCACAACAGCAGCAGCAACAGCAGCAGCAACAGCAGTAGGCAGCGGCAAGACGCCCCCACGGCGCAACTGCGGCGCCGCTGCAGGCAGATCAGCTCCGATCAGATCGGAGATCCGAGCATCAGACGGGCGGCGGGAGTTCATTGACTTTTGTGCAAACACAAACGTAAAACGCACAAGCCTCCAACTCCAAATCAATGCAATGCACAAAACGCGGCGAACACTCACGTAGGCCGTCAACTTGTCCAACAAGTTGGGTAGACGACAGCATCGCTGTCGGCGCTGCAGCTGCGGAGCAGCAGAAGCAACAACAGCAGCAGCAGCAACAACAGCAGCAGCAACAACAGCAGCAGCAGCTAATGTTGTCGTCATCAGTGCTGGGCCTCGTTTGCTCCCCCACTCACTCTGTCTCTGTCACTATCTCTCCCTTTCTCTCTTTCGTTTAGCTTTTGCCCAAGTTAGGTGGCAGGATAACAGCAACAGGCAACAGCGACGCAGCAGCAGCACATCCGCGACGTCGACCATGCCAATGGCAGCGGCGTCAATGCGTCTCAGCCGCAACGGTCAATGACCGACCGACTAAAAAACAGCATTGGTATCACACACGCAGACACACACAGGCACACACACACATTCGCGCAAGTTGCTGTCGCTGTCGCTGTTACTGCTGCTGTTACTGACAGCGTCGCCGCCGCTGCTGCTGCTGCTGTCACTTCCGAGGCGAGTGCATGGCGGGGCCAAAATCCTTGCTTCAATGTCAAGGAAGTTGAAGCACCAGCGCCAGCGACTTCCTTGTGCACACCACACAAACAAGCAAAGCCGCGCCGCGCCGCACCGCACCGCGCACACTTCCACGGAGAGACACAGTGACTCAACCGCCTGCTGGACAGTGGGCCCTGGCCGCGCGAACGCTGTACAGTGAGCACGCAGCCAATAAGCTGAGGGAGTGTGCGCACAGGTCCCACTGTGCGTCTGCTGCCAGGTGGGTTCGTGTCTTCCTCCCTTCTCCCTCCGCCACTTCCTTCGGCCCTCAGTCCAACGGCTCGGCCTCTCTCTCTCTCTCTCTCTGTCTCTGACTCTGACTCTGTGCTTTTTCATTCGGCCTGTATGTGCCTGTGTGTGTGTGTGTGTGTGTGAGAAGCATTTGAAATGTGCGCAACGTTGTCTTCGTCTTCGTCGACGCCGACGTCGCCGTTGCCGGCAACAGCAGCAGCCGCAGCAGCAGCAGCAGCAACGTTGACTTGTAAACAGAAAAGTTCGTAAACCTTTAAAAGTGAAAGTAAAATCGGACGTAGACCTACATATACAAATGCAGAAGCGGAGCTGGTGTGAGCACGGTGTGCGCTGCGCGCGTGTGTGTGTGTGTGTGTGTGTGTGTGTGCGTGAGAGTGAGTGTTCCCAAGAAGCATTCAGCAGGCAGGCAGCAGGCAGCTGCCAAACCAGAAAACTCCGCACACAAAGCGGGAGCTGGCAGCACAAGCGAGATGGAAGATGGGAGATGGGAGAGAAGACAGAGACGGAGAATGGAGAATGGTGATGAAGACGAAGACGGAGGCGAAGTTGATCTGCGTTGGCAACGGGCTCGCTCGAACTGATTCGACATCCGTCTCGCTCCCTCCCGTGGGAACTATCGCTGCCCAGAACACTTCGCGCTCGCTCTCTTTTTTCGCCCTGCAAACACGAAAGACTTCAACGGCACGAACTTGCCAATGGAGAGCCAACAACAACAGTAGAGAGCGACAAGTGGGAGGCATAAGGGGCGGTGGGTGCGCGCCTATTGGAGCATCCCCCCCCCACCACCCGGCCAAAGATTATTCAACTCGGGAACTTCCTCGTGTGGCTCGCCCGCCAACCTTGAGGTTGGCCGCTAAAACACGCGGCACGTGCTGGCCGGAATCACAACAAACCCGGCAACGACCCCGCTCGAATCAAAGACCGCAGCAGGCGACAGGCGACAGGCAACCAGCACGAAACTGGAACCTGGAGCCGGCATTGAATGAACTCCTGCGGCAGCAAACCGCATCCACAGCAGCGGCGGCAGCAGCAGCAGACAGCAGCAACGACAACTTCCTGTCGATACCGTTACGTATGCATTATGAGCAGTCAAAAAGCAGCAGCAGCAGCAGCAGGAGACAGCAACAACAACAAAAAAACAAAACAAAAAATACCAAAAACAAACTGGCGAAAAAAAAAACTGAAAAAGAAACAAAAACAAAAGCAAAAACATAACCATTACCCACCCCAACAATAATGCGTTGGGATCAAAAGTCAATAAACTTTATGCCGTATTCAATGAATTTTTGTTTCGACTGCTGCCGCCTGCCACAGTTGTAGCTTGTTGTTGTTGTTGTTGCTGTTGTTTTTGTTTTATCGTTTGTTAATATTTATTTCGGGTAACTTTCTCGCTCGACGGACAGGGACAGGGAACATAGGGGGGATGGGAATCGGAATCGGAATGGGGATTGGGACTGGGACTGGGATTGGGACCGTTGCCATCAGAGGGTCGAAAACTTTCATCAATCGACATGCCTGCAGCAGCCTTCCCCCTGCGATACCCCCCCAGGCCCAGCGAACTGTGTGCAGTCAATAAACTTACAAAATCTCACACTCTGCATTGCCCGAGTTGACTTTTCGGGTTACATAATAAGCAGAGAGCGCAGAAAGAGCGACCGAAAGGCAAACAGCTGATCTCAGGTCTGGGCCTGAGTCTGAGTCTGAGAGCGCAGGGTTTGTCAACCCCTGAAACCGAAAACCGAAAATCCACAAAAAGTCCACCAAAAATCCCATTAAAAGCGAATACAAATTGTCACATTGGTTGTGTGTGGGTGAACGGGCGGTGGAAGGTGGAGGGGGGGAAGTGAATACCAAAAGGGTCGTCGACGCGGCGTCAAAGCTGCCACCGGAAGAAGCGTGCCAAAAATATCTAAGCGCCGCTCCAAAAATAGAAGCCGAGAAGCCCCCCACCGCACACATGATATTGTGTTGATACGCCAGAGACGTTCATTGATCCGGCTGCTCCCCTACCCCTATCCCCTATCATCATCTCAGGCAGAGTGCTCGGCTCGGCTCGGCCGGTCCAGGTCCGGTCCGGCACGGCGCAAGAGCTGCCCAGACGAGGCATTGAACGTAGCCCAAAAGCGGAAGCAGACGGCGCTTAGAACAGCTGACGGAGCAGCTGACGCGAGAGCAAGATGCTGGCCAAGAGGGGGGCCACAGACGGACATGACATGGATAGAGAGGTATGGCCTATGGCTCTCTCTCCCTCGTTGTTCCTGGTTGCATATTTGCCATCCGCCGAAAGCGGGGCCAAGCGGCGACCAAACGCAGCAATAAACTTCAAAAACTTTGCCGGTCAACGAACCCTCCTCATACGTATACGTATTCATTGCTTGGCTCAAAGCCAAGACAAACCCAGCTCGCTGCCTCAGTCGCTGTTAACGTTGCAGCCGCTGTCGCAGTCACAGTTGACGTTGCTGCGACGTCGCTGTCGTCGTCGTCGTCGTTTCAGTCGTTTGTTAGCGGCACTTTTGCCAATCGCTTGGGCTGTCTGTCTGTCGGTCTGTCCGTCTGTCTGTCCACTGCTGGAACTTCTAATCAGCTGCTCAGAGCAGCTCCCAGCTGGTGGGCCACCACCAACAACAACAACAACAACAGCAGCAGCAGCAGCAAACAGCAACAACAATTAGAAAGCCGCGTCAAGAGCCGTCGTCGTCAGAGCCAACGTCATCGCCAACTCTCGCTTCTTCACTTTTTTAGTGGGTCTCGGGCTTGGTTTCCAACGAAACTTTGAATATGAAAGCACTCTGCCACTGCCACTGGCTCTGTCTCTGCCTCTGCCTCTCAGCTTTAGGTCAGCCGAATTGGAGCACGATCGTGGGACTGGAACTGGGACTGCGACTGCGACTGCCACTGCGACTGGGGACTGCTCTAGCCATATAATCAAATAATTCTGTACTCTGAGAGCAGCAGCCACAGCTACATGTGATAATGTCATTTAGCACCCTTCTAGACACACTTCCCCTTGGCAATCGACTTATTGCCAATAGAAAGCGACGCAACGTAAAAGCAGCAGCAGCAGCAGCAGCAGCAGCAGACATTGTACTGGTACTGGAATCCACATAGAATCAAAGTCAAAATCAGCTGGAGCTGAAGCTGAAGCTGAAACTGGCAGCTGGCAGAAGGCCGACAAAAACGAAAGCTAAAGTTCAAAAACCTTTAGAGCAGCAGCAGCAGCAACAGCAGCAGCAACAACAGCAGCAGCAGCAGCCCCAGCTCCAAGATTCTTTGTGGCACCATAAAGGTTGATGGGTTGTTGTATGATGATGTCTTCTGGTTTCTGATTACTGATTGCCGGGGCGATGGGTAAATGGGTAGATGGGTGGAGCGGCGGCAGTGAGCGGTTTTGAGGCATTTCACCTGGCGAGAGCGAGAAAGTTTCGACTCGAATCGGATTCGGATTCGGAATCGGAATCGGAATCGATTGTGCACTGCCTGCCACTTGGCGAAGACAAATGACACGCGAATGGGGTCTCCGAGCAGCGGAACTCGCGACGATCAGACTGAAGCGCTGGCTGGGATCACGGCTGTGGGATCCTGTGCAGGAAGTCAATGCGGCGCGGCTGGCCAAACGGGTAATGTCTGCCAGCTCCCAGTCTCTGGCTTTTCAGTACTTTCAAAATGCACACAGCTGCAGTGCCTGCCACCAGTAGAGGGTGGACTAGGAGTCATTGATCTCTCGCTGGCCAGAATGGCCACTGCTCGACTGCGGGATACCCCTTCCAGTCGCAGCCAGACCCCATCACGGTCGTGCCACTTGCATTGTGCCTCCATGGCGCATCCGCAACGTGCACTCGCGAGCTCTGATTGGGCTCGGAATTCGGTGTTGGATTTGGGTTCGGATCGATATAATAAATATTCTTATTCTCTGGGCTGTTCGCTTGGCTAACTCGAGGCTGTGGTGTTGGCGGTGGCTGCGAGTGGAGCTGCTGGTGCCGCTGCTGCTGCTGCTCCCCCGGCAGCTTGCTTGACAAGAACTGCATTTTGCCTTACACCTCACAGCAGCAACAGCAGCAACAACAGCAGCAACAACAGCAACAGCAACAATGTACACATGTTAAGCATACATACCGGGTATATCTGTCTATCTGTCGCTGGGTGTGCGTGTGGCTGTGGCTGTGCCTGTGGCTGTGTGTGTTTACCTGTTTTAAAAGACACTTTTTTAGTTTATTGAACTTTTGTGCACTTTGAGCGTCACCTCGCAGCACCTCCACCATCGCATCGCATCGCATCGGATCGCATCGGATCGAATCGCTCTCCAACGACTTCTCACGCGTTGGCGTTCGCTCACAGAGCGGCAAGCAGCTAGCAGCCAGCAAGCGGCGAGCGAGCAGCCAGCAGCCAGCAGCAGCTCCGCTATTGCGCATGCCTAGCCTCGTTCGGCGATCATTTTCATACCGAAATGGCCTTCAAAACGATAATTCAAGCGCTTAATTTGTATCCACACTCTTTGCAAAGTTTGTTCAACCCGCTCTGTGCTGTGCTGGGCTGTGCTGTGCTGCGCTTCGCTTGTGCTGACTCTGACTGTGACTCTGAATATGAATCTGAATCTGGACTGACTCGGCATGGCACTAGGATTGAGATGCATACGTTTCCATGCTGGTCCCTGGCTGCCAGCCGACCAGAGCCTGGCCTGTGGCAGCCATCTCTGCCTCATCATAAATCATAAATCAGTCCGTGCGGCATTCGTTCCCCGCCATCTGGCAGCGTCAATGCGGATGTGGGTCAGTGCCTGTCCCTTTGGCTGATTTCTGGGCTGCAATCGGGCATCTGGGATGGCTAATGCTGCTAATGCTCTGCTCTGCGCACTCCGAACTAAGTGGATTTAGTTTTTAGACATACCGAAATATGAAATGTCACAGCAAAGCCTTTTCGGCTGTGTTCCATGTGGCAATATCCACATGTCTAGTGATCAATACCCACATGCCCAGTGTCCCCCGTACCCTTTCAAAGTTACACAGTCGAAGACCCGCAGCGATTATTTAATTTAATTTTAATTGGAGAAAGTGCAAAGCCCCCCCTTAATAAATATAAAAAAGCCAAAAATCACTCACACACACACACACACACACAGAAACTAAAATTAAGTCGGCCGAAAACCCAAAAAATTAAAAACCAAACCAAGCCAAACAAAACAAAAACAAAAACAAAAAGCATTAAAAAAAAAACACCAAAAATCAATGAATACAAAAATGCTTAATCACTTCAATTTACAAACGCATTCGATGACAAATTATGAATGTTGACAGCGCACCAAACTTGAGTCGCAGTCCAAGTCCAAGCCCTGGCCCAAGCCATCCCAAAGCCAAACCCAAAGAGCAGTCGAGAGACAGCGGCAAACAACAGCAAACACTCAGCCCAGAGCCCACAGCCCACAGCCCAAAAGTCCAACCAGTTTTGATTTAAAAACCAAAAATAAATAAAATTAATGACCGCAATGGCAACGAAATGCAAATAAAACACAAAGCCAAACCAATCCAAGCCAAACTCAAAATCAAAAAAATCCAAAAAAACCAAAAAAAAAAAAAATCAAATTTCTACTTATGCAAAGTAGAAATATTGCCTAAAGAGCAGAGCCACTGGTGGGGGGCGACCCTAAAAGCATGTCACAATCTACTACATAAAGTGAGCGAGCGGTGGGCGGAGTACCGACTGCCTGATACCCTCTGAGCCTGTCCCTCCAAGTGCGGCACACATAAGAGCTCCCCCAGCCCACACCTTGCTGTGGAATCAGCCGTGTATACCCGTGGACACGCGCACACTGCAGGCGCATTCAAGCACCAGTTACATTAATTTTTCAAATGATTTGTCTTCGGTTTTTTATTGTGATTTGGTTTGGTTTGGTGGTAGGCATTTGTATTATGCAAAACATGGAAAATACTGAATTTTAAATCAAAGTCAAACTATAATTTACTTGGGATCCAGTTCGGCCGTGGATCTGTCACTGGAGCTGCCTCTGGGGGGGTGTGTGTCGGTTTGGCCGCTAGCTGGGATGGCTATGGCGGTGCCAGCTGCTGGGCCGTTGGACAATATGCGACAATCAAAAATTAAATTCATGCGCATTGTGCACAAAAGGGCTAAGCCTTAATGCGGCCGCTTCATTATTGTCGCTTCGCTTCGCTTCGGATCGGGTCGGATCGGATCGGCTCCGATCGGATTGGTCTTTACGTAAGGCCCTTGAACGTGCAGCGATCGTTAACGTTAAAAGCGGTGAAATTTTTTCTACTCTCTGTCCGTATGTCCGCATATACATATGTTTGTATTTATATGAGTGTTGCTTCAAACTTTTTTTTTTTTTCTTTTTTTTTTTTTTGTAACGACACTTGAATCTCTGTCCCTCCGTCCCTCCGTCCGTCACTCAGTTAGTCACATAATCGTTGAGTGGGCCACAGCTGCCACTGGGACTGTCCAATGTGCAATGGCCAAACCTGAACGGACACATCCGATTGTCCGAATAGGGCCTGAGTCCTCATCACACTTAGCCCTGCCCTGCAACGTCCCCCCGCTCCCGCATCTGACCGCGAAAACAGTCACGTGGAGACACGCAGCGCTGGGGCTCTTGTGTCACGTTGTGTAATATGGGGCCTCCCCTCCCCCCTCCTTCCAGCCTGCTTATCACGCTGACAAAAGCTTCAATTACTCTGCTGCCCCTATCCCGTGCCCATTTTTTCGCCGGCTCGGCGGTCGGGGCTGCGTCTCCGACTCTCACGCTGGCCCAGCGCAAATATTTGCCATGAACATTTTGACCGACTTTTTTGGCAGGGCACTTCAGCTCAGCGCACGAAGCTGATAGCAGCTGATAGTCTCCGTCTCCGTCCCCGTCCCCGGCCAGCAAACAACAAACAAGGAATTCCACGCCGAAGAAGGCGCCACTGGGACTCCTCCCACCCAAAGCTGCAGATTAGTAAATCTCCAGCGAGTACAACTTCGATTTCGTCTCCCCAAATTCGACGACTCGACGCGGCTCGACTCGTGGCAGGGGGCCAAAGGGGGGGCCAGTAGGCAAATACTTGGATGACGACTGCGGGAGAAAGTCTCGTGCGTGATAACTGTCGTAGAGCGGCGCGGTAATGATAATGATAATGATAATCCCAGAGTATGGATGGTCGTGATAATGATGAACGACGATGGCAGCAGCGGCGACCAGCTGAGAGCCCCCAGCCACCAGCCACCAGCCCCAGAACCGTGAAAAGTTCAATAAACTCAAAAAGTTTGCTAAAAAAAAAAAGAAAAAAAAAAGAGACGAAAATCCAAAACCAAAACCAAAACCAAAAACCTCAGCTGCGAGGCATGCGTCGACCGAGAGCTGGCCAAGAAGGCAGCGGCGGCGCCATGAGGCAACGTGCAACGTTTGTGAAAGCCGCAGCCAGCGCAAAAGAAGCGAAGCAAAACAAAACCCAAACCCGGTCCCCAGTTCCCAGTTGCCAGTCCCCTCCCAGCAGCAGCAGCAGCCCGGGATTTCAGCCAGGCCGAAATGTTGGTAAGTGCGTTTACATTGCAATGCCGACGACGACGACGACGACAGCGATGACATCGTCCAGTGGCAGTCGCCAGTTGCCCAGTTCCCTCAGTTCCCACTCCCAGTGCCAGTGCCAGTGCCAGTTCGAGTCAAAGCTTTTTCTTGCTGCCGCACAGCCAGAGCCACAGCCAGAGCCACAGCCACAGCCGCGGCCGCAGTCGATGTTGCCGTTGCCGTTGCCGTTGCTGTCGTGGCCGCTGTCGGCGTCTGCGCGACTGCGTTCGTTGACTTAACGCACTACTAACTCAGTGCCACAGTCACCGACTTTTGAAATGTGTGTTGTAAACACACACACACAAGACAGGCACACAGACACAGCTACAGATACAAATACAGGCAGAGCTATAGCAACGGCCAGAGACAGAGCCGCAGATACAGATACAAAAGCCACAGAGGCACACACCACATCACAGCACACACAGATACAGATACAGATACACAGATACAGATACACACACACACACAAATACAAGTGCCTGTTGCCTGTGTTCATTTTTCACCATTATTTATGCTAATGATCCACACACATTCACGTTGTTGCTTTTGCTTTTGCTTTTGGCTGTGGGCTCTCTGCTGGGCTCTGCCTCTGCCGCTGCCTCTGGGATGGCTTTGGACCTGCCCCCTCCCTGCCACACAGCGAGCCCTCTTCTTCTATTGCCACACAGCAGAATAGGAAGGCGGAATAGAGGAAGCTTATCATCTATGAATGGATGGATGGATGGATGGATGGATGGGTGGATGGTTGGGCTGCGTGTCAACACTTTCGTTGCATCTCAGCCAGTCAGCCAGCTTATTAGCTGGACCATCAAAAGTGCTGGGCAAACATGGAGCGAGCAGGTTGCTCGATCCATGCGGATGCAGCATGCAAATGCAGCTGAGATGCTGCCTGTTGCTGCTGCTGCTGCTGCTGCTGTTGCCTCTTCATACGCAACCAAGAAGCAAACCACTTGGGAGCGGCAGCAGCAGCAGCAGCTGCCAAATTGTTGGCATGGAAGTGAAAGCATCTCCGAAAGTTGTTAAATATGAAATGTGCAGACTTACACAGCGGGTGACTTTCGATGCGTTCCCATACGATCCCATACGATGCCATGCGATGCGGATGCGGGTGCGGGCAGGTGCTAAAGGGTGCCCCCTACCATGTGGTGCAGCTCGTCGTGGTTCTATCGTGCATTAGAATACGCTGCACAGAACCAAAAAGGTGAAGCAGAAGCAGAACCATCCACGACTCGACTCCACTTGAATCACTCTCGCTTGGGTGAGGCGAGGCGCCTCTTTCGGGCTTAATCGGAATTCATTTCGTTCTCGGATTATACAAATTAAAGTCTGTTTAAGGCCTTCCTGAAGGTAGGTCATGACGCGATGCTTTCGCTCTGCCCGCACACACACACAGCACACACACACACAATCACAGTGTCGCCGGGAAATATACAAGGAAGAGAAATTTCGCGCTTCCACTGAGCCTCCGCACCGCCCCCACCCGCAACACGGAACCCATCTGTCTGACTGTCTGTTTGCATCCGCCTCTCACGCCCTCCCGCGCCCCGCCTGCGAGTGTTTGTGTTGACCAAATAAAAACTGAAGCGCCGCACAAACCAAACAAAGCAAGAAGCAAAAAGCAGAAAGCAGAAGGCAGAAAAAACCATTTCAATTAATCTCTCGATTCAATTAAATCAAATTAAACATAACCCAAGCCTCCAGGCAGCCTCCATTCAGCCCTCCCCAGGCCACTGTCCAACCAGCAGCAGAGGGAAAACAATTTTCCGCAATTTTCAGTGCAAATTGGCAGGCACTCCGCCACGCCCACTTCACACTGATTGCGCAAATGCAACAGGGAGAAGGCAGAGGTAGAGACAGAGACAGCCACAAGTGGCACACGAGTGGCACGCTTTCCCCCCCGCCCCGCCACATGCCCTTTGCAGCGAAGGGATCGAGCGGAAGAAAGCCAACGGCTGCGGCTGCGGGCCCAACCCGATCCATGATCACGATAGGCCTATACAAATCAGGCCCCCACATTCACAGCTGGCCAAGAAGACAACGGTACATTTTTTGGCCAAACAGAAACAGCCGTAATACACACAGACAGACAGACAGACGGAGAGACAGGCAGACAGAGAGACAGACGGACAAACAGAGACAATCGACAGCGCGCGCAGCTCGACAACTTTTTAATTGCCCTCAAAAACCCGACTCCAAAAAAAAAAAAATGTTATAATAAGAGAGGGGCACTTAGAGGGGGGCAGCGGCAGCGGCGACTCCGAATCGTAGACGGGGGGGCCCTCAACAACGAAAAACCACAGCGAACAAGCAACAACAGCAACAGCAGCAGCAGCAGCAACCCATCATATCAGATAGGCCGTACAAATTTCTTTCTGGCATTGCCTGCCCCTGCTGCCCCTGCTGCCCCTGCTGCTGCCCCTACCCCACTTCTGCTGCTGATGCTGCAGATTCTGCGCGCAGCCCCACGAACCGCAGCGCGAGTTCTTGTTTAATTTTAATGTTTCTTATTTATTTTCGTCTGTTTCGTTACTTTTTTCACACTTTAGAAAGTTTGCTTTTGCTTTGGTTTGCTTTTGCCTTGCCGTGCTTTGGCTTTGCTTTGCTTTGCTTTGCTTTGCTTATGAATTTGCCTTCAGTCGTCGGTCGGCAGATGCGCCGATCTTTCCGTTTCGAAAGCAGCAGAAGCGGCGCCAGCCAAAGGTGTCCTGAAAGTAAAAGTGTCGCGCCACAGCTGACGAGACGATGATGAAGCATTATACAATCGCGCCATGGCATGTCCTCTCGTCCATGTCTGCATCCTAAGTGCTGCAGCTCGCGCCGCGCACATGCAACAGTTGTGCAGTGCAGCCACAGCGGCAGTGGCAGTGGCTGCGGCAGCGGCAGCATGTTTATGTCAATTTTTATTCGAATTTGAATACAAGTAGGTGAAATGTCATTGAACTCGCAACCAGCAGTAGCACCAGCGACAGCAACAGCAGCAGCAGCAACCAGCAGCGGCGGCACCTGGCTGGCTGGCTGGCTAGTGTTGCTGCTGCCGCTGCTGCGTCAACGCTAACAGCGACAGCGGCAGTGTCAGTGGCAGCAAACAAATCGCTTGAAAAGCTGCAGGATGCACTGCCACTGCCACTGCCCCAAAGTGTATCCTGCTTGCTGCTGCTGTCGCAGTCGCAGTCGCTGTCGCAGCTGGCTTCTCTGCCACTGCCACTGGCTCTGCCTCTGCCACTGCCAGCAGCAGTCGTGGCCCCGCTCGAGTTCAATGCACTTGATTTGGCATACATTTGGCATTCGGCTTGTTATCAGACGCAACTGATGGCAGCAGGCAGCAGGCAGCGGTGGCAGCAACGGTGGCTGTGGCTGTGGCTGGCTGCAGTGTGGCTGTGGCGGCTGCCTCGTCGATCTGCTGCCGATCTGCTGCCGATGTTGCAGCTGAAGTTTGTCGAACCAGCAGGCAGCAGGCGGCAGACCGCTCGCTCGCTCGCTCTCGCATTTTCTTATCAACTGAAAGGCCCCTCGTAGATGATAAATCGGATATTTTTGGCTGATATTTTATTTCCCTTTTTAATACGGACTTTCCTTAATGCAGAATTTAAATTCCATGCTATTTTTTGTCTGTGGTCCACAGCAAAAGTTTCCACATTTCCACGGTACAATTTTTCCCATACAGCCCAGCCCACCGCCCACAGCCGCCCCAAGCCCCGAGTCAGGCCGTCCGAGTCGTCGTGTTTGAGTGTGATTGCTATTTTTTGAGTGCGATCGTTATCATTGCCTCGGCTCGGCCGGGCTGCGCTTCGGGTTTGATGTGCTTCGTGTTTGATGTTGGACTCGGCCGCTCTCTTAGCTCTTTGCTCTCAAGAGAGCGTCCAACCAGCTAAGAGCGGAGGCCGACTGACGACCGTCTGCCAAGAGCGAAAGAGCGCAAACGGAGTTGCAGGCGCATCAGCTGTTAGGCGGAGTACGCGGCGTATGCGCAATGCAGCTGCCGAAAATTCACAAAAAGTAGCCAGACGCGGGGCAGTGTCAGTGGCAGGGGCAGAAGCTGGCTCTGGCTGGGGCTCAGGCTGGGGCTCGGACTTAAACAATGGCCATAGGCCAAGCGCTGGTTAGGTAAGGTGAAGTTTGTTGGTGCAGCAGCAGCAGCAGCCACGCCGTTTCAATGCCAATCGCCCAGAGGAGAGACAGCGCAGAGACAGAGCAGCGACGTGTGCCACATTTTGGGATTTGGCACAACAGCAGCAACAAATGAGAGAAAAGGAAAGAAAGAAATGATTGCAGTATGCAAAAAAAACAGAAATAAAAAGCGAAATATAGGCAAGCCGACTTGAATGGCTTGAGTGGAGAGTCGCTGCAAGGCGGATGTGGTTGCAGTGGCAGTGGCAGTGCCAGTGCCAGTTGCTCCTGTAATTCATGCACGCTAAGTTCATTAACATTTTGTGGCTGCGCCACTGCCACTGCCTTCTCTGCACCGGCTGTGTCCATGTCTATGGCTCTTACCATGTCGCTTGCTGTGTTGTGGCTGTGGCTGTGGCTGCCACAGAAAATTCAAGTGAAATGTTCTGCTTTCGCTCTGCGGCAGCCTCCGAGCAGCACAGCGCTGCGCCCCCCTTCCGCTTCAGAATCATTTCAAATTGCAGATATTATAATCTGTGAGCTGTGAGTGTAGAAAGTTGGTAATCAATCAATGGCGGCGGGGATAACTTTCGCTCTGCTTGCAAATTGTTGCAGCTTTTCTAGCAAGTTCGTTGCCTAAGTCTTTCGTTTCGCTGCCGCCTGCGGCTCTGCATGTGTGTGTGTGTGTGTGGGGAGGGAGGGAAACTAGAAAACCAGAACCCAGCAGGCAGCAGACAGCCAACTGAAAGGATGCCATTCGGAAGGACTGTGCCAGCGAGCACTGGAAACCAAGCGCAAGATGAGCAGCAAATCAGCCTTAGCCATGTGGCAGTTTACCTCTTTTTGGCGGGGGAGCGGGGCACGCGGCACGCTGCCTAATTAATCAGGCTCCTCGGTCGCAGGAGCCCGCATATGGGCAAGCACATACTTTCGCCGAATGCGCTGAGACCAAAACAGCAGCAGAAACAAAAACCAAAACCAAATCCAAGTCCGAATCCGAATCCGTGGCAAACACAGAAACCAAAACCAATTTCACCAATTAAACTAATGTTAAATTGACGGTAGAAATTTCTTGGAAAAAGTCTATCAGTCCATCAGTCTACCGGTCTGTCCGCCGCACAGTCCGTTCGTCTGCCACTCGACCAAAGTGTCGCTAAAGCCACTGGCAAGCGGCAAAAGGGGAAGCAGCGAACGGACAGCGGCAAGCGGCTGCGATGCGATGCGATATCGGAAAAGCACTTGAAAAACAAGGCAACAGCAGCAGCAACAGCTTAATGCATCGATACAAAAAAAAATGTGTGTAAAATTGCAGCGTGCCAGCAAACCAGCAGCAAAAACGCCAAAGCCATAGCCAAAACCCAAAACCCAAGCCCCAAACAGAAACAGAAAACAAACACAAAACAAGGCACTCAGTCGTGACGCCGCTGTTGCTGTTGTTGCTGCTGTTGTTGTTGCTGCCACTGCCACTAATGCCACTACTGACACACTGACAACAACGGCCACTGTTGCATTTTGTTGCTGCTGCTGCTGTGCTGCTGCCGTTGCTGTTGCTGCTGCAAATTTGTGACCATGAACGTGAAAAATCAGCAAAGTGAAAAATAATTGATTCCGGAAGGAAACTGCCGCAACTGGTTTGGGTTTCAGTTTGGATTTGGATTTGGGTTTGCTTTTGGCTTGCTGCTGCTGCTGGTTGCTGCTGCTTGTTGCTGCTGCTGCTGCAACAGCAACTGTTGCTCGTGTGTGCTGCGGCGCTTGCTGATGTTGATTTCATTTTTCTCTGTGCCTTTAGGAGGGGCCACTGGGGCACTTTGCATTTTGGTGCCGTAACAGTGGAAAGCAAGGCAGCTTTCCTGTTGGGTGAAATCCAAGCACACACAGTCCACGCGTCCACGCGTTGGCCTGTCGCACATTTCTGGTCTATTAAGCAGCCATCCCAGCCAGTGTCTCCCTTTCTGTCCCTCCCACCGTGGGTCTCTCGATTCTGCATTGCGGAATGGATTGGATTGGATTGGATTGCACTTGGCATTGCTGGCTGTCGATTCGCCGCAGCCTGAGCCGATGCTGATGGCTGATATGCTGATGACAGTTGCTGTCTCGGCCCAAAAGGAAGTGGAGAAATCGCCAGAGTTGCTCTTGAATGATTTTTGGAGAGAATTTCCCCTACCTCGGATCTGCAGGCTGCCTGCTCCTCCTGCTCCTCCGACTCCTCCTCAATGGCTGTGCAAACAGACTCTTTTTCTGGGTCATTGGCGCAGAAAGTGAGCAAAAAGTGAAAAACAAATAAAGCAAGAACCCACAGCTCACAGCTCACAGCTCATGTTCCTGTCCATGTCCGTGCCGTGCCTAGCATCACGATTTTGGGGGCACAGCACACCAAGACCAAGACCAAGAGCTGCCTCCGCCTCCCCCTTCCAACGATAATGACTGCCAACGTTCTCAGCGCCTTGCAGGAAGTCAATTACCGCCTCGAGGAAGAGACACCGAGCCGAGACTCGGCTGTGTCTCGCTCCGCGGATGCATCTAACTATGCATCTAGCTCTTGCATCTTCTTTATGTACGTGGATGCCCCGGCCAGGCCCGGCCCGGCCCCGCTTGAGCGCTTGTCTCAAATTTGCAATCTCTGCCGCTTAACTTTCTCAATTGAAAATTGCATTTGAACGGTGCTGATGATGACGCGACTGCGTCAGCGATTTCCCTCGAATTTTCCGCCGCTGAGACTGAGGCTGATGCTGCGTGGCGCTGTGGCCTGGCTGGGGGAAGTCGTTGCCTCTGCCGTTGACCGAAAAAAGTGTGTCAAGTTTTCGACAAAGATCAAGTACATCTCAGATAGTACGTGCAACGTGTGTTGTTGCTGTCGTTGCCCCCGTTGCCGTTGCCGTTGCCGCTGCTGTTGCTGCATCCGCCGCTGGCCCGGGGCATTTCCATTTCCAGTTGCCATGACCAAAATGTTCTCAAAATCATTGCAATGTGTCTTAGATTTTTGGTGCAATTTCATAGTGAAAGTGCAGCAGGCAGGCAGGCAGGCAACAGGCTGCAACTAGTTGCAACTGGCAAGAAATATGTGTGGCACTCAGTCGCTCAGTCGGTAATTGGAGAGCCGTGCCCCAGGTCTTTTGGGGCAGATTGCCGTAGTTGTAGGATGCCGAATATCAAATTAAGTGAAACGAAAAGAAGACAAGACAGAATTTCATTTGCGAAAAGTGGGCTCCCCCTACCTCCCTCCTTCGCTGCTTCCCTCCTCCATCCTTAGGGGCTTGGCGGAATCGTGTTCTTTGCATCGAATCTCGTGGGTGCTGCTTGATGCGGCGACCCACTTCTGGCCCGCAGTGACTCTGGCTGAGTCCGGGTCTGGGTCAGAGAAAGGGAGAAGCCATCCATCCATCTCGTTTGCGGTTAGCGTTCACTTTTGCCACTGCCACTGTCACTGTCAATCTGCCATCTCTCCCATCGATCGGTTCAAAGAACTCTCCTTACACTGCAGCACCAGCAACAGCAGCAGCACCTGCTGCAGGCAGGCAGCTCTACTCCCTCTTCAGCGACGAGGGCAATGGGCAATGGACTGTTTGGTGTGTGGTGACTGTGCTATTTTCATATGCGCACACCGTTGCCACTGATAACCCAGTATCCCAGTTAAATTTAAAATCCAAAGCCGTAAATGCGGCCAATTTGAATACGCGCCGCCGAAAGAGAGAGCACAAAAAGCCACTGACAATAAATCCGTTATGCATAAATCCAGCAGCGGCTTGGGCTTGGGGCTTGGGGCATGTGGCTGGGGACTGGGGGCTTGGGCCCACGCTCACGCCCAAGCCCAAGCCCCAAAAGAGAAGTACTCGTACTTTCAATTGAAATTTCTGTGCCCAAGCGTCGCTGCCCAAAAATATAAAAGCGGCGGTGCGGCCTAGCCGGCGTTTCTTTTGGCCAGACAATGCCGAGAAGTTCGCTTATCACTCAACGCTGGCTGACACTCGCCACACTGACCCTGGGCATGGTCGCCAGTGGTCTGCCCGCTTCCAAGCCAGAAGCAGCCGCCGCAGCAGCAGCAGCAACAGCCTTGGCTCGCCTCAATCCGACCGTGCCACCCGCGCCACGCTGGGGCGCCAACATGCAAATGCTGCGCAGGCACAACAGTAGGTATCCCGGGGATCAGAGTGTCTGTGCACCAGGAGAACAGCCGCTAATCGGCGAGTGGCACTCTTTCAGGTGCGGCCTTCAACTTCTGGACGGAGGAGAGCGACACGAACATCTGGGAGCACTGCGGCCTCTTCGAGGGCGACATAATGCTGCATCGCGAGCTGCTGCGCAATGGGCTGCTGAACGAACGCTCCACCTGGCCGGAGGCGGCCATACCCTTCTACATTGATCCGCAGGACTTCAGTGAGTGCTTCGAGCAGTGTGGAAAACTCATTTATTGATCCATTTAATTCGAGCAGCTGCCAATGAGACGATGGTCATACTGCGGGGCTTTAAGGAGTACCACGAGCGCACCTGCATCCGCTTTCGGCCGTACGAGCAGGGCGACAAGCACTGGCTGATGATCAAGGGCAACTACTCCGGCTGCTGGTCGAGCGTGGGCCGGCGGCAGGGCGGCCAGGTGCTCAACCTGAACACACCCAAGTGCGTGACACATGGCGTGGTGGTGCACGAGCTGCTGCACGCGCTGGGCTTCTATCACCAGCAGAGCGCCACGGAGCGGGACGAGTACGTGAAGATCAACTGGGACAACATACTCGACGGGCATGCGCACAACTTCAACAAGTACGCCCGTACGCATATCACCAACTTTGGCGTGGAGTACGACTACCAGAGCGTCATGCACTACAGCTCGCGGGCATTCAGCAAGAATGGCAAGGCCACCATCGAGCCACTGGTGAGTTCCGCCCCAAGAAGGAGACAGGCAACAGGCAAAGAGGATATGTAGGCGGAGGTTCTTATGATCTCTGATTTATATAATAGAACTACGACTAAAGGGGATGCTTAACAGATGCTTAGGTCCTCAGTTATTTGTGCTTAATCTAATGCTACAACCTATGCAAGAGAACCTCGAACCCTCATGCATGTCTGTCTTTGCTTAATGCTTAATATCTGTTTATCCTGTCTGTCTTTTCATCTGCAATCCGGCCAGGACCCGTACGCCTCGCTGGGCCAGCGACGCGGCCTCTCCGACAAGGACATATCAAAGCTGAACGAGATGTACGAGCAGGACTGCAACGAGGGCTATCTGCTCAATTTCGATCGCTTCGGGAGCTACATCGACGAGCTGCTCGACTACTTCCAGGGCAACCTGCAGGATCTGTTCGGCTAGGGCTAGAGAGGATTGAGGCGAATAAAGCGGTGGGCTGCTAGGCCACAAAGAAACTGAATTGGCTCAGCTCGTCCAGGGTCTGGGCAGCCTCCAAGCGTATGGCCGGGCATAGCTGCTGCTCGGCCAGGGCCTGCAGGGCGCTCCGCAGGTCGGCGCCCCACATGCAGTGCACGCCGCGCAGACTGAAGCGGGCCAGCAGCCGCAGGAGTTGGCAGGCGCGCTGGCGCAGCAGCTGATGGCGGCTCTGGAGCAGGGCGGCGAAGCGCAGACGGGGATTGAAGACGATCTTCTCCACCAGCTCGGCGTTCTCGGGCAGTTCGCGCAGCACGCAGCTCATCAGCGCCAGCATGCAGCCCGCCAGCCGCACCGAGTTCGAGTCCGAGTCAGAGTGCTTGAATTCTGCAAGAGATTGGATGTGGTTTGTGGGCTGTGGGTGGTGGATTACGGATTACTTGCAGGCTGCAGGATCGTACCGTGGGTGAGGAAATTGAGGAAGAGATCGTTGACCGCCAGAATGGCCACCGCATCGCAGAATTGGCTGAGGAACTGCTGCTGCTGGTGCACCAAGTGGCAGACCAGCTCGTACAGACTGCAGGCGGTGCTCATCTCCTCGACGCTCAGCTCCGGTATGCTGCGCATGGTGCGGCTGAGGGAGCCCATTGTGAGGGGGGCGGAAGCCGCCGAGTCGCTCAGCTGGCGGTGCGAGAGGAGCAGCTTGCAGGCGTACATCAGATTGGGCACGAGCTTGACATCCACATAGACATTCCGGATCAGATCGAGATCCACCAGCATCAGCGGCTCGGCCAGCACAAAGGGCAGGGAGAGCAGCTGGGCCACGCTCTGCAGCACCTTGGGAATGGCTTTGGAGTTACGCAGCGGCGCCACAATGATGCTGACCAGATTGTGCTGCTTCAGCGAGTCGAACTCGCCGTCCATCAGCTCCTGTATGGAGCGGTGCAGAAAGGCCAGCCACTCATCGTTCTCGATCGGCGGGCTCTGCGACTCGTCGCAGCTGTCCCAGCCCGGCAGCAGGCAGGGCGGAGTGTTGCTGCCAAACAAAAAACAACAGCAGAAACAGATTAGATGACCCGCAACTATGATCTTTTTTGCACTCACTCGCTGCTCAGCTTTTCGTCGTTGGTCGAGTGCATCGATTGCTTCAGCTGCTGCTGCTGCTGATGTGGATCCTTGTCGCGGGATTTCCTCTCCTGGGCGGTGAGCATTTCCGTGGTCTTGCGTTGCGCCTCAGTGTCAACACTCTGGCCGAGACGCAGCGAGAAGTTGTCCAGATTCTGACTGAGTTTGCGCTTCTCCAGGTCCTTGCTGCGCGACGATTGCCGCAGATTGAGGGCCGCCATCAGCTTGGCGGCCACACCCTTGCCGCCCGCACCTGATGATGCCGGCACCTCAACGGGAAAATTGTCGTTCAGGTGGTTCAGTATCATGTTGGAGTTGCCGCTCACGAAGCAGGTCTGCGAGTTGACAAGCGGCCCACCGCCACCACCGCCGCCGCCAGCTTCGGAAGTGACTGAAGCGTTGGGCATGTCCCGGAAGGAGACGTCGGCAAAGGGAACGAGCACGCGATGCCCGTTGTCCTCGGCATCCGTCTCCAGCTGCTCAATGTCGCTGGGGGCAATGGCGTTGATGCTGTCACGGGAGGTGCTCAGATTCTCGTTGGCCGCATCGCCAAGATGCAGCGCCGCCAGAACGTCATTCAAGTCGGCCGTCCGCTGGCTGGACTGTTTGACACGCTTGGGCGGGTCTTTGGCGGCCTTGGGATTTATGAAGGGCGAGGCTTGGGCAGCCTCTGCCTGCACCTCGGCTATGTAGAGCTTGCCCTCGACAAAGGGATGGCAGAGCAGCTGCGTCCAGGAGATCCGCATGCCGGGATCCTTCTCCAGCAGGCCCTGCAGGAAGGAGCGGCACTCGCTGCTCAGCGTGCTCGGCCACTTGACGTCCTCGTGCTTGATCAGCTTCACCAGATGCAGGATGGAGGTGGCGCAGAAGGGCGGCTGCCCGGCCATGCTCTCGTAGGCAATGCACCCGAGGGACCACATGTCCGCCTGGTGGTCGTACGGCTGCTCGGCCAGCAGCTCAGGGGCCATGTACAGCGGCGTGCCCTTGATGGATGTGAGCACGTGGGTGCCCAGGGTCATGTTGCGGGCCAGGCCAAAGTCGCAGAGCTTGGCGTGCATGTTCTTGTCCAGGAGGACGTTCTGCGGCTTCAGGTCGCGGTGCAGAATGCGATTCGAGTGCAGATAGTACAGGGCCGAGACCAGGTGGCCGATGACACGACGTGCATGCTCCTCGGGCATGGCCCCGTTGAAGGACAGATACCGATGCAGGTCCATCAGCGCGAATTCCGTGACCACGAAGAGGTCGAATTTCGACTCGAAGGACTCGATCATCTCGATGACGTGCGGATTCTTGAGGCGCGCCTGGATGTCGCATTCCCTGCGCAGGTTCTTCAGCTCTCGATTCGATCGGCCACGCTAGAAAAGCAGTAGAGGAGGGTGGGTTTGTGTGGGGTCATGGCTATCGGGTACTTGTTGCATCCCACTCGCAGCGCGGCGCACGCACTTACCTTGGAAATGACTTTGATGGCCACCACCTTTTCGTCGTCGCGTCGCTGCGCCTTGTACACGCAGCCGAAGGAGCCTTGGCCCACCAGAGAGCTGACCGCGTAGCGGTTCATCGTTTTTCTGTCACTAGCCCAATCTCCGAATGTTTTTATTTGCAATTTATTTATTTATTTATCTCAATCTGCGTGCCTGTTGATGCCGCCTACGCTGGGGGTGGAAGTGTGGCCAGATGCTTGGATCTGGCAACGCCGGCGATGTGCAACAACGGAAAATCTGCAAAGATGGACTCAAAAGCTACAATGCCAATCCATTGGCTTCACCATCACTTGGTATAGCCGATTTGGGACTTCAAGCCACAAGTTGCAATGGAAATTTGCCTCCCAACAGGTCGATTTGCTTGCCACAAGGTGGCAAAAAATCCAAGTGAAAAATCGATTGCGGGGGAGCGCAAGTGCTTATCGGCAGGTGGCCACCTCTACGGAACAGCTGATTTGTATTTTGTGAGTCTCTCAGTTTGGTGGTAAGGACGGGCGAAAGACATTATTGTGAAACAAATAATGATTGCTATATTGACACACAGATTCTGCAGAAGCCACACAGTAGAAGATAACGAGAAAACCGCAAACGCAGCACGATGCGCGAGCCCAATCTGTACATCATTCTCTCCACCGCGCTAATTGGTAAGTCTCCATCAAGCAAAAGCTGCGGCCGGCCTGGGCCTGTGCGCCCGCCACCGCCCCTGGCAGTCAAACGAAGTTGTGCCGAAAGTAAACCTTGATTTTGCAGGCTCGGGTTTCTTCTTCCTGTATATGCAGCATGTGCGCGTCATCTTTGAGACGCGCACCAGCATCCAGACACTCAATCAGCTGGAGCGCGAGGCGCTGCTGCGGCGCGAGGATGCCCTCTACTATACGTTCTACAAGAAGCTGGTCGATGGCCCGGACTTCTGGCACGGCTACGAGCAGCTCAAGAACGTCACCGACATTGAGTATCCGAATAGCGTGAATGTGCTGCAACGCTTTTACGTCCTGCCGGAGCTGGTTGCGGCGTAAGTAGCAACCGTAGCAATAACCCCCAACCCACACCCACACCCCACACTACATATTTCTAATCTAATCGTATCGTCTCTGTGTAGCTACTTCTTTCACCTGGTACGATCCGGCTACAATCCGATACTCCAGCCGATGCAGTTCTACTTTGAGTTCGTCTGGCTGATGGGCGGCGTCACACTGCTGGTCCTCTACCTGTACGGCACGCTGCTCAGCGAGAATGTCTTTGGGGGCATCTACGGCGTCATCTCGTACCTGATGTTCCACAGCTTCGTCTCGAAGATATACGAGCGGCCGGTGGCGCGCGAGAACTTTGCCTTCCCCTTCATATTCCTGCAGATGTTCTATCTGTGCATCTGCATTGGGCGTGTCATCCACAGGCAGAAGCATAGCTCGCGTTTGTTCATGGTACGTGAAGCCTCCCCTCCCCACAACACCCCACCCCACCCCTCTCAAATTCTCGAATCATCCTGATTGCAATTCGAATTTCAGATATTTGTATTATCGATGTTCACCGCCTGCGCGCTGCTCTCCTGGCAGTTCTCCACCATTATTTTTGCCACGCAGATTATGATCGTGATGACGTCGTGGAACATGAACACAATGCCCACGCATGTGGCGAATGCGTTCGCCTTGGACTACTCGCTGTCGCATCTGCTGGGCAATGCGATCGCCTTTGTGCTGTCGCACGGGAACAGCCAGCTGCTGTTCACCTGGCAGCTGAGCGTATCCACGAGCCTCTTTCTGATCACGGTGGTGCGGCAGGTGCGGAGTCGGCGGCACGTCAACGATCCGCTGCAGAGCGACTACTTCTCGTTCAAGTTCATCCTGCTGGCGCTGGTCTTTGCGGGCAGCATGCAGGAGAAGCTGGTGGATGTGCTGCGCCGGACGGGAGTGCTGAGTGTGCAGGACAACAACTATGTGCACTACTGCGACCTGTGGGCCCACTGGGCCTTCCAGGTGAACGTCAACTTCGTGACGAATCTGTCGGCCTGCAATCCGCTGTACGCCCGCGTTGCCTGGTCGGAGCTATGGCAGCTGGTGAAGACGCTGATCGTGAAGCCCTACTGCATGTACGGGGTGGTCATGCTGGCCATGTTCTTCCGCAAGTGGCGCAAGAGCAATGTGCCCACGACGGCCAGCCAGGAGCAGCGGGAGCGGGCCCGCAACTACGTGCTGGAGGACTTCCTCGAGGAGCACCACGTCTCGATGACCGACATGTCCAACAAGCAGACCGAGCAGCAGCTGCAGCAGTGCTTCAAGATGCTCGAGAGCTGCGACCACGACTACGAGCGCTACAAGCGCAAGAAGGCCAAGCTGCAGCAGCAGCAGCCGCCCGCCCGCGACGATTTCATAAAGAACATCAAGCGCCTGAAGGCCCAGATCCATCGCAACAGCGACAAGCAGCGCAAGGAGCGGCAGCAGCATGCCACCAAGGATACCAAAGAGGAGGAACCCCCACTCGAGCAAGAGCCGGACGAAGACCAGGAGCCAGAGCTCGCCAATGCAGAAGAGGCGGCAGTCCCCGAAGCTCACGAAGTGATCAATGATGATGATGAAACGCAGCCGTCCATGTCAGCCACCGAAGAGGAAGCCATGCCGTCGCCCGCCGGCAACGGAAGCGGTCAGCGGCGCCAAAAGCCGGCGACGGCGACGGCTTCCATGCCAAATGCCAAAACTCCGTCGCGCCGCAACAGCAGCGTGGTGCCCACAGCCAACACGCAGATCTTGAACATGCACTACATGTACAGCTTCCTGCAGATGCTCGTCTTCACAATACTCGGCCTGGCCGTTCGCAAACTGTTCTTCCTCAGCTTCACCCAGGGCTGTGTGATAGCCCCCACCATATGCTCCAAGGTGTGGTATCATCGTCAGCGCAATATCTTCTGGTCCGTCTCGCTGGCCGTCTTCCTACTCAGCATGTTCGATCCGGGCATGGTGGTGAGTACCAGCCCCTAGCCTCTGGCCTCCAGCTTGAGCTTCTAATGCCTCCCTTTGCTTCCCTCGAGCAGAACATACGCGAGGAGTACTTCCCAGCGAAATATGAGCACAGCGCTGACGATCTGGAGAGCATGCTCGAGTGGATCAAACTGAACACGGAACGCGATGCGGTCTTCGCCGGGCCCGTGGAGATCATTGGCACCGTCCATTTGACCACCAGGCGGCCCATTGTGAATCATGCCCATCTTGAGATGCGACAAATGGCGTAAGTAATCCCCAACCCCAGCCCCACCCTCACCACTTGCTTTTGTCTCGCTCTAATTGATGTGCTTGGCATACCTCCCCCTCTCGCTCTCCTACAGAGACCGCACAGAGCACGCGTATTCGGTGTACAGCCGCCAGCAGTCGTCGGACATCTACAAGCAGTGCGCCGAACTGAAGATCCAGTATTTGATCATATCACTAGACGAGTGCACCAACGAAGTGCGGTGAGTGCCAGGGCATAATCCATTAACCATCTGATGCTCATGCTGTTTCCGATGCACCTTTTTGCAGCGACGATTGCGATCTGTTGTCGATTTGGGATGACAAGCAGCCGGCGAACCGCAAGTATCCGCAGTTCTGTCACGAGCTGCTGCACAAGCAGGTGCCGAGCTTCCTGAAGGTGTACACCAACGACAACTACGGCATCATTAAGATGTTCTCGCAGAGTGTGCAGATCATACTGAAGCACGCAAAGATGCCGGAGATGGCCATGTGAGGTCGGTCTCGCTTCGGCTGGGAGGACTGGACGGGTTGGGTTGGGGAGGGGGAGAATCGACTGTGTTTTACATAGATTGTGACTAGGAACTAGCATTTTATTATGTACGATTATCTATTATCTATTATGTATTATGTATTTACGTTTACTTTTACGTTTAGTATTTCTATGGTTTGCATCCATTGCAGCCTTCTGCCACAGCCCTCCCAGCCACCAGCACCAGTTCCACGCCCAGTTCCACGCCCAGTCCCTGGCCCTTTCCCTGAGAGGGAGAGATATATCGACACCAAAAGATAGCAAAAGCACCTTCCCGATAGCTAATGACTGGATTGCATTTAAGCAGCTTCGACTCTGTTTTTCGTTTCGTTTGGATCATTCCCTTGTGCCCGCCCCTGCCCCACTTCCCCTCGTGCTTAAGTTACTCTAGCTGTACGGATCGACTCTAAACTTTAAATACTTTCGTTAAGTTTAAGTTTAAGCTAAGCTTTTTACATTTAAATTTACGACACAACAGTAGTGGACGGACGTGGACGTGGACACGCGTGTGCGCCTGTCAGAATGTAGTATATGGATGGTATGGGAGTAGTAGCGTAGCCCAGCCGTGCGCCGTGCAAACTTAAACCCAAACCAGGCAACAACAGAATTTGCCTGGCAGCAACAAACAACAACAGCAAAAAGATTATAAATAAAGTTGAAAACTACCTATATATATATATATATATATATATATATATATATAGATGTGCTTATTGTACTGACAAAATGTCTTGTAAACCTAAAGGAAATAAATATATTTTTGTTGTTTGGCTTTAGTTGCATTTCGTGTGCATATTTTGTGGATAAAACAGAACCTGCCCAGGAAAACTCTATTGCCGGCACAATTTGAAAATCGATAGCAGCAACCACTATCGATATCCACACCACCATTTGTCTGTGTGCGAATATGACTGCGTTACAGCAGCTTCATATATATGTGCACCGTTTTCCAACACTAGCCCTGTGAGACGCATTTTTTCCAGTCAGTGCATAGAAAAATCGAAAATATTAGTATTTGGGCGTAGTAAATAAAGCAAACAATCATCATGCTGTATCTGGAAGACTACCTGGAGATGATAGAGCATCTGCCCCAGGAGCTGCGCGACCGTTTCACAGAAATGCGAGAGCTTGACCTGGCCGTGCAGAGTGAGTACCAAAACACCACCCCCACAAATGTTAAATGCTTAGCCCCCCTTTTTATTTGCTTGACATCCAGACAACATGGACTCGCTGGACAAGAAGTCACACCTGTTCTTCAAGCAGTGCAAGCGCGACGAGCTGCAACACGAATCCATGGACACCGAGTTCCACAGCCTGCGCACAGAGTACTTCAAGGTAATGGAAGACGCCGACGAGAAGGTGGCCATTGCCACCCAGATACACGAGCTCGTTGAGCGCTACCTGCGCCGCCTCGACAGCGAGCTTTTCAAGTTCAAGTGCGAGCTGGAGGCGGACAACAACGGCATCACCGAAATTCTCGAGCGTCGCTCCCTCGAGCTCGACGGCAACTCCACGGCCGCCACAGCCCTGCTGTTGAGCATGAACCAGAAGGAGAACCGCTACTACGGGGCCAGCTCGATCAACAGCGCGGCGGGAATCATCACCAGCACAGGCAGCATTGGCACAGGACCGACCAACCTGGGCCTACCGAGCTCTGGCATTGGCTCCGTCGCTGGCAGCGCCCTCACCAGCATAGCCAGCTCCCATCTGAGCAGCAGTCAGCGGCATCGCAAGCTGGAGAAGCGTCGCGAGACGATCTGCACCGTGCCCGTACCGGAGAAGCGGGCCAATCTCAACCACTCGCTGCCCACCGTAAGTGCCGCCTCATCCTCCGTCTCCGCAGCAGCAGCAGCGGCCGCAGCCGCTGGTCTGGCCGTCCATCCGGCACATGCGGCGGCCGCCAATCACGTAACAAACAGCATCGCCGCCACCCACCTCACCCTGCCAGTGGCCGTGGGTGTTGGGGGTGTCGGCGGTGTCGGCGTTGGCGTGGTTGGGGCAGCCAGCAGCAGCCTGGGCAACAGCTCGCTGGTTAGCAGCGCCTCCGTGGTCCGTCAGCTGCCAACGAATCTGAGCCAGCACTCGGGTCACTCCGGCCACAGCGTACTCAGCAGCTCGGCGGTAGCCGTGGCAGCTGCCCTGTCTTCGACTGGAGTAGCAGCAGCTCCGACCCATGGCCATGGCCACGGCCACAGCCACAGTCACGGACATAGCCACAGCCACGGGCATGCCCACAGTCAGACCCACAGCCACAGCCATGGGCACGGTCATGGGCATGGCCACGGCCACGCCTCGCACTCGACTAATAACACCACAGTCACCTATAACCTACAGCAATTGGGCGGCGGAACAGCGGCCTCCAGCGCCATTGCGGCCGCCGCCAGCCAGGCGATCGTGGCCACACAGCAGATGCAGCAGGGACGACGCACGGCGAGCCTGAAGGCCAGCTATGAGGCCATCCATGGGGCTGGGACCACCGCCGATTTCTGGTCGACCGCCGGACAAAGTACTCTGCAAAGTGGAGGAGCGGCAGTGGGCACGGCACAGTCAACACTGGTCACGGCCGGTGGCGGAGGAGGCGCCGCATCGCACCACCACCATCAGCAACAGCAGCAGCAGCAACAGCACCACGGCAGCAGCCACCATCACCACAGCAGCCACAGCGGCAGCAGCCACCACCACCACCACCAGGACAAGAAGCAGAGCAAGAAAAAGATGAGTGCCACCATTGCCACGATGCCCGCTTCGATTGCTGTGCAGTCGGCTCTGGCCGGCTCTTCCTCGGGCAACTCCATTGCCTCGTCGTCTTCCTCCATAAGCGTGGACACTGCGGAAATTCTCTCGACGGCTGCTGCCGCAGCCGCCGCTGCGTCCGCCAACATGGGCGGCATGGGCATGCCGCATGGCTCACAGGCCATGAACACGGCCGCTGGCGGCATGACTGCCAGTCACGTGACCACTACGATGGCCACCAATGTGGGCAACGTGACATCGGCCATCGGCCTGGCCCCCACGACGCTGGTGCCGGGCTCCAATCTCAATATCGGCGAGATGGGACTCGTCCTGGAGCAGCCGAACGAGGGCGAGTGGTCGTACGATCCCAACGAGCCGCGCTACTGCACCTGCAACCAGGTGTCATACGGCGACATGGTGGCCTGCGACAACGACGCTTGTCCGTTCGAGTGGTTCCACTACCCATGCGTGGGCATCACCCAGCCGCCCAAGGGCAAGTGGTTCTGCCCCAAGTGCACCGCCACCATGCGGCGCAGGGGCAACCGCAAGAACTGAGGCTGACTCAGGTTGCTGGCGCCCTTCCGTGGTAGAGGGTGGCTGCGACGCTAGAGTACTTAACAATGTCTACCAGAGAATAATGATATACACACAAAATACATAATACAATAACAATCGAAATAAATAAATATGAATTAGGAGTTGCGCAGGAAGAAAAGAAGAAATCTCGAAAATTCGTTCGTCTCTTGTTTTGGCTCTGGCGGTGACATTTTCGAATTTCCTCTGCCCACACAATCGATAACTATCGATAGGCTGCGCGACCAGAGGTGCGCACTGCCAGCCCCGACCTAGGTTTTCTTTTGTGTTTTGCTTGCAACCCCCACCCACTTGCATTCTGCTTGACGGCAAAAGAAAATTTTCACTGTCACTCTTCTTTCTGGTCGCTTCCGCAGCAGCTTTGTCCTGTCCCAACAGCAGTGCAGTGAAGAAGGAGTGGGTGTCACATACAGCAGCCATACCATACCCACACGGCAGCCAGCAACGGCCTGAAAATTGTCAAGATACGCAAAAGCAAGAAAATGAGCTACAATGAGAAAACCGAAGCCATCAGCAAGGAGGAATGGCTGCAGCGCCTCGAGCAGTTCCCCTTCAAGCAGGCGGACATGAATCGCCTGATTATGAACTACTTGGTAACTGGTAAGGAAACGACGCATCCAAAATCCACATACCACATCCCGCATCCCGCCCGCCCACGTACCCTCCACGACTTGTGCCCGTTGCATCGATTATTCCCGTTTTCTCCCGTTTCGTTTCATTGCGTTTCATCGCCTGTGCCTGGCTGCTCCCCTTGCAGAGGGTTTCAAGGAGGCTGCCGAGAAGTTCCAGCACGAAGCCGACCTCGAGCCGAGCGTGGAGCTGAACAGCCTCGACGACCGCATCCTCATTCGTGAGGCAGTGCAGGCGGGCCGGGTCGAGGAGGCCACCCACCTGGTGAATCAGTTGCACCCGGAGCTACTGGGCGGCGATCGCTACTTGTTCTTTCACTTGCAACAGCTGCAGCTAATCGAACTGATTCGCGCCGGCAAAGTGGAGGAGGCTTTGGCCTTTGCCCAGAGCAAGCTCTCGGAGTCCGGCGAGGAGGCCATGTTCGAGCTGGAACGCACCCTGGCCCTGCTGGCCTTCGAGAAGCCACAGGAGAGCCCCTTTGCCGATCTGCTGGAGCAGTCCTATCGCCAGAAGATCGCCAGCGAGCTCAATTCGGCCATTTTGCGCTGCGAGCACAGCGAGGATTCCACGCCAAAGATGATGTTCCTGCTGAAGGTCATCCTGTGGGCCCAGTCCAAGCTCGACAGCCGCTCCATCAGCTACCCCAAGATGAAGAACCTCGAGACGGCGCATCTCGAGCCCAAGTAGAGAATCACACGCCACACCACACCACACCCACACACACACACACACACACACACTCCACACCCACACAAACACCCCAAGGAGCAGTAGTACTCTTCGTTGCCGTCGCCGCCGCCGCCACGCAGTTAATACACACTTCTATTGTATCATTTTTTTTAAATATGAATGTATGTATGTATGCAGTATAGGATTTACGCAGTGTTTAAGTAAATAAGTTAATGGAACGCGAGCCGTCTCCGGGCCCCCTAAACAAAAAACCAAACTCCATTGTAGATTGCATTTTCTAGGGAAGATGTGGGTGGTGCTCATGCTCATGCTGTTTGGCTGCATCCTCACCAGCCAAAAAGGAGATCCATTGCCTTGTCGACCAGCCCGCTGCTCTTTGTGGGCACATCTTTAGCCGGCACAACCTTTGCATCGTTCTGGGCCAACTTGTAGGATTGCTGCACAAAGGGGCGGATTTTTGGCGATTTTGGGCTCAGCATCTGCTCTCCAGCGTTCAACGATGACGTCGACAACGACGCATTGCAGTTCTCCTTGTCGAGAATGTCCTTATCCGTGCAGCTGGTGACGCCCACCATCACATTGCCGCCGATCACCTTCTGGTTGAAGTTCAGCGCCTTGTCGCTCTCGATGCGCGAGGAGAAGCGCACGTGCATCCAGTTGCCGTTCTTGGGGGCATGTGACACCTCCACAATGGTGCCGCAGAGCGTAAAGTGCTGCAGCACCATTGAGCTGCTGCCCGGCACGTAGCCGAAGATTGTTACCCAGAAGTCACCGGACTTCGGGCTGCTGACGCCGCCGACATTGCCGCCCAGAGGCGACATTGGGGCGCCAAGCGGCGAGTAGAGGCCCCGCATCGAGGCATTGATGTTATTTTGCGTGAGTTGCACGAACGATTCGTTGCTGTAGGATTTCTGGTACTGAACTTGGCTCTGGCTCAGGCTCAGGTTCTGCGGCTGCGACTGATTCAGCAGGCTCAGATGATGGCGCTGCGGTGTGTACGGGGACTGCTCCCGCAGCGACTCGAACAGCCCCTGGGTGGGTGGCCCGGTCTGGTGGTTGTGGCTGCTGACTGCCGACATGGACACGGCCGAGTTTGAGCCCTGGCCCCCGGACCCGTGTGGACCGCCGCCGCCACCCGAGCCGAAGAACGTGTTGATCCCGGAGCGGTTGAAGTCGTGCGATGACGAGCCGGTGGGTGATGTGGCTGCAAGCGGGAAAGAGTTGCTGCAAGTTAGGGTTTGCCAATGGTGGACAATTAAATGAGATCGCTTACCGAAGCTAACGTTGTAGCGTCCGGGCTTCGGGGAGAGCGTGTTCTTGTGCGGCGTCATGGCCTGGGGATCACCCATCAGGAACGGGGGCAGGTACTGGCCCTGGTTGCTGTTGGGGCTGTTGACGGGACTGCCTAAAGTCATGGGTTCCATTTTACGGGTTGGCAAAGACGACAAAAAACTGGGAAAAAATATACACAAAAATTTACAAAGTTGGCCGCCGCCTACAGATCTTGGCTATTGTTGATATCGATCGATATGATATGATCGATAGCCTCAAAATGTATCGATGCGCGAAAAGCATTCCTGCGCACAAACATCGATAGGGGCCAATATCGATAGCTGTTACTATCACCAGTTGTGCACCTCTAGTCATATTGACATTCAATTCCAAACACTCGGTCGGGCACGCGTGTCTTTGCGCCTTTTTGCCTTTCTCCTTTTTTTTTTTTACTCTTTAAACACAAATTTACATTTTTCGACAATTTCGTGGCGCGTACAGGCAACACAGAAAAAATAAAACAAGACAAATCGTGGGCCCTGCTGTGGATGTGTCAAACGCCAGTGTTATTCATGTGTGACACAAAATAGAAATAAAACATACAACAACATTACACCTTGCAGCTGGAACAACATAGGAATTAGGCGTCGCTCTGGTCGAGTCGAGGGAAGGTCCTGTGAAAGTGAACAATACTACATACATATAGCCACTCCGCAGCGAGATACAGGGTGCCATGTGGAGTCCCACACACTGCAATGTAACGGGTAAGTGGGGGATCTCGGTTCGATCCCAGCCGACAGACACCCGTCATTGTCGTGATTTTGCCTCTAATTTTTTTTAGGATGGCAAATAAATCGCATTAAAAATTAAACTCGTTTCTATGTGCGTGTATTTGTATTGGTCTGGTCCGCTGCTTGCATTTGTTCATACGTGTGCATGAGAGTGTGTGTGTGTGTGTGAGAGTGCTTTAATATTGTCATGACAGAGACAACAGTTAAGTCGTTTCTGTTGTGCTCTTGCGTTGCGGTGCCTTCAGTTCAGTCAGCAGCTTTTGTACCTATTCCGACATCTTATTTGAAATTTCACTTTTTCGAATCCCCTCTCCCTTCGCTGCGCTGCTCTCTTTTGCACAGTTTTCCCCCATTACTTTTGGCTGTGAAGGCACCTCTGCTTTTGCGTGATTGTTTCTATCAGTGGAGTGGAGCAAGTGCTTGCTGTCTGATAAGATTGTGTCTGTCCGTCCGTCTGTCCTTCCTCTGCTTACTCATAGCCCAGAGCTGCTGTCATAAGGAGAGGCATGCTCATGCTCTTCAATTCACGACGAATTTCCCTGATTGATCATTCCAAATGGTTAATGGTCGGTGGTGATTTCTCTCCTCCATTCCCCACCTATACCCGCATTTGCTGATTCGCATTCTTGCGCATACCTCTGCACCTCTGCTGATTTCAATGCAGCCCTGCGCTGCTGTTTATGTTTTCATTGTGTAGCTTGTTTCAGGGCTGAATTCCAATGAGAAATTCGTGCAAAAATATTCAAGCGCTGCTGCTCGTGTCCAAAACAGAAAGAGCTTGTCGCTCTCTATCTCTCCCTCTCTCTGTGTCGCCGCTTGTTCGTAATTATGAAAACAAATATCGAGTAATTAACTACAAGTACAATTCGCATGGGTATTGTGTTTGTCTAATTAATGTATAGCTTAATGGCCCAAGCAAATGACTCATAAATTGTTGCGAAAGCTTCAGGAACGTAAACTATGCAGATAGGCAGAAACAGGTAGAGAACAGCACAATGTGTGTGAGATGAGGCTGAGTTTCGATAAATAAACACACACACACAGGTAGCAGATAAAGTGTGTGTGGTTGTGGGTGTGCGAGATCGGAGCTGAATCAAAGTTTGACAAATAAACAGTTTGGCTGAGAGAGGGGTGATAGGGGAAGGGAGGGATGAAATCAGAGCCGAGAGAAAGAAGAAGGAAGATGGAGAGAGTCTGTGCTGCTCCCACGCCTGCCTTTCCACCTTGAACTTGCCCACCAGCAGCAGCTATCAGCTCTGTGTTCTTTGTCATCTCTTTCAATCCGTTTTCTCGTTTTGCCGTTTGCACAGTACTCGCATAGCTTCATTCCAGCAGCAGCAGCCACAAAGAGCATTGACGTCACAATGTCGAATGGCAAACAAATCAATCTCTCCCTCCCTCCTGTTGCTGTTGTTGTCGTGCGTTGGTTTCCTTCGTTCAGGTCTTGTTTGCACTCTCTCTCTTTGCACACACGCACACACACAGACAGGCAGACCAGGCAGCACGAACACTCAGAGTGGGACTTATCTGTTCTCGTGTCAATATTTGCACTCGAGGTGAGCGCACGCCAGAAGCTCGGGGAAACAGCTGTTTAGCTGTCTGGAGCTTTTGATGTTGTTTGAAACAGAAATTCCGTGTCGACCGGACCTATTAGATCATTCGACACTGGGGTCCAAACCCTCTCTGCCTTGCCCACCAGAAACTTTTTTCGCCTGCTTTTTGGTGGGGAAGTTGCGGCATTCTTATTGACTCTGCGCGCCCATGGGCGTCGGGCCTCGGGCCTCCACCTCGAAGTTGTCTAATTGCGTGCGTTATTTTTAGCCGTAAATTCTTGGCGGCCACTCACTTGGCCACAAGCACGCACACACACCTGAAATTTCCTGAGGATATTGTGCAATGCGGCTGGTAGCCAAGCAAACTCAAACCCAAAACAAAACACATTTCCGTTATTAATTTCGATTTTGTTTGGTTTTGTTTTGTTTTGCAACGTTTTTGGTTGCATGGAGCACCCTCTGTCCATCTGTGACCATCGATATCGATAACGCTTCGTGCAGGAATGCGCTCTTGTTGTTCTTGCTTATGTGTACAGGTAGTGCTGTTGGGGTGGAGGTGGATCGGTTCGATAAGGAAACCGTTCTGATAATACCCCTTGAAGAGTGTACAGGGCAGCGAGTGTAGCACTTTGGTCACGTAAGAGTGGAGATCCGTCCTTAGATTGCTCTGATTTATACACCTATCGCCGCTTCCTCTGCGGCTTCCCGCTCCCGCCGTTCCACTTCTTTCCGTTTTTGCCCCCCACCCCCTGCCTGTGGACCGTTTTAATGTTGCTCTCGCGATGCACTTGTGCGAAACAGTTACATTTCATTGCCCGACCCATTTAGCCGTGCCATTCGCCAGGGTGAAGAGAGGAGTTATGGGGGGTGAAAAGAGAGAGAGAGAGAGAGACCAGAGAACAGATGGAGGGGAAAAACAGGTATGGGATCGCATCGGATCGGATCGCATCTCCGACTGCGACTGCCACTCTCTGACTCTGCGATTGCGGGTCTCCAATTGATTATTTTCCAGTTTGCGTTGACTTGTGGCTTGTGGAGTTGCTGGCCACATTCCTTGGGGCCAATTTCAGACGCCGGCTGCCTGCCCGGGCACTGGCAACGGCACCAGCAACAGCACCAGCAACAGCACCAGCGGTAGCCATCTCCCAGTTCTCACCTCTGCCTGTTGTGTTCCCCTCATGCATATGCATGCTGGGATTGGGATGGGAGCAGACGAGTCAAGATTCTTCTGCCTCTTTGCATTTATATTCAAAGCATGCAATGATCCCCAATCCCCATGCCGCCCATCCTCCACCGTTTTCATGTTAATTGGCTTTCATTTGGGAGGGGAAAACTCTGTTTACAATTTCCAAATCCAACCGCACAACCACTGAAAAATGCAGCAAATGCAAGAAATTGTTTATGCATAAAAATAATATAAAAAAAAGCATCCGCGAGCAAGAGTTGATAGACTAGCTACGATACCCTAAAAAAGCAGTTCCTATGGTAGATACAGACACATAAATGATTTATTAAGTCCTAACTACTCGTAAATGTTTTTCGTTTTGCCCGCTGCAAATATTTTCAGAGAATTATCATAACTTTTGCCATGGGTGGGTATTGGGGGGTGGAGTGGGGCATTGCACTGGTATAAGTACATTTAATAGCTGATTTTATTCGAATTTTCGCACGATTTGAAACTATTTGTTACTGTTGCCTGTTGCCTGTTGCTGTTGGAGTTGCAACATTGAATGGCATTCGCTTAATTATTGGTGGCAATGCTGCTTTGCTGCTGTGTTTTTTGTTTTGTTTTGTTTTGTATCGGACTGTGTGGATTAGGCCACAGTTCGACGATCCCTGCGTACAGACAGCTGACCCTAGCATGACTCTCTTGGCCTGGCCAACGTTTTTCAGTTGATCCTAGGGAGCACCAGGGCAGAGCAGGGCAGGGCAGGGCAAGTCGAATGGGAAATTGATCTCAGTCTAGCCGAAGAGAGGGTCTGCCAAGTGCGGTATTGCCTCATTAGCATGCGTGTGGATGCCTCCGAGGAGCATTGGCCTCCGGCGGCAGCACACTGTCGGTCGTCTGTTTTGTGTCTTTCTCTGGCATGCTGCCACGCCCCCCCACCCGGCACACACACACACACGCACACAGCAAGAGTCAGCCCGAAAGCCAGAAAAAGTGGAACATGAAAAAGCGTCTCTCGGAAAGTGCGTGCTGGGAATTCTACATTTATGTATGGGGAGGGCTGGGAAAGGGGGAATGTAATGTAATGGATTGGATGGTTTGTTTAAGAGTTCTCTCTGCCATTCTCCGCTCCCTATATAGCCCCATGCATAAGATGATCCGATCGGTGCCCTATATATCCGCCAGAGGCATGGGCCCTCTGTACAGTCAATTCGGTTTCTAATTGAGAGAAATAAAAAGCTATGGGAGTAATCGCCATGACTCCAAAACATGCTATGATTTGTCTGTTTGGAGATGAAGAAACTCTGTTTCTTTTTCCCTCGCCCAACCAACGTTTATTTTCTCTTTGGGGGAAAATGGAAAATGAGTGGAAAAGAGTGGGGAATTGTGGTCACCACCTGCGGGTGAATTTGCTGCGGGGAATTACGGCGGCGGCAGGCCATAGATGCACGAGCCAGAAGTGGTATTAGGGGAGAGACAATCAAATGGAGAGCAAAAGGCAGAGCACAGCACAGCAGAGACTGAGAATGATTTCATTGAAATTAATTAACCCAACAGTTGACCTCTCCACACACACACACACAGACACACACCCCCCAGAAGCAATAGCCGCAAAGGTTAACAAAATGCGACGACAATGGGCCCACGGGGTCGCATAAAGCAACAAAATAAAGGTGCAGCCGACATCTACACACACACATAACTCTGTATCCATTGTTTCTATCTATCGGTGCCCCCCCTAGTGTCGCTCTGTTTTAGTCGGCATCGACAGGAAAGCAGCTCAAACCTTAGCTTATACATCTGTATATATGTATATCCTGTTATATATCTTCAGTTGCGTATCCATACGATACGATGATCGAGATATGTAAGTTCCAGGGGGAGCAAACGGAACACTACTCGAAGCACTCCGCTGGCCGCTGGGAATTTCTCTTTTTTTTCTGAGCCGCCGTTATTTTCGGAGTTTTTGGTTCGAAATGTGGGCCAACCAAGAGCCACAAGAAAGAACGAGAAATGAGTCACCTCGCCCCCCTCCTCGCCCGATAGATATCGTTGCAGTAGTGCGAAGTTCCATGGGAATGACTAATTGATGATTTCTGATCCCTACAGCTGAACACAAGAGATAACACTGGAGGGTCTGGGACTGGGACTGGCACTGGGAACTGGTGTTGTTTTTTGTTCCATGATTGTTGTTAGGTAATTGCAATTGGATCAAAACTTTATTTATAAGTATCGTACAACAGTTTTGTGTATTTCCGAGTGAGTAACGACCGAAGATTGCAATACGAGTGTACATTTCCGGTAGACACTTATCAGGGGAAGGCGGAAAGGGAGGATCATTGATCCTCCAACATGGAAAGCTATTCGATTCGACCTTCTCTCGCACACCGCTACCCCACCCACTACACTACACCCTCTCTTTGTGTGTGTGTGTGTGTGGGAGCGGCGCCTACGTTAGTGGATGACGCCAGCCAGTCAGCCAGCACGCCAGCCAGCCCTCTATGTGCTTTCGGACCAAACAAAACTCTCAATTACGAAACCCCAACCCACCCCCCTACCTTCCGCACTCGTTCCCGGCGCGAATTGAATTTGAGGAATGAGTGCAAAAAGTGTTGGGCTTCTGTTTTGGCAGCACTTTTATCGCGTCTCTCTATCAGATCGAAACATTCACAAAGCTCGCGGCTAGCGGCGGCGGCCCACACCGGAGACCCCCAGGCCCCAGGCCGGGAGTCCCGTGGCGCGACGAAAAGCGAAAACTAAATGTTTAAGTACGCAGCAACTGCCCACGTTGCACAGTGGGGTCGCATTAATCAGTTGGTTTGTGATCAGCTGCACCGGCAAACATTCGATGGGAGTGACCGCTAAACGGGCACTCTTGACCCACTGTGCGGCACTGGTCAGCTGAGAGGTGGCCATAAAAGCGGACCAACTTAACGGTGGATCGCGCGCGTCACCTCACCCCTCCCGCCCTCCCTCCGTCAATCTCCTCGTTCCATCTTTTGCCGTTTCTTTTTTGGCGCTGTTTGCCATGTTTATTTCTTTACCTTTTGCCATTTGCCATTTAGCATTTAGCATTTCTATTTTCGGGGGGGAGTGGGAGGACATACAGACACACATGCATGTAAATATGTACACGTACATATATGTATGTTATGTGTGTATGGCTCATACAAGAGTCCATCGATCTTTAGATTTGCATGTTTCTCGCAGCTGATGAGCCGCTGCTGCTCGCGAAATTTGCAGAAAATTGCAGCCACCACCGCCGACGCCGCCGGGCGGGTTATTGACAGCCATTGGAAGCCCATCCATCCATCCATCTTCTCGTCTATTACAGTTCACTCCGGTTACCGTTGGTTGGTTGGTTGGTTGGTTGGTTGGTTGGGAGCGAGAGAGAGCGCAAGAGCAAAAGAGAGATTAAAGATGAGCATGTGGCCGATTATTGCTGACGATAGATAGCCGCTGTGTTGTGCAGTGGGTACGGGGTGGGGGGAGCAGTGGAGGTAGCCGTAATGGGAGCGGGGATTGTGGATTATCGATAGCGTCCAGACGGACTTCTTGTCTGTTCCGGATCGTCTTTAACCTCAATTACGGAGACAAAGAAGAAGAAGCAAACAAAACGAAAAAAAAACGGGAAGAGGAGACAAAAAAACTTCCCAAATTGGCTTAAGTTATGCCCGCGCGACGCGAATGTGCGGGCCAAAGCAAAATGTCCGCTAACGGGCGGGAGATGGCAAGAAAAAACTGTTAATGCGATAATAATTATGAGGCAGCGGCCCCGTACCACCCCCCTTGGGTCCCTTAGGCCCCACACACAGTGTCTCACAGTGAGATGCAGCTGGGATGGGGGCAAGCCCCAAGTGTCACTGCCCAAAAATCTAAATGGAAATCTGCAATAGGCCAGATGCCACATGCCACATGTGATGTTTCTTTTCTAGTTTAAATACTGATGTACGTATGTATGTATGTGTTTGTATTTTTATGTACGTTAATGTTTTCAGCGACATGTTCGCGTGCCTGCTCATGCAGGCGGAGGAAAAAGACGCCGCCGCCAACGCCGCCGCAAACGCTTTTCACTTTGCCGCTTTTGCCCCGTAATTGTTTTTGTTGTTATGAAACTTTGGCGCAATTTCTCCGGATAGCGAGAGGAATTGCGCAAAAGCGAATGATTATGCTGCGTAATTGAGTAATCGAAAAATCGAATAATATCGTGGGACTCCGCTCCCGCTGCTGCTCCGCCCAAGAGGCTACACAGTTCCGCATCTGGAGTTCATTTCATTTCTCATTTTCCATGCCCGGCACTGCACAGGCCTATAAATAGTAGGCCCCCGTTCTAGCCTGGCCCGTACCAGCGGCGTACCTTTTGGGGCTGCTGCTTCTGTCTGTTCTGGCAATGACTTAATTTAATTTTTGTCGCCCCGGCATCTGCCTGCCCTGCCTTCTGCCCTCTGGCGTCTTCGTTTTCAATTTAATTTCCATTTCCGGCAGCTGTGCAGCGGCGAGCAGAGCAGAACACACACACACACACAGCCGGAGGTTCGCTATCGGAGCCACAGCGACAGCCCAGAGTCAGATTCAGCGCAAGGTCTACGCCGAAATTATAGCAAATCTAAGCCAAGCATTTGTCGCAGCTCGCCCGCTCGAGTGATTCACTGCCCGAAAATGGCGCTGGAAAGCAAACTTTAAGTTTCACTCCAGCGCCTCGTGACCTCGAGAGGCATCCGGCAGCGCTCAGATATGAAAGCCACCACGCCACCGCACAACCACAATTTTGGCCCAAACTCACGCTCCACACTCCCCCTCCGCCCACTCACTCCTCCATTTGGAATTCCAAGGTCTCAATCCCAGCATTGTTTTCAGCCCAACTCCTCCAGTTACATTTATGCATGGATCTCTCTCTGCTGTCTATCTATCTGCACGAGATGCCTTCCATCCATAATCCAGATCTAATCCCCCTCCCCCTCTCCCTTCTTCGTTACAGTGCAGCGGGCGAAGGGTCTGCTCACCAAGGGGAAGAATGGCACCAACAACTGCTTCGTCACAATCGCCCTGGGCAAGGAGAAGTACCAGACGTCGGTCAAGGACAAGTCGGAGACGAATGTCAACTGGAACGAGGAGTGTGAACTGTAAGTGGGACGGCACTGGCTTTGGCTATGAGATTCCTCTCTATTTCTTTGTCTTATCTTCTCTTCCGTTCGCTTCTCTTCAATAGAAAAATCCCCGACCAGGGCAACCGGGCAGAGCTGACGCTCACCTGCTTGCACCGCAACAATCTGGGCATCGATGAGTTCCTGGGGCAGGCGACGCTGCCGCTCAACGAGATGGACGTGTACGACAGGCCGCGCTCCAAGTGGTTCAAGCTGGAGAGCAAGCCGGGCAAGGAGAAGAAGAACAAGGAGCGCGGCGAGCTGGAGGTGCGCATCGGGTTCGTGGTCAAGTCCGGCTCCCTGACGGACCTCAGCAAGAAGGACAAGCACAAGTCTTCCATTGGGCAGCTGGCCAGCTCCGTCGGCGGCAGCCTCCTCTCCATCGGCAACGGGGAGAAGCGCAAGAGCATCAAGAAGCTGGCGGGGTCGCTCAGCTCCAAGCTGCATCTGCGCAGCAAGAAGAAGCACGCGGACGCCGGCGGCGACGACAACAGCTCCTTCAGCGGCTCCTTTGCCAGCATCGGCACCCCGAACAGCTCCACCGGCGGTCCAGGGGGCAGCGGCCGCCGCCGGGGCCAGCGCGCAGGCGAGGCCGATCCCGGCGTGATCAGCGAGGACGAGGATGAGTTTGTGTTCGACAATCTGTCGCACAAGAGCTCCGGCAGCTCCCTGAACATCCAGCGGTCTGGACTCCAGCCGCCACCCACCACCACGGGGGGAGGGGCGCCCAATTTCGCGCCCCGCAACCCCTCGCCCCTGCTGAGCAATGGAAACGGTGGTGGGGGCCTGGGCAACGGCCTGGGGGGCATCGGGAACGGCGTGGGAAAGGTCTATCATGGAGGTAAGCCCAAAAAGCCAGAGACGCTCGATGAGGATCCGCCCATCGATGCGGAGATGGAACAGCTTGAGCTCGATTTCAGTGTCCGCGCTCGCACCCTGCCGCCTCCCTCGAAGCCGCCGCGCATCCCCCAGCTCCAGCTGGAGCAGGAGGAGGAGGAGCAGCAGCAGGCCGAAAAGGAGCAGCAGCAGCAGAAACAGAAGGAACTGGAAATGGAAAGGGAACGGGAAAGAGAGAAGCAGAAACAGAAGCAAAGCGATAAGGAGACGACGGAGAGCGACAAGGATGAGTGGGCGTCGAAGCTTTACGGAGGCCTGGAGATCGGGACCAGCGATTCCCTCAAGCGCCGCAGCTGGGAGTCGCGTGTTCCGCTCCCAGCCAGCGTGGATGAGACGCCGCCACCGCTCCCCCCTCCGTCCGTGTCCTCGTCCAGTTCCTCGGACAGCGATGAGGAGGAGGAGGAGGAGCCAGTGCCACTGCCACTGCCAAAACCGAAGGCACCCAAGGCAGCTGCTCCCCCAATTCCGGTTCGTGCTGCAGCTGCAGCTCCCGTTTCAGTCCCAGTCCCATCTGTGTCCACTGTGACCTCTTCTTCGCTCTTCTCCCCCGACGTGGAGCAGCGCAACTTTGACGAGTTCAACGCGAGCTTCGCCAAGTTCGAGCAGCGCAACAGCACGGCCATCTTTGCGGATGAGCCGGAGCTGGAGGATCTGGATGTGGAAGTGGAAGTGGTGAAGCCCACGCCCACGGCACGGCCAAAGCCGCAGCCTCGTTCTCTGGTGGATCTCAGGGCGGAGGCGGAGAAGGCAGAGCGAGCAGAGGAGGAAGCGCGTGAGCAGCGTGCCGCGGAAGACGCGCGCCTGGAGGCAGAGCTGCGGCTGAACGAGCAGCGGCTGCGCGTGGAGGAGGCAGCCCTGAGGCAGGAGCTGGAGGAAGAGCAGCGCCAGAAGGAGCTGCTGGAGGAGCAGCAGCGGCGCGAGGCCAAGCGATGGGAGGAGGACCAGAGGCTGCTCAGCTTTGCCAAGCGATCCACGTCCCTGGAGGAGGAGCAGCCGCAGCAACAGCAGCAGCAGCAGCGGCAGCTGCAGATGGCGGAGCAGGAGGAGCAGCAGCAGGCCGAGCCAGAACCAGAGGCAGAACTAGAACTCGAGCCCGAGCCAGAGCCAGAGCACAATTTCCTAACGCCCGAACAGTCGCCCAAGGAGTTCCAAACGAACGGCGGCGGCACTGGCAGCGGCAGCGGCAGGGAGAAGCGTCTGGGAAAGTTCAAATACGGCAATAAGCGAGGTGAGCTGTTGTACCCCGAACCACCAAATCGAACAGATCCGAACCAATCCAAGAGCCAGACAATCCGATCCGATCCGTTCCTCTCACACATCCGGCGGACAGGCAGACAGGCAGGCAGGCGGGCAGGGTGCAGTGCGACAAGCAAACGCTGGCGGATACCGAAAACCGATACCGAAACCGAACCAAGCTATTTCCAGTCAACGCTCTTTGTCATCTGTCGCGCGTCATCCCTCCTCTCAAGCGTGTTCCCCTCTCACCCATCCCCCTTCCCTCTTATCACCCCATCTAATCCATTTTATCCTACCTAATCCTAATCCTAATCCTAATCCTGCTCCTGATCCTCCTATTTGTTCTGCTATCATCTTTGTCTTCTGTTGTTTCTGTTGTGTTTTTTGCATCCGCCAGTGATTTTGCATTTGGAGCTTGTGGCTCCCCCACCCCTCATCTGCCCTTCGTGCCCTGCCCCCGCAATCAGTTTCACACTAACGATCTCCCCCTCTCTTCCTCTCTCTCTCACCATCTGCGATAACAGATAAATACAGCAACGACAACGGAAGCAACTCGCCGAGTCCCAAGTCCACGGAGCGAATCATCATTGGCCACGAGAAGTCTGGGGGATCGCACGCGGAACGCCGCTCGGAAATCTCAGCCCAGCTGGCGAAGAAGTACGAGGGCAAGTCGCGGGAGGTAAGCTTTTATCTTTGCTCTCTTTGGATTCCCCTAATTGGATTACTCTAATCTGATACGATCTGTGATCCGCCAGGAGCTGATGCTGATTGCCAATGGCATGGAGAACGAGGCTCTGCTGCAGCGGCAGCGCGTCAAGGAGCTGGAGGACTATCTGGACAATCTGCTGCTGCGAGTGATGGAGACGCACCCGAAGATACTGCAGAATCCCTACTCGCGCACCACCTCCGCCAAAAGGTTCGTCACAGTCCACGCCCAAGCCCAAGCCCACACCCACGCCAACAACCGTGCACTGCATTCATTTATCTTGAAGGGCCTCCACCGCCTGCCTGCCCTACGTAGAATGTAGAAGCAGTGCAGGTGCAGGTGCAGGTGCAGGACACGTGATGCTGTGATCAAAATTTGATATTTCTTTTTTGATTTCTTTGTTTAACGATTTAACGATTTCAAATTAAGAACAATCCTGTCGTGGATCGCACTTGTTCTTGCTCTTGTTCTTGTGTCTAATCCGACTCACCCACCCACCCATCCACCAGCCACTATCTATCCACACCCACACCCTACCCACCCACACACACACACGTGAATGTTCTCCTTCTGTTTTGTTTTGTTTTGTTTGTTCGTTTCTTCTTATTTTTAACCGAATGCATTCTTGTGATTTTCTCCTCTTATTTAGTTATAAAAACTACATCAATATGAATGACTTTCTAAAGTAAGTGGCCGCCGCTGTGCATGTTGCAAGTTGCATTTAAGTAGCACTTAACCACCACCACCACCACCACGACCCCCCCAAACAACAACAACAACCAACAACACAAGCAACTAGCAACCACCAACCACCAAACGACCCACAACAAAGAACCAACCCACAATGCGACACACAGAAGAAAGCAGCAGAAGGCAGAAGTACCAGAAGGCAGTCTCAGGCAGTAACCAGAAGGAAGCGTTGGAGCCCACTGAACCCTCACTGATGTCCAGTCCAGTCCAGGATGAAGTAAGCGTCGTCCTGTCTGTCGCCTCAAGTGTTTGTTTGCTGCACATTATCCACATCCTCGCATCCCAAACCAAGGGGATCCCTCCGATCCTGTTCGCCATCTCTCAGCTCTTTCTTGTCTCTGTCTATAACATCTCTGCATCTACTGCATCTCGCTGTGTTTGTGGCTCTCCCACTCTCTCTCTGTCTCTTTCGCTTAACTGTTGTTGGTGGTCTTCTGATGGTTTCCTATTGCTCCTACTCCTACCTCTCCAGCTCCTCCTGTTCGTACTCGTAGCATACATTGATTCCTGGTTGATTCCTGAGCATACGTGATATGTGATATTAATGCACGAATTTGATTCTGTCTTACAGCGGTTGAGCAGCAGCAGCCTCAGCCTCAGCAGCAGAAGCCTGTCGTCGCGTGGCAGTTCCGTGGAGGAGTTGCAGTTGCATATGTAAAATGTAAATCAATCGAACACCAAGTTGCCTTTTGTCGCCAAAACAGCGAAATTCAAGTGCTTTCTTAACTCTAATTTAAGTACTCCTCGTATCTGAGCAGAAGGGAAACTAAAACTAAATCGTACACGTAATCGTAATCACATAGATTTTAAGCAGGAGAAGAGAGTAGCGGAGCGGCTGGGGTAGGGGTAGGGGGCAGGCGAAGATCAAAGATTTGTATTTTGTTTTTAAACTGATGATTGATTCGGATTGATTCCCTCGCCTCGCCTCGCCACCACACTTGCCTCGTACTCTCCGCATGTAGCTCCAAACATAAAACAAAAACAAAAACTAAACTAAATTATTTGTACCTACTATACACACACGATCGCTGTAACGATCGCTGGAGACAATTGATAATTGGTTTTTACCCCAAAATTGGATTGTTTGCCTCCCATCTATCGGTTGATTGATTGAAATTATCCCAAAAGTATTTTGTTTGTTTGCCTGTTTGTTCTTTTTTTTTATATATGTCAAATTTTTGTAACCCCCTCCCCATTAGCGAAGTAAGCCCTAAATTATTTATGTTTTAGCAATTAAGTGAAAGGAAAGGGGAGTGGCTGCAGTTGAATATGTGTTGATACATACAATGATTTTACCTATTGATATATACACCCAAAACAGAATAAAAACATTTTAATATTAATACAATCAAATTGCATCGATTATTCACGTATTTGTCTTTGTCTTTGGAGAGAGCACAATAAATAAAATAAATAAGTAGATACATTTCCCTTATCACATTCTTTTAAATTCAAACAATTGTCACTCTGGCGCCCTTATACGATAGTTCAGAATCATCAGCTGTAAGCCAATCGATAGGTGCGGCATACAACACTGTTCTATTTTGCCCATTCACGGAATTGGCGCGTTTTTTTCCTGGCTCTCACACTTCTTGGTTTGCTTTTTAATTTCCTCAACTTGCTGCTTAATAGTTTTGCATCATGTTTCCACAAAAATCATCCGAGTTGTACCGTACTCCTGATGACCATAAGCCACCGGCAGATATAAACTTGGCCGGCAACCTGGAATATCCGAATTTGAACGCTGCCGATGTGCGGGCTCGAATGGAGAATATTTCTGCCCGTCTGCACGACTGCTGGGACAGCATAACCATTGACGAGGAGAAGAATTGTGTGGTCGCTACCAATCGCCGCGATGGAGGCCAGTGGTGGGGCATGTTCTTCGGCTACTCTGAGGGAAAAATCGACCACATGACCGTGGACAATGCGGACTTTAAACGGCAAGAGGAACACACCGTGAACATTGTACGCTATGCGGAAAACAATGTGCTGCTGGCGGCTCTGGGAAACACAAAACTGCAGGCCTGGTCCACACGGCCCACCCCCACCGTCGTTAATGCGAAACCTTTTTGCCTGTCTATGTTGGACGATGCCGATGCCCATATGGCGCCCATTAGCCACTTGAGCGTGTTCAAAGCGGATCCACAAAAGTCTGTGTCCGCCAGCGCTGATGGGGACATGAAGTTGTGGACTATTGCCGAAGCCCGGCTGGAGAATTTTTACCACGCTCGCGTTGCCCATTCGGACAAATTTACGGGCCTGGCCACGCCCCTTAGCACGCCCAATCAGTTCGTTACTTGCGATCGCGGGGGATGCGCCCGCCTGTGGGATGACCGTGCCGGGAAGTTCTCTTCGACGACCGTCTTCAACGACACAACTCATATGTTGAGCTTCACTTGTGCCGCCTAGGGCTGCTCCCACAGAGCTGCAGGGCGACAATCACGTCTATCTGGGGGACTTCGATGGAGATGTCCATATCGCGGACATTCGTGTACCGCGCAAGCTACTGAAGACTATTAAATACTTCGAGGACGCCATTGTGTCACAAATCGTCATCAATGGAGCTCATCTGGCGGTCATGGGCAATTTGCCCGCTTGCGTCAAAATCGCCAAAGTAGACGGCACCGGCAAGCAAGAAGTTATCTACACCAAAGAGAACATCCACAAGCGCCAAACGGACGCCATATGGACCGATCCACGAACACTCATCACCGTTGGATACGGCTGCAAAATGGTCAAGCATGAACTGGAGGAACTCGGCAAGTCTACTGACGATTGCGGCGAGTAGCTTTCTACACTCTACATGTTTTCCACTCCATATCCATACATTTTTGACCATTAGTTTTAATAATCATTTAGCTTTAATTCTTCATTATTTCCGACGAAGACGGAATCGTTTTTTACATGAGTACCTATTTTAATAATTTTTATTTAATCTCTGTAAATGCGCCTGGCTGTGACTGCTTCAACGTGCATCTATGATGAGGTACGCTCTACTGTTGCTCACTCAGAGTTCCCAGTGAAAGAATCATTTAGTTGTATATTTATATATATTATTATATATTTGTATGTATTTTCTCATTATTAACCAAAAGAAGAATTAGTACGTTGTATTTGTTAACGAGATGATTAAAATGCTTTCAGTCTGACTTATTATTGCAAGGAAACCTCATTTTGTTATACCCGTACTCAAAAAAGAGTTAAGGGGAATATTAGATTTGTGGTAAAAGTGGATGTGTGTAACACAGAGAAGGAAACGTTTCCGACCCCATAAAGTATATATATTCTTGATCAGTATCAATAGCCGAGTCGATAGAGCCATGTCTGTCTGTCCGTCCGTCTTGTTTGACGCCTGGATCTCAGAGACTATAAGAGTTAGGGCAACCAAATTTGGTTTCCAGGCTCATGTGATATCACACTGCTACAAGTGTATTTCAAAATTTCGCCCCGCCCCCTTCCGCCAAAAACTAAAACTAAAACTAAAAACGCATTATCGTAGAGAATGACCATATCTACCAGATTGCCGAATCTGAATCAGATCCGATCATAATTATAGCCAGAATGAAGAAGTTAATTTTTAGTTGCTTACCCCACCCCCCTCCCGTATGAGATCCACTACTCATTCTCTTTCTCGCTCGCACACTCTGCCGCGTTCAGTGCGCGAGCAACCCCTGGCAGAGGAGATGAAGAATATGAATGGTACATCTATAATCTACATTTTAGATGTAAAAAATACATTGTAGATGTAGATAACAGATGTAGCAAACAAATGTATAATGTAAAATGAGTACGGGTATAAGTAGAGTCGCGTCCCTCACGAATCGCGCAACTCACACGTTCCTTTTCGTTTTAAATTAACGCAGAGAGGTTTTCGTGAATTGCTTTAAAAATGTATGCTGAGAATGCTGCACCTAAAGTATTTATATACCTTGCGCTCCTACTGAGATCGATATATCGATAGAAAGCTCTGGGAATGCTGGACCTAACATTAATATACCTTGCGCTCGTTCTGAGATCATTCCGATCGATATATCGATAGGAACCATCGATCGGATCGTATTTGCAGCTCAGCTGGAGCTGGAAAAACATTGATGTTTGCCACCATTGATGTTTTCGATGTTTTATGACGAAGACATCGACTATACTCGATTATCGACACAAAAAATACAACAATTTTCTTTTTAATGAAGATCTGATAGGAAGCTATTTTTGTTGATAAACAGTAATATGTTATAATCGATAATCGATGTTTGTAGAAAAAACATCGATGCTTAACATTTTTTTGGCAACATCGATACTATCAATGTTACATCGATGTTTTTTCCAGCTCTAAGCTCAGCTCTATTGTCTGGTGATTTATCAACGCGCCGCATTTCGAATGTTTCGCGTGGATGCAATCCATTCATTCTTCTCGATTGCACCGGCACAGACGAACACGACGAACCGTGCGGATCGTTCACTAATTCAGCTTCAATTTTGTTGTTGTTCGAAATCGTTCTAACGCGTCGGCCTTTGAAGGGACCCACACCCCAGAAACGAAACGAAACGAAACCAGAAAGTGAAATTGTGCGTTGAAGTTGAGATCTTCAGAAGATATATGTATATTTTTTTCCTGTTGTCCCCATAAGTGCGAAGCGAAAGTGTAGCGGAAATTGTGCAACTTATTGATTGATTGATCGCCTGACGATTGCACTGCATTGATCGATCGATGCAAGTGTGACCATGTCTGTAGATCGGAGGAGCATCATCCGTATGCCCATTGGATCCCCGAGGAAAATAGTATGAAAATATGAGGCACGCGGCAGGTTGAAGGAGGAAGGCACATCGCAGAAGAGAAAACAAACAAACAAACAAACAAACGAGCGAAAAAAAGCGACAAAAAAAGTGAGTGATTTATTCGACAGCAGACGCAGACCCAATGCCCCTCCATCTATCCACACACCACACACCACACATGCATCTACAGCGAGTAGGAGATCTCTAAATACAAATGTATGTACATACATACATACATATGTATCTCCGCAAGTATATGCACATACATACGTGTGTACGTACATATGTATGTATATTCCACAGAAACAGAACAGAACATTATGTTTTGTGTGCTATGGTTTATGGTTTATGGTTTTGTGCCCGGTTCGGATTCGGTTCGGTTTCGGAAGCTGCCGCTGATGATGATGATGATCTCCGCCCCTAGTGGGAGGGAGTGAGCGAGAGAGGTAGGGAGGATGATGGGGGAAACGCAGAAGCAGACGCAGACGCGGACGCGGACACACCGAAATGGAATGGAATTGAATTAAATCAAATGATAAAAAATATAAATCGAGTGTAGAAACAGAGGCAGCCCTCTGTGCCGCCGTGCAGCAGAAACAAAAAGACACGAAACGAAACGAACGAAAACAAAAAAACAAGAGAAATGAAATCGGAATCAGAATCAGAATCAGACCCTGCCGCCATATACCCCCATATAGTCAGTTGTCTGACAAGCGACGAACTGATGAACTGATGATGATGCCAACCAGCCAGCCAGCCAGCCAGAGCGATGGGCAGTTTCTGGCTCTGAATCCGACTGAGTGACTGAACGACTGAATGACTGACTGACTGACTGACGCTTGGCTGTACCATTGGGGGGCTGCTGGCTGCTGCCAGAACAGACAACGACGCACCAAACTAATGGATATACGAGTATTTATGTACATATGTATATTAATGCTGCCACAAGCAGACACACAGCAGCAGCAGAAGAGATCCCCACAGATCCACCAAGTCAGCGGAAGGAAATGGAAGGAAAAAAGGGTAAATGTGTAGAGGAGAGTCTGCACTTGTTGTCGCGGCTGCTGCTGCTGTTGCTGCTCCTCCTTGAGGCTGTAAATAAATAGAGAAAATACATTGAACTCTGCCCATTGCTTACATAACGAGAGACAGACAGACAGACAGACAGAGGAGCCTGCCCTCCCCTGCCCCTACGCAGCCTTCGCTTTGAAATGTCAAAATTCTCTCCAAATGATAAAAATAAGTTCTATGCAGATGCCACGCCGCATCGATGTGCCCCCTGATCTTTAAGCCTCAACTGTACCCGTGAAATCGACTCCAGACTTCCAGTTTAGCCACTTCCAATCCTCCAACCCACCCCCCAGCGGATTCTCGCACATTTTGGCATTTTGCTTGTCTCATTTTTTGCGGGGGGTTTTTACGCTGATCTTTGAAAGATGATTTGCAATTCGAGTGAGTGAGCGATGATGCGAATGATGCGCTACTTGGGGCCTCCTCTGTGGGGAGTTTCGATCGATCACTGAGATCTGTTTTCCCTCTCAGTCTGTTGCCGCCGCTTGATCAGGTTGCGTTTTGGATCGTCTCTATTTCTGCTGCTGCTGCTGCTTCTTCCTCTTTGCTTCATTAAATTCCCTCTTGCCGCCCCCCAACCATGTGCACCGTGAAAAGTGCTTAATGGTTTTGTCGCGTTTTTTGGAATTTACACAACAGACACAGAGACAAAAAGAAACAAAACCAAACAACCAAACAAACAGAAACCAGAATCATAAAATTCGTGAGCATTCATTCTGACAGTTTAATAAATGTCTCTCGGCTTCTCTTTCGCTCTGCCACTCTGCCACTCTGCCGCTCTGCCTCTCTTTCGCTCCTAATCTCTGCCTGCCTTCGTTCGTGCGATGGATGGGGCCTGCCTCTTGCCTCTGCCTCTGGATTCTCTGTGGGATTCTCTCTCTCTCTGCTATGCTCTGGCCGAGTGGGCGGGCGGTTGCTGCTGGCTGTCAAGCCCCAAGCCTCAAATGGAAAGAAGAAATTCTTGACAAGAATCTACGAAAATTCCGACTTGTAATTTTAGCAGAGAAATTTTCACTCGACAGAAGAAGAGACTTTCCCCACTTGCCCAGCAAACAAAAAAAGAGACAATTGGGTGGGTTAAAGATCCAAAGAAAAATCCCATTCCCTTGCTGGAAAATCAGCGTAGAATTCGCTCGTTCTCGTTCTATGATTCTTTTTCCCATATATGTATGTAAGTACAATTTACGAGTATTTGCATCCACTGATCTTTCGGTATACTTTTCGTGCTCTCTGTTTTTCGCTCGCCGAATGAGAAATTCATTTTAAATTGCAAGTTAAAAATACATGCCTCACCCTCACCCTCAGCCTCAGCCTCACCCTTGGTGGATTTTCCTATTCGTACGTGGTGCTGCTCTGGCTGCTGGGTGCTGGCTGCCTGCCTGTCGTTGTGGTACCTCCGATTTTGCCTGTTCTTTTGGACACTTTTGGTAATTGCATTGGAAATGCGGCCAACGAAAAAGACGACACGCAAATGCTGCCCCAGATGTTGTGATCTGCCACTTTTTGTGTGCCTCGGTGGCATCGGTTCTGGGGTTCGCTTCTCGGGTATCCCATTTAAGTGACCCATTTTTGATGGGCAGGTTCCTCCTGCTGCTCCCACTTTCTCGATCTCCGAGGCAAGCCTCAGCCTCAATTAGTGGCAGGCAGGCAGGCAGCATCAGCTTCAGCATCAGCATAAGAGGAACGCAACATGATTTAAATTGCTGTCACTGTCAGTTGTTGTGTTTGTCAGACAGCGGCGACAACAGCAGCAGCAGCAGCAGCAACAGCAACATCAACAATCGAGGCACGAGCTACAGAAACAACAGCCAGGCCAGCCAGGCAGTCGCACCAAAATGCAGCCCATAGATGCACAGCCACTGACAGACTCGTAATAATAATCCAACAAAGTTGCTGCTTTCCTTCGACGTTACATTGCTGCCTCAATGTCTGTCTCTGGTGTTGCCAGCAGCCCCCCTTCCAGCCAGCCAGCCATCCACTTTCCCACTCCATTCAGCTGCCATTTTGGCCAGAAGTCGCCATGTGGCACATGGTCTAAAAATGTGTTGTGTGTCGCCAGATCTTCTTCGGTCTGATCTGCTTTCTGCCTTCGTGCTTCTGGCTGCTCGTCTTCTAGTTCTGCCGTTCTGCTGTCGCCTCCATCGATTGGCGTTCGTTTTTTGTGGTCGCCATGAACTACATTCGTTTAATGATGCAAAACTCAAATGAATATTCCATATTCAGAGGCGATCCACGGCCAAGAATTAAACAAAAAATAAAAATAAATAAATACAAAATATTCTACGCTCCCAGAGCTCTGGCATCCAGCCCATCGTTGGTCACGTTTTCAAGGCGAGAGAGGGAGAGAGAGAGAGAGAGTGGGAAAGCGAGTGTGGGGAGCGGGCAGAAGCCGGAACATTGCATCCAAATAAAATCTAATCAAATCGAAATCAAATGCGTTTTTAATGAGGCAAAGGAAAGGCTCACGACACGAGGTACGAGGCGACAACAAATTTAGCATTGCGACGGAGGAAATGCCTTATGTGGTTTCTGTTTTTCTGTTTTGTGTGTTTGTGGTCTCTGGTTTCCGATTCGATATCCAATTTGAAAGCTAATTGTTGACCGGATCCCCACTCCCCCACACCCACCCGACACTTGTTGTTCGGAATTCCCATTGGCATAGATCGATTGTGGATACGAGACGTCGTTTCGTTCATGCTAATGAGACCCCCAGCCCCTGCCCCTGCCCCATGCCCCCTGCGTAGCATGTTCGTTTGTCAATTGATCCGCCAATTTCACTCGATCAAACGATCGATTGATCCATCATATGTACTGCTCCTCCGCCCCTTGCTGTTGCCTGCTCAACCCCTTGCCACGCCATGAACCCAAGCCAACCCGACCCGCAGCACTTGTGCAGCACTTGCCACGGCCACTGGCTGCCCCACCCGCTGGTTATGGCGACCATACGCGGTGGCCATTCGACTACGCCACGGCAATGGTTGATTTTAATTAAATATTTCTTCTTCCTGTTGCTGTTGCTATTCTGCTGCTATTCCCTACTCGTTCCCCGTTCCACGTTCCACGTTTCACGTTCCGTTTCTACGTTTGCGCGCGGGCTGCTGTCATTGCTCTGCGCTGCGCTTCGGCTGAGGGTAGCTTCCCGCTTTCCCGCTTCCCCGCTTGTCGCTTCCCAGGGAACGGAGCGCGGACAAGTGCCTCTCCACCCGCCGAAAAGAGTTCGTGAATGAGTTATGAATGGAAGTGATTGCTGCCAGCGGAATCAGGGAAGGGGGAAATGGGAAACGGGAAAGGGAAAGGGAAAAGGGTAAGCGGATAGGGGATAGGAAATCTTCTAATAGTGTCCCAGGAGCCCTCTCCCTTTAATGGATATTTCGGAGTACTCGAACGAGTCGAGTCGAGACGAGGCGAGGCGTCGCAGTCCGATCGTCGCAGTCTAGGAACCCCCCGTCGAGCGGAAGTCAGGAGTGGACACGGACACGGACACGGACCTGTGTGTGTTGTGCTGTGTCTATGCGTGCCTCCCACTCTCCACTCTCCTCTCTCCTTCTACTCTTTCCCTTCCTTCCTGCTTTGGCTTGTCCCTCCCGTCGCGTCGCGTCGCGTCACATTCGCTGCATAAATAATAATCGTAGTGGCAGTGGCAGTGGCACTGCCTCAACCTCCTCCGACGTCTATAAAATAGTTTGAATCGTTGGACTGTCAAGGAAGGAATCGAATCGTTCGGCGCAAGAGTTGAATCTTGGGTTGGGAGCAGAAGCGCAGATTAAGTACAGCCAAGAACAGGGAAAAGAACATAAACATAAACATAAACAGAGAAAAGAGACTGGCAAAAACACACAAAAACAATCCGCGAGTCTCTTGAGCAATGAACCCCCAATGGGCGGGACGCGACTGTCAAAGGCACAGAGGCAGTGAGGCAGGGAGCAGTGGCAGAGAGGCAGAGAGCTGAGGCAGAGATCAGAGAGGCAGAGAGGCAGTGAGGCAGAGGCACCCCCCATTAAAGTTGATTGCAAACTGTACGCGCATTTATGATCGCAATCATCATAATCATCATCATCATCATCATGATGATGATCATCAGTCGCCACTGCTACTGCTACTTACTGTTTCTCTTGTTGCTGCTGACGATGATGATGATGGCGGAGAGCTGGCGTCGTCGTCGCATTATCAGCAGCATTATCATTATCATGACGACGGCCGTTGGCCGTTTATTAGTTTGCCGTTGCGCGAATTATTTTTATAGGCGCTGATGGTGATGTTCGTAGAACAGGGAACAGAGAAGCAGAAGCAGAAGCAGACAGTAAGCCCCAAACCAGACCAGACCAGACTCAAAGAAGCGATCGGAGAGGGTTCTGCGATCTCCAGCTGTGCAGCCAAGTGGAGCCCTCCCCCCGGGAATGGGCCTGGGAAACTCCGAAACTTGTTCACATGAAAAGCATCACAATAAAATGTCCCCTTTGCCCCTTTCCTTTGCAGAATGATGCCGCCAAGACTGCCCCACAGCTCTGGAGGAGCGGCAGCAGCAGCAGCAGCAGCAACGAAACGAGTAACCACGAGTAGAAGGACTAGCCACAGCACTTTAGCCCACTTCATCTGCAGCACGGAGCAGGTTAAGAACAAGCAGAACAGCAGCAGAAATAGCAGCAGTCAAACATTTCACAAGCGCCGACGAAGGCGACACAGCACCAGCCACGCCTCCACAGATGCAACATCGGATGATGCCACAGCGGCAGGAGCAGCACCATCACCAGCGAGATGCAGCAACACGTGGCGGGCGCCGGTCACATATCTGGCTCTGCTTTTGCTCTCCACAACCTGCTCCCTAGGTACTGCATCTGCCTCTGCCTCATCGGCATCATCGGCAGCTGCTACATCCGCATCCGCATCAGTATCAGGATCTGGATCTGGATCGGCATTAAGCATCGCCTCCAGCTCGCCCTGCGCCCCACAGCACTGGTGGGATCCGTTGCGGGACAAGTGCACCGCCTGCACCGTCTGCCAGGGCGAGATGATCCCACTGCGTCCCTGCCAGCTGCACACGAACACCATCTGCGGCTCCATCTACGACTTGAAGATCGATTGGGTCGTTCTCGCCAAGACAGAGCCCAACTGGAAGGAGGTAAGACCAGAGAGGGGGAGAGAGAGACAGAGGGAGCGACCATTGGCTGCACTTTAATCTCTTCTTTTTTTTGCATATTTTTCTGACATTTTCGATTTGTTTTGCTTTGCTTTGCAGCGCCGGAAGTCCTCCGAGTATGAGCACTTCGAGCAGGATGCACCGCTGCAGCATTTGACCCACGAGCAGCTGCAGCAGCTGCACGAGGAGGCGGCCGCCGCCTGGGCCCTCGACTGGCAGACGGGCGTACTCTATGTGGCCGTCCTCACCTGCCTCATCTTCTTCTCGGTGGCCGCCTGCATCCTCATCCATCACATGCGCCAGTGGCGACGCATGGAGCGGCGCCTGGACCAAGGTGGGTTTTCCTCCCTGCTGTCTCCCTGGACACCCCACGACAATTTGCTACTTGCATTCTTCCGTGGACTTTCACACGCTCTCTCCCTGGGGCTCTCTGTCTCCCTGTTGATTGTGGATGCAGAACGTGTTCCACTGCCCCCGCCCAACCCGACCGAGAGCCTCATTCCCATTCTGTCCATTACAAATGCCCAAATCGCTGCATGCCTCGCATTCCCAAGTGCCCACGCTGCCACCTGCCTGCCCCTCGGCAGCGACAAAGAGCAGCGAAGCCCTAAGGCAAAGAAGCCGCATACATATTTATAAGGCGACGGGCACCAGAACACGACACTTTGATGTATGACTGCCCCCGCGTGACACCCAGCCAGCCAGCCAGCCAGCCAGCCAGCCAGCCTGTCCGCTCAGGGAATCTAAAATCTCTGCATCGGGATCGCAAAACTCCGCTCCGCTCCGACTCTCCCTCTTCGCTCCCCTCTGCGCATATTTCCAGCGAATTGTTGCACGAGCATCAGGGAGGATCGGATCGGATCAGATCAGCGCCTGTGCTGGGAGCATATTAACGAGCCGCGAGAGTCAGAGGTGAGTGCGTGAGTCGCCTCTGGCCAATGGCTCCACTCCACTCCCCTTCCCACGTAAATGGGGGAGACTGCGCCTGTGCCGCCGCCGCTGCCGTCCGTCGCCTGCTGCCAAAGTAGAACGAAGCGTCCAAATATTTGGCGCATGTGCGTCGGCGACGACAGCGACGACGACGACGCGGCTTGCATGCAAAATATCTAAAAGAAGAAGCGAGGGCGAGCACACACAATTAGCAGGCACTGTGGCTCCATATACACACGTATTTGGATCTTCTCTGGCTGTGGCTGTGGCTCTGGCTGTGGCAGCCATTCCACCACTTGACCGCAACGACAATCGAAATGGCGACTAATTGCCCCTAGAGGCAGGAGGCAGAAGGCAGGAGGCAGCGACATGAACAGAGGCACAAGTCCAAGACAGAGGTAGAGAGGCTGCCCTGCCCCTCTTTGCGGCAGGGGAGAACAAAGCAGAGCAGAGCAGAGATTAGCGGTGCCCTTGACAATGAAGGGAGTGGGAGTGGGCAGTGGAGAGTGGCACTGGGAGTGAGTCTCTCAGTCAAGTGGGGCATGCCACTGCCCTGAAACTTTGATGTCTGCTGCAAAGGCAGATCCATGGAAGATCCATGGAAGAGCCTCCCCACGATTCAGTGCTGGCCAATCAATGCTAATGGGCGGACAGACCGCCCTCCTAGCACTCTCTGACGCGCCTCGCCCCCCCTCAGGACTCTTTGTTCTGCCATGTGCTGTGTGCAGGCTGCCGGCCGTAGTCTGTAGTCCAGACGGGGGCCACATGTTGCAGCAACAGCAGCAGCAGCAGCAGCATGAACCACATTAGTCTTAGTCGCAACAAATGCAGAATTCAGCTAAAATCTAAAAACAAAAAAAGGGAACAGCATTGCTGAGTGGCAAGATGAACTTTCCACACTCTTCTGCCACTCCTCCGCCTGCCGCTTCTTGCGTGGAAATTTATGGCGTGTTTTGATGGAATGGGAAATCTCCTGTTGTTGTGCTCCGTGTAATCATAATTCAGAGCGTGTCCCACGCATGCAACACCCCGAACGAAACGAAACGAAACGAAAATGAAAAGTCCAGCGCGGAAAATTTATGGAGCTGCAGTGGCAGTGGCAGGCAGCAGAATCTACTGCCAGTGTCGTTGCTCTTGGCCGGAAGCGAATCTCTTCTTGAGTTTTGATTTTTCTCAGGTAAAACAAACGCCGCACCGCACCGCCCCGCCCCGCCCCCACTTCTGCCGCCGCTCAAGGACAAGCGGATGTTTGTGCGTGTGAGGGAATTTAGAAATCATGTCACAGCGCCGGAAAAACATGTTTCCATGTCAACCAGCAGGCAGAAGGCAACAGGCAGGAAATGCCCAAATGGCAATGGCAGGGGGAAACACAGGGAGAATTCGGTGATCATCGACAGATGAAAATAGTGCGACAGGGAAATGGAAGGGCGTCGAAGGGAGTACACTTGAAGCGGAGTTTCCCCACTCCCGTACACGCCCACTGCCGCTGCTGCTGCTGCTGCTGCTGTGCCCTGCTTCCGCCTCAAGGGATCTATAAATACATGAGTACAGATCCCCCAACCCTATTTGCTCTCTGACTCTTTCCCTAATGATTGAACATCGACCAGCTGCTGCCACTACAGGAAGTTGTTTGCGCCGCACGAAGGTGCCACTTCAGCAGCAGCAGCAACTGCTACTGCAACAGGCGGCATTCAAGTGCAATATTGACAATTGCCCAACCCATGTGCAACCCCAAAAGTTGCCTCCTTCGACTCCAAGAGAGAGAGCGCGACTTACACATGGAAATGTGTGGCACGCGCGGGGCAGACGATAAATTCTGCAGCACGAGGCAACTGCCAAGATCTGCCGCTGCTGCTGTTGCGGCTGCTGCTGCAGATGCGAATGTTGCACAAATGTTGCAATGTCTGTGTCTGCGTCTGTGTTGCCTCGCTCCGTTTGCTCGCCGATGTTCGCCGGCGTTTTACGGCTTGCAGCCAAAAATAGAACCCCCAGCATATCCTCCGATCGAGGATGGGAACGGGAATGGGCAGGGCGATGATGATCGAGTCAAAGTGTGGGGAGGGGGCGAATGTGCCATGGCAGGAGAATCCTTTGTAGGCTACACCTACACGCAGATCGCGGCGAAGGGAAGGGGGAAGGGATAGTCCACTCTGGGAGTGGTCCGTTATTCTTCTGTTTATTCTTCTGCTTAGCCCCCGGCCCCGCCCCAGCCGCAGCCGCAGCCCCAGGCCACGAATCAAAGTCTGCTCGCTGCTTTGTTTCCTGGCCTTTGATTTATTTCGCTGTTGCTTTTATTTACTAATCAGCTGCCATGAGAGAATCTCCAGAGCCCGCGTGAAGAAATGGTTTTTCCACGGAAAACGGAAAGTTTTCCCAAACAAAAACAAAAGCCAGCACATATGCCCCTTTGCTCTGGACTGGAGCAGCCGTCTCTGCATCTCTGCGCGCGGTTCTAGGGGGGCGGGCGGGCGCGGTGGCACCCCACAGATTGGGAAATTGAACTGCGCAAAAAATTCAGAGATTCGGAAAATCGGTCGCTGCCTGGCCGTTTGTTTTTCCGCCAGCCAATGCTTTTCTTGGCTCTGTTTTCCGTTCGAGGCGATCGAGTGTTTCGACAAGATTTTATTGTTGCTGCCGCTTGCCAGCCATTTGTCTATAATAAAAAGAAAAAAGAAAAGAAACGATGGACGGCCGCCAGCGAACGAGGCGGCATAGCCACGCGAGGCCGTTGGGCAATGGAACTTAATTTTCGGTCTGATTCCGCCCCCGCATCAGGCGATGATGCCAGAAGGAGGTTTATAAATAAACGATAAATTATCTGCTGGGAGCGCCGCTTGTTTACAATTCATGCTTCCTGCCCCATGCCCCATGCCTCGTGCCACTCGCCATGAAGCGATTTCCTGCGCCACTTCATTAAATATCGAAGCATTGATCGGTCCCAAGGCTTTTCCCCTGGAATGGATGCGAATCCCTGACTCATTTCTCTCTATTTGTCTCTCATTGCAGACGTGGAGGAGCTGTCGACGAAGCTGATGGCCAAGCTGGCGGAGGTGCAGAGCCTGGACGGAGGAACCTTCTTCATTGGCAATGCGGACGCCCTGCGCGGATTGCCCGCTGCCGCCTCGCATGCGACTTTGGCCACGGCGGCCCAGTCGGGGATCTTTCAGCCGCAACATGTGCTGCTGCCCGGTAAGTGTCCTTCGGGGTCAGCAGTCAGCCAGCCAGCCAGGCACTTGAGGGGCCTGGCGGGTGGGCGGTTGCGCTAGGACTGCCAGCGGGATCGGGTCTCGGGATCGCAGCAAGCAGAGTCCAGGGGGAGTCCATACCGGGCCCGTTCCAGCGACTCTGGGGAGTCTCCGGGCGAGTGTGGGCGTGTGCAAGGGGCGTGCGATTTGCATTTAAATCGATATCACTCCTGGGCGGCGACAATAGCCGCTTAATGGGCCCCATCAACGTTCTTCCGTCGGTCCGTCCGTCCGTCCGTCCGTCCGTCCTGTGGACTGTCGATCGAGCAGGCAGCCGAAATGCAAATTGGAAACTGAATTGGGACTGCTACTGGGATTGAGATGCAAACGGAATTTTAATGCTGCCGATAGGAGGGGTGGGGTTATGGTGGGGGGGATTGGGGAGCTGTCATTCAATTTTGACAGCCACGCTTGTGGCCTGCCCAACTCATCTTCGGCCTCTTTCCCCGCTCTTTTCTGTCTGTTTTGCAGAGAAACATCAGGGCAAGCACCAGGAGCGACGGATTCTGAAGACCCTGCAGCCCGGCAATGTCTACATTGAGGAGAACAACGGCGGGGGCCTGATGGGGGGACTAGGTGCCAGCGCCAAGGGCTGATCGGAGAACGAGAAACCTAAGCGGAAAACAGGAAACCGAAAACCGGGAGCAGAACCGACAGCATCCCAGCGTCGAGCATTGGAATCGGAATCGGAAACGGAAACGGAAACAAGAGGCGCAAATGCGTGTGTAGTGTACAAACAGCCTGAAACAGCTTAAAATGAGAATTGGATTGGGAATCATCGAACTATGATTATTATTATTATTATTTTTTCTATTATTAACTATTAATTAATAATTATATTAATCTTATGCTAATGACACATACTTGATACTTCTTTTTTTGTCCTAATATTTAATTGAAAAATGTTATGTTGACTTGTTTGTAATGCGAGAAAGGAGCAGAGGAGAACAGAACCCCCCGCCCCCTCCCCTGGGGACGAAACTTGGAGAAATATATATTTTTTTTGTGTTTTTTTTTTTTTTGTATATACATATGTATGCAGGCGGAGCATGTGTGGCATCAGATATATACACTGTATGATTATGATTAACAAATTCTACTTAATGTACATATTAAGGGCGAATCGAACTCGACGTGCAACGGACGGGCAGCGATACAATGGGGGAATGGCGGCTCGCAGAGGGGTGGGGTGGGGTGGCAACCAAGCCAATATCGGTAGCATATCCAAGCTAATACACATAAACACATACACATAGATATATTACATACGTATATAGCCGGATAATGCAGAGCCATTAACCGGAGAGAAAATATTTAATATTTAAAGTTCGAGCAAGCTGATCCGGGGGTGGGGGCTGAATCGATCGATCGCTAATCCCAGCTAAATGTAACGCCTAATGTTAATGTTAAGCGATACCGATACCGATAACGATAACGATAATAAATGATAACTAATGCTAATCGAAGATGAATCGAAGAAGTGTCTTATACAATATTCTAAGTGCCATCAGTGTGCAACAACAGCAACAAACAACAATAAAAAGTTCTATGAATGCGATGCGCGTCTTTGCTTTACATCCAATGGGATCCAATGGGATCCAATGGGGGCACCACAGTGTCTACTACAGCATCTGCCACGCCCTGTAATGTCTCTTGGAGGCACGCAATTGGTCGTGGGGGAGGGGTAATAGATGTCACGGCATGCCATGCCATGTGCCAGAGGGTGGGCAGAGGGGCAGAGAGGCGTTGCCTAATGGGAATGCCGTGGCGCAGGCCAGGAAACGTCTTTCAATGGAAATGAAAATGGAAATAGCCCGTCGCTGCCGCTAGTCCCCCCCACCGCCCCCTCCATGCCTGTTTCTATTCAGCGTTGGGGTGCACTTTGCACATTTCCAATTTGCATTATTCGAGAATTTTGTCTCCGAGCTAACATTGAAAATGTCCAGTCCAGGCCCGTTCCCCCGTCCCACTATCTGTTGTATGCTGGGGTACGCTTCAGTCTGTCCAGGGTCCTCTGCAAGAAAACTTGTAGATTGCTGGCCCTCTTAGGTTCGGAGCGGCCTGGTCTGACCGAAAGAGAGCTAGCTGACAGGAGGAAATACTTCAAGAATCGTGGTTGGGGTTTTTGCTGGCGTTGTTATTTGTATTACTTAATTCTTCGTGGGTTTGTTTACAATGGATTACTCGCGAATCTTGTTACTTGGCCTGTGAGCCGCTGGACTCCGTAGGGCAGTGCCTTGAGTCTGTTCGGGCTGATGGACTGCCTGCTGGCGATCGCACCTGTCCTAGACCCGGAAATAATTGCTTATTGCTAACTTCTGATTATTGTGTGGCAATAATTGTGGCAAGTGGGTCGAAGCTGGGTGCTTCGTTGCCAATTTACTAGTGGGTCAGAAGTGGCCAGGAAAAGGTTTTGCTGACACTGCACGCTGTAGGTGCGGGCTGCAGTTGGGAAGTGGGTCTAGGATTGATTTTGCTAACTCGGCATCGCGGATGGTGATAGCTGAGCTTGGGTCGATGTTTCGAGGCCGAGTGGTTCGGTGTCTCTGCGTAATTCAGTTTGATCCGTAGATCCGTTGCCACTCCGCTGTTTGTGACGAGACCTGGCTAGAGCCATGGTTCGTTACACTGAATAGTACATACATATACGAGTATGTAGAATAACTTTGCATTCATTAATGTAATGCTGCTTGTTCGCTTGTTGTTGTCGCTGCTTGTGCATCGTAGCTGTAGCCCACGGGCTGTGGTGTAGTATGCACTTATAGCCAATGCCCACTGCACCAAGTGTACTTAAGGAGAACACACTGTAACATTTTTTTGCGTGTTTATGTAATTAAAATTAAGTGCGGTATTGATCAGGAGTATAGCGTCGGCATATATATATACAGCTATAGCATAGCTGTCAGCACCGCACTCTTTATGCAATCGCCTCGCGCCCCCCGCTATCAGGTTCGACGCAACGAGCACGGAACTGGAAAATGAAAGAAGTCGGATAAAGACCTGAAAAAGCACCGGAAACGCTACATAGAGCGTACTTCAAAACGGTTACTAAAAATCTGAGTAACCGTGAAATAAAAGTATTGGAAAATAAGCTACCATAAATAGAAGAAGGTGAGAAGTGATCTTACAAAAAACATAAGCAACACAAACGACATGGAAACCACAACGGGTATGCCAAAATGTACTGAGTGAGTAGAGATGACTAGAGATGGATGGCGGTAGAGGGAGTGGCATAGCGAAGAGGCTCAAAAAAGAAAAAGCCAAGCTTTTAAAAATATTAAAAGAAAACCCCCCACAATGGGAATATGCCACAAAGTTGCACCAACGAATTGATTTCATAGAATCAATGCAACAAGAAAAAATAAATCAACCAAAAGACGCACCCTCTGACTCACGTCAAATCAAATCAATTACAAATTTAACCAAAACTATTCCGCAACCAAAAAAGGAACTGCCACAGCTCGTTAAGAGATGCCCCTCGGACTGCGGTGGACGATTCGAGACCTTCTGCTGTGTGGCAACATGCATGGAGGTAACCAACAATAAAGAAAAGTGCGAGAGGCCTAACGCCCCTTGCGCCGCCGTTGGAAGAAAATAAAAGTGCGAGAGGCATGTGGGCCGCCCCTTGCACCGGCGCGGGAACACCATGAAGATATGCTGAAATAATTTTAATTTTAATTAGCTAAGACAAATTTTATAATATTGAGCGATAATTGCGTTGCTCGATAAGAAGGTTGGCCCAAAAGCCAACATTTGGAAGTCGTTTAAAGGATCGTTATTAAAATAAGAAGAAATATTGGAAGCCATAAATTGTTAACTCAAAGCAAAAATAAAAATGAACAAAAAAACCTTTTGAAGGTTGCGGGCCCAACTGCCAATTTTAAACTGCCAATTACGAAAAATGGTTGTACATTTTTTTACCTGATCGCGATCACAATTCCCGATGGGCAGTTGGGCCCGCTACATTCAAAAAGGTATTTTTTGAAAATTTTTTTCATTTTTTAGGTTTGGTTAACGAATTTTAGCTCCAAAGTCTCTCCATAGATTTTAATAAGCGATACCTTAAACGACGCCAAATTAATGCACCTCTACACAAAAAAATAGAGAACATAGGATATCATTTTTTTCCGACTTTTCCTGAGTTTTTAAAGTCTAAATTTCGTAAAAAATACTGCACAAAAATCATCATTTTAGCATTTAAATGCTTTATATTTCCCAGACGGTAAGCTGAAATCACAAAGTGTTTGGTCTAAACTTTTAGCTGTTTTTATTATCTTTTCAAAATGGCAAAGTTCTTAATAACCAGATAAAAGATACTAGAGTTATGTGAAAAAAACAAGAGCTACCTCTGAAAAAAGCTTTAAAAAAAAATACCATACTTCAAAAATTCTTCAAAAAAAGTTCTGCCATAGAAAAAAAAACCATAATTCTTAAAAAAATTTAAAAGCCCCATATCTATCAGAAAAGGTCGGTTTGGATCCTTGAGGAAAAAAAAGTTCGATTTTGTCGAGTAGTGTAATTGTTGTAATTATGTGCGCTAATATATTCGTCAAAATTTATAAGCTGCACAACAAATGCCGTAAAAAGAAATATTTGAGTTGGGCTAATGATTTGGGTAAAACATAGAAATTTAAAATAATAATAAAATTAAAAAAATAAATTAAAAATAAATAAAAATTAAATTGAATAAAACCAAGTATGCAATTAATGCAATTAGGAAAGTTTATAACAGGGGCCCAGAATTTACAAATAGAATTCTAGAATTGGTCTCAACGACCCCGAGGATTATACTAGAACTCCAATGCATGTACATGGGTACATTTCAGCTAGAATTCTCACCCCTAATAGACTGCTCAAACACACACAAAAAGCAATTGATTGTGTTAACTACCATTCCAGGTATAATTGTGCGATCAGTAACTAAAGAAAACTCCATGCTGGGCAGAGCAATTGACTTTGCACTATTCAAATCACAACAAAACCCACATGACTGGCGTACTATCTGCACTTAAGAGCACTTAATACACGCTAAGAGCAGAGTTTGACAAGTCAAATAAATGCTTAACGCAAAGCAGACATACCCAGAACTGTACAATCACTACCAGCTGTAGGCCCAGGCAGTATGCCTCAAGCCAATATTGAGTTCATAAGTACAGCATCGAAGCTTATCCCAGACTTCGATGGGAACGCGGAAAACCTACAAAGTTTTCTAGGTGCACTGAACATTGTCGACGCCATTAAAGGCGCACATGAGCAAAACGCGGTCTCAATCATAGAAACACAGCTAAAGGGATCGGCTGGAAACCTGAGCGGAGAAGAAAATACCTTAACTCAGGTAATCTCCAGACTTGGTGCAGTGGGCAGACTACACTATAGCCAATGCTTATGGCTGTGCCTATGGTTATGGCAAATGAAATTTGTACAAGCACAGAAAAACGCGCAAAACATTTCCAATGAAAATGCCAGTTCCATTTGCCCATGTGCCCATTGGCCATTCCATGCACGGACCACGAGAGTTTCTGATTTCAGATAGTTGTTGCCGCCCCGTTCCCCGTACCTGTCGCCGTGCCCGTGCCGGCCATGATGGCTTGCCCAGCAGAAATTAATTAGCCGCGACGTGGCATAAATTAGCAGCGAGCGTAGAGCGAAGAGCGAGGAGAATTGCAGAGTCTTTTGGTGCTATTCCGTATGCCAAAGCCCGCTGTATGCCACACTCTGGGGGCATGGATGGGGTGAAGCACTGGGCGCTGCTGGAGAGCCCTTCCTAATCGATCTGCCATGAACTGGACTGCATTCTGCTAGCCGTAATCTATAATCTGGTATCCTCCACTCTCTGTGGCGCCGTCAGTTCCAATTTCAGCCGCTCTCCAACTCCGGCCGAGTACTGTGGCACATGCCACCATTCATTTGTGATATTTTTAACGTGCAACGTGCTGCTGCGTTGTGGCTGGCTGCATTGTCACAGCTGCTCGATGCTGCAGTGGCAGATGAGGATGAAGTTGAAGATGCACTTGAAACTGATAAGTCGTCAAGAATGAGAGCGGAAGGAAGTGAACATTAGCGCTAAGCGGCAACTTGGCGGGGACAGGCAGCTGTCCATAAATCCAAATGCCACATCCCCATATCCCATATCCCATATCCATTCGGTGAGTGCGTGGGGGCGGGGTGTTGGTATTTATTTTGGCTGCCTGATTGCGGCTCTTCTCTTTTCTTCTCTTCTTTTTGTTGTTGTTGTTGCTGTTGTTGAGGACGTGATTGCCAATCGCTCAATGAATCAAAAATAGCGCCACGGCAATTGAATGGGGAATGGAAAATGCTGCATGCTGACTGCTGACTGATGACTGCTGAATGGGTGAATGCCGAACATTAAATATCGGGTATCGAGTATCGAATGTTGAATGTTGAATGGATACTACTGGAAGCGGTACGTACGGGGCACTCGCAAGGCCGTACTCTCTGTGGATGTACAGGGAGTGGGGGTGGGGGGTGCCCATTGGAATGCGCACGTCGCTCGCCTTTTCGGATTTCTGGCACTTAGCCATTGGGCAAGCAACCTGTCCAAGTGTGGCTAACCTGCCTGGCCTGGCATTTGATACGCTTTGGATGCGCATTTGGACTGTTGCGATATTGTGCGGGCCTTTTTGGCCCGCTTCCGCTGGCCATTGGCCGAGAAACGTTGCCGCTTGCCGCCAGCCGCTAGCCGCTAGCCGTTTGCCGAGCAACACGTTGAATGCACAGCGGAAATGCGAAATGAAAATTGCAAAACGATCGACCAGCAGCACTATTACGAGTGGATGGTGGTGGGTAGTGGAGTGGAGTGCCCGCACGAGAGGAAATGAGTTTGCTGGCCAACGGCGTGGGGTAAATCGTAAGAGTGGCAGCAAGCAGCAGAGGCAGAACGATCTTGGGGATTTGGCACGAGCAGGAAGGACTCGTGGAGAAGTCTTTCTTGAAAGGACACACCTACGCACACCTAAGTCACGCTTTGAAGGGACATGCTGACCATAAAAAAGTGTGCACCTGGTCGGCTTAAGCAATGAACTTGTTGCAATGGAACAGCCCGCCCTCTCTCCGTTTCCCTCTCCCTCTCCGATGACGTTTCCTTTTCGAATAATAAGGCAAAAAAAGGGGGATTTTCCAAATTTATTTAGCTCTAAGCTACACCTCTGGACTAGCCCTAAGACTGCTGTTACGGTTGAGTTTGTTTGCCAAAAAGAAAATCATTCGCGGCGATCCATTCCAACTCAGATTTCAGCGAAAGTTGAGGCAATATATTGATGCAAGTTTCTGATAAATGTTGTGTACTGATGGCTTTTTAAAATGGTTACAACCTTGCGCAAATTCCTAGGCTATTAACAGTTCAGAATATACAGAACTTTTCTGAAGAATCATCTTTCTTATGGGAGATAATAGTAAGACAAAACATGAGTTTAAACATACCAACAAATTCAAAATAAAGTGAAATTTTGAATATTTGAATAGGTTTCAACATCAAATCTAATCTAATTACATTAAATTAAACTTTGCTATTAATATCGCGAAGGAATTCAATTTTTTGGTCTCGGTGGGCCTCGTCGCAGAAGTGCCGAAATGCAGCTGCTCTTGGAGTATATCTCGACTGGAAGATGTCGATCAATAGACTGACTTCTTCAGTAAAATTCTTTCTCGATAATTGATCTAATAAAATTGAAGTGCGTAGTGCTGGAACTGCTGCAGATACCAGATACACGCACTTGGCACCCACAAGGTGTCGGGTGTCGGGCGTCGTGTTTAGTCTGTGTAATCTTGAAACCTTCTCTTCGACCTTTGAACTGTCCTCGTTTTGCAACTAAAAAATCATGCAAATTGATTGGCAAGACTCGCCCGAGTCCGTAAAGACATTCCACGCCCAGATCAGCAGCCAGGAAATAGTTTAAAAAAAAAACAAGCAGTACAAGTATTTTTTAATATTTTTACAGCCAATAGTTTGAGGCAACAAAGTCTCGCCAAAACGAAAATCTGTTAGATTTGTGTAAATTTAATAATTTAAATAATTTTTCCCTTAGCCATAAATTAGTATGAAGAGCGTGGTCCTCGGGGACGCGACACTTCCCGTACTCAGTCAGTATATACATTTTTAAAAATGATTTTTATATTTTAGAAAAAATTTTTACATTTACATTTTTGCTACATCTGTTATCTACATCACATCTGCAATGTATATTTTACATCTAACATGTAGATTATAGATGTACCATTCATATTCTACATCTCTTTCGCTAGGGTTGCTCGCGCACTGAACGCGGCAGAGTGGGAGCGAGAAGGAATAGGTTGCGTTTCTCCGGCTGAAGTAGGCGGGGAACCAACTGAAAATTAATTTCTTCATTCTGGCTATAATTATGATCCGATCTGATTCAGATTCGGCAATCTGGTAGATATGGGCATTCTCACGATACTGCGTTTTAGTTTATCGTATCTTTAAATTGTGCCTGCCACAGATTTTCGTCCTTGCGGGGGCGGAGGGGGCGGGGCGAAATTTAAATACACTGAGCAGTGTGATATCACATAGTCTTGAAACCAAATTTGGTTACCCTAACTCTTATAGTCTCTGAGATCCAGGCGCTCAACAAGACGGACGGACGGACAGACGGACATGGCTTAATCGACTCGGCTATTGATGCTGATCAAAAATATAACTTTATGGGGTCGGAAACGTTTCCTTCTCTGCTTTTTTGAGTACGGGTATAAAAACGGATACACTCTCTTGCCGTTGCCGATCAGCCTAAGAGTATCTCATGCTTGTGTATCTCGCAGATACTTCAGCCTAAAAGTATGTTTTGCGTGAGAAACTCTGGCAGCGAGATCTTCATCAGTTGACGACCCCCTGCAGGGGCAGGGCAAAAGGAAATTCCTGGAGCATTTTGCCAGAAATGGCGACCTACCTGTGTCCTTTGGCTGCCTCCTTTTGTGTGCCCTTGCCACCGTATCCCTTTGTTTAATTGCACGTTGCGGCACGCAAAATTAAACAAAAACTCAGTCCTGTCTTTCCCCTGGCTAGATAATGAAGCTGGTGGATAGGAGAGCATGGTAGAGGACCCGGATCCGTGTCCGTATCCAGAGCCACAGCCCGAGGGGGCTGGCAAGAACAAAAAAATGACAAACGCCCGCCGGCAACTACTCAGCCACCCCAGCCAGCCGCCTGGCTCTCCTGCTCCTCCGGGGAGGTGGCAGTGCAAAAGTTTTGTCCCTGCTCCAATGTGCGGCTGGCAGGCAGGTGGCTGGGGTGGGTCTGCTTCGAGTGTCATATCGCTCGACGCTCGTCGCTGTCTATTGTTCCCAAAAGTGTTTTTATTTAGCCAAGAAGTTCCAAGGCCAAGCCGGCTCCATCCTTTTTCGCCCCCGGCCCCGCCCCTCCTTGCCGTGGAGTCCTTGGCATTCTCACAGACTTTACGTTTGTTTTATTATCTTTTATTATTGTCTTCTCTCTGCCTCTGTCTCTGTCTCCGTCTCTGCCTCTGTCCTTGTCTAATTTCTGTTGTTTTCGTCTCTTTCTGGCCGCCATCCTTCTCCTGGCCCCTCCTGTTTCGTCCTGCTAAATTGGCCGTTAAGATGCTAAAGATGCGGATTTCGGTGATTTACCAAGTTGGTCGCCAGGGCAAGAGCAGTGGCAAGGGCAAGGGCAAGGGGCTCCTGCCATTGTTCTACGCTGTCGCTGATTCCACTGTTCCCTCTGTTCCCAATGTTTCCTTACTGGGCATACAGTTGGCCCTCCTCGGTTGCTGTTGCTCTCCCGCTCTCCCACTCACCCACTCTGTTATCCTCTCTCCCTCTCCCACCAGTTAGCTGCGGATCCCATTTAATGTGTATTTGTTGTGTTTGCGGCGGAAATAGCGCTAATTTCGCCACCTGCCTGGCTGGGTGTCTGCTTGGCTGTTTGGGTGGCATGCCATTGCCAGCATGCCACATAACGGTAGTTTGCGGCAAGGCGAGAATAGATGGGATCAGATTGATTGCGGCCAGACGGCCTGGCAGAGTGCGAGCGGCGGGATGTGGACGCCTGTTCCGAGCGGCAAGGGTTAAGCAGGGAGGGGCCCAGTATGTCCTGCAGATGCGTTTTCCTGATGCTCGTCCCCTGCTCGTTTCGCTGCACTAAACGGGAATCCATTTTCCCTTAACCATGGCGGAGAAGGCGGTAGGCGGAGGGAGGCTTCTCGCTAAGCCAAGCGCTTAGGCTTCATTAGCTGAGTTTTTCTGCGGGCTGCGTTTTCCATTTGCTGCGACCCTTTGGCTCCACTCCACGCCACGCCACGCCACTCCACGCCACGCCACTCCACTCCACTCCCATTTCCTATTCACCCTTTCCGCTGCCGTGCACGGTGGAGGTCATGTGACGGTGTTGATTTTCACACGACGCAGCGTGAAATTAGAAATCAACAACATGTCCTGTCACGGCCACGCACTGCCACTGGGAGCAGAAAGCAGAGAGCAGTGGCCAGTGGCCAGTGGCCAGTGGGATGGAGCAGTAGGGTGAATGGGATGCCGGGGTGCCAGGGTCGTGTGTGTCCAGGTCAGGTGTCCAGGTTTTTGGCCAAATCAGTTTTGTCTGCCAACGCTGCTGCGGATTGCAGTTTGACTGCTGCTCCCCCCCTACTTGACTCTCCTGCTGCACTCTCTCCTCGCCGCTGCTGCGGTTCCGGCTCTCGTTTGTCGTCTGCCGCTGACAGACCAAATTAAAATGTCCCTGAATGCAAGTGCCCCCGCCCTGCCTGCCCCACTGCACCGCAGGGTGGTGGTGGCGGTGGTGCCCGGCCTGTCTGCGTGTCACTTAATGACCAATTTGGCGGGCCCAGTCGGGGACTGTCGGCCGAGTGGGAGCGTGGGGAGGATTCCGCCAGCAGCTGTCGCAATTCGCGTTTCGGGGTTTCGCCAACCCCAGCCGTGCTGGCATCCGCATCCATCACGTCTGACTTTCGCTGTGATAAATCTTCAAGTCACAGAAATTGGCAAGCAAACAGCAGCAGCAGCAGCAGCAGCAGGAACAGTAACAGCAACTAAATTGGGGGCTTGATAAGCACAAATGACAACAGACAGCGCGACAAGGCACAAGGCACAAGGACACGAGAAACAAGAACCGCTAAGAGAATTACAACATGTCGCAGCTTGTACGAAATTTGAATAAATTTCAAATTCGTTACCCGCGAGCCGCGCGCCGCCACCGCCACCGCCGCCCACAAAAAGTTTTGCGCTCGGCTACAATTAACTTTTAAGTATGCCATTTCACAGATACCACAGATATCGTCGCGATATAAAAAGCTATATTTCGGGCACGGTTCAACCCCCCCTCCACCGCGCTGTACAGAGCAGAGCACAGCAGGAGTAGCAGCAGAAGTTTGGCATGGGAAATGGGGAATGGGAAGTGGGTACGCGGCTGAAGTTGAGGTTGCCAGCAGCAGTTGAGAAATAATTTCATGCAATTTATCATGTCACAGAGAGAGAGAGCACAACAATGAGCAGTGGCAGTGGCAGGGGTAGGGGTCGAGGCAGGGGGATGCAGAACGAACGGCAAACACTCTTCTACCCGGAACCATCTACTGGGGCGGGAGCCAAATGTATTCAAACAAAAAGTGCGTGCGATTTCCGTTTCCGCTCCCTCTCCCTCTCTCTGCCCCTCACTTTTGGCATCCATAACGAATTTTTGCATAAATACAGCAAAACGGTGGAAGTGGAGTGTAAAACGAGTGGACTGTGGGGGAGGCAGCCTGCTCCGCTGGTTAATCGTCGACCATTTATCTTGCTTAATGAAATTTGCGAAATATCAAATCAGGCCCGAAAGAACACAACAGAGCAGAGCAGAACAGAGCAAAGAGCAGAGCAGAGCATTTTGGCCGTTATTAGCCACAAACTGCAACAGCTAAGGCGCTCATCTACGGTTGATCCTAGGGATATACAGGACACGACGGGACAGGCACGGAACAGCCACGGGACAGTCTCTCTGAAGTCGTCACGTGGCAGACTTTGAGCCCACAGCCACAGCCACCGCCACCAAAGCAAAGCAAAGTAAAGTAAAGTAAAGCAAAACCACCACCCCCGCACTTCGGCTCTTGTCCTTGTGGCCATTCATGACCCGCGAGCGTCACGCGTCACGTGCGCAATTAAATTGACGCATCCTTGACGGATTCTCCACCCACGCGCCAACATTCTTCCCTTTTGACTTGCGCTAAAGAGCATCCAGGGAATTGGCCATTGACTCGGCCACTCTCAGACCCACTCCCACTCCCGTGTGGCTGCGTTGATATCATTAATCAACATGAACAAGATTTTATTCATTCCTTTGTGGCTGCGCACGCTGAGTTTTTATTTTCTTGACAATTGCATAATCTACGTAGCTCTGATAATAATTTCGAGCTGTTTGCCGACTCGCATTCGGTTTATTTCAGTCTATTCCAAGCAGTTACATCGGTTGAATATATTTTGATAACCATTGAATGGAATGCAATTTGGGTTAGAAAATTGAAGAATCCAAAATATTCTTGCAGGTGAGTCACAATCATTGGGTAAGAAGAAAATGCTGTTCGCACCAGAGGCAGTATTTACATACCATACTAAATATAGGGAAGATAGTGAAAATTATAAATTTCTTACAAGACAGCCCCTACTCGCAAGTTCGGGCTGGGCTCAATTTTCACTTACGACGAGTCAGGTCCCAGGTCCCAGGTCCCACATCTGCGTTTTTTAACACGGGAAATTAGTATTGTGGCTTCAATCATGATGCAATTATATAAGGTGGTCTCGTCCATGATGCAATATAAGGTGGTCTCGTCGGCTACCGAATCGTTCGGTTTTTAGTCCCTTAACGTTCAATGCGTTCGAAGAGAAATGTTGTGTGCAGACAAATTTTTTCGGAAGCCTTAACCCTTGTCCCTTCTGCACAACAGAAATGACGGACTGTAGGTTTTGTCGCAAGGACGTGCAATGCGTGAAATTTATTTTAGAATTATCCAATTATCCAAAAACAAAAATAAATGTTTAATTTCAAATTTAAAAAAAATTATTTAAAATTGAATTATAAAAAAAATCAACTCATATATGCTATAACAGGGAACTTCAAACCCCTTGGTCCATCTGAGGGTTAATCCACACACTCTATTGTGGTTTCACTTACACTTACTGCGTTGCCCTTTCACTCGCACTTATTGGCGAGACCACCTTATATAATTGCGTCATGGTTTCAATTAAATATGCTGAAAAAATACTGAAAACTTTTTAGAAGCTGGAAAACAATTGAAAACAGTTTAGCAGCTGGGAAAAGGCTAAAACGGCAGCTTGCAAGTGCCCCCTTGGGACGCATTTGCGTTGTTTAATTCGCGTTTTGTGTGTGTGTTTTTTTCCCTCACCAACAACTGAGTACCACTAATGTGCTAAAAAATCGAAATTGAGGTATCTGGCAATGCCGTGGTATGGTGTGACTTTGCACCATTTTGAAGCTAGTAGGCCGAGGCTGTGCCTAACTTTACTTGTGTCAGATTCGATTAGTCTTCCTAGTCATTCAGTTTTCGGTTTCCTATGTGCAAAGAACATTCAGCTCTCAAAAAAATTAATTTTCAATTTGGTGAATTTTATTTTGTGCCACAGAAATCAGCACTGGAAAAAGCGATTCAGTCGTGTCTTTTGCAGAGTGAGTTTTTCGTTTTTCTCTTCCTTTTTTACGATGTCGGCATGCCTCTATGCTCGTGTGTGTGTGTGTGTGTGTGTGTGTGAATGCGTGTGCTTGAAATGTAGAAGCTGAAAAATCTTTTTAGTCCGTCTGTCTTCCGAGCAAATATCCGTGGCCTGCGCCACGGAATGCGCGCTCTGGTGATCGCGTTACAGAAGAACCGAACGACAATTGTTTGCAGCTTTTTGCATAAAAAAACATGAAGGTGCGTGCGTGTATGTGTGTGAGCCCGTGCTTAAGTGCATGTGTGTGCGTAAGTTATTCTCTGCAGCCTGGGCCGTTTTTTTGCCCGTTTGCTTCCAATCGCAAGTGTGTATATATGTAAATACATACATACATACGTAGCGAAACGGCCGCATTTTCCATACAACAATTCTACCTCATGTGTGTGTGTTTTTGTTTTGTTTTTTGTATGTATAGGAGGAAAAAGCATTGGAAGCCGATAAGTGTGGGACCTGGAAGTACCTCGCCCACTAAAAAGCCCCCTACTCTCCGTATCCTTCACGCGGCACGACCTGTAAGTATGTGCGAGTGTGCCCGTGTCATTTCTTTGTGTTGTAAAATTCTCAAAAAGTTTTGCTCTGCAGTAGGCCTTGCTAAACAAGAAAAAAGTGCCACGACTGTTGTTGAGTGGATCGCATCGGTCCACCGAGCCGGTTCTTCCTTCATTTTGAGGTAAGAATTCCTGTTTTAAATGCGTTATTACAGGTTATATTATACAGATAATATTGTTTCATCCATTGAAGGCATTTTTCATAAATATCTTCCATTATTTGTTGTGCATTGCTCGCATTGTTACGGAAGTTTCCAATTAGAAGACTCGAACAAATTCAAGCGCTCCTTCCAGGTGAGTCACTCTCTCCCTCTCCCAGTTGTTCCACTCTATTCGACGGCTCTCTCTCTCTCTCTCTCTCTGCATCTCTGCCTCGCGAGTCTGTCTGTCTCGCGCGTAACCGTAACTAAACATTTGCATTAGGCAGCAGCTTTCCCAATTGGCGGCTGGCACGGGGCGACGGCCGCAAAAACCGCTAAACAGAACAGAACAGCAAGGCAAACGGCGGCAAATCCAAACAGTTTAAATGACATTTGGAGAGCAGGCATGCGGATCAGGGATAGGGGATTGTGGGATTGGGGGATTTGGGTGGTGGGGGGATTTTTTGCTTGTCGGTTAAATAAATTTTGCGGCAAATCGCAAAATCGCCAAAAGGGCAATCCTATCCGGTCCCTCTGCCTGCTGCGATCCCGCAATTGGCAATCGACGCCGCAAATCGCGTTTTAAACCCTGCGTGCGATTAGTTTAATTGCCACCGGGGGGATGGGATGGGATGGGATGGTGGGTTTTGGTGGTGCAACAGGACAATGCAACATTTGCATAGCGGCGGCTGACGCGGTCGCGGTCCCGGTCCCCATTGCTTCTGTGTATCCTGTGGCCTGTGTCGAGTGGAGAGTCGCGCTTAATGCGAAAATAAGGATTAACCAATGAAATTTATAAATGCGCCAGCCCTAGACCCAGTGCCAGTGCCGGGCAGCGCCTGCTCCTGCCCCCAGCTCGCAGCTCCACCTCATTCTGCTGCTGCTGCTGTGCATCCTTGCCGCGCTGCAAATTGAGTGCATAAATTGGCCGCACCATCCGGAGTCCGGTGTGGATGAGGGGGGGATGGGATGGGACAGGCCAGGACAGAGCAATCTATTTTGGATTAAATCAAATCGAAATAAACGATTTTTAATGGCCTGCCACTGTGGCCAAGTGCTTGCTGCCTGTCCCTGCCCGCCCCTGCTGGAACGGCTGAAACTGCTGGAACTGCTGGCCCTGTCTGCCCCGTGTGGCACAGTGGCAAAAACGAGGTCATTAATTATTTCTTCAAAAGCAAAAGATAAGCCCAACCAGGACGAGTCCCTGGGATGCAAAATTAACCATCCCCGCATGCCGCATGCCACAGTCCACTGCGCCCTGCGGCCGACTCGCATCCTTTTTGGCGTTTTGTGTCATTAGCTTAAAACCGAAACCCAGAGCCCAAGCCAACGCCAAAGTCACAGCCAAAGGATGCAGGACAATGGTCAGTGGACACACACGCACAGCCACGCACGTCCTGTGTAACGGTTGTTTGTGGCATCAGCAGCTTCGCCAGCTTCGGCAGCGTTATACCCGACTCGACCTCGACCTCGACGCAGGCCGGCAGCCGCATGTGGCACCAAAAGATTAATTAATCTTTAAGGACTCATTGTGTGTGTGTGCTATGCTTGTGCAGGAGACCCCCCGGACCCCCAGGGCCCAGTCCACAGTCCACAGTTGCCAGTCCTCTGCCAGTGCTCTCCACTCATTAGGACGCTCGGACATTTGGACAGTTGGACATTTGCATGTGCAGCGACGCAAAATGAATTTATGGGGCGGCCAACACAAGTCCCAGGCCCTCTAGGTTAAGCGAGGGAGGAGCAGACTTAAAAGTGGAATGGAGAATGAAGAGTGTGGAGAGAGATATTCCTAGGATGTGTGTGTGTGTGCGATCCAACTTTAGCTGTATTCTCCTACTGTCACGGACATGGACATGGCACTCCGGCATCCTTGAGTCGTTTCTTTTGCTAAGCTCAGCATTTGTCACATGCCCGCAACCCCTGGGAGGCCGCCGCCTCAGGCATTTATTTTGATTAGCCATTGACATTCATTTCTATTTGTTGGTTTCTTATCGTAAGCCGCATCGTCATTCCCATTCCCATTCCTATCCCCTCCCCCTACTGCGCACATCATGTTCATCTTGCGAGAATGACCAGCAAAGCCGCTCAAAGGCGCTGCTGCTCATTTATCCAATCCATACATCTATATGGCTATGGCTATGGCTATGGGCTATGGGCTGTGTAGGTGGGGGGCGGGGCCCAGAGATTGCGCCTCAGAGATTTCTGTGGCGCACAACGGAGTCATGCCACGAGGCATGCCACGCATAGTTGTCCCATCCAGTGGTAATGGCTTGACAAAGCTCTGTGTCGCTTGCCGCTCCGACTTGCGTATAAAATATTTACGGCTGATTATTTGCCAGGTTAATGTCTTTGCCAAATGTGTGTGTTAAGTGTGGGGCAGCAGGAGGGGATGGCAGGCCATTGGGGGGTTACCAAAAGTTATCCTTTGATGCGCTCGGGCAGCATTTTCTCTCTAATTTATTAGCCAGCATACGTGAATTATTGCTGCTGCGTCTGAGAGTTTTCAACTCTTTGACTTTGATTGGCGGCAACCCAGGAATTGTGGAAGCCCGGCCAGAGGCTCAGAGGCTCAGAGGTTCAGAGGTTGAGTGGGATCAGCTTTAACGGCAGAGCATTGTGAGAGATCAAGCAGGGTGTGCAGGGGGTATCGAGGCGGCAGCTTCCTTCATCCACCATCAACCTGGCACCTGGCACCTGGCGGCTGGCGGCCCTGATCACCGTCTCGCACTTTTAATGGCCAAAGTTTACGGACATAAAGAGACGCGCGGCATGAACTCCGCCGGTAACTAGACGAACACTTCCCCGGACTCGCAGACAGACACACACACACACGTGGAAAGGAATGTGTGCTGCTGGTTGGTGGGCTGTTAAAATGATTAATGATGTGTGTGTGGCATGTACGTTAACGCCCCAACACACACACACACACACACACACACTTTGTTTGGCAAGAGAGGAAGTTACCGGGGACAGATGTTGTCATAAATAAAAAGAAGCTGAAAAGAAGATGAAGATGCCCCACGGCGGGCGCCCAGTGAGCGCCCAGTGTGGAGCGGTGTGGAGCGGGGGGTTCATGTAAATAAACATACATCCATGTGAGCGCAGTTACTTATGCATGTGTGGGCGTACGGCAGCGGGGCGTTGTTGTGGGTGCGAGGGCGGGTCTCTGTTCAGGCCACATTAATGTCAAATCAGGCGCATAAATTGCGTAAAACGCTCAATTTATTAAACGAAGCGTACTTTCGGGCGGGGCGCCTGACAAGTGTATTTGCCAGTTAATAAATGTCGAAATCACTGGCTGGCTGGGCGAGAGCCACTCCCCTCTTGCTGGGAGTAGGAGCAGCTCTGGAGAACTGATTGCATATTTAAGTGGCGCATTCGTCGCCTCTGCGCATCCTTTTCTCACGGCTCTGCGTCCGTGACTCCCATTCCGATTGTGATTCTGTTTCTGATTCCGACAACGGCTCGAGGTGGCAATTGTACAATTCAAAAAGTGGCCTGGATGATGGCAATTGCCATCAATCGATTTGGCTTACTGTGTGGGGGAGGGGGCAGCATGGGGAGCATGGGGCGATCCAGGACCCAGGGATAGTGACAAATGCAATCACAACAGTGTAGATTTAGATATTCCCCGCCAAAGGGCTCATAAAAATTGTAAATCGTTTTGCTTTTTGGATATTTTCTGGTCGGTGTCGGCCAGCCACAGCACGGCCCTGTGCCCTGTTGAGACGGGGTGCTGGGGGGTGGCAAAGCCCCCTTGAGAGCATTGCCAAGTCGCATATGCCGGCCGGGGCTCTGCGTTGCTTTGCTCAGCGCTGCTTTGCTCTGCTTGTTTCGCGTTTTGTTTTCCTTTGCTGCTGCTGCTTCACAATTGCACGGACGACGACGTGCTGGGCTCTGTTGTGTCTCGCATGTGTGTGTGTGTAGGTGTCAAGGGTGCTGTCCTGGCCTCGAAGCAAGACCCCATCCATTCCCCCAAAGCAGGATTGCATATTCCGCTGCTCACGAACATGAGCGCTCGTTAAACGGATGAGTTAAAAGTCAAAAGCCCTAAAGGATTTTATTTGAATTGCGGTCTGAGCGGCCGCCACCGCCATCGTTCGACGTTTTTCTCCGTCTCTATGTCTGTGTCTGCCTCCTTCTTCGCTTGCTTCACCCGCACCCGCACCCGCACCCCTCTTGTGCTGTGCCCTCTTGTGTGCCATGTTTTATTTAAAGTTTATCTTTGCTGCCTTTTTGTGCCCTGTCCTGCCCGCCCTGCGCGCTGCCTTCTTCACGCTAATTTCGCGCCAAGGCAGTAAAAAATATTGCGCAAAATAAAATGTTGGAAAAATATTTTGGCGCAAGATGGAAAACAAAAGGGTTTTTCCATGGCTTTCACACTCCAGTCCACTCCCTCCCCCCTCGGCTTTGCTCCTTTTTGTGAACGTCGGCACGTCGCCGTTTCCAAGCCGTGTTGAAAAATATTTGAAATAATTGCAAAAATGCTTTCGCAGCATTCACAGCATCAGTGAGTGGCCCGGCTCCTGGTTGGTGTCAGGGGAGGCAGAAGACCTTCCGCAGGGTTATTGTGTTGGCATTGTCTTGCGAAGTGTAGCCGCGGAGAGCAAAAGGCGCTTCGCTTTCCAATGCGAGGCACGTTTGGGGGCCAGGGCAAATCCCTTTAAACTGGAGCAGACGCGTATCGCATTCGATCTTCCAATTTTTTTGGGATAATGAAACCATTGCGATTCGTTTTTTATTTATGTTTTCTTTGCTTTTCCCTTGTATTCCCTTAGCATGGCGCAGCCGGTAGACAATTCGTTTTCATACTGGTCAAGCAGTGCACGCCCCGGCGGCCAGGCAGCAACAAGTAAGCAGTCCATTCCACGTACCAAGTTCATGCATTTGTTCTAATTCCATCCATCCCCAAGGCAATGCCAGCGGGTCGCAAAGCTATCGCGAGCCGGACAGCAGGAGCACCGAGTACAGCGGCCAGATGTCGCCCTACGCTCCCTCGTTCTATCCCGCGGGCTCGTACGCGGCCCAGCTGCTCGCCCACGAGGAGACAGAGGAGAACGGCAGGCTTGCAGCTGCACGGGCGGCTCAGAACCGCCAGCAAGCGCCACCGGAACGAACCCAAGGCATGCTAAGCATCTACCATTCCACCAACGCTTGGTTTGGCCTGAACGAGCCGGGCGTACCTCACTGGACCGCCGGCCAAGCCACCAATCTAGAACTTCCCCAGTCGAATAGCAGCGCCAACAGCGTCTTTCCGCGACGCCCTCCATCGAATGCCAGCTCAACAAACAGCAGCCTTCCACGGTCCCAGGTGTCGGGCAACAGTCCACGAGCGTCGCAGTCATCGCAGGCGTCGGACAATCACAATGCAAGGGTCCAAACCATTCGCATTACGAATCCCTGTCTGCCCAACTCTCGCCACCTCTTGAGTCCGGAAAGAGAGCCGCGCCAGGCGAATGCTGCTCCAGCCGCAGCCGCAGCCGGAGCAGCAGGAGCTCCAGCTCCAGCACCAGCAGCTGCACCAGCAGCAGCAGCACCACCAGACCGTCCAGAGTCGGCTGCTCGCTCGCGATGCTCGTCCGATGGCATTCAACCAAAGTTCGTGTGGCGGCCTGGCTCGGCTCGAGTGGAACCGAGGCAGCAGCCATCAGGCCGATCGTCGCCTTCGATAGCGCCAGCGAGGGCCACGGCAAGGGCAACGCCAACGGCAACGGCAACTGCAACGACAACGGCGACATCGAGCTATCCCCCCTTTGAGGAATTTGTCGCACAGCTGGACCAATGGGGCGTGAATCGGGAGATGTTCATTGGCACTCTGCGTAATCTGGTGGTGCGCGCCAACGACTTGCTGCAGCCATTGCTGGTGGGTCGATTCAGTCGAATGTCGCCCGAGCAGATGGCCAACTACACCTCGGCCATCATCAACACTGGGCCGCTGCATCCCAGCCTGTTCCTGCCATCCGTAAGTGGCCGTCATCAGCACTATCCTGCGGGAATAATTGCCATTAACGATCGCCCAACCCCTAACCCTAACCCTAACCCCACCCCCAGCATGCACAGCGCCAGTGGGAGGGCCACGGACTCGAGCTGCCCTCCAGTCATCCTCATAGCCTGACGCCCGAGGACTTGGCACAGATCAGAGTAAGCATCCAATCGGCACGCAGGTCCATGAGAGGCTTTCTAGTGGTGTCCCCTCCCTTGCCCCATCACAGGCGTTTTGCAGCAAGAAGGACGCCAGCACACAGACGGAGTATGACTGCCTTTGCATGATGTTGGGCTTTCCCGGCGTTCCGGCTCTGGATCGTCCCCACGCTGGACCCTATGCTGCACCGCCATTGTTTGAGGCGACCCCGAACGGGCCGCGTCTGGCTCCATTGGGGGTTGTCCCGCCACTCGAACCGATTCAGAACTTCGCGCCGGAAACTGGACTAGGCGCAGCATTCGGACAAGACGCAGGACTTGGAACTGGGGCAGGGCTCGGTCCTAACGCTGGACTCGGAACTGGGTCAGGAGTCAGACCTAATGCAGGACACGGAGTAGGCCTCGGTCCCAGCGCTGGACTCGGAACTGGGGCGGGATCTGGTTCTGGTTCTGGCGCTGGACAAGCACCTGGCGCAGGATTCGGACAACGAGCAGCATTCGGAGCTGGGGCAGGAGCCGTACCACCGACAGGATGGCAATACGGTAAGAATCTTTGTTTTTTATTTGTTCCAAGATGTTCTTCCTCTATGAGTATTTGTATCAAGTCCTTGTATTAAGTATCCATATTAAGCCACGCTCTCACGTCCTACCACTCTCCGTCTGCAGCTGTTCCCACTCATCCGCAGCCGCAGCCGCAGCCGCAACCTCAGCCGCAAGCTCAGCCGCAACCGCATCCGCATCAGCATCAACCGCCTGCACCGCCTCCACCGCCTCCACCGTATCTTCCTTTTCAGCAGGCGCCGCGTGCCCAAGCGCCATACGTACATCCCAACAACAACATGTATCCCAATCCCAATCCGAATTTGAATTCGAATCCGAATCCGAACATGTTTCAGCAGCAGCAGCAGCAACATCCACAACAGCAGCAGCAGCCAAATCCACAACAGCAGCAGCAGCAGCAGCATGTGCCACCGCAAATGTATCCGCCAATGGCGCCTTTTGTGAATCAGCAAATGAATTACCCTCCCCCGATGAACGTACCGCCGATGCCTCAAGTGCCGCCAATGCCGCCAATGGCTCAAATGCCGCCAATGCCTCCACAGATGCATCCCGCCCAGATGCATGGCAATATGTACCCGCACATGGCGCCGCCGACTGTGCCACCAAGCACAGATAGTTATGTGAGCTCGTTCGCGAATCCCAATGCCAATGCCAATGCCTTCTATGATCCGCTCGTGCACAATCCGTTCTACAACCCGACCATGGATCCGAATGTGCAGCCGCTTCACCCGAATCCGCACATGCAGCCGCCGCCCATGCAGCATCCTACTCTCGGCGGGCATCCACTTGCGCCGCCAATGGGACCTATGCGTTATCCCGATCCTGCCATGAGCTCTGCTGGGCCACGCTTTGGCGGACGTCCTGGCCATAGCCACAGCCACACCCACGGCCAAGGCCATGCCCACATGCATGGCAACGGAAGCTTGCACGGCCATGGGCAGCCCCAGGTGCAGGTGCTGCCGCAGGTCCACGTGCTGCCTCACATCCACGTGCTGCCTCACATCCACGTGCTGCCTCACATCCACGTGCAGCGTCATGTCCACGGGCAACCTCACGTCCACGTGCAACCTCCCGCTAACGTGCAGCCTCACAGCCACGGCCAACCCCAGGGCCAAGCCCACGCCCCCGCCCCCGCCCACGCCCCAGGCCCGGTCAATGGAGAACCGACCAGACCGGGTGATTCCAGCAGCGGACGTACCAAGCCGAAACGCGAACACGATCGCCAACGCTGCCAGTCGCCACCTGCAAGGGAGCAGCTCAGCCCGGATGTCATCTCCGGAACGGATTCGGACTCCGAAACCGTGGTGGGCGTAGGGCTGGAGCTGCAGGTCCAAGTCAAAGTGGAACTGTGCCAACCCGACAACACGGCCACCGCCACCCAGAGCAGCGGCGCCGCCGCGGAGAAAGCCGCTGCAGGCGACAGCGTAAATGGGAGCCCGAAGACCAAAGACTCCAATGAGAAGACTTCTGTGTGTGGAACGGACCAAAAGCAGCAGACCAGCGAGCAGCAGGCGCAGGACGAAGGAGCGTCTCAAAGCCAAGAAGGCCAAGGTAAAGGCAAAGGCAACGGCACCTCTGCCAGCGCGGGTGGCCCTTCCAGTGGGGATCGCCGTCGCGATCGTTTCCGCTGCACGGGCTATCAAGTACGCGACGTCAGTGAGGACGAGTCTAGTTCGGACGACTCCGATTCTCCCCCGCAGGGCCCGGCTGTCAGACGAGTGCGATTGCCGGTGCAAGGCTCTTCGCATCGGAATGTGCTGCCCTGTCCACAGGTGCCGCCAACGTCAATCGTCCATGCAGGAGGCGCTCGAGTGCCGCCAGCTACCACTCGAGTTGCTGCAGAGCCGCGGCCGAGCAATCTGGCGACTGTGGCGGCTGGGGCAAGTCGCAGCACTCGCCCGGCCACCTGGACCGCTCCTGCACCACTGGATCGCAGCGAGGAGTTCATTGGGCCCAGCTTTGGGGGCATCAACTTCACCGTTCACGACATTAACCCGCGCAGAATGAGCCCGGCCAATGCCACAGAGGGCGACTGCATCAACATACTCGGCAACCTGCGCCATCTGAACTATCCCGGGCATCCCAGCGATCCCACCAGGATTGCCAGCCATCAGAACGCCGAATCGAACATTAATTCTACGCAGGATGCAATGCAGATGCCAGTGCCGCCACTGCCGCCGATGCCTGTGCCGATAGTTGTGCCGATTATGGTCTCCGAATTCAACGTGTTCATGCCAACGATGCCAGCACGTCCAGTGCCTGATGGTGGTGATGGCGGCTCCGTGAGTAATCGCACGATGCCAAGTGCCAGCACGGAAGCCAATGGCATGGCACTAAATCCCATGATGCCGATGCCCATGCCCATGCCGATGCCCATGCCCATGCCGATGCCCATGCCGATGCCGATGCCACGTCCAATGGTAGTGCCTGAGGCTGAGCGCAGTCTGCCCATACAGATGCCGATGGCGATGCCAATGCCAATGGCAATGGCAATGCCCATGCCCATGCCCATGCCCATACCGCTGCTGTCGTGGGACAGTCTCGAAGCCCTTGACATGCTGCTGATCGATGGAATGGCCATGGTGGTGCCTCCACAGCCGCCAGCCACTATTGACGTTGTGTTCGAGCTGCCCACGCTGAATCCAGCACTCTTTGCCATGGGCATCCAGCCGGCCACTGATTCTGCCGCCAGCAACGTCACCGTGCAGCCCGGCAGCTCTGCCTCTGCCTCCGTGCCTGTGCCGCCCCCCATGCTACCGGCCAGGTCGAATGCTCCCTCTGATGTGCACAACGTGGGAATGAACGCCGGTGTCGGTGTCGGTATCGAATTGAATGATCCTCTGATGGTCTTTCCGATGCCGATCCCGATGCCGTTTCCGATTCCGATCGAGATACAGCTGCCCCGGGGACCCCACAACGGAATGGTGTTGCCATTTGATCTGGCAGGCCACCAGTCGCCACTGCGTCGCAACATCTACGCCATGACACTGCACATTCGGAACATGTTGAATGCGAATGGGACGGTGCCGACCCTGAACCCCATTCCCCCTCCCCACTGGAGCCATTTCAGCATCAGCTTGGGCCATGGCCTGCGGCTGGGACTGGAACTGGATGCAGCCGTTGGTGCGCCGCCTGCCAACCTGATGCTCCAAATGATGCCCCACCTGAATGTCATGTTTATCTTCGAGATGGGGGACGATGTCACCGTTCCACACATCAACGGTCTGCGGCTGCCTAGAGCCACCGAGACAGCATCGCCAAGTCAGTCGACCCTCCTCAATGGTCTGCCTGTGCTGCCGGTGCTCGAAGAGGAAGAGAGTGACACGGATGAGTCCGAGTCCGAGTCCTCCAGTGACGACTCCGACATAAGCACCGAGTCCGAGTCGGCGCCCAGTTTCACCTCCTCTGGCTGGACAACAGACGAAGAACAATCCATCACCGACACAGAGTTGGCCGGATCAGCTTCCCCCGGAGTGCTTGGCAGCGCATTAACCCTGCCGATTGCGGATCGAGTGGATCCATCTGACAGTGAGGTGTCGGCTGAGCTGAGCAGCAGCATCTCTGATCTCTCCAGCGAGGAATCAGTGGCAATGGATCTCAATCTGGCGATGCGCGAAGACGAACCAATGGAAATAGATGACGGCGACATTGATGGGGATGTGGCATTTGTGCCTCCGAGGATGGATGAAGGTAGGATCACCATTTATCTGGACTGTCATCGAATGCCCTTGACAGTGGAGGAAGATGGCAGCAGCGTGGAATTGGCCACTGACGTGGATGGGCCGACGCCCAACCCCCCAATGCCCCCCAATCTGGATGTGACGTTTGCCATCGAAGAAGGAAAAGCCACCGCAAGCGCAACAACTCCGCTAGTATCCGCTGGTGAGGAGACCATCCTGAGCACGGAGTCCCTTCCGCCCAGCGCAGTGAATGGCACTCCGCTCAGCTCAATGGAACAGACAATGTGGCCAGATCATAACAGCAACGATCACGGCACTCAAGTCGCTAGCTGGGAGTCCGAACCAATGGAAGTGGATGAATATGAGAGCGACATGGAGCACACGCAGGACGCCACGGCTGAAGAACATATTCCATTCCAGTAAAGCAACACCTGACGACATCTACAGACTGAACAACGAGGAGAGTTTTGGGTTTCAAATTTAATCCCCTTTTGGGATATGAAAAATGCGCTTCCATCTGCTGCACCAACCGGCATGGGTAAGTTCTTGGGCTTTCTTTTTGTTTAACCTCTTAACCACCAACCACCTGCGATAATAAATTGCAGCAGGGAGCAGCAGCGAGCGAGATTACTTATTGCTACCATGTACACTGACCCAGAGAGATGGAACACTGGGAGACTGACACCAAGGAACTGAGAAGAAACCATTTGAGACTGTTCGAAGTAATCTAAATTTATGTAAAACTCTGTTACAATAAACTCAAGACACCGAAACACCAAAACACCAAAACACTCAACAGTTCAACTCTTTCAAATTCCATATTCATATGGCGATGCGGAGAGAATTGCAAAACTCTCTGTATTCTCCCTCTGCGAAACGAAATGAAGAACGAACACGTAGCTCGCTCCCCCTTCCTACAAACACACACACACACACACACACACACAGGCAAATATCTTTTTACGCCGCATGGCGCATGGTACGCATGGCAATGGAACCCTCGCAGGTAGAAACTTTTGAACCCTTTGAACTTGCGGGCGGGTTGGCATTTCTCCGATGCACTGCTTTGGCTGGGCGCTGCTCGGCTCGGCTCGGCCCTGGTATGCCCTCGAGCTGAACTAATCGGGCTAATCTTTTACACTGCTTGCATTTTAAAGCGCCCGTTACGACGGGACCCTCTCTGGGGTACCGCATCCGTGAATTTTCGGCATGCATGCTTACGTCCGCTTTCATGTGTGCAGAGGCGAATGGCGGAATAGGGAATGGTGGCATGGGGCATGGGGGCATGCGAGCGTAATTAAATGCACAAGTGAAAGCAAATACGAAACAAATAAAAATTTAAAGAGCAAACAAAACGCCATTGTTGTGTGCCCTGGGCACACAGTGGCGGCTGCCCTGCTGGAACGGAAGCCACGTCTAGGCTCCACTTTAGATGCCCGCACATGCTTCCTTCTGTGCGAGTGCCCACTGTCTGTCCCTTCGAGAGAGAGAGAGAGAGCGAGAGAGCGAGCTTGTTTGCTTTGTGGCCCCACCATAGTTTGACCAGAAATTTAACGCTTCCCTGAACCTCAACAACCGCATTGGCTACATTTTTAATCTACAATTAACCGCCGCTGCGGCTGCGACTGCGGCAGCGACGTGGGTCAGCGTTTGAGGTTGCATCGAGGTCGGTGGTCGGTGGTCACGGGCCAGTATCAATATTGATTCTATTAATTATAAAAACATTAAGTGGCAGCCAACAAATGTAATTAAACGCATTAAACAATTGCAGTGTGCGAGTAATGGCAGAAAAATGCACAGACCCAACTGTGGACACTGCACAATACCAACACCCTCTCCCAGCTCCTCAATCCCCCAATCTCAATCGCAGTCGTCCGACTGCAGGAGCTCGTCCACTGCTGATGCACCGCGATAAGCACGTTTTCAATTCACACACAGCAACGAACGGCGTCGCACGGCAGCGGAGGAGCAGGTGGAAAGCCCCTGGACACACGGATGGCTCTCAGCGTAGGTCCGATTCCATTTGCTCTGCGGTGGGCTGGGGGTGGGACTGGGACTGGGGGGGAATGTGCGGTAGGTGATCGGATTGTCGCACATTAATGACGAAATTATTGTTTCAATTGCTTTCAACTGTTGTCAATGCAAATTTTATGCAAATACTTTTCGCGTACGTTGTCCGTTGTCCGCTGTCCGTTGTCCGCTGTCCGCTGTCCAGTGCTCGGTAGAGGTGGAGGTGGCGCTGGCTCTGGGGTTTGTTCTCTTTTAAATGCAATGCCATTATGGCCAATAAGTCAATAATAATTATTGCCTGCTGCTGCTGCTACTGCTGCTGCTGCTGTCCATTGTTTTTGGGACTCGGACGGGCTCCTGCTGTGCCACCCAACCCCCCATCCCGGCTGCAACTGGCTCGGAATAGGCGTTAATTACTTTTTATCTGCACATTGCCAAACAAACAAAATAATAGCAGCCACAAAAGGCAACGTTTAGGGGCTTGCGGCTCATATTTATTTTACGTACGCGTATTTATTTATAAACAATTATTATTATTATTGCTATTGTTCACGATTTGTTGCTGTAGCTGTAGCTCTGGCTGCGCATAAATTAAGCCCCTCAAGCCCCCTCATTTTCTGCACGCTCTGCCGGCGGAGAGCTCCCCTCCAGAGCCAGTACTCCGGACACTCCAATGCGATTGGACACCTAATAGGGTGTTCTAGGCTTCGACAAGGCCCCCTGGCTGCTGGAATTCTCACCTCGCTGTTGGCGTTTTAATTTCCACAGTTTTTCAAATATTTATGAGCTAATTTATAATTACAGGGGGGCGGGGCATGGGAACTTCGAACACCATCGCCAGCCGCTGAAACTCTCATGGATCTCAGCCAACACCTCTGACTGAACGCTGACTGGCTGGCGAGAAGAGCTAAAGGATTCCTCCAAGGCGAATGCAAAGTCGAAGGCAAAGGCAAACAAGTCAAAGTGCTGGCAGGGCACGGAAGCTATCCGCCACACTGGGGGCGCGTCTAGCATAGTCCCCACCCTCTCCACTCTCGCTTGCTCTTCCTCCTCCTGCGGCTCCCGGCAAGGGTCATATAATATAATTAATGCTATGAATTACTTGAGAGCTCCGCAGCGCTCCAGCCGAGGTTCATGCGGAGGCCATATCACGAAGTGCCTGCACCCTGCAGCCCAACGGCGATGTCCTGCTGCTGTGGCAGGCATCAACAGGGTCAGTGGGACTGAAGTGGTACATGGCCGCTCCTCCCAGTCGCGCGTCCTTGCCGCAGAGGGTCAACTGTTGGGGCTGTCCGTGCCATCCATTGGGTGGGGGGAGGATGGATATTCCAGCACGTTGTTGGCTGCTTGGTCAGCCACATGCACTTAATTGCTTTATGAGGCGGTCAGCAGCATGTTATAGACTTCAATTTGATTTTTCTGCGAGGCGCGTGGGAGCACAAGCAAGATGGGGGCATGGGGCATGGGGCATGGGGCAGGCATGTGTGTGACACTGAGTGCGAGAGGCAAATGGGACATTGGGGATCAATTATTTGCTGTGCTGCTGCTGCTGCAGGACACATTTGCCCCAAGCTAGAGACGTCGGAGCGACGACGAAGCCGTTGACCTCAAATTATAATTTAAATGTTGACGTTGCTGCTGCTGTTGCTGTTGATTTTGGCACTGCGAAAGTTTTTTAATCATTCTGATGGGCTCCGTCCGCTCCTCATTGCCCTGATGATGATGGTGATGATGATGATGATCATAGTAATTGGGAAACAACTCGAGACTAAGCAGGGACACGGAAGGGTGTGGAGTGGAATGGAGTGGAGTGGCCTTGCATGGTTACTCCTCCGATTGGCAACACGTCACTGCTCCGAAACTTTTTTATGTCAGTGCTTTGCACTTCGAGCAAAAGGTGCGAAAAGAAAGCGAATTTTTCACAGCGTTTTGGCATTTTATCGTATTGGCTGGCATCCCCCTGCCCCCCGCGATACCCTCTTCAGGTAAGGGAAACTTTTGCCGGGTACGTTGAAGTTTTCTAATGGCTTTTGTTTGCGAGCCACGCACACAAATCATTGCAGTCCCTGTCCCAGCACCCGTCCCGCCCCCTGTTCCCGCCCCTGTCCCCGTTGCTGCAGAGTTGAAAGTTGCCATGGCGAAGGGGTCTCGTCGCTTTGTGATACAAGTTATCATCGCCAGGCATTCCATTCCATTCCATTCCATTCCGAACAATATTTTTGCTTCTCTTTTTTCTTTTTTCTTTTGCTGTTCCCTGCTCCTCGGCGCGGACATGTGTGCATGTCTGAGCCGGATTCCTTACGGCGGGGGATTGCAAACACTTAACATAATTTGCTGCCCCCATGGCAATCGCCGGGCAGCTGGATTATCCGTCCGGGGCACTGGAGACTGACCAGTGGCCAGTGGCCAGGACAACGCCTCCTCGGACATGCCATTCGCATTCGCATTCGCATTCACATTCTGATTATATTAAAATTGTTGCACATCATTTCATTTCATTTGATTTGATTTGATTTGATAAATGCCTCTCGTGAGTCTTTTCGTGGCCGTGGCCCGCGGGGGAAGCTTGGAAATTGGAAAGTGGTTCTCGTATATGGGATAGCTATTACCATGGCTAATGGCTAAGGTGAGGCATACCCCCGAACCCACCCCACGCCACCCCACCCCACCCATTCCTTGAGCTCAGTTGCCGTGCCCATTCCCCGCTTGCTCTTTTTCTCTGGCCTCGGATCGATGCGGCGGCATGGACATTTTCTTCTTCGTCTCTGAGTACTATGTACACATGTGTGTACGGATGTATGTACATATGTACCTGTGTATGTATGCATTATGAGGTACATGGTATTTCCATTTTGCCACTTAACTCAGCCAAAGTCAATTATAATCAACGCCTCCTCAAAGCGTTACAGCCACCACCGAACACCGCCCCCCCCACCTCCCCCACTACCCCTACCCGAACTAGAGCTGCTTCGTCCTGACGCAAAAAGGATTAAAAAGCATCAGGCGGCAGGCAGCAGGCATGCTGGGGTAAGGCATCGGGGCACGATGTATGGGTTAACTTATGCAAAAGTGTTTTAAGACTTTGGCTGATTGCCAGCCAAGGTGGGGCGGTGGCGGGGGTAGCCGCTGGCACTTGGAGCAGCAGTAGCGGTAGACTGAGGCTTAGAACGGGGCTGATAGCCTGCCCCCATCCCCCCGGTATGCATATGGGAAGTTTCAATCTGCTCGACATTCAGACAGTCACTTCGCTCTCGCTCACTGCTCACTGCTCACAGCTCACAGATCGCATCCATTTCTCATTACCGTCCATAAATATGCCACAGAAAGTGTCAGTGTTCGCACTAGCCAAACGCAGTTCGTGAGCCTGCAAAAAGGATAACCGCAGTCACAGTCCCTCGCACCCCTGCCGACCACTGTGCTCTGATGATGCTCTGATATCCAACCGCAAACTTAATTGCTTTCCTCCGTCCAGCAGGAGGAGCAGCAGCAGCAGCAGAAACAGAAGCAACGGAGGCTGCCTCCGTTCGGACTTCTTAATGTGTCCCGGACAGTCCAGGCTGCAGTCGCTCCACTTTTGCGTTCTGTTCTGTGTTCTTATCGCGGCGGCAGGGCCAAAAAACCATCACCAGCAAGCAGTCCCCAGTTGCCCTGCCCCTGCCCCTTCCCCCTCGTTCATTTCCATTTGCGTCATATTCAGATTCGGATTCAGTTTGTGCTTCTGTTTCAGTTGCGGTCTGTGGAACGCAAATTATATGCAAACGAGCTTAATATCCGGCCAAACAGTGGCACGGCACGGCACACACAGCATCGCATCGCATCGCATCGGAGACGAAAGCAGCAGCAGCAGAGTGTGGAGTGTGGAGCGTGGAGTGTCCTGACCCAGGGATACTCTGCAGTGGGTCTCCAGCCCGTACCCCGTACCCCGTCCAGCTGGCTTGCTTTTTGCTCGCATTTTGTTTTTTGCGCCTTTTTCTTGCCATTTAACATCAAGTTTCAGCGCAAATAACTCACTTGCAGTGGCAGCACACCCGTAACCAGTAACCCGTAACCCGTAGCCGTATCCGGGCACCACTTGCAACCAACTGCCACTCCCCACTCCCCCCTGGGTACCCCTCTGCGGCAGTCAACTGATAATTTCTCTGCACTCGACTGATAACAACATTTAATTTAATGCCCGAGGTCAGCAATATTCCATTTATTATTGGATTAAATTCGGCAGAAAAGTTGTTTTTTGTTTTGCCCCAGCCAGCAGAGGGTGTGGCGCTGATAGGGGCTGCGGGGAGCGGGGGCTCACTATCAGCTCGGCTGGGAGGGGCACGGGATAAGCGGCTGCTGTGGCTCTGCGTGTCCTTTTGTTGGGCATATAAATTCTGTGTGTGCACGGATCTTGTATCGCAGTTGCTGCTGCTGCTGCTGCGATGGCTGCTGCGATGGTGTGTGTGTGTGTATTTATATGTGGCACATGCCCCTCAACGTTGGGCACACACTTGTCGCACTTGTCGTCGTTGTCCTGGCATGTCCTGGCTGCTGCCGCTGCTGCAACTGCTGCTGCTCGTCCTGCCTTGCGACTAGACGACAGGAAATGTATTTAAACATTTTTTATGTATCGCTTTTTTCTCTGCGTGCCCCATGAAATTTGCATGAGAGCCGCCTGCCCGCCTGGCTGCCTGCCTGACTGGCTGGCTGGCAGGCCTGAGTGACTGGCAGGACAACTGGTCCGGCGAGCAAGAGCAAGGACCGGCAGGCGCGCCAGGACCGGGCCAGCACTCGCTCCGCAGCCGGTCCAGCACCAAATGCCCATAAGGGATTAGCTGCAAAGCGCACAGCCACGGCCACGTCTTTCCTTGTCCGTTCGCCTGCCCCTCCTGCCACTCCTGCCGCCCTTTTTTTTTGTTTTTCCTGTTCTCCTGCTTGTATTTTTGCCTTGTTTCTGTTGTTGCCCCTGTCGGAATTTGTTGCAAAACTCATTTAAGCCAAGTTATGTCGAGTATGTAAATTGTTTTGGCCGCTTACCGATGCTGCGATGCTGCGCTACTGCGCTGCTGTGTGTGCCATGCTCTCCTTTTTTTTTAATGAAACTTAATTGTTTTAGATGCAAAGTCATCAGCAAAAGGGGGACCAGGGAAGGGGGCAGAGACAGCGGGAGAGTGGGAGAGGGAGCAGGGAAATGGTAGTGAACAAACAACATAACGGAAGGAAGTATCTCACTCGAATCTCAGTCAACCATAAAGCCCCAACCAACACACACGATGAATTTATGCATGAAATTGTCGACGCCCGCGTCCTGTCCCACATGCCCCATGCGCCCCATGGCCCCATGCGCCCCATCCCCAGTTGCTTTTCGGGATGTCTGTGGCCTATCGAAAGGAAATTGAAACAAAACCCCATTGCAAACAGTCGAGGGGGTGGCTGGGAGGCTGCCAGTGTGTGGCTGGGAATGGCTTCTGTTGCAGTCAGACATCGCACAATTTCAACTTCCGTGTGGATGAGTGTCTGTGCCTGTGCCTGTGTGTGCCTGTGTGTGTGTGTGGAAAATTCTCATTCGCAGGACACTTTTTGCCCAAGCTGATAACAGAGCTCGTCTGCTGCTGCCGTTACAGCTCCACCTCCTGCCTGCTGCTGCTGCCTGCTGCCTGCTGCTGCTCCACTGCTAATGTGTCACATGGTAGAATGCGGGTGCCAGGATCCGTCACATTCGCTTCTGTGTGTGTGCATATGTATCTGCATCTGTGTGTGCGTGTCCTGTCTGCTCTGGCATGTCCTGTTTGTCTTGTTTGTCCCTCAGTCGTGTCAGCCGCTGGCCTACCCTACCGCATCCCTCTGCCGCCTCTGCCGCCTCGTAAATGGAGCATAAATGGTTAATTCAATCATCTTTTTCGTCTGACAAGACGAATTACATTCCCAGTGGACGATGGCCTTTAAAGTCAACAAGAATCAGCACAAAGGGGGCCAAGGGGGCAAAAGGAAGCGCGATTCATTGTTTGCTGCCCCCCTTTGATTTGTTGCTTACTTTTCACACATTTTCGGTGCATGTGGGTAGGTGCAGCCTAATCCCAGTGGGGCCTGGATAAACGTTCAGCTCTGGGCAGCTAATTGAGTTGCTTGCAAGGGGCGCTGCAGCTGGCAAACTGCACAAGTGCATCGGAGCCTGCTTCCTGCTTCCTGCTGCCTCTGCCGCTTGCCACTAAGCGGCTTCCAAACTCAATAGACAGGCCAAGCCCGGAGAGCGGGGGCCAGGGGCCTGTGCAGACCGATGCCCGCACATTTGAGGTCCATTCAAGCAAATCGCATTAAGGCTCATTTGTTTTGGCAGCTGCAGCCACACTCAGCCCCGCCCCGAGTGAGCCACAAAGTGAACAATGCCCCAAGAGCTGCGCAGCAAGCCCCACACACAGTCCTGCCACACTTGCTGGGATACTGCGAAGGATATCGGCGAGGCCTGCAGACTTGAGCGTTGTCTGCTCCTGCAGCACATATCCGGCTGCCTTCGCCAGCGCCAGCGCCTGGCAGCCTCAACCCTTTGCCAGTGGGACGCCATACGTGGTTGCCTGATAACATCGGGCTGGGCACATCCCATCCCATCCCTGTGCACCGTCTTCATCACACGTTGCGCCCACAGAAAGTTTCCTTCCCGTGGCTGGGGCAGGGGCAGGGGCTGGGGCAGGGGCAGGGGCATGCGGCCGTAAACTTCTCAAACAAAAGTCTCAAATTTGTTCCAATGTAAACTGTCGCTTGGCTGGGCGCTTATCAACAATTGCCCCGAAGACGGTGTCCGGAACCCCCATTGAAAGCCATTGAAGACCAGGCCCGGAAGACGTTGCCCCACAAATGGGGCAGTGGCAGGGGCAGCAAGGGGGAAGCAAGGGGGATGCAAAGCAAAGGAAAAGCATCGACCAAAGGCTGGAATAGTTTTAAGCTGCTTAACAGCTTCTTTGCATGCGCCGAAAGTTGGAAAGTTTGGACGTTGGTTGGGCAACTTGATTTAGTGCTCTCTGACCTCAGTTTAAATATAAACAGCCGCGTGCACCCACCTCCCCCTCAACCCTCAACCCTGTGCGAGAAGGGACAAAAGTTTGCACCGAAAGTAAAGACATAAATGGGATTATGATCTTATCACGTGCCCAGCAGCAGCCAAAGAAACGTCCTGGCCCAGACATATTGTGGTACGTTGTAGCAACACCTTCGCTGCCTCCTGCCCGGGCAGCAGCCTGCAACTTCAGCTGGAGCAGCTCCGCAACTCCGCCGCTTCGACTGCGACTGCTGCTGCTGCTGCTGCTGCTGCTTGGACAAACAAGTTTGCGGCGCAGCTTTGTCAAAGATTTATTCCTTGAGGTTAGGCGACGGCTGTCCAGGGCCCGGCTCTGCCCTGTCCCGTCTCTGCCCTGCCCCGGCCTGCCCTGCCCTGCCCCGCCCCGCCCTGTGCTTGGCCCAAGAAGCAACATTTTAGTTCTGCAACGACTTAATATGTAAAATTTTAAGTACATTTGGAGAGCGAGAGAGAGAGTAGAGTGGGGGGTGGGCGGGCAGGCAGAGGGAAAACTTCGGTGGTGGCAATCTTTAATTAAGAGCGGATTAGTTTGGACATGGGTTCGATCTGCCTCAGACAGTGGACCAAAGGACTGCTCCTGCTGCTACTGCTGCTGCTCCTTGCCCCCTCCCCTCCCCGATGCTGCTGCTGCTGCCTCTGCCACTTCCAATCTTTGCTCTCTTTCGGTTTTTGGCTCTGATTTGCATCTGCGGTTTTGCAACCACCAGCAGCTGGCTTCATTAGTTGGCCGCCCCCCTGCCGCTCTCCACTCCGTTCAGGAACTTCTTCTCCATCAAGCCATCTCGTGGCAGACTTTTTGAGTGCGCCATTAAAATTTAATGCTTGTAAGAGATCAGCGGGAGCCATAGCCAAAGCCAGAGCCAAATGGCACATCCTCCTCTAGTTTTCTTTGCCGATTCCCGATTAGCTGTCAGAAGTTGTTCAATTTAATTTCCACGCTCCGCCCCGGCCCCATTTAGACCTCCCCTGCCGCCAGCCTGACCTGGCGCCATCTTAATGTTCGTGTTGCCAATTTTTTCCGTCGCTTCCTGGCCCCGCTGCAGACTCCAGCGCCTGCTCCTGCCACCAGGAGTCGCTATCTATCTAGTTCGCTTTTTAATGGCTTTGCAAGGAAATTGCACGCGCCGTTTACGCGCTCGTTAGAGAAGCTCCAGAAATGTGCCCAGCCCAGCACAGCGCAGCCCTCGGTTCCAGCAACATTATGGTTATTGATAAGCCAAGCCCAGAGTGGGAGTCGCTGCGGCAGGGGGAAGCCATCAATGGGTGACGAGTGAGGCAGGCGGTGGCTGTGGCGGTGGCGGGGGCACGGGCACCAGCAAGGTTACAGTCCCACAATTAACCCGAAAGCCATGCAGACAACGAGGCAATTGGCAAGTCAACTTTACGCTTGCCGAGCTCTGGCACTTGGAGAGGGGTGGAAATGCGGGAAGGGAATTGGAATTGGAAGTGGCCAGAAATTAAATTAAAAAAATATATTGGCATATTTCATGGACTTATTCTTTCTTTTCTGTTGCTCTGCCTCTGCCTCCCACTGCCATCGTGTAGCAGGATCAAGTACGAAGTAGGGAACATCCTGCATGCATTTTTGTTGCATCCAACTGAAGTGTACCTGCCCCTGCCCCTGCCTGTGGCTTTTCCCCGTAAAAGTTCCTGCCAAATTCCTGCACTCGAGATACTTGTCTATGCAAAGCGCAGCAACAAAGTCCCCCCGCCTCCGCCGCCACCCACTTGTCAGCCACATTTACACCGCCAGTTCAAGTCTCCCCCCTCGTCTGCCTTTGCCTCTGCCTCTGCGTGTGTGATGCGGTTACAAAAATGTTAAATACTTTCTTGTCATTTTTACAATTCTAATTATGCAGCCGCCGAATAACAACTTCTGGCAACAGCAGCAGCAGCAGCAGCAGCAGCCTTGATGATGATGATAATGGCGAGCACTCGGCATAATGAAGGGATGGCGATGGGGAAGGGAGGGCAAAGGAAATGCAAAGCATGTGTGGGCTGAGATTGTTCTCAGCATGCATAAAAAATAAGCAAGAAGCAGGACGAGGCAAGTGGAAGTGGCAGCAACGGTAACAGCAACAGCGACGGCGACGGCCATTTTAAAACTTTTACAAATTAAGACAAGCAGCGGAAGATGGGCCCAACTTCACCCACAGACGCACCCAACCCACACACTGACAACGACTATTTTCAGCTGGGCAGACGCCACCCTCAGCCCCAGCCGCAGCCCCAGCCCCAGCCTTGCTCGCCAACCTCCAGCTCCAGGCCAACCCCGTTCAGGCAGGCACTTCAAGCGGAGCCTCATGTTAATCAGGTTATGATAATTATTTGTAACAAATTGTAGCCAGCGCAGAAGAGTGGGGAGAGGGCAGTGGGGCATGGGGCACAGGAGGGTTTGCAATTAAAATGTGTAAAATCCACAGTGCGTCAAATCGGGCCAAAGCTGGTGGAAAACTTTATGGAAATGACAAGGCAGTCGCGACATTTTCATTTAGACAATTAAAATTTAAAGTGGCGTTAAATTATACAGGCATTAATGGGCAATGGGGTGGTGGTTGGGGGGTGCGGGGTCTGGGGGTGCTCTAATCCTTGAGTTCTGAGCCTTAAGTCATGTCCAGGCTGGCGGGAGGGGGGTGTACCCGAAGGAGTGGCTCCTCAATTATTCATGTGGCAATAGCACAAAAAACTTTTCCGACTTCGACTCCGCCTGCCACCTCGCACCTCCCACCTCCTGGACTGCTGCTCCTGCTCCTGCTCATCGCGTGTCACTTTGTTGGTAGTTCTGTAAGTTGTAAGTTTTGCACTTTGCTTGGCACTCACCTTATCTGTCAAAACGGTTAAGCGGTGGCGGTGGCACGGGGGGGCACGGGGGAGGGAAATGAACTGCCAGTCAAGCAAACAACCAAACAACCAACCAGCCAAACATCCATCCATCCATCCATCCATCCATCCAACTACATATCTCTCTCGTCTCACACAAGTCAAGGGAAAGCCAAACCGCAGCTCGGCAAGCCATCCAAAGAAGTTCCTCGCATTCTCCGTCTTTTGATAGTTTTCCCCAGTGGGAGGACGGGAGGATGGGACGGGGATGGAGACTGGGATGGAGACTGGCAGCATAAGTTACAGGCAGGTGCCCGATAAAAGTTTTTGAGTTGACAATTAAGAAATTAAGTTGGCACTTAGGCAACGCTGTCAGTATCAGTTTGACAAGCACAATTCACAGAGAGAGATACGCCGGAACCGGGACACGAGAGAGAGAGAGATTTTCAGGGTACCCTCAGCTACAGCCCAAAACTATTCAACCCTCGCCCAGGGAAGGGTATTCCTGTAAGGGACCAGAACTGCACTCGCAGCTCTTACCCTCAGCGGAAAGGGCATTCAGCAGTCGATTGGCTGTGGGCCTCCACGTGCGGGCGGGTGGCTGGGTGATGCTTTGCTTACATTATCAACAGACTAACACCCTGCCAGGTAGCGGCTCCATGTCCACATGTGATAGCTCTGGCTGCGAGCTCTTAGCAATAAATGCCACTCATAATTAAATCAAATGTTTGTCTGTCTTCTGCGGAAACTTTTGCCACTCGCTCCGCTCTTTGCGTGAAGCTTAAACATTAATTTCCTACGTGAGCCACGCCCCCACGCCCCACCAACCCCCACCAAGCGACTGGCGGCTCTTGTTACTTTATCATTGGCAAAAGGTAAATAGAAAGCGGCAAAAGTTGTTCCCTTGGGGTATGGCTTTCATATGCTGCCCCATCCGTGGCGCTGGATGGGGGGGGCTTCACTGCCATTTATCGCTGAATTTATGCTGGGATATGGCGCTGGGATGGGATGGGATGGGGTTGTGGCTCCCCCTTCCCCTATAGTTTCTGCTCTAATGAGCGTTTGTGTGTGGCAAGCGTATCATTTGTTGCTGCTGCTGCTGCTGCTGCTGTAGAATTCTATGTCTAATGTCTTCATATGTCCCGCTCCCACTCCCACTCCACCTCTCCTGCCACATATGGCAAATGCTGCTGCGTGTTCGGATGCGTTTGGCATGCCAAAATGACATTAGTCACACACCGAAAGAGACCGGCAGCCAGGACGCAGAGGCAGGCAGTGGCAGTGGCAGTGGCCGGGGCAGTGGGGGAGAGAAGTGGAACGGGTAGACAGATGGAGATACATTTACACAACAGCATCATTTAGCAATTCACCTCCATCCCAGTCGTCACTTCTCCTAGTTGGTAGTTGCTCCTGGCTCCTGCTTCCAGATTGTTCACATTCCATATCCGCAGTACCCGCAGAGCCAGAGTCTGCGTCTGAGTACCCCAACGGGCATTGTTCGCTGACATGCAGATGCCGTGCAGCATTTTTGGTGTGGCATATGAATTTCTGGGCACTTTCCGCGGTGTAAGCGGCGCCGTTCGAGGCGCATCAGCCAGAAATGTGTCTCCATTATCCCCCCCAGCCACCAGCCGCCAGCTGCCAGCTTCCAGATCTTCCCAGCTCTGCTCTTGGCTTCCGAGCTGTGACAGCGGAGCGCAAGCTAAAAAATTGAATAGCGAGTAAATGTTTGGCAACTTCCGGTTTAAAATGGCCATTCCCAGGAGCCATTTTGACAAATCTACAGCCAGGGGGCTGGCGGTCAGGGGAGGGCAGAGAATGGCTGCATAATGGATGCGGCGATAAAAGCTAGCGACGGGCAACAAAGGCAGCAAACATGGAGTGAACGGCGGCCAGGGGCAGGGCCAAGGCCAGACCCATAACCAAAACCAAAACCAAGGGCCATGTAAACGATACCTAATTTCCGTTGCATGTCGCTGGGTTCTACGGAGGAATGGACGGACGGATGGCAGGTGAGGCTATGCCCGCGAATTGGAAGGGGGGCGTGGTGGCATGGGGAATGTGCGATGCCTGTCTTGCATTTTATTAACAGCACTCTGGACGCTGTTTCCCCCCCGCCGCCGCCTTCCTGCCCGTTCAGGCCGTGGGCGCGCAGTGAGCCGTAAGCTTTTATAAACTTATCTCATAACATTAATTGTGGTCAACACTTTTTGGCCATTTAACCCAAACGCATACACACGCACTCACACGCACACACACGCACACTCGCACACGTCTGTAAGCATCAAAAGGCGATGGGAAAGGGAGGAGTAGAGTGGGGTGTGGGAGGGAGGGATACACTCTGATGTGCTGTACTGTGTGTGTGTTTACATTGTCAGTGATTTATGCAACTGCGCCACATGAGCCATAAATACCAAAATGCCAAAACTTTTCGCCTGACCAGGTGGAGGTCGTAGCCCAGGACCGCAGCATGTCAAGTGTGGGTGCGAGGCGGCTGCCTGTGTGTGTGTGTGGGCTCCCAAGTGGCCAACTAAGCGGTCAAAAGGATCTCCAGCCATGCAACGAGTCGCAGCACAAAAGGCCAAAGTTAAATATTTAAGCAGGCCAAAAGCAGAACGAAGAGAAAACAAGTCAATTAATTTGAAACGACCCTCGCAGTGGAACGATGGAGTGCTCACTCGCAAAGGGGCGCTGGGGGGCGGGAAAGAGCAATTGAGAAAGTTTCGTGGGCGAAAACATGACATAAATAAAAAGGCACCTAGCCTGCCCCCCAACCCCAGCCCCAACCCCAAGCGCACTGCCTGCTAATGCCCATTCATGACTATGATATGCCATTATATCAATCGCATGACGCAACGGAAACAGCAGACGCAAAGGACAGGAAGGAGGCGAGAAAAACAACAACAAAATCTCGCTCGTTGCACACTTTTCGGCGGCGTCAGCACTCGAGTGTCGGAACGAAACGGAACGAAACGGAACGGAACAGTTACAAGCTCATTAAACGATTCGCAGCACCGAGCCGCCAGCCTCAGGTCAATGGGTGTTAGAGTGTGTGTGTGTGCAAAGAGAGAAAGAGCGAGAGGAGAGAGCACCGTTAATTTCGTTTTATGAACCAGCTGGGAAACATTTCTGAAACATTGCCAAAGGGCGAGAAAACAAAACTGAGACACAGAGTTTGGGCAGCAAAAAATTAAGAAAATAAAACTTATCCTCAAGATAAATATCAGAGAGCTGGCCCCAGGCTCCAGGAGAAGCAACAACTGAGCAAGGGAACAGACGTACCAAGGAAGCAGGGAAACAGGGAAACAGGGAAACAACTGCTGTAATCAGCAGTTAACGAAATATAAAAACAAAAAGGGACATCAGCGATGGGTAGCTGGGGACTGGGACTGGGGACTGCTGGACTGCTGGCTGTGCTGTGCGCTAACGAGCAATTAGATTTCATTCTAAGCTGGGGAATTAATTGCTCTCTTCCTCGCCCAGCTCTGCCCAGCGGGAGACGGAGACCCCAGCAAGGATACTCGCACTACCCACGGCCATATGCTGTCCTCCTTGTGATTCATTGAGAAAATGGCCAATTGGCGTGAATGGGAATAGGAAAAGGAACAGGAATGGGGCGTCTTGGGGTCTTGGGGCTTGGGCTCATCTTCACACTACTTGACAACGTAAGCACCTTTCGGAATTGCACATTAGCACATTAGCTCGAGACGCCTACCCTGCCCTGCCCTGCCCTGCCCCCCCAGCAACACTCGTAATGAGTCGCCGGCTTTTGGCCACAGTTTTGGGACAGGGCATGGCGGGGCAGGGCAGCGCTCCTTGTGATTAATTTTTTATTGTGTGCACAAGTATGTAAGGGGTTGGCACAGCCGCAAATAATTGGGGTCGGCTCGGCCATGGGATTTGTATTAGATGAGCTGTTGGCTGATGGCTGATGGCGTAGACGAGCTCCTAAACGGCCCATTGAGCCACAACGAGCCTGGCCCGAACTTACTGTGTGTGTGTTTTCGCTTCGCTACTGGACACCACTGCTTCAGTCTGCGCCATGTGCCAAAGGGATTCCCCATTCGTGCTGTGGGGAGGAGGAGCCACAACTGTCGCCAGCAATTTGCAACAAAATATGAGAGTTGCTTTAAATCCTTTCCTGCCTCCTGCCTCCTGCCTCCCGCCTCCTGACCCCGCTGCGATGTCGACTATCGAAGTCATTTAACCAAAAAGCGATTAATCTATAAACACATAAACAACATGCCCGGCCTGGCTCAGCCCGGCCCGGTCCGGTCCGGTCTGTCCCGTCTACAGCGACAAAAAAACGGCGAAAAAACACACACAAAAAATGTACGAAAAACAAGCCAGAAACCAGCCAGCGAGGGACACTGAAAAATGGCCAAAATCAAGGGGGAAAAATCGAAAATCGAGTATCGAGTCTGGTTCGCCGCCGGCTCCATGACCAAACGCAAACTCAAACTCTTCAGTGGCGTATTGGCGTATTGGCGTTGCCTCGTTCTGGTTTCTGTCGCTGGTCCTGTCCCTGGTGGTGGCCCGGCCCCTCTGCGCTGCCGTTTTATGCAAATGTTTGGCCACATGCAGTGTCGGAGGCGATTTCCGGCCATGTGTGACAGTGGCCAGCGGCCAGCTTGGTGGCCAGAGGAGGACCCCACGACCACTGCCATCCTGCCATCCTGCCATCCGGCCAGCCATTCATTCAGCCAGCCATCCAGCCAGGCAATAAAAGTAACGGCCGCCGTCGTAAACAAAAAGACAGCCACGCGAAAGCTCTGGGATTGAACGCACATCGAACCCTGATATACCCTCATGGGGCGCCGTCTATGGAGGATCCATCCTGCTGCCCCGCTGACGGTGATCTGCCTGAGAGAAGTGTCCGCATCTTTCGCATGCTTCCCCAGCACAGTCCTGGGGTCCGTCCTCTTTCTCACCTCATCTTCACCTTTTGCGGAGCTGCGATTCATTCTGCTGTGAATCAACGCTCCCAGGGTGAGGTTGGGCAGGACTGGGACTCTCGGACGCTCTCTCCATCTCTGGGAGGATGCTGCTCCTGTTGCTGTGGCCAGCGACCATTAAACGGTATTTGGCCATTTGCAATTTATGAGCCTCTGCCCTTCAGATGGCTGCAGTTCCGCTCCAAGCGCTGGGCATGGGGCTCGGGCTGGGGCTAGTGGCAGGCGTAGGTTTGTGCTGCTCCACCGCCCACTCCACTCCACTGCTCGGATGACATTTGCATCGCCATTTCATATGTGCGCGATTATTGGTAAATTACTTTGGATGACAACAGCAGCAGGGAGGGCGCAGGGAGAAGTCCAGCAGTGAGGATTGAATTTGCTAAGTATAAACCGATCCGATATTGAACTGGGAGCACTCTGAAATAAACAAAAACCGCCGATGATGGCCTGCGATTTAGCAAGAATTTACAGGCAGAAATTACTTGCCGGTCGGACAGGGCACGGGCCGTAAGATGTTGTAGGCTGTTGATTTTCCGAGTGATCTGATGTCATATTTTTTGCAGAGGAATCTTCGAGTTTCGGGCTGTAAACAGCTGCTGGAAGCGGTGCGAGCATGGGCCGCCGCGGGCACCTTGAGTCATAATTTCCATTTCCGCATTATTTGCATTATAATTGTAAGATTTACTGCTGAATGCTGGAAGGAAGGATTTAAGGTGCCGAAGGGGGAGCACAGGCTACCCTGGAGCGAAAGAGAGGGAGCAGTAAAGAGCGAGCGAGAGGAAGTAAAAGAGAAGACAAGTTAAAAGCCGGAAATATTTGGCCAAGCCATGTCGTAGCGGAGCGGAGCGGGGGGGGCTGTGAGAGTCGAGGCGGAAATCACAAAATAAGCAAATTGTCTGGCAAAATATAAAAATTGCTTCCGCAACGCACGGACGGAGAGCTGTCCGCCTCACAGTGCAGACTGTTGTCCTACAGGCAGGACCTACAGGACCTGCGATTGTGTACTTGTTGCACTTGCCAGCAACAGTCTCCTGGACCACAGCGGGGGATGGGGGCAGAAGCTCTGGCAAAGATATCCTTTTGAAATGTATGTTTGGAATTTGTCAAAGAAGTTCGCTTCGTTCTTGGCCAGCAGCAGCAGCAGCAGGCAGGCATCAACAACGTCACCCAATGGCTGGAGAATTTATTTGGCATTGAAATTGGAATTTGCAGCTCGAAATTGGGCAGAGTAGAGCACAGTATTCCAGCTGCCTGGCAGAGGAATCTCTGCCATATAATTATAGCCATTCCGCCCCTTCCACTGGCACACCCCCCTGCCTGCCTGGCACATCCCTCCTGCATCGCAGCACGACGATGATGATGACTGACAATGGAAACCCTAGCACTGTGCTTTGATCTAGCAAACAAATTGGGGCACAGGCAGAGGCAGTGGCACAGGTGTGGCGGGGGGAAATTGTGGCGAACGGTAAACAAGCGAGTGCCTCAGCCCACCAATTATGGCTGGCAGAGTGCTGAGGCGAGGTGCGGAGTGGGGCAGGGCAGGGGGCGACTATTAGCACCCCACTCCTCTTCGGGGGAGGCGGTGGCAAAATTCTAATGAGTTGCCTGGCAGCCTTTGGACATTGAAATGCGAGCGCTGAAATGTGTTCTGTGTTGCGCCGCTCTGTTATTTTGACGCCTCACAGGAGTACAGGAGCAGGACGGGGAGGGGGAGGGGAGGGTGAGGAGTGGGAGCTGCATGTGGGTGTTTGTCTTGTTTTTCTGGTTTATTGGGCTAATTCAATAACCAACAAAAGCGACACAGGCATCCAAGCAGCAACAAAAAACAACAACAACAACAACAACCGATGCCAGGCTTCATCGAATGTGAAGCGCAGGATGAGCTGGGAGCTGGGAGTGTGGAGCGTGAGGCGTGCTGGGTAGATGCTGAGATTGAGGGTTGCTGCTGAGCACACACACACACACACAGGGACACACACACACACACACACACATGGGAGTTAGCCTTAATGCATGACAGTTATCTGCCCACAGGATTTCCGTTTTAGATCATCACAGAGAAAACACACACACAGAGAGAGAGCAGAGTGAGAGAGGGGAGAGAGGAGGTCGTGGATGAGCAGGAGAGAGTCTGGCCTCCCGGTGAGCCACAGTCGTAACGCAGGACTGGGCTGTGCTGGCCTGGCCTGGGCTGGGCTGTTCGCACTCAATCAGATAACTTTGCCAGCTCGAATCTCGGTCGAAGGAATTGCCGGCAAGCCGCAAGCCCCAAAATATGATAGGTGTGTGTTTTGTGTGCTTGTGTGTGTGCCATAGGAGGGGGGCAGCAGCCAGTCCGTAGCCAGACTGAAGCCCGGCTTGAGTGCGGCTCCCAAGCCGACTACCGACGGCTGGCAATTCCCCAGGAGTCTCTTTTGCATGTGTTTTAATTTGGCAGGCACTAAATCAATTCCAAAGGACAACCAACCAACCAGCCAAACACCTACACAGCCCCAGTTCCGCCCTGGGGTGGGGCACACACCCACACGTACACACAAACACACAAACACACGAGTTTATAACTTTATCGGGCATAACGAGTGCATTATCCTGGCACAGCCTGGCACACGTTCCGTCCTCGCACTCCCACTCCGGGCTGTGTCTTGTTTTGTTGCGGCATTTAAAAATAACTTTAATGGAAAATTTATCGATCAGGCAGCATGCCTGTCGGCAGGGCAAGGACTTGCTGCTATATGTGGGATATGTGGGATGTGAGGGATGTGAGGGACCCAGCACCCGCAGTTGCTGTTGGCTGGTGCCGGCTCCCTGGCATTCCTGCTCTTGTTGCCGATCCCTTCACGGAGATAAGCAACGCAACGCAACGCACAAGCACAATGCCAGCAGCAACAATATCGTGTGTAGGCAGTAAATCGCCTGAAAAGAAATCAACAAGGATATTATGTGCCTCGTGCTCGTCCCTGCCTCTGCCTCTGCCTCTGCCCCTGCCGCTGCATGAATGCCCAACTGGCTGCCGCTTAACCATTTGGCAGGTTGCTTGCCCCCACACACCGCCCGCCCCTTTGTTCTCACCTCTCTCCTTTCTCCTTTCTCCTGTGTGCTTTCTGCTTTCCTGTTTATGTCGAGAAAATACATCGAATATTAAGACATTTTAGTGCCGTTTTCACTTCATTAGTTTTGATTTCCATTCGAAGCGCACAGGGCAGATAAAGGCATCCACGACAACAGCCAAGACCAAGACCAGGACCGAGTATAGATGGATGGATGGATGGATGGAACAATAGTATCGGTTGGACTCTATCGACAGAGAGCTAATTGATGCAGCTGGCAACTGGCAACTGGCTCCACCTCCCTCTCTTTGCATGCCCGTAAGTACAAGCAAACTGCTCCCAGCTGGCAGACAGCAAAGTTCACACTTCCACGCTGATGCCTGCGCCCTGCCAGCCCATCCACTTTGGAGGCACTTAATTATGCGACCGCCATCTTGGCAGAGCGTCGCAGGGGTCAGCGGGGGTCAGCGGGGAGCGGGCGCAGTGCAGCAGCGGCAACGACTTGCAAAACTTTCGCCAAAGAAAAACTCCAGCCCCAAGTGGCTCCCCAGTGCTCCCCGGGACTCGCAGGACTTAATCATGGCGCGGGAATTATGAAATGTGCTGCGTAACAGCATCTGCTGGCGTAGCTGGAGGAGAGATCCTTGCGCGGGCTAAAGAAAACCATTAAGCTAATGTACTCCACTGTCCACGAATGATAATCTCAACTGTTTTCGATGGAGCGATCCAGGGAGGCATCCAGGGAGGCATCCAGGCGCTGACTAGTTTCTGAATGCATTCTCCGTTCCTGTTTGCTGTCTGCTGGCCATTCAGCTGCACCTTCATTCGTCTGGCTGGCCATCGCTCATTTGGGGCCGGAGTATTCTCATTCGAGTCTGACCAGAGAAATAAGAAAAGGCACACGGATGGGCCAGCACCAGCAATGGCACCAGGCGAAGGCACTTAACCTAATAACGAGCCAGCGATGGAGCAGGGAGAGATGACAGAACGTTAAGTAAACGCCATTGCAAATACTTGGGGACTGAGTGCTGAGGCGGACACAAAAACTTTTGAAGAACTCGCATAAAAATGACAGGCGCAGGACTCGACGAGGACGACGACGACTCCTTGGGCGACTATGTCCAATTTGATGAAGACGTTTCCGTGGAGCCGTGGCAAACACACAAAAAAAAACCGAAAAATTCCGCGACAATGACAACAAACAAGACAAAGAAGCGCCAAGCACCCCCAGCATTACCCCTGTGAAGTTGGGGGGTGGGTGGGGAAAAGGGGACGCGGCAAACAAAGATGCAAATCCGCTTAAGTATCTTGCAATGATTGCCGTCAACGAGGCTGCCTCCAAGCATTAGGGAGGAGTGGGGGGACGAGACAAGAAGTGGAAAAAAAAAACTCTCTCTCCCTGTATCTCTCTGTTTCTCAGCTTTGTCCCTTTCGCACTCTGGCGAACCACTTAAAGTGATCAAGAAGGATTCACAGTTTGTAAAATGGAATTTTATGGCTTAGTTAAGGACGCAAAAGGGACGCCAGGGGGGGCGGAGGTGGCGTCGCGAAGGCAAAACCGAAAAGGAAAATATTTTTGCGCGGCCGAAGGGAAAAAGTGAACAAATCACACCCCATTACAAAAGGAGCAGGCGGAGCAGGCCAGGCAGGGACCAGGGACCAGGGACCAGGCAGCAGGCACCAGGAGAGATGCTCATAGCCAGCGGCGGGGGCCAGGGCCACGCACTTCTCAGCGGGCATGGCCAGAGGGGGGGAAATTCCACGCCAAACAGAGTTTTTTTTTCCTCCGCGTTGCTGCCACAGATTTGGAGCAGCTTATCGCGCGACTTCATTTGAATATTTCGCCAGCGTCGTGTCCTCGTGAATTGTCTTGGATTCTGCCCCCCCCCCTGCCAACCCACGCACTTTGTTTATGCATTTGTTAATGTTGTAACGGAGATTTTTACGAGTGGAGCGGCATAATAACAATAATGAAAAGCTATTATGAGCCAGGAGGATACTCCTCGTAATGCCAGTGCCCGGAAAAAAATCGAGTCGGCAGTTTGGCACGCCTCCACGCATCCAGCCGCCAGCCAGCCAGCCAGCCGCGGTGGGCCCCCACGTGCCGTGGCTCGTGCCATTTGGCCATATTAAGCGAATTAGACCGAGAGACTCAGCCACGAGCGAATGAGGCGGCGATAAAGGACCAACTGGGAGTGCTCCAATGGGGCTGCAGGGGGGCTGGTAGCAGGTAGCTGAGGGAAGACTTCATAATTCGGCTTTATAGCCGCTAATGGCAAATTAGGCGACACATTTCCCCCGCAGCACCCACCCCCCACACCCCTCCCCACCTCACCGAATATTTTTCTATGCTCGGAGTCTTATTTTTTGTTTTGCATTTATTGAAAATAAAAAAGGAGAAATGGAAATGCAGGCTGCCGCTGCCACACGATCAGCTGTCAGGTGTGTGCCTCAGGTGAGTGCTCAGGTTGAGACCCCCGCCCCGCCCACTCCTCTCGCTCTCCCAAAGGACTTGACTCCTTTTGTTTTATCTCGGCCGGGAAATTCTTTTGACTTGGGAAATGTGCGCATGAATAAAATTAAGTTGATGGCGTTACCATTTCCATTTCCGCTTCCTGCCTTGCTGCCTTCAACGCGAAGTTGCAGATGGAGGCTGGAAGCCCACTACGGGGTACGTGGTGCGGGGTACGGGGTGCGGGGTTCGGGGCTCTGCACCCAGGCCTGTTCGAGCCTGTGAAGTGAAGTGCACATGAAAAGCCACTTGAATGCCATAAGAATCATTAAAAAAACGTTTGTTTTCCTGTTTATGCTCGAGAGTGGATTTTGTGGTAATGAAAAATACTCGAGAACCAACAAAGAACGGAAACAAGTGCCAAGAAGAGCCAAAAACAAAAACAACAACAAAAAAACCAAAATAAATAAAAAGAAAGGGCAGTGGCGGGGAGGGGAGAGGAGGGGAATAAACAAAGGCCGAAATGAATTAGACAACTTAATTATAAATGAGCTGGGAGGAGCCTGCCAGCCAGCCAGCCAGACAAAGGATTTGTTCTGGCTCATTGTTTGGCTCTGCCCGGCTCTGCTCCGCTCCGCTCAAGCAGTCCGCGTGGCCCTTGCATTCGCCGTCAGAGTTGCCAAAAAATGTACAAATTTTGTGTTTACCCACTCATTAGGGCGGAGCATGGGAGCCGGGCGGAGAGTCTGAGTCTGAGTCTGAGTCTGAGCTGAACTGTTCCTCAAGAACAACAACGGAATTAACAAGTTAAACAGTCAACGAGCTGACTCCGCAATGACGGAATGCCAAATTGAATGCAATTACTACAGAATATACGAGCAGAGGTGAGAGCTCTGCACGGTTCTGGGCTAAGGTTAAGGGCTCTGTGAAAAGCAATTTGACAAGAAGGCTGGAGAAGGATGGAAGAGGGAGAATGGAGAATGGAGTGTGTGGACTGGCCGGATGGGTAGGCTGGAACTGTAGGCTGGACCGTCAGTCGATGCCTTTTGTTCTTAATTGAGTTTCCTGCGACTTGAACGAGAAAGAAAGAAACTGCAAATGCAATAAACTTCAATCGAAACAAATCGAATAGAGAGAGGGTGGGCGGAGGGGAGTGGAGGGCAGGTATTGTACATAAACAAGTCAGTTAAGTTCCAATGCAGATGCCAGAAAAGATTCCGTGTCGCAGTCTGAGTGTGGAGCGATGGAAGCAGAAGAAGGAGAAGCAATGAACCCAGACTAGGCACCCACTCGTACATAGTTGCATGTTCTATGTACAGCACATACATATATCTATGTATGTATGGTATATACAATAAGGATGTATCCCTACCCGATTGCAGCCATTCGATGTACAGCAAGTACGGGGCGGAGCCAGCAGCAGGCCACGCCTCTGCACCATAAATGCCCCGTTGTCATAAAAATCCCTAAAAGCGGCGACAAAGCTCCGCAAGTGGGAGGAGCTTTCGCTTTCGCTTGGCAAAGAGCGCGAGAGCAGGCAGGGCACAACATAAACACACATAGAGATAGCAACAGAGAGAGAGAGAGAGAGAGAGAGAGAGAGAGCGAGGAAAACTATAAAAGTTGCATTTTTGTTTTGTTTTGCTCCTCTGCTCTGCTCTGCTCCCGCTGCGCTGCTGCTGGCTGGCAGGAGAGGGGAATGGAATGGAATGGAACGGGAATGGGAATGGGAATGGGAAAAACTTTGCAACTGACATTCGAGTGGCTGCCAGAAGTGCCAAGTGCGTGGGTGGGGGTGGGCAGGGGGAACTGTGAGCAAGTGAAGCAAGACAAAAGTCAGTTGCAACGTTTTGTTTGTCTAACCGTTTTAGTTTTTGCCACTGCCACTGCCACTGCTCCTCGCCCACACAAAAGGAATCAAGCAAATAAACACATCACTTACATCACCGTAGAGCGAGAGTGGGAGAAGGAGAGGGAGAGAGGCAGGGGTTACGGGGCATGGGGTACCCCCAAGTGTTTGTCACTTTGGAGACATGTGTGACGACGACGGAGATGATGGGTTGCCCCCCGCTCGAACCACAGCAGCAACTCCACTCAACTCTCGGCAAAAACCCATCAACATCATCTTTGCACAGTCATCCTTGGGCATTGTTCGGTCCAGAGACAGAGAGAGAGTGCCTGGGAGGAGCAGCGCCTGCCGCAGACAGGCCTACAAGTCGAGAGGCTATGGCCCCCGCCCCTCCCCGCTGTCGCTGTTGAGCATCTCGCAAGGCGCAACACGTTGCCCCAAAAGACGCTGCAAGGTGCCTGCCTGCCAGCCTGCCTTCCAGCCTGCCTGCTGGTCTGACTTGATGCCATAAGCAAGGCAGAGCAAGGCAAGGCATCCTCTACGTTTTGGGTCGTAGTAAATTACTTTTTGTTTATCAAGCAGCAGCACACACACACACACACAGCACACACACGTGCGATTTGCATAAGGATGTGCTTATGATGTGCTCGGATTAGGGCGCAATGGACTGAAGACTGAAGACCAAAGCAGTGCTGTGCTGGGGGGGATGGGGGGACTGGGCACGGTACTGGGGACTCCTCTGCAGGAATGGCTATCTAGACATCTACATAATATTAAGACAAAGCTCGTTGAGCCGTAAGACGATTTAATCGAGCTGAAATAATGGACTAAGGCGCACACACACACACGCACAGGGATACAGCAGCGTATCCTGTCGGTCTATTATATACATACGTACGTATACTTGTTGAAGGATGCGTCTCCCACTTGCTCCTAGGAAGGTGGCACGCGGCAGAGGGCGTGGAGGGGGCCAGCCAAGCCATGCAATGAACCGAATTTGATGCCCCTATCGAATTTATGGCTTATCTGATTTCCAGCAATTAAAAACAGGATTCCAAGGCGAGTGCTCTCCTGCCTGTGGCCCCCCCTCCGCTGGCTTTGTCTGTGTCTCGCTTGGAAGCGCTTTAATGCAATCAAAACATTTATAAAGCTTTAGACGCCGCCGAACGTTCGCCAAAGACAAAAATTCGGTGGTTGTTGTTTTAATTAGATTTCCAAGGCTCAGGATCAGGGCCCGGGGCCCGGGGCACAGGAGCCGGGGGTGCCCCGGACGATTCGACTGTCTAAATTGCCACAGCTGTAAGGGGTTAACGTGCCCCCACCCCTGAACCCCTTTTAACCCTCCGCGAGAGCCGGAGAGCCGACGAGCGGCATATCCTCGCTGCTTACAGCTACGGCCGTTGCCTCGGTGCGCCCGGCATGCCCATGCCCCACCCGGACCTGCCAGGGTATCCTGCAGGGCACACAATAATCTGCCTCTGGCAATCTCGACGCTGAAGTGTGCCCCGCTGTCGGCGTCGCGTCGCAGCCAGCCAGAGGTAGAGCCAGAGCCAGAGACAGAGCCAGAGAGCCAGCGCGTAGCCGCTTAAATTAATGAAGAAATAAAGACGCACGAGATTTACGCGCTTTAGGTGAGTCCACAGTGGTAGTGGGCAGGGGGGAGGGGAGGTGGAAGGGTGGCAGGGTGGCAGGGTGGCAGGAGACGGAAATATGCAGAGAAGGATTCACGAAATGCCGCACAACGACTCCCAGGGGCACGATAAAAATCGAATTAATAAGAGTTGAGTATAAATGAGACTGGAAATGTCAAGCGCTGAGCCACGGAGCCACGGAGGCACGCACAATGATGCCACATTTGTATACATTATTATTTTTATTGAGATTTGTCTGAGATTTGCATTCGTTGGCTGTAATTGGCCCTTGGCTGGAATAAAGGAAAGTAAAGTAAAGGAAAGTAGAGGAAAGGGTTGGAGCACGGCCAACCCACTTAAAAGAGTCGAAACAATGGGGAAGAGAGCCCAAAAAGGACACCCACACCTCAGCCAGTGGGTGGCAGTGGGTGGTAGGGAGAGGATAATTGATGCATCGCAAGTGCATGTGACAATTCCGTGTGCCCCCTCCGCCCCCCGCTACATCCGTTGTCCAGTGTCCATCTCTCATCATGCATCGCCTGTCGCCTGTCGGCTGGACGGTTGTTGTGCCACAGGTGTTTAGGCTAATAACCGAGCCAGTGCCACAAGCCGTTTGGGCCAATGAACACAAATCACGCACGCATTGGATCACACAGGCACAAAGCACACAGGACACACAGACACACACGTATACATACGTACATATGTACATGTGTAAGTAAATTATGACAAATGTCCTTGACAGCGTCGGCGGACAGTTGTTGTAACCCCTTTACGGCCCATGGGCCCCTGGCTCTGGCTCTGGCTGAGGATTGAGACTGGAGAATGGAGGATGAGTGGGCCGGGCCGAACACATTTTGTGGCAGCTGTAACTAACAACAACATGCACAACAACAAATTACCCATTTAACACAACACCAACACAACGAGCCAGCAGTTGCATCGTGACGGAGGAGTAGGGGCAGGAGCAGGAGGCAGGAGGCAGGAGGCATGGCTTACACTCAACAAGCACTCAGCTGCTTAGCTATGGCACACCCTTGAACGAAGAGATATCTGCTAATATCTGCTAATATGTGGCTACATTTACCCCTCCTCTACCCCTCCCCGACCCTCTTCAGGTCCCATTTTCCGCCTGCTGCCTGCTGCAGAGTGTCCAGAGTGTCGCCTTGAAACAATTTTGGCTTTTCGCTCTCTCCCTTTGCTTGTGTTTATAATTATTCAATTCAATTAATTCCGTTTACGCCTTTCGGGCCAGACTCGACTCCTCGCAGCTGGCCCTTTGCTTGGCTCGAGGATGTGTCCATCCCAGTCCCAGTCCCCGTCCCCGTCTCAGTCTCAGTGCCAGTCCCTGTGCTTGTCTCGTTTCGGCTCGTTGTCCAGCAGCCATTTCCGCTTCCGCTTTCCGTTCTGCAAGGCGCTCATGTGTGTCCTGTGTCTTTATCTCTGGCCTCTCCCCCTCTCGCTTTCCTCCTTTTTTTGGGGTCAGGATCGATGTCAGCCTCGAGTGTGGCCAACCTCTGCCTCAGGCTCCGACGCAGACCCGCACTGCTGTCAGGGGCAACAATTTTAACTATCCGGAGCAGCAGCAGGCCAGGCCAGGGCAGATAGGCCTCGTGTCTCCGCATCTTTGCACATGGCATTCCTGGCATAGTTCTGCGCCAACAAACTTTTGTCTTGTCTTGTTTTGCTTTTGTTTTTTGCGGCCAAATGGCGAAATAAAATCCTTTTGATAACAGCAGGCAGGCAGGCGGGGCAGGGCGGGGCGGGGCACGGCAGGGAAGGAAAAGGAAACAAACGAATTTCATTTATTTTTTAATAAAGTTATATTTGTTGTTAGCATTAATCCTCTCAGCATTTGCCTTTTGTGTGCCTGTGCTTGTGTTTGTCCATGTCCAACAATGGCCGCATCCGTTTCCGCTGGCCGAAAAAAAGACGAAAATATTTGAAATAGCTCAAAACAGCAGCCAGCAATAAAAGGAAAGACAAACACACACAGAAATGGCAGCGGGCAGTGGGCATGAAATACGAGAAATGAGAAACGAAAAGCCGGACGGAAGCTGCAAATAGAATTATCGTGAAAAGTTTTGTTGCCCCGTTTTCCAGAGCCACTTTTCCAGCTATGCTCGATGCGTGCCTCATGCCACATGCCCCATGTGTGTGTGTGTGTGTTTTTGTGAGTAGCATCCTTATCACTTCCGTCATAAATTTCATTTTGCTTTTATTTTTCTATTAAAAACTAACAGAGCAGCAGAGGAGCTGGGAGACCTTCTTCAGGGCTTTGCGCCCATAAATCAAAAGGGAAAAAAATAGAGACACTCGTCGCACCGCTCCGCACCGCACCGCACCACACATGGGGCAGGCAAACTAAATCGCAATGCTCGTCATATAAAATATAACAAAAGGGCAAAGGGCAAACGGCAAGCGGGCAAACGGCAGCTGAATATCTCAAGCGACGGCCCTCAAGCCGCCGCCCCTCGAGCCCAGTGCAATCTGCCCTGCCCTGCCTTGCCGTGCCACGTGCTACGTGATCTCGCCACACACACATGCAAATGTGGCAACATTAGAATTTTCAACAGTTCTGCCTGCCTGCCTGCCAGCCGCAATAAAATGGTTTTTTTTTTTTTTTTGTTTTTTATCTTGTCCCGTGGCTTCTTTCTTGGCATCTCCGACTGCAGCAGCATCGTTTGTCATTATTCAAATTCCTGAGACAACCCACACGAACACAATCCAGAGATCCCCAATGAAGCTGTCTCCAGCCCACAGCGCGAGGGGACAGCGGACAGAGAGTGAAGGCGGAGGGGCGGGCAGGGGAGCTGTCAGCGATAGTCCCCAAGTTCCCGGATAAGAGCTCTGCCGCACGCATGACAAACACACAAACAGACAGGCAGGCAGTAGACGGCAGACAGACAGCTTTTATAATGTGACAGAACTCGAAATTAAATTAAATGATAACTTCAACAGCTCTACGAGTATTTACTGTAGATTGCTGGCGCTCCTTTTTTTGGCGGAGAATATACCAACGAAGAGTGAATGATGCATTGGCCAGTTCATCGTTTCCATGGGACATGCAGCAGGAGCTCTCGAGGGCTACCGATTCGAGCAGCTTTCCATAACCGATTGGGAGCAATATGTGGGATATATATGTGAGTCTTGGAGGTAAGTAGGCGTCGAACAAAGAGCGGAGAGAACTCCAACCCCAACGCCAAGCCTCAACGATCGATGCCATTTAATATGGTGACCAATACGCAAGCATTTTGCATTATGGTACTTATATTCAATTTAAATCATGGGGATCCAAGCATAAAAATACAATTAAATTTATTTAATTATTTAATTTTGAAAATATGTCAAATGAAATTAATTTATATTATAGCAACGAATATTTTTACTTTTATGTATTATGTTTTTGTGACTTTCTTGCATCTTTCTTGTCGCACTAGGAAAGTCAGTTAATTAATTAATTAAAAAGAAACCATTGCAATCAAAACAAATATTAAACAATAATGCAAATAAAAAGTGAATATATTTTATTTTATTATTTATATTTATGAATATGAAGGCTAACCGTTCTTAGCTTACGACAAATTTATGAAGCACTAAATGGCAGGGTTTTTGGGTTCGAGACTAAATATAATATACTCGTAACCTGTCGTCCTGCATTCATGCCATTCCTGATCCGCAGAATAGCAGCCATTATTGGCACAAGTAGAATACAGTGCATTATCCCATGTGGCAGTTTCCATCGCTCAATGCAGTGACTTCTTCCAGCCGAGAACTTCTGCCTCAAATGTCTTCCTTATTCATTAGGAGCAGCACTCACAGGACTCCTTTTCTGTGGGAATTGTGACATTTGCGAGATAAAGTTTCTGGCTCCATTCCATTCCGAATTCCGAATGTTCAGGCAATAAAAACGCAGCGGGTGTAAAAAATGAAATGTGCCTCTTATCTCACTCAAACTTCAAGCACATTATGCAGACAGCCGGAGGGGGGCGGCTGTGGCACAAACAATACTCAGGTATCATAAGCGCAATCAGGGTCCTGCCTGCTGCCTCCTGCATCCTGCCACCTGCGTCCTGCGTCTCACAGCAGAGAAGGAGAATGTTTGAATTGCTGTCATTAAAATGTTGACAAAGGCGCAGAAAGGTGTAAAAACCGCACTCTGATTGGGGGCTAAGGTGGAGGGCGGGGTGGACACAGGTACTGTGGCATGCCCCTTTCAATTCTGCTTCCCACTTGCCCCCATCTGTAATGAGTTTTGTTAATGTGGCGGCCACAAATGGGCGGCCCTGAGCATTTGTATTCGCCATCTCCGCCGCACTCCCATTCGTATTCCTTTTCCCATTATTTCCCTCCATACGGAATATATTTAAAGCATTTTACACATTGCATCTGACAGGATGCTGAGCCCCGGCAAAAGGTAATGGCGGGAACGGCACACAACAGAACGTCGAACGCGCTCTACCCTTGCTGGGAGTACATCAGAGATAAGTCAGCACGGGGCACATCACAGCGTCCAGCGAATGGACTCTGGGCTCGCTCTCTCTGGGCAACATTCCGGGCCCGATCCGGGCCAAACTCAAGTGCCAGCAACCATCGAGCCACAGGCCCCAACTGGCGGCAACACTCAGGCGACGCTCCAACGAGTGTGACCCTTGAAAGCGCCAATCAAGTGGCTGGGGCTACATGCGTAATTTGCACGCCAAGTGGCGGGTGGACCGCTCCAGTGCCCTGTCGTGCCGGCCGTGCCGTGCAGGGGCATCCTTTGGTAATTAAATTTTGGTACAGCCAGCCAGAGCCAGGCCAAGTGTGAAAATCATAAAAAGCATTATGTATACGCCGAGTGGTGCCCGAAAAATGTTGAACAATTCACACGGCGCGCCGGTGCTAATTAAGCGCTTTGGCTTCGGCCTCGTCTCGCACTTGAGAGCAACAACAACAGCAACAGCACACACACAGAAAGGAAAGACGACCCTTTGCAGCGAACGGGTGTACGTGTATGTGTGTGTGTGCATGGGTGTGTGATTTTCATATTTTGATAATTTTTGATGATGTGCAGCAGTCAGTGGAGCAGCAGAAGTCGAGGGCTGGCTGCTGGAACGAGTGTTAGGCAAACCGGAAATTAACTTAATAATGAGTTGCTTATGGTGCGTGTGTGTGTGTGTGTCTGCCTATCTGTCTGGGTCTGGAGTGTGTGCTCAAAGAGATAACCGCACAAAGTGCTGAAACTATTCGCTCAAAAGTAGGCAATGCTTTTGGGAAAACTCTCGCTGTATCATCAATGAGTGAGTGAGTGAGTGAGAGAGAGAGTAGTAGCGAAGTGTTGGTCACTTAACACCCACTTCAGCGCCCCTCCCACCGCCCCACACCCCTTTCTAACCCCATCGCCCGTGCTTATGTGTGTGTGCATGTATTTGTTTTAAATTAATGACATCATAAATTAGCCTTAATTATTGTAATGAGCCCCCAAGTAACATTAATGAGGCGCCCCGCCCCACGCCGCCCCACCCTGGGCTGCCCCTTTGCCTGAGCCTGAGACAATTCAACTTAAAATGTATTAATTTATGGCCCTGGCCATGTGTTAGGGCCAATTAGTGGAGTTCGCGTTTTGTAGTGGGCGCGAAATCCACGCAATTAAATGCACCTGATGACAGCGGCAGTGGCAGTGGCAAGCAGCAGCAGCAGCCACATCAGAAGGGGGCACAGAGACACATTAATCACACACACACACACACACACACATAGAGAAGGAGAAAGGGTGGATGGAGAGAGGATTATGGATTTATTTGATGACCTAAGGGTTGCACAGCACCCCACCCCAACCTATTCCACGGCAGTGAGTTCTGGCAGTGCTTCAGGTGATCTGTTGCGATGATCTCCTGCTTCATAAATCTCAGCCTTATCGGTGGAGGAGCAGCAGGAGCAGGAGGAGGCCAGCCTCTACTCTTGTTGGTCCACAAATAAATTACAGGGTCAGCGCAAGCAAATAGCAATAAATTAAAAATATATCAATGGAATTAGCCAGCAGCTAGCGAGGAGCACAACATCGAAACATCGGAACTCAAACGGAAGAAAGCAGCAGCAGCAAAAAAAAGACAAGAAATTGTTTTCATTTGAATTTTGGTTGGGGTACGAAACGGCGGGGCAGGGCGGGTGCTATTGGGTAAGCAAACAAACAAACAACAATGAAACCAAGCAAACAGACAGACAGACAGACAGCCTCTGAACAAGCAAACAAACAACAAGCGAGACTATGGCCAGGGCCAGGGACAGGGCACATGGCCGGGACTGTAGCAGAAGCCAGCAAGGAAAAGGCCAAGGAAAAGACCACGGCCACGGCAGGCACTCAGCCAGCCAGCAGCCATCCTCGGAGCCTTTCCATTTGCCTTTCCAAAATGCGCAAATGAAATTTTAATTTTTTTCCAGCTTTTCCTTTTGCCCACTTTTAATTCCTTCTTCGCTTTCGGACATCATTTTTTTCTGTGTTTTTTTTACGCCGCTGCCTCAAGATGTGGCAGGGCTGGGCAGGGCTTGAGGCGGGATCCGTGGCGATTATGCACGGTAAATCATTTCGACATTTTCCCGTTCATAAGCACGTAATTTGACTTGATTTTTCAGCAGCCGCCGCCGCCGTCACCGTCGCCGCCACCGCCACCGCCACCGCCGTTGGCCATTTGGTTTATTGACTGCCGCGACTCAGCCTGTGGCACGGCAGGGTCGCCGTGGCCGTCGCCCCCAAGAAGAACCCAAGAACCCTTGGGGAGTGGGGCATGACCACGACTTCGCATATAATTGCGGTTAATTAAGGCGATTTTTTTAGGGCTGCGTCAAGTGAGCGTTAAAACAAATGGGGAACACCCCGCCCAACCCCCCGCTGCTGACACCACAGTGAGAGTTTCGTGTTGGCAGACGGGGGGGAACAGGGACGAAGAGCCTGGGCAGAGGCATCCTGATGGCTTGCGATAAGGAATGATCTACTACCGCGCTCCTTCGCTCTTCGATTTCTTCAGCTGTGCGGCTCTTCCTGTCGCCATTTTCATGCCCATTCCTCCGCCTCTGAGTCCTGCTCATCCCTTCGACTTATTCACCTGCTGCTCCTTCTGGTGGATGCTTCTTCGTGCCATTTTTGGTGGTGTCTCTCTGGTGGGCTTTTCTACCCATTTTTTTGTCCACATGCGAGTGCCCAAATCAAAAAAAAATTGATTACACTACTCGACAAAACCGAACTTTTTTTTTCCTCAAGGATCCAAACCGACTTTTTCTGATAGATATGGGGCTTTACAATTTTTTAAAGAATTATGGTTTTTTTTCTATGGCAGAACTTTTTTTTGAAGAATTTTTGAAGTCTGGTATTTTTTTAAAGCTTTTTTTCAGAGGTAGCGCTTGTTTTTTTCACATAACTCTAGTATCTTTTCCTTGAGGAAAAATCGTGTTGACCAGTGTTATTAGCAATCCTACGATATTATCCGATATAGCCACCCTTATTTTCTTCAGATTTGGCGATTTTTTTTGGCATCCCAGCAATAATTTTGCGCCAAGTCTCTACTGGAATCTCATACCAAATTTTTGCGACAAATTCCCACAATTCTTCGGAGTTTCGAACTGTATTAGTGCTAACGCGACGTTTTAAGTCTCCGCATAGGTTTTATATTGGGTTTTAGTCGGGAGATTGACTTGGCCAATTCAAAACGTTTACCTTGCCCTCCGTAAACCATGCCTTGACCAGCCTTGCGGTGTGTTTTGAGTCGTTGTCCTGTTGAAAGACCCACCCCAAGGACATGTTTTCCTTAGCATATGGTTGCATAATGTCAGTCAATATGTTTTTATACCTGAATTTGGTCATAGGATCATTTTTACGATGTATCGGTTCAACGCCATGCAAAAAAAAAACAGCCCCAGGCCATAAGGCAACCGAGGCGGTGGTTAAACATTTTTTTTGTACTGGAAGTCGAATTATTTGCCTTTGGGGCGTCGTACATATCTCCTGTAGTCATTACGAAAAATATTTGGTTTTGTTTTGTCGTTCTATAATATATTAATTCATATTATTAGACCCATCTGGCTCAGAGCATGCAAAATTAATTTCGCAAAATTGTTGCCTCATCTCAAAATTTTTTTATCGGAGTAAGGAACCTTTTTGGGCTATACTTTCTGATAAGTCTGAATATTGACGCCTACGAGGAACTGTCTGAGATGATTATATTTCATGGCCAATTTGAGCGGAAATGGCTTTGTAAGACATGAACGCATAATTTTTTGCAAGACTGGCGATGCGGGTGTTTGTTGTTTGTGAAGATTTCTTCTTCATTCTTCGATTTTCAGTAAAAAATCTTTAATTGAAGCCATTCTGATCCAAATATACCGAGCGTCAAAGATTTGTCGCTGTTTCCCGAAGACTTTTCCCTTATTTTTTAAGATTCAAGACAATCTTCATTTCTTCAGCTGAACAATGATTTTTCGGCCCATATAGGGACATTTTTTTAACTCTCATTTTCTTTAATATGCAGGGAGTCAATAAAAACCAACAATCCTTTGACCAAATCCCAATAAAATCCTTAAAAATTAATAAATACCTCCAGTGTACTTATTATTTTGACCACACTAAATATGCACAGCCAGCACAAATTTAAGCTTAGAATTAAATTAAGGGTGCTCACAACTTTAGTTTTTAATTTAAAGGTTTGACTAAACTGTTATCTTTAAAAATATAAACAATTGGCAGTCATAAACTCAAAAACATTCGAGATATTTCATAAAAAATCAGCACGATGCCTCAGTACTTATTATTTTGACCAGTAGTCTAGTTGACTTTCCGAACCAAATGACTCAAGTTCTGAAACGCTTGAAATAATGTGATTTAAAATGAAGACAGAGGAGGAGGATATGACTGTGCAGTCGCTGGAGAGAATTGGGGGCATCACAAGTAGGAAACCGAAAACTCTGCAGCACATCAGATCTTATTTTATTATTTTATTTATCTTATTAGTAGTATTTGTATTAATTAAATTAATTGGCCGAGGTCTCCACACATCACTCATCAAACTAATTTTTCATAAATTAAATTAAATTAAATAGTCTGTTTGGCTATTAAGCGTTTTTAATAGCCGTTGAAACTCGTTTAATTGTTAAGAAAAGTCTAGCGTTTCAATGGGTAATGCACAATTTATTATATATTGGTAATGTAAGGTAGACGATAAAGTGACCGATATAATAAAGCGATGGATACGTTATGAAGATCAATACCAGACTGAGAAAGGGCAGGCGGGCCGAATTGCCCGTGCCCTAATGCAAGCGAGAAGCTCGGGCTGCTGCTGAGCCGAGTACAAGCGATAGATAGAGAGAAAGAATGCGAGAGAGCAGCATAGATGATGAGAACGATGGCGAAAGAAACTTGGAAGCGAGATGCATATATAGACCACAATTCGTGTGTCACCAATTGACCGAATATATGCGTATGTATGTATGCGACGACAGAAAGATCGAGAGATTGCAAAGGCATGCAAGTGCTGGACCAGATCATGGCCTTTGCGAAGGCATGTTAGGGCAGACGGACCAAAAATTGCCCACTGCATATAAACATTGTAACCGCTTATAATTATAATTATATAATTATAATTCACCATTGGAGTGCTCGGCCTGCACCTGATTGGGTTGCCTCTGACTATTGCCTGGGTGTTAACCAGGCCTAAAATGCTGTCAATATCGGTGAGATTGTTGTTGCTAACATCAATGAGGTCTACTTTTACGGCATATCTGGGCAAGTCTGTCAGCTGGTTTCCGCTGAGATTTATGCTTTCGAGACCAAGCATTGATCCGAAACTCCAGCCGTACAGCCTTTCAATGTTGTTATTGGACAGATCGAGGTGCTTCAAGTTATGGAAACCGGTGTCATTGAGGAAGTTTGGGACTTCCTTCAAACTATTGCCAGAGAGATTCAGGGCTTTTAGTTTCAAGGCTGCCAAACATTCAAAGTCCAGGCTGGGTTGATTGGAGCAGTCCGCAGAGGCATATCCATCGATATCGATCGAGACCAGTATTGAGCCTCCACATTGTGTAATCGATTTTGCTTCCACATTGGCCAGAAAAGTAAATACTGATAACACTACTCGACAAAACCGAACTTTTTTTTCCTCAAGGATCCAAACCGACTTTTTCTGATAGATATGGGGCTTTAAAATTTTTTAAAGAATTATGGTTTTTTTTTCTATGGCAGAACTTTTTTTGAAGAATTTTTGAAGTCTGGTATTTTTTTTTAAGCTTTTTTCAGAGGTAGCGCTTGAAGGCTGCGGGCCCAACTGCCCATCGGGAATTGCGATCGCGATCGCGATCAGGTTCCAAATGTACAACCCTTTTTCGTTTGCTTTGTTCCCAATTGGCAGTTGGGCCCGCAGCCTTCAAAAAGGTATTTTTGTTCATTTTTTCCATTTTTTAGGTTTGGTTAACGAATTTCAGCTCCAAAGTCTCTCCATAGATTTTAATGAGCGATACCTTAAACGACGCCAAATTAATGCACCTCTACACAAAAAAATAGAAAACACAGGATATATTTTTTCGACTTTTCCTGAGTTTTTAAAGTCAACATTTAGTAAATAATACCGCACAAAAATCCTTATTTTTGCATTTCAATGCTTTATATTTGCCAGACGGTAAGCTGAAATCACAAAGTGTTTGGGCTTATCTTCTAGCTGTTTTAATTATCTTTTCAAAATATTAAAGTTCTTAAGAACCAGATGAAAGATACTAGAGTTATGTGAAAAAACAAGCGCTACCTCTGAAAAAAAGCTTTAAAAAAAATACCAGTTTTCAAAAATTCTTCAAAAAAAGTTCTGCCATAGAAAAAAAAATATCGTCAAACCATTTCTAAGCCCCAAATCTTTAATAAAAAGTTGGTTTTGTTCCTTGAGGAAAAATCGTGTTGACTAGTGTATTCGTTACAAGCTTGGCTGGTCCGAGCGGCAATTTTTTATATATGCTATTCGTCTGTGGAATCAGCTACCACAAAACCCTAAAGAAAATTAGTAGTGCATCGCAATATAGGGAAAAATTAAATTTATACTTAAAAAACAATTAATAGTAATATAAATAAAAATAATAAAAACAGTAATAGTAAAATAAATATAATAAAACTACAAATTAAATAAATAAAAAATCAAAAAATTAACATAAAACTATAAACAAATAGGCTAAGTATGTTAATCATATCGACTCACACCCAAACAAAGAATTATTTTCTTTCACGTTTCATGTTTTGTGACTAGTGCATTAATTTATAAGAAACTTTCTTGTCGCACTAGGAAATAAGTAAATAAATAAATAAAAAATAAATAATGGTAATTTGAATGAACATCAGCACTCCCAAAATATATGCCCACGAAAACTGATAGATTTACCAGAATTTGATGGCAACCCTGAGTCTTGGCCAGTATTCTCAACAATGTTTTGGGAATCATCGAATGCATATAGGTATACAAATTTGGAGAACCTGCTGAGGTTGCAAAAGAGTCTGAAGGGAGCCGCAAGAGAAGAAGTTAAGGGTCTATGAATTAATCCTGTAAATGTTGGGTTTGTTATGGAACGACTACAGTTTACATATGGAAGGCCAGAAATGTTAATTAGTAGTCAAATGAATATGGTTAATCAAATAGCACCTGTAACAGAGAATAATCTAGAAAAGCTAGTCGTATTTGCTTCTAAAGTAGATAACTTAGTAATATTTTTGAAATCAGCTAATGCTACTCAGCATTTACAGAATCCATCTTTGATAGAAAGCTTGGTAGGAAAGATGACACTTAGTAAACGTATTCAATGGATTGAATATTCATCGCAAATACAGCCCTATCCTAATTTGGACAACTTTAGCAACTGGCTGAGCAATATGGCCAGAAGTACAGCAAGAGCAACGATTGCAGGCCCAATTAACGTAAAACAGTCGAAAGGAGAATATAAAGGCCCACAAAGTTCTATTTTACACTCTTCCAAAAAAGAACATAGCCGGAACAAAGTGGAATGTCTTCATTGTCATGGTGAACATTATTTAAATAAATGTGAACAATATTTAAAGGCTGAAGGAAAGGAAAAATGGAAAATCGTTAAGGATTTACGATTGTGTTATGGTTGCCTTCGGAAGGGACACACTCTGACATTTTGCAAATACCAACACGAGTGTAAGAAAAATGGATGCAAGAAGCAGCTCCATGTCTCTTTACACCCAGAAGATGCTAAAGAGGAAGAGAAAGTTGAGCCGCAAGAGGCTACGATAAATACGATTAAGCCAGACACTCCAAAATTGCTGTTCAAGGTTTTGGCTGTAGAAATTATGGGACCAAACAACAAGATCATTCGAACATACGCATTTTTAGACGAAGGATCATCTGCCTCATTGATAAACGAGAATTTAGCAGATATGCTGGGCGTAAATGAACAAAAAAGAAATTTAACTTTGAACTGGATAGAAAATCACTCAAAAGAGTTTTTGTCAATGGAATGCAATCTTCGCATTAGATCACCTGGAGCTGATAAAAAATGGCTACGTATGACCGGGAACGTATGACCGGGAAGATCTACCCTTGCAGTCAATAGATGTAGAGAAACTTACTGAAAAATACACACGGCTAAGAAATTTACCAATAAACGGATATACAGACGCTAATCCTATGATTTTGATCGGAATTAATAATTGTCATTTGATAGCCAACATCAGAAGTGTTTATTTAGATATAAATCTAATAGCAGCTAAAACGCCGTTGGGCTGGCTTTTGTATGGCTCGAATGGAGTCCAAAAGATTGGGTTAACACGATTGTCAGTGGTTTTACATGCATGTCCAAAAGAGGACAGCTCAGAACAAGAAATCCATGATATGATAGCAGATTACTTCACAACGGAGAACTTTGGAGTAAAGATACCTATAAAACCATTGGAATCAGAGGATATATCTAGAGCTAGGGATATATTAAAGAAAACAACTAGAAAACGAGAAGGGTGTTACGAAACTGGACTCCTTTGGAAGGAGGATGTGGTTAAATTGCCGGATAGCTACAACATGGCTCTTCAGAGGTTGCACGGAGTAGAGAACAAAATGCACGGATTAGGAAAGATGGACGAATATGACAAAGCCATTATGGATTTTGTTTAAAAAGGATACGCTGTTAAAATGTCAAAGCAAGAAGCAGCCCTTTTGAACCAAGGACTTGGTATTTACCGCACTTCGGTGTTGTTACCATAAACAAGCCCAAGAAAATGAGATTGGTTTTCGATGCAGCCGCGACTATCAATTTTGTTTCCCTAAATACCATGCTCTTAAAGGGACCTGATGAAAACCCACCATTGACAACGATTCATTTCAAATTTCGACAAGGCAAATTTGCAGTATGTGCTGATATAAAAGAAATGTTTTTACAAGTGCAAGTCAGTAAAGAGGACAAGGATTCTTTAAGATTCCTTTAGAGACATGGCAATCGTAATGCTCAGGTTGAAACCTATAAGATGACTGTCCTTATATTTGGAGCAGCATGCTCTCCTTGTTGTGCCCAATACATAAAGAATATCAATGCACAAAACGCTGAGAGTTATAGGGAGAAAGTAATCGATGCCATTCAGACGAAGCATTATGTAGATGACTTCGTTGCTAGTTTTGAATCCGAAGAAGAAGCCTTTCAAATCAGTCAGGAAGTCAAGAGAGTACATAAGATGGGAAAATTTGAACTCAGGGGTTTTGTATGTAATTCCAAACGAATTCAGTTGTAATTGTAAAGGGAATGAAGTGCCCTACTAAACGCCAACTACTAAGCCTAGTCATGTCTGTATTTGATCCCTTCGGAATGTTAGCGGACTGAATGATACACGGAAAAATCTTGATACAAGATGTTTGGAGGACTGGAATACATTGCAATGACTTTTTACCGGAAAATTTATTTTCAAAATTCAAGATTTGGGTACTTCAGTTAGAGCAAGTAAAACATTTTAAATTGGATAGATACTATAAGCCAGAATTTTTGTCAGCAAAGGATAACATAGAGTTGCATATTTTCGTTAATGTGAGCGAACAAGCTTTCGCAACCGTAGCATATTGGCGCATAACTTGTGGTGAAGATACGAAATTAGTCTTTATTGCAGGAAAGACCAGGTGCGCACCGTTGAAAATGTTATCAATTCCCAGTCTGGAGCTACAAGCAGCAGTGTTGGGTACACGCATGAAAAAAACCATTTTAGGGAGTCATGACGTGACTGTGGATAAAACGACACTATGGTCAGACTCGCGAACTGTCATTTCTTGGATTAGATCAGATCATCGACAGTTTAAGCCGTTCGTTGCCCATCGGGTCAGCGAAATACTGGAATCGACATCTGAAAATGATTGGAGATGGGTGCCTACGCATTTTAACACAGCAGACAAGGCAACAAAGTCTAGCCATTGCACAAAGTATTCAGTTGAAAGCGAATGGATAAGCGGTCCCAAATTTTTGCTTGCTGAAAAGGATACCTGGCCAACGACGGAGTACAATTCTTCGATAGATGACTATGCTGAAAGGCGTAAAATCACAATGACTGTAAAAACTAACCAGTTTGTAGATATCAGTCGATTCTCAAACTATCTACGGTTGAAACGTATGATGGGATGGTGTTTGAGATTTGTGCATAATTGTCGGAAGGAGATTCAACAAAGGGAAAAAGGAGAATTATCCGCACCCGAACTAGTCCTTGCTGAATCTAAATTATGTAAAATGCTACAAAATCAAGTATACGCAGAGGAGGTTGCTGAATTACACAAATTTGAAACAGTTTCTAAGAGTAGTTCCATTTATACGCTCTCTCCAAAACTAAATGCGTGTGAAGTTTTAGTTGTCGCGGGAAGATTGGACTATGCCATCGCTATACCAGAAACACAACGTCAACCAATAATACTGCCGCCACGACATAGCTTCACGGAACTTATTATAAAATGGTATCATGAAATCTACCACCATCAAAACGACGATACCATTATAAACGAAATAAGATGCAAATTCTGGATCACAAATCTACGAAAAGCGGTTCGTCGGGCAAAAGCTTTTTGCCAATATTGCAAAAATCATAGTGCCAAACCAATCGTTCCTTTAATGGGTCAACTACCCAAGGAGATAGTGACAACATATCAACGACCTTTCACCTTTGTGGGATTAGACTACTTTGGTCCGGTGATGGTTACCATCGGAAGACGACAAGAAAAAAGATGGGTTGCACTCTTTACGTGTTTGACAATCAGCACTTGGAACAAGCTGCTGATTTATCCACAGACGCCTGTATTTTATATATAAGGAACTTCGTGAACAGAACAGGTGTTCCCGTAACAATACGATCAGATATGGGAACAAATTTCGTCGGAGCTGGGATTACATAAAATCGGAGATGTCAAATAAAGGAATCGACTGGAAAATCAATTGCCCTTCGAGTCCCAGTTCAGGAGGATGCTGGGAGCGCTTGGTGAGATCAACAAAACGAGTCCTGAGCGTAACACTCAAGGAGAAAGCACCACACGTTGAAACGTTAAGAAGTTTACTTATTGAGGCCGAAAATATTGTAAATAGTCGACCTCTCACTCACCTACCTGTTAACATAGATGACCTGGAGCCTCTAACGCCTAACCATTTTTTGCTCGGAACGACGAATTCTACTCAAACGCCAGGGGATGTAAACAATTTTTGTCATCGTAAACAATACCGCATTGCCCAGCAATTAAAGGATCACTTTTGGAGTCGATGGATTAAAGAATACTTGCCGACTCTGACTAGACGAACCAAATGGCATTCAAGGACCAAGCCTATCACCATTGGAGATGTAGTAATAATTTGCGAAGATAATCGACCTATAGGAAGTTGGAAAAGAGGAATCATAGTCAGCACGATTCTAGCCAAAGATGGTCATATTAGATTAGTAGAAGTTAAAACATCCACAGGCATTCTTAAACGTCCAGTATAGAAATTAGCAGTTTTGGATGTCTTAGGTAAAACACCGGAGTAGTTTTACGGTGGGCGGGATGTTGCTGGTTCAATAAATATTCGGTTGCTGATTCGAATTCAAATTTTTAATTTCAAACGGTCACCATGCTCCTACCCTTAATATTATCAGCCTGCCATCGATGTTTCTGAGAACGAGACAATATCGGCACTAAGTCGCGTCGCCGATCTCTAAAAAACAGAACGAAGAGGAGAGTAAAAAAGAAGACGGCGGCACGACAACACAATTTAATAAATCATAACTGTAGTGCTTACATAAATAAATGTATTTCGAAGCATAAAGATTCTATTTGGTGTTGTTGTTAATTACACTAGTCAACACGATTTTTCCTCAAGGAACAAAACCAATGGGCCCGCAACCTTCAAAAAGAAACATATAAAAAAGAAAATTTTTTGTTTCATTTTTTAAATAAAATTTTTAAATATACTCAAAAAAATCATATTTTTAGGCTTACCCAGACGGTAAGCTGAAATCACAAAGTGTTTTGGCTTAACTTTTAGCTGTTTTAATTATCTTTTCAAAATGGCAAAGTTCTTAACAACCAGATGAAAGATACTGGAGTTATGTGAAAAAAACAAGCGCTTCCTAAAAAAATTTTACTAGTTTTCAAAAATTCTTTAAAAAAAAGTTCTGCCATAGAAAAAAAAAAATATCATCAAACCATTTCTAAGCCCCAAATCTTTAAGAAAAAGTTGGTTTTGTTCCTTGAAGAAAAATCGTGTTGACCAGTGTTATTAATGATGGAAAGTGGAAGCCGAAGAAGCAAGCGGCTGAAGGAAAAAAAAGCCCAAAAGAAATTAATTATGGAAATTACTTGGCCTGTCTACCCCGGAGGACACCCACCCCATGCCCATTCCTTGCCCGTTCCCGTTCCGCTCCTAATCGGCTTGCGGTTTGATTTATTTAAATTTCGGCAATGGAATTTTTTTTGCTTTCCTTTATTTTTGTTGCTTTTTTTTCGTTTTTCCCACATCCTTCGGTTCTTCGTGTTCAAGTGGCAACGCAACGCAACGCAACGACGACGCAGACGACGACGATGCTGCTGCTTTTCCCGTCAAGTAAATAACAATTTATTTTCATTAATTTGCGCCTTAACCCCTTGGCGGCGGAACTTCATTAGGAATGCACGTTGCATAGCCCAGAGACCGTGATCGAAATGGGATGCCATTCTGCTTAAGCCCATCCCAACCCTTCCCCGCACCCTTCCGCGGCAGAGTACCCGCGCTCTGTGTAATTATTGCAATCTGTTCGATTTTGGGACACACTCAGTGGCTGGTCGGTCGGTCGAGGAGGAGGAGGAGGAGGGGGGAGAGGCATGGTTGGGTTGGGTATCGCAGGCATTTTGCAATTTGGAAATGCAAATTAATTGCCACATGGCCCGGCTGGGAACACACAGAGAGTGGCAGAGTCGTTCGGACGACTGGCCCCATTAAAGTAAATTGTAATTGGTAATTCTGGTAATTCCCCATGTTTCTCCCCCCACTCCCTTGCTGCGGGGCACTGCGACAGGGGTTGGAGGGGCTCGCAAAAAACCCCCCAGCCAGCGGCCGCGACTCCTGGCAAGTTCTGCGAATTTCCCAACCAACGCTCGCAGGGGTTGGCCTTTATTTTATTTTTATTATTTCTCTTTTTTTTTGTGTGCCAATATTAAAAGTCATAATTCAATTTTATTGCAAATGTTTCAGGTGCCTTAATCATTTCTAATATCCTGCCTGTGCCTGCCCCTGCCCCTGCCGCTGCCGCTGCCGCTGCGCCTGCCTTTCGCTTGCCGCTTGGCTGGTGCAGTGTATCAGACAGTGTCAGACGATGCCCTGCTGCTGGCTTCCGCTCCACCCATAAATACTAATTTCACAGGCAATAAAGGCGCAACATTTGCCAGGCAGGCCGCCTCGGAGCCTCGACTAGCGTCGAGTTGCGAGTTGCGACGACGACGACTCCTCACGTAGTATTTGCCATTTTGATTGCTGGCAGACATTTGCCAGATAACAGATAATGGAGAGACACGGGAATGGACTGGCAATTTTTAATGGATTACAGCGCGAATCGAGAGTCAGCAGCTGCTCCTTGGCACGTTACTGAGCCAAGCGGAGGGAGTAGCAGGAACACACAAAAGGAGCAAAAGCAGAAGCAGCAGCAGCAGCAGCCAGGGCGGCAGGGGGCTTGGAGATGATGTGACAGCGGCCTTTGGCAGCGCAGCCAATGCTTAGTGTCAACTCCGCAAATAGTTCGAGGCCACTAATTAGAAGGGGCTGCTCGTGCCCGTGCCCGTGCCCGCACCCACCTCCCGAGGATACCCACATCAGTTGCAGGAGCAGCAGTTCAAAGAGTAGCCCGAAGTAGCCACTGGCCAAGCAGCAAACACGCACACACATGAGATGCGAGATACGAGAGACATCGTTCAAGATCTAGCCGCTCACCACGAACTGCAGACACTCTGCCCACCCGATGGACACTCCCCAAAGGGATAAGCAAAGCGGCAGGAAGGCTGCATGCAAATTTGAAGGGCATGGGGCAGTCCTTTTGGAACCCTTTGGAGGCGGCTGCTGCTCTTCGCATTGTTGCGGTTGCGGGGTGGGTCTCGTCCATTGGATGGGGGTGTGTGTGTGTGTGTGTGCGTGTGTATGTGATTATACATAACGGTTCATTGCCTGGCAAGCAGCAGCAGAAGCAGCAGCAGCAGGAGCAACAAAGGTGGGGAGCAACAACTCCGTCTAATCACTGTCACATGCAGGCGTCGCTTACGCATTCAAAGCGAATCCGAGACAAAGGCCTACGCTACGCCAGTGGCCTCCGGAGGCGGGGAACAGCCGGACAATGCAACTCGCAAAGAGAGAGAGAGAGAGAGGGTGAGCACTGGGACTGAGACTGAGACTGGGGCCAGTGGGCTGCTGTTAATTCGATTAATTACAACAATCAGCGGCATGTTTCATGTGGCAGCGACAGTTCGCTGCGTGTCTGTGGGGCAGTGGCAGCCAGTGGGTAGCCAGTGGGTAGCGGGCAGTGGGTGGGAAGCTTAACAAATTGCCCAATGCTAATGATGCGTCTCTGCTGTGCTGTGCTGCCCCTGGCCACTGCCGCTGCCGCTGCTGCTGCTGTCTGCCACTGTCAGTGTGCCTCAGTGTGTGGCAAACAATCGAAGCATAATGACAATGATAGATTTGCCAATATCTGTCATGTTTATGAGCAAAACAAAGCGTGAACGAGCCACGGGTGGGACGGGGAGGGCAGGAGCTGGCAGAAAGCATTAAAGGAGAAAGGAGAAAAGGAAACGAAATGAAATGAAATGAAAGGGGCGAACAGGCAGGGGCAGCGAAGAGCAAGAACAACGGGACATAATTGGATATAACATTTATACGCAATCATCGACAGATTGCAAAACGATTAAGCCAACCCTCGTCCGCGTCCTCGTCCTCGTCCTGGGTGTGTGTGTGCCCTGGATAAAGTTGACGGGGCAGGCCAGTGGATGGCCCATGGCTCACGGAGTTAGTAGTTTCGTCGCTAATCACAAGGCAGGCCATCCCCTGCCCCCCCCTGGCAGGAACTGAAACTGAAACTGAGGCTGGGATCTGAAGGAAAAGCAAATCTAATCAGCCGAAGAACGAAGCCAATGCCAAGGATAAATGCGGGTGGCCCGTACCGGACACAAGCGGGGGGCGTGGCTCAGCTTCATTTACTGTTCGCTCAACGTTTTTCGGCAAAACAGAAACAATCAACTTAATTTGGCGCCCGCTGAAAGCCCTGTGGCAGATAAATTAAGTCATTAGTTCGAGCCTTGGCCCCAGACCCCGAGCCAGACCCAGCCGCAGTCCCAGCACCAGGAGTTGGCAGAGACAGAAGAAAGTTCCCCAGCTAAAGTGGAAAATAAATTGGCAAACGTTTGTTTTGAGATTAACCGCGATTAGACCGGGCAGGATGGGTGGATGGGTGGATGGGTGGGTGGATGGAGCGTGGGGAATCGTAGCAAATGTTGCCATTATTTGATAAGCTCAAACATAGACATGGACTCTGCCCCAACCGCTGTCGCTGCCCTCCCTGCCCCTCCCCCCTCACGACAGTGTGCCTTCCATGTGTTTGTGTAAACAAATGGCAAATGCGAGAATAATCGTTGGAGATTAAAAAGTTTCATGCGCCCGCACAAGCCAGAGAAGGAGCAGGAGCAGGAGAAGGAGAAGGAGCACGAACTGGAGTCGGACCTGCTTTGACGCGAGACAAATGAGTGGCGCACGTGAAGCGCCCGTGTGTCTTCCCTCGTGTCTCCCCCCCACTATCCCTGGGCCCAACTAATTTATGGCGCCGGCATACAAATTGCTTTTGGCTTTCCCAATCCAATCCCCAAGCCGCAGTTGGAGTAAGCCCACGAAATGGGGTTGGGAGGGAAACAACTATGCGCCCGAAACTATCAGTGGGGCACCGGGAATTGAGTGAGCGACTAACAAGCAAGTAATTAAGATCCAGCTGTGAGTCCCAGTCCGACAACTTAAAACTTTCCTGTCCAACACTGTTTGCTGCTCACCAACACTGTCACTCTTAACACATAACGTACCGTATAAAGTGTTTGTAACGTCTAACGATGGGTCTGGGGTCTGCGTCTGCTTGGGGCCTTGCATTCGGTAACCCAGCCGAACGGAAGAAGGCACCAAGTCAAAGCAAGGACTACAAATAGCGCTGTGAAAACTTTTGTATATGTAAATCACATCCTCACACTCATACTAGACATTTTTGCAATATTTAACCTTCAAATTATTTAATTTAAAATCAAAACCGTCATTTGATTCGAATTCCGCGAAGCAAACTCCAGCTTGTTCTCCATCCGAGCAGTGGTAGCTAACTGGTCCGCTCCTATTGGGGGTTATCTAACTTTCCCGTTCCCGAGAGGTTTAATATAAGGAGCTCGGAAAGAGTTCGTGAAAGAGTTCCGTGCTAAGCACAAAAGAGGGAACGTTGTGAGTCGCTGCCGTGGTCACGACTCTACTTTTATACCCGTACTCAGTCTGTTTATATGTATGTGAGGCTCTGATTTTTGTGGAATTTGTAGATATTCTATCTGTTTACATTTTCTTACTACATCTGTCATCTACATCTACGGCATAGCGACATATCTCCGGCGACATATCTACTGGCAGGCCCTAACAATAAACCTCCGCCCAGAATTTAGCGACAAATCTCCTTGTGAAAAATGTATGGCATCAGATATCATATCAGATATCAGATATGGCGCATACTGCACGAGACAGAGTGTGTAAGCAAGAAAGAGAATAAGAGAGTAGGCGCTGGAAGGGGGTAGGGCAGCCACCGCAAATTAATTTCTTCAATCTGCCCATAAAATTTATCTAATCTATTTTATCGGGCGAGGCGAAATTTTAAAATATACTTGTAATATCACATGAGTCTTGAAACAAAATTTGGTGGCTCAAGCTCCATTAGTCTCTAAGATCTAAGCTCCCATCGAGACGGACTGACAGACGGACAGATCGGGTATTGGTGCTGATCAAGGATATATGTATATTCTGTATGGGGTCGGAAACGTTTCCTTATCTGCGTGTCACTCATCCACTTTTACGATTACGGGTATAAAAAGGATGCAAATTGACTTTTTAAGCAATTGGCGGAAAGAACAATAGCCGATTGGAGAGCATAGCTTATGAAACTGTCAGCAGACACAGTGTCCAGGAGGGAGAGCAGGAGGATGAGCAGGAGGGAGGCAAGGAGTCGCAGGGTAAAAGTCTTTGGCAGAGACAGAGGCGGGCCTAACCCAACTATTGCGCTGAGGCTCGCATTCTGATCGAAGTGTAGGCAATTATCTACGAGTATTTAACTTAAACTGCTTACTACTATTATCAAACTGTGAAAAACGGCAGCTGGGGGTACGGCGAGCTATACTGAATGTGAAACAAGTTGCTTGGGAGGGGGGTTAGCCCTACTGGGAGTAAGCATTATTCGATTCCACTGGCGACCTTTTGTCAGCCGATTAGCCTTTTGAGGTGGCTCTCGTGCATTCGCTGCGTTCGCTGCATGCCATGCAAAAGTTTTTAATTAAATCATGGGCATTACCACACGTTATAAATATTACCCGAGGGTTAGGACTGCAACAACTGGCCGTTGGGTGGGTTGGGTGTGTGTGCCACTGTGCGAGTGGGGCAGGGGGGGAGACAGTGAGCAAGACGAATAGCTGCACAAGGGGTGCCTCACACTCACACTCGCACTGCCCCCGTCCCCCACCCCAACCCGATTGCAGCGGTAGTTTGTCTGCATCAGATAGCGGTCGCTGCTGCCACAGAAAGAAAAGCGCAACATCGGGGAGGCAGGAAGGGATGGATGGAGGAAGCGACACGGCGACGCCTCCTGCGCTCAACAGCGCTCTGTTAATGCCTCTGCTAATGCCTCTGCTAACGGCTCTGTTAACGTAGCCCTGGAGCGCTTGGCCACTGGCGCTTTTTTTCTGTTCCTGGCGCCTTGCTTCCTTTGCTGGCGCTGCTTCTGCTGCTGACGGGGATGGCACGACCGCACGGGCGCCTGGTATGGGGCGGCACAGAAAGGGGGCGTTTACCAATTCGCACGCTCTCGCTCTCTCGCTCACACCCGAGAGAGGTGTTTGCTCGCTCTCCTCAAGATGCCGACGATGGAAACGAAGGCGAACACGACAACAACGACAACGACAACGACGACGACGGTTATTTGACATTTGGCCACTCCTACGTCTACACTTGCCCTTACTTATATCCACATTCCCCACTCCCCACCCACCAACCCCCAACCCCATGTTGACATGTGGGTCAGGATACATTTCTGCTGGAGGGGTTGGGGCATTGGCTGGTGCTGGCGCTGGGGCTGTGGCTGGGGCTGATGGGGTGGTGCGGTTGGCTGTCCACTGCTGTGAAGTGCGGGGGTCCTTGGAGCGCCTTGATTGGCCTCTGGCCTCCCGAGCAGAGAACGGGTCGAATGCATTTTCAAGACATTCTCTGCCCTAGGAATTCTTTTGAAATATGAGAAGTACGTAAGCTGCATCCCCAGCACCTGCTGGCTTTCTGATTCCCATCCTGCTCAAAGTCCAGTAAAATATATTCCAACAATTTTTCGCTAAAACTGCATCTGAATCTGAACTGAATCCAAATCCATGCACAGAGTGTCGCAACGCATCTGGTGTAGCAGCATCTTGCAGCACAGAGATCACAAGACAGAGGGCTGCCTGCTCCCCTGCTCCCCGCTCTGTGCTCCAAGTCGGGATTCCTGAGTGGGATCGGTCATGCCTCTGAACTAATTTCCACAAAGCAATCCGAGCTTCTGGAGTTATGCGCTGAAGCCTGAGACTAGGGCTCGGGTTAGGGGTTAAAGGGGGTTAAGGGCTATGGCATGGAATTCCTCCTTTGAAGTTGACAGTTGTCGCATTACACTGGAGCAGGCAGAAGGAGGAGCAGCGAGCAGTGAGCGGGGGCCCAAGGCAGCCGCAGCTTACACAAATTGTTTCTTATGCATATTTCTGGCTCTTCACCTGCCCCCGACTGTACCCCGTGCAGTGCCACTGCTGCCATAGCATCTGCTAAATTATGCCGAGTATTTGCGTAATTAAAACATGAAAAGAGTTCGTCGAAAACTCATTTAATTAAGCATGCGGCTGGGGTGGCAGTGCGGCAGGGTATCAGTGTGGCCGCACTGGCTGGGAGGGGTGGGGGTGGCTGGAGCATTCGTCAAGTGTCTTTTTGGCGCTGAATGGATGAATTAATTGCCCGAGCTATGTTCGCTCCTCCCCACTCCGATTCCTCCATTTAAGCGATTTCTCTTACAGCTTATCAAAAAAAATATTCTCCATTCTCCGCTCTCCGCTCTCCGCGCTCTGAATGATTGACAAGGCCACTCTGCGGGTGCTCCAGCTCCAGCTTCCAGCTTCCAGTTCCACCCTCCTCCGTGTGGTGTCCTGCCCGAACGACCATCCCGAATTGAAACATTATTTTTATAGATTTTTATGGAGAGACGACAACGCGTGTGGCGGGTGGTGGGTGGCGGTTGGCGGGGGGCACATTTGCTGATAAGCCACTCGGAACAAAGAACATTTTCATAAGCATCATGCTGATTATGACACTAGACACAAAGACAAAGGACTACCCACTCCAGCCACCCCCGAGGCACCGCTCTGATGGTGCTCCCAGAGCAGGCCGGGAGGGGGACTCAACAAAAGTGCTGATAAGACTAAGGAGGCTAAAACTATGCAACGTCCAACTTATGCCAACAGATAGTGGGCCCCCAGGGCTCTTCCACTCCGCACCACACACCCCCCACACTCCCCCCCTCCACACTCCACACATGTGTGCACAAAATCGAAATCTATAAATGACTTTTATTGTTATAGCCAGCGGCGGAGTCTTCGTCTTCGTCTACGTCCTCGCCCTCGCTCTTGTCGTTGTTCTGGGCTCCTTGCCCCAATATCCGAATCCGAATCCGCATCCAATAAGACGGCAAACTTTGCGGCTGCCGCAGTCGTATATATTGTCTTGTCGTTGGAGAATATTGAAAAGATCCTATCCATGATACTATCTCCATGGCAAAGTTTTGCGGTCGTCGCAGACAAAAGACGCGCGTGTTCCCTTTTAAAGTTTCATTAATCAATGGCATCAAATGGAGGATGGCTGGATGTGGGTGTGTGTGTGCCTCGATGGGTGGATGGGTGGTGCAGTGGGTGGAGTGGCTTGGTGTAACATTTTATTATTTCAATTGCGGAGTTTGGGCTCAAAAATATGAAGCATCATTTATCAGCCTTCCCATCCGCTTCGCTCTGCTCCTGCTCTGCTCCTGCTCTACTCCGCTCTGGTGCGGTGAGCCTGGAATTGCCTGTCTGGGATGTGGATTCGGAATTGGCAACAACAATGCCGTGATTAATGGCCGTCAAAGCGAAAGAGTCAACAAATGTCAAGCGACTGCCTGCCTGCCAGCCTGCCCGACTGGCACCAAATCGCAATTGACAAAATCAGAGATTCATGGGACTGCATTGGAACTGCCGCTGTACACTCTCGAATATTACGCGATATACCATACGATATGTCCTCGGTAGAGCCGCTACTCAAATTTATTTCCTTTTGCCCAAAACAATACTCTTGCAAACTCAATGGAAAAGTGTGCCGCTGGCACTGCTGGCACACACAGTACATACAATACGAGGTAGCAGCATCTGTAGCTATCATCCGTATGCTGTGATAATTATCCAAATTGGGATTCACATGCGAATGCCATTGGTGACACAGCATGCCCAGCCAACACTTGCTCTGCATTAGTTTCTCGGAGCCTCATCTGGTCTCTCTTTGAGTGTACTTCGGTGCTTGCTTTCGGTGCCATTCTCTTCAGCTTCGCATAAATAAAATATATGTACAATGTACATGTACGTTGCTGATCCAGAAAGAGGATCAATGGGCAAAGACGCAAACTACGCAGTAGAGCATATAATCCGTTATTCTTTCAATTCGTATTTGCTGAGAGCGTGGCCTGAGAGCGAAGGTCTCAGCCCAAGGTGATGTCATCACCACCTCTCTGCTCTCATCAACAAATAAAGAGTGCTATCTCCTTCCAGCGCTGTTGTCTCTGAAAGCCAAGAGAGCGAGTTGAATGCATTCGATGTTCCTCCCAGCGTTCCATATTCCCGTTCTACATGATCCAAGTGTCGTTTGGATAAGCAATCATTTTATTTTTCAACATAGTCGCATCCTTTTTCCAGCATCTCTCCACAATTTCCCGAAATCTCTTCTCCCGAGCCATTTCTTCAGGTTTGGAAAATAGATATAGTCACTAGCGACTAAGACCATAGAATAAGGTGGGTGATGGGCGAATTCGTGGGTGGGATTTGGGTGTGAGCAATTGGGTTTGTACTTTTCTGCTTTTTACAAGGAGAGACCTGGTACAAGTACCTTTTTCAAAAATCGGATTATAGACTGCACGAGGGTTAATCAAGAGCAAGTCAAAAGCAAGAGCTCAGACTTTTCCTTAGTGCCAATGAAAGAATTGATAACTGAGACATGCGTCGCGGCTATACCTACCAGGATAGACCAATATTACGTCGAAAATAGGATCAGAATTCTCAGAATGTACCTTAGACAAGCCTGATTATACAAGTTGACAGTGTGAGTGTGTGCCGCTAATGGTGAATTCATAAAAATGGCTTCCATATATGGGCAGTTCCTATCTGGCTTTACGTTACATTCGCACGACAAAATGTTTAAAAAAAACTAGTCAAAAAGCCGAAATTTGGAAAAAAGATTATCCTTATTGAATATGAATTGGCTAGCCCTATATTCACCAAAAATATGGCACTAATCGAGCATTCTTTAAAGATATAAGCCAAAATATGACCGCAAATTGCGTTACATAAAGGAGAAGTGGTTTTCGAGGTTGGGGTACACAATGGCAAAACTCTGCGAATTGGATAGGTCAATCTGTATACAAATTTGTTGTTCATGTATATTAAATATGTGGTGTTAATTTTCAAAGTTATTTAGTGTGAAAACCTTTTCGGTTTTTTTTCTATCCGCGGAGGCATCTGACGAATGTTACTGGCGTGACGTTACCAAAATCCATGATAATAAAAGCATAATAATATACTGTTGGCCGAGATTGGACAATGCGAGATTGGATTGGTGGACCTTTTGGCGGAACTGCCCATATTTCAATACCTTCCTACCAACCTTGGAGTAAAACGGATTTTAAGCCGTTATTTTTGAACTTAGGTGACAGATTGATTGCTGTCTGTGGGCATCGCTGGTGCGGTACTCGAGGGGAATAGTTTGCAAGAATCCATCACCAGTAGCGCATGCCAAATCCTCGCTTAGGGCTATCCGACGTTTTCCCCAAGCTACACCCACCCTACTTACTACCCTCTGCACTGGACTTTTCTATTGTAAATGGAATTGCTTTAAATAAGCTTTCCGCTGAAGTTAGTAGGAGCTTTCCTCGGATCATTTGCCAGTCATAGCAACGCTGCATCATAGGCCACAAATTAAATCCAAGAAGCAATACATTCCTCCACCTGGCCTCTTGTGTTGAGGTTTTTAAAGCTGAACTGGATAAAGTAATCAACCTCAACACGCTAATAAGCAGCCTAGAAGACATTGTAGATGCAATCTCAATCATCATGAGGAATATTTTAATGGCTCGCACCTTCTGCTACTCCGGTGATTCAATGCTCATCAAGCCAACATCGACCAGCTGTAATGCCTCCAAATACGACGGAAAAGAAGAGTAAGAAGAAAATACGCAGGAACGGGCGGTACTCGTATCCATGAAATCCACAAGTAATTCAGTTCAAAAGGTTCAAGCATAGAAAGCATATCTTAGTTAGTGCAGGCCCGGATAAATCCTTTGACTACACTCTTTGCAAACTTACGAGGCGCTTTAAAAGAATCTTTGTCCCGAAGACTCCAACTAAAGATGCAGCGGGTGGCTGGTGTTAGTTTTTATAGATAGCTAGTGGAAAGACTTAAGCCATTTATCTTTACGTCAGCGGTTACACGGAGGAAGATCCCATTTCAAATGGAGAAAAAAATGTACACAATAGCTGGGATCATAGACATTGAGCAAGCTTTAGACAGGGTTTTGCATGAAGTTCAAGTTCAATTTAACACCGAAACTATAGCTTGTAGCTGTACTGTAGCTTGTAGGTAGCTTACGTAAAGACAGAAGCTTCAGAGTGGTTGTTGACGGCGTACCACAAGGTAGCGTTCTCGGTGCCACGCTGTACAGTGCACACCCCGTATATAGTACACCCGATATGCCTAGCTCAAGTGCGATATCTGGACTGGAAGGAGACAATGTGCTGATAGCAACCTACGCCGATGACACTGCAGTGAGGACCAGAAGTCCAAGCCTTGCAGCAAGTGCGCAGAGTTAAGGAATGGAAACCTCGGTTAATAAAATTAAATAGCTCGTTGCTATATTGCTTAAATATAAATTTTAAAATCTATGTAAATATGTATGACAGTTCCGGTTTGCATTATTTTTCAGACCGCAATAACTTATTGTTTTTTCCCCCTTAAATGAATACACCGATTAAGCTGCCACTAATAGGTAGCAGAAATACTGTTGTTGGGTTACGCAGCCCGATGCCAGCAGTAATACATGCATGTAGATCATAGTCAGTGGTGAAGCATTAGAGTAAATCCCTGTTATTGGGTATCATTTGCACTACCCACTGTAATCCCATTTTTACATTGCAAATTTCAGACATATGTATGTGTATACGCTCCCGCACGGCAGCAGCCTAGGTAGCAGCTCTTTCGTCTCTTCATCTCGCGCCTTTCTTTCCTTTGCTTTCTTGGCGAACCCGCGCATTGGGGCACGGGCGTCGCACATCAACTTGGAATCGAGCTCTTCAATCCGACACCCCGTCTTGAATCGAGGTACCCATCCAACCGACTCGTCGCGATCTCGTCAGCGACCTAACTCAAACCTTTCTCTATCCTTTCGATTCTGTATCGCATAAAATACTGTCTACCACAATAAACCGTAAAAACTGAACAATTATCGTCGCTTTAATCAACTCGCAAACTACGGTGCTGAAGATGCTTAATGGCTCAGCACCTGTTTTTTTTTTAAATAGATTCACATTTGAATAAAAAAAAGCAAAAAATATAAAAACAATGCAGCAGGATTTCATCTGTTTTCCATTGCCTACATTACCTTGCAACCAAAACGGTATCACTTGTTCAATTTGAAAGACTGGAAGACTCTCGAAAATAGCTTGGAAAGTTAGGTAGGTTTTTAGTCGCGGAACTACGAGGCAACTACGCCCAGCTTACGCTCTCATTCTCTTCGTTAGACTTTGTTCATGTGTTCTGCTAGTAGTTCTGCTGCCTTGCACTCCGAAATGTATTCTGCATACATACAAGTACCACATTGCTTGCCACCCACCAGGTCTTCTCCTGTTCAAGTCGAACATGAGCCACCTCCTCCCACAAACCTCCCATAAATGAGAAAAACAATTGTTAATTAATTTTTTGAAATGTTTTGTTAATTACATTTATTGTTTCGCTTTCTCTTTGTGTTTTTGTTTTTGTTTTTTTCTTTCGTTTTTTTTTTTTTTGAATTTTTTTTGTTGGCTTTTTGCTTTTCTTTAGTTTTGATTTCCTTCCATTGCCATCCTTTGCATTTTGTGTTGTTATTGTTGCTGTCCGTTTATATATATATATTTATATATGTATGTATGTATATTGTATTTTATATGTTTCTGTGTTTGAAGGGCTATGGGGCTTGCGTGTGTGTGTGTGTGTGTGTGTCGTATAAGTCTAAGCGGGGGTGGTGGGGGTCTCTTAAACATTTAGATATTTATATATTTTTTTTGATTTAATTTTATGCTGCTTGAGGGCACGGGCAAACACTCCGCTCCGCTCAACTCAAACAATGCAATACAAAAAAAAAAAAAAAAAACCAGGAGTGGGCGAATTTTTGTCTTATTTTTAAGGGTTTTTTAAGATTACATTTTATCATAGGTTTATCTCCGTTATCGATAATCATAGATAGGTAGTATTGTTTATCGTTTATCATATTTATCGGCTTATCTTTTACCCGAAAGCTGCTGCTGCTGCGGCTGCTGCTACACCTGCTGCAGTTAGATACATAGATACATTGATAGATTGATAGTACAATAGTTTTTTGCTTTTTTTGTTTTGTTTGTTTTTGCTTATACACACACTTTGGTTTCTCCTGCTCCCTCTCTTCCTTACGCTCTATACTATATATTTGCTAGTTCTGGGGTTGGGTTGGCTCGTCCCGGGGGTGTGGCCCCTAAATGGAACTCCGGAATGCCAACCCACGCGAACACCCGCGACACACAGTGGACACTAATTATATAGCCGTATAGCCGATTATTGATTATTGATTAATTGGATTCACAAAAAAAAATGGGATTAATAAATACAGTTTTTATATTGTAACTAGTTTCACTTGTTGGTTATCGGTTATACATATTGTATATATACTACATAGATACACATATCTTTTCTTTACATCAACTCTAGTGTTTGGGGGTTTACGGGTTCGGGGGCTCGGCTCGGTAATTGGAGGACAATCCTTTTGCCCACCCCCCTGCCCTACTCCGCTCTCCTCTCTGCTCACTCGTCTATACATCTTTCGGTTTCCGCTATGGTTTGCCGCGATAATTAGCCTCGCACTAAACTAAACTTAAATAATAATCAACAATGTTGCTCTAACAGACTTAAAATGGAATCAGAACAAAAATCATATATATGTATGTATGTATATACTCCACTCCGCTCCACTCCACTCCGCTCCACTCCACTCCACTCCACTTCGTATCGTAAGTATATATTGTATTGTATAGTCGTAGTCGTGTGCAGAGAATGTTTTCAATATTTACACATCATCAAAGTCAAACGTTTTGCCAAACCCTAACTGGAGCGGCTGCCCCCATGCTGCGTTCCCTGGCTCATTTGTTTGTTTATGTTTTAAAGAGATTGGAAACTTAAATCTGGGTATATATCGGGGATTGCTTGATCAATCGGTGGGGCAGACATGAGATGAGGCGGCCGCTTTCTCCTCTTTTCTTTCTCCTTTCTCCTCTCTCTCTCTCTCCTCTATTTTTATGCTTCTTTCTTGACTTTTTTTGGCACTGCTTTGAATTTATTTTGGCACCGCACGCTTCGAGCGTGAAAACTAAAATATTTGTTACATATATCAATATGAATAATATTAATATTAATATGATTATGAATACGAATATACCCCCCATATGCATGTGGTACACACTCAACACTCGAAAAAAAAAAAATATAAAAAAATATCCATAGCGTTAAAAAGTCAACAAGTTAGCAAGTAAATTATGTACAGATCTTAAATCGAAACGAATATTTGCCCATTCGAAAATGGGAAATGAAAACTTAGTAATGCAGTTCTGCAGTTCTGCAGCGTGTGCAACATTCAGCAAGTGATTTGTGTGGCAACTTAATCAAAGAACTAAAACTATAACACTATTAAACTTGAACTCAGTCAAAAGCAAACGAAGATTGAATATCTCGCCTCCAGCATCCGTCATCCTGTGGCATCATCTCTCTCTCATCTATATTCTCTTCTCTTCTCTGTCTCTCTCATCGATCCACGATCCACGATTCAGTTGCGGTTGTAGAACTTTCTTTGGTAGCGCTTGCAGCTGCTTCCCATGCTGCCAACGCCTCCTCCTGCTCCAATGGATCCAGATGCTCCTCCTCCTAGGCCCAAGCCCATTAGCTGTTGCTGTTGCTGCTGTTGTTGTTGATGCTGCTGCTGCTGCTGCTGCTGTTGGTGGGACAGACCGAAGCCCGTGGCTCCATAGAACTGCTGCTGGCCAGCACCAGCACCAACACCAACACCCATTCCCACTCCCACTCCTGATCCAGATCCAACTCCTACTCCGCCGACACCAGGTCCAACTCCGCCCATGCCCAGGGCTTTATTTTAGCTGGACGCCCCCAACTGGTTCTTCATGTGTGCGGCGGCAGCGGCGGCAGCTGCAGCGGCCGCAAAGGGTGAGCCGCCTCCGGTGGGCGTCTGTGGTCCATTGTTGTTGTTGTGGTCGCCGGGTGTGCGCGGGCCGTTGACCATGCCCACGCCCACACCGCCATTGGCGACGCCTGGCCCTCCGCCGAGCAGTCCGCCGGTGGCTCCGGGCGCCCCAGCGGCGCCAGTGGGCGAGCCTTGTCCCAGGGAGGAGACATGGCGCTTCAGCATCGGATGATTGGCCATCGAGGCGAAGACCAGCCGCTCCTCATAGTCGTACTCGCAGAGTATCTTGTTCTCGCACAAATAGAACCGATCGCCCACGCAGAATCTGTAAAGAGCAAAAGGGGAGAGACGGTTAGAGCAATCACAGAGCAGGAACAGAGCTGGAGCAGGTCCTTGTGCAGCAGGAAGTGGAAACGATTTTTCCACACGCTTAAGCAAGAAGAAACCAGAAGGAGCAACAGCAGGAGGCACCCTTGGAGCAGAAGGGAAAAAAACGGAGACAGAGTGGGGCCTGGAGCCGGAGACAAAGATGACAATTGACAGCGGTTGGAACGGATGAAAGGTAACTCCAGCAACTGTGTGTTTCAGGACTGAAACAAAAGCAAATCAGACGAAGAAGCAGGAAGAACCAGAGACAGAGACAACCATCAGCAAGAGGACGAAGGAGGCAGGACCAGCACCAGCACCAGCACCAGGACGGACCACAGCCAGGACGAAGGAAGTCAGATAAGCATTTGAAAATGTCGCTCCGCTGTCAGCAACAGTTGGAGGTGTGGGGGTGTGGGGGAGTGGGGCAGTGCCTGTGCCTAACGCCGGCAGGGAGTGGAGTGCATTCATCCAACTGCAAATGAAGTCGGTCCGAGCGGGGCACCACCCCCAACTCCATGGAGCCCTTTGTCAAAATATTTATGTTAGCACCTGTACGGGGACCACGCCCATTCCCCTTAGCCCCACAGCAAGGGAGCGAAAGGAGTGAAAGAGGAGCTCGCATTACAAACCGAAAACAGAAGGAAAACACGGCGCTGGCTAGGAATCGGAGTCCTCCCCCATTCCGAAACGTATCCCAAAGCACACGACGAATGGATGCCCTACTTCTGCACTGAAAATAGAACTGCCCCCGTGCAGGAGGAGCTTCGGAACGAGATAAAGGCTAGATATGGAATGGATAAACTTATATGTATATGCAGCATTGCCTGTTTTCTATATTCCTGCAATCAGATCTGCTCTTTGGGCGTGGTTCACAGACAGATCGAACTGAAAGCGGAGATCTCTGTGGCTGCCACACAGCATACCCTTCCATTCCATGCTGTTCCTGCTGCAGGGAAAAAGAAACGTTTAAAGTTTGACAAGTACATGTGGGGTGCCCGTGCCCGTGCCCCTCCACGGGACTGACACTGACTCCTGCATGCATCCCAATGGCTGGCAGGGCGGACACTGAGGGGGGCGGAGGAAATCAGCTTACAGCAGGACTTACAGCGGATATGAAATTTGGCTTTTGATTTACGTCAACATTTTTTGGCCTGCCTGCTGCTGCTGATGCTGCTGGTCGCCGCCGCCGCTGAAGCTGGGAGCTGGCAGCCCAAATCGATTGATGGGACGAGTGGGCGTGTGTGTCCTGAAAAAATGCTTTGTTTATCTACCAAAAACACAAAAAAAATAATCTACGAAAACGGTTCAACAAAGTGGAAAGTTTTTCTTATTTTCTTGCTGGCTGCAGGCGGCAGCAGTGGCTGGCAGCCTTTGCTTTTTTTGTGGCACTGAGCAGCGGCACAGCGCACCTGTGACATGGCCACAGCGACAGCGAGAGAGAGAGTGAAAGAGAGGAAGGGATATATGCGGCATCGACGAGGACGAGTTGATAAGTGAGTCCATGAGTCCACCAAGGAGCGTGGGGTTCGCACATCCGGGCAGTCGCAACAACAGCAGCAGCCGCAGCAGGACCAAAAGGAGGCAACAAATTGTCAACAGGAAATACAGAAAAAAATAGGAGAGAAAAATGAGGAAAGATTTGACTTGGGCTTTGGCTTGGATTCCCTTTCCGCGCCGAAGCATGTAGGAAGGGAGGATGGAGCAGTCGTCGAATTCTGACGACAGGAAATTATGCAAACCTCACAGTCGTCGGCGGCAGGACTGTGGCAGTGCATCCTACAACAAACAGCAACAGGAACCAACAGGAATCCAACTGCGCGAAAAAAAACTCGTTTTGTTTGCCCGCATTTTAAATGTGGCAGCCACAGAAGCAGCAGAACCAGCAGCAGCAGTAGCAGAAGCGGTCGATGGGGGCGGTTACCACACAGGCCCGGTTGCAAGGCGCCCGCTGGCCATGCGGACACGCCTCAATGGATTTTTTCGGCAAATGAATTAATTTACGTGAAAAATTGATTAGCCAACGGACACGGTGGAGGGAAAGCCAGGATGGATGGATGGATCTCTCCTGCTGCAGATCAATCCACGAGACGACCACAGAGCGCACGAAGCCACGAGGCAGGATCAGGGTTCGTTGCACTCCAAGGATGGGGCCAGCAGGCAGCAGGCACAACTCCGCGACTCCTGCTACATTTTTAAAGTCAATTTTCGACAATGCGAACACAAAAGCGACACAGAACGGGGTGGCAGGAGGCGTACAATGTGGAACAATGGATGGGGGTGGTGCTGGGGCTGGGGTGGGGTGTGGAGCATGGCATCCACACGGCTGGAGACGATTCTCACAATATGCCAATATGTTTTAACATTTATTTCAATATTTTTTTGTTGCCAGCGATGCCGTGTGGCGGCATTTTTAATATTTAATGCTCCGCCCCCGACCCCCCTGCCCGCCGTTGCTGTGTTGCACAATCACAGGCGCAGGCACAGGGCAGGGCAGGGCACTCGGGGGTGGCAGGACAGAGGCATATGTGCACCCTCATTATTAATGCAGAGACCCCAGAAACGAAAACGAAGCGAAAAATATTGACCAAAAGGAACCAAAAGGCGCCGAAAGGAATCGAGACGATGGCCATGCCACCAGCCGCGGGCGGGCGGGGGGCGGGGGTGTGGCAGGGCAGCACTTTAAAGCTCTCTCCAGAGTGACATTTCACGAATTGGCCAAAACCAATAAAATATCCACAGCATATCCTTTGAATACACGGCAAATATGCATGGGAATGGCCCTGACGATGGCTTCAATGGCACCCAAAAGGGTTCCCGAATGGCTTTCCAAAATTTATGCGGTTTTCATAGAAAATCAACGACACTAAAGGGTCGAAGTTATACCCATGCCCATGCCCCTGCCCCTGCCCGTCCTTTCGTTTGCGTTGTAAACGATGGCAATTTGCTGGCGTTGTTGCATGCATAATAGCAAAGACGTCAAGTGCCACTTTAGCCCAAGATTAAAAAGGGATTTGCCCCCGCAATCCCTGGCTGCGGCAGGGCAGGAGGAACATTAACACTGATACTGAAAAATGGATGGCTTATTATTGGCTGATCTTGGGATCGGGATCGGTATGGGGAACACACTCACCGATGGTTGCACTGCTGGCAGGCGAAGCACTCCAAGTGGTAGACATTGGTGCGGGCGCGCATCACCATCTCAAAGGCGGGGATCACCTTGCTGCAGGCGGCACAGTAGCCCGTGTTGCCAAATAATCTAAAAAAACAAAAGAGACAAAATATCGTTGTATGCCACAGTCTTGCCACTTGCCACAGTCACAGTCACAGTCACTTACCTCAAATAATCACGCTTGCAGAGCATTAGGTTGCCCTTCGTGTAGAGGGTGGAGCCCACTTCGCCCAGGCGACAGTCGCAGCATCCGCACTTGAGGCAGTCCTCGTGCCACAGCATGTCTAGGGCGCGCAGCAGGTAACGGTCCTGGATGTGCTTGCCACAGCCGGCGCACAGTTGGCTGCCATTGTTGTTGTTGTTATTGTTGTTGGCCGCCGCAGCAATGCTCTGGACATTGCTGTTGTTATTATTGCCACCATTGTTGTTGCCATTGCCGTTGCCACTGTTGACACCGCCGCCGTTGCTGTTGCAACCGTTGTTGGCATTCTGCCCCACATTGTTGCCACCGTTGTTACTGTTCATGCTGGCGGCCTGCTGCTGCTGCTGCTGCTGTCCGGATTGTTGCTGTTGATTCGATGAGAGCCCGACGAGTCCGGGTTCTGTTTTGGTGATATCCATAGTCATCATCTGCGAAGAGAAAGGACACACAAAAGGGGATTAGAAGTTGATCAACATGTGGTGCGGGCACACAACACAGACTACAACATTATTCACAGATGCTATATCCATCCAATAGCTTTCGATGAGCGCCATCCGCGACAACGATGGCGCCGGGGAGTGGACCACCGGCACCGCTGGCACCGCCACCAATGGCACGTCGAACAAATGCTGCAGCGGCAATGGCAGACTGCGACCGCCGCCAAAGCAACTGCGCGTCACTGCTTGCCGATTTCCGAAATGTGGCACAAAGAACTGATCGATATTCTGCATATTGATGCGCCTTGCAGCGCCCATGATGGGCGTGGATGATCCCGTTGGACGTTCCATTAAATAGTTCATTTTCAATGATTTCGACACAATTTTCTTTGATTTTGTAATGCAAATTGAAAACGCGCCGCGATCAAAGCCAGGCACGCCGCTTTCTAACGGCACTTGTCAGCTGGGCTGCAAACACGGATACTTTAATATCGATGCTTTAGTGCGATATCTATTCTATTCGAATCTACTCGATAGTTTGCAGCGACCGACGGTGGCGCTAGTGGGCAGCCAGTCTCTTTCTGGCAGTGCATACTTTTGAGCGCTGACTGGAAATTTCTCAGTAAAAAAAAAGTGTTCCTGAAGAACAGTTTATTAATTTCCATTCGCTTAGCTATTCCCGTTTCATAGGGGCGCAGAAAAAGAAACGTTTAAGACGAATGACTTGTGGGCTCGTCCGGGAGTTGAACCCGGGACCTCTCGCACCCGAAGCGAGAATCATACCACTAGACCAACGAGCCAGGCTGGAGCCCCCTTCCACATTTAATGCATAAAAATGCTCGTCCAGCGACCATTTCTATTTATATAAATTTTGCAATCGCTGCCGACGATCGGTCATTGCTTCTAACTCGAGGTTCTGCTTTGCTCTTCCCCGCTCTTCACACGTTACTAACGTTACGACTCTGTCTCTATCGCTCTTTCTCTCTCTCTCTCTCTCTCACACGCACTCCCTAGGGGAATGTGTGCAGTGGCTGTCGTCGGCAGTAGAGCCGCCTCTTTAGCTCAGTGGTAGAGCACTGGTCTCGTAAACCAGGGGTCGTGAGTTCAAACCTCACAGGAGGCAAGAGATCCCCCTATGGGATTTTCTTCTTTTTTTATACCCGTGCTCAAAAAGAGTTAAGGGGTATATTTGTGGTAAAAGTGGATGTATAAAATATATACATTCTTGATCAGCATCAATAGCCGAGTCTCTCTACGAGAAGATTCTAAAGATCTACATTTTACATGTCGAATCTGCATTTTATTTGTAGAATATCCATTGTAGATGTAGATAACAGATGTAACAAAACATGTAATATTTAAAATATTTTAAAATTCTACATTAATCATAAGCTCACATATTTATATGCTGACTGAGTTCGGGTATAAAAGTAGAGTCGCGTCCCCAGAAGCGAATCAAACGTTCCTTCTCGTTTTTCATTTTTCCTTCAAATTCTTTTCTTCTTTTTTTAATTTCTTTCTTTTGTTGGCAAGTTTTCATAGCTGAACATAGTCTATGAACATATCCGTGTCCAGGGACTGCTGCTGTGGCTCGATAACGTCCCAAAAAACAATTCCCGAAGCGCCCCTTCCCACCGACAATACTGTGAGGAGCATTCCGAATGAAACCAGCAACAAATCAATGCAAACAAAGACTGGGGCTGGGACCCGCACACACACACACACACATGATTTAAAATAACGGGATTTATGACAAATTGGCGTTGAGCGTTGCCCCTGCCCCTGCCCGTGCCACTAAATAGTTTCTTGCATCGCTGGCGGGTGGGCAGGGGCAGGGAAACCCTAAAATATGCATATTTTCCAACCCGTTTACGTATCCCCAACCCTTAATGTGCCACCCACTCAACACACACACGCACACACACATGCACCACAATCGACGGACACAATGTGCGGCGTCTGTCTGGTTCTGGGTTCTGCCTCCGCTGATTGCCCTCGTCCGCTGTGTGTACGGCAAGAGGGGAGCCTGCGCCTGGGCCTGGGAAAGGGACAAATGGCTCGCATTAAGCCCTGCGCCATGTAGCGCCAACTGTGACCTCGCGGCCCGAGGATGTCCAAGAGGGAGAGGAGCAGTGGAACACCAAAGGGTTCTCCTCCGCAGCTGCTGGAAATGACTTTAATTAGACGTTTCCCTGATCCTCGTGCCCCTCCCTGCCCAGCCAGTGCAGCCCATCAGCCGTTGATGCCCACTGGCCTGTGGACAGACTCCCTCGCTACCTCCCTACCACCCTCCCTCCCACTTCGGGGTGTGTGTGTAAATGTGGCATTGAATGGACACACCAACCGAGCGGGCGGGGAGCGAGCGACCTACCGACCCTCAGTCCGACGACTCATAAAAATTCAATCAAATCAATTTATGTAAATTTAACGCGACGTTTCAAACAATAACAGTAATCCGGGAGGACTCTGAACAAGGGGGGAGAGTCCGGGGTAGCGCATCAAAACTCAATTTTGGTCAGTTCTGCCTGCAACATGCAACATGCAACGTGGCAGCACATCCATTCAGAGGAGAGCACTGACTGACTGACTGACTGACGGACTGTGCATTGTTATTTAGTTTAGAATGAAATGAAATTGAATGCTAAACGCCACGCCAATCGGAATCGGGCGTTTCCATATTAGATTTTCATTGCATTTACCCCCCGCACAAAACAATGGACCGAACGGCTGCTGCCCCCCGGCAGCATGCAGCATGTAGCATGTAGCATGGCATGTGGCAGCAGTGGCGGCAGAGTGGCTGCAGCAGTGGCTTCTCATTGCGGATTCATAGTTTTTGTGCCCCTCAATTAATTTATGCATTACATTTCCACCAATTCCAAAATGCTTTTCAATTTGCATGCAACTTTCGCCGGGGCAGGGGCACGGAGCAGGGTCAGGGGGGGCATGCAACAATGCAGCAAGCGAATGCGATGCAATGCCGCGATACGCACACGCGAGTGCATGATCTCTGGCGCTGGCAGCTTGATTGATTGATGGACCGATTGACTGACTGATGCACTGCTGTCTAATTAGTTTAGTTTCCACTTTCCTTCAATGACAGATCCCCAACTCCCATTCTCCCTTTCGCCCACTCCCTCACTCATGCAGGCAGCATTTCCGCTTGCCCCCGTCCGTCCTGCCCCCTGCCCCTGTTCCACCAAACTAATTGCGCGACCAACGACACTCATTAAAGCCAATCAATATTCAAATTTCACGTGCGGCACAAAAGCCAACAAAGCCAACAAACGACTGACGGTACGGACCCATCGTATTCCGGTCAGTGCTTGCCCCTTGCCCCTCTCTCCATCCTACCCTCCAGCTCCCACCAGCTTTGTGGCGTTTTCACAGTTTAGTTTCCTAAGCGAAGGACGGGGGGAGCGCAGGGGCTGCGTTTCGTTACGATCTGATCCGTTCGTTCCGTTCCGGACGAGCCAGCGCTCTCTGCCGCTGCTCTCTGTAATTATTATGCATATGCATGTGACCCCAGGTTTGTCGCAACTTAAACCCTTTTTAACCCCAATTCCACGGTGCCACAGAGAGTGGCGTGGAGTGAGGCATGTGGCATGGAAATTACAGGTTTGCACGCAAGTTAACGGAAGTTACTTTGGTTACCTTTCGGTCTGTGGCGGCTCTCTGTGCCACATGGGGCACAAGCAGCCGTGCCAGCCGTGGCAGCAGTGGCAGGGCCTCCACTTAGAAATTAAGTTGATTTCTGCGGTCGTCGGAGGTCGGTCGTCGGTTATGTTTATGGTTTATTTATTTGGTTTCTCTCTGCAATTTTGTGTCATGTTTTATGCAGCACACCCCCCACCCCCCTCCCTTCCGTCAGCAGAGGGCGAGCCAGTGGGGCTGGGGTGGCGGTTCCTAAGTCAAGGGTTCTCTTGTGACCGTCATGTGGAGCGCATTTAATGACACTAATTAGTGGTTGCAGCTCCTCATGTGACAAACGCTCTTGCAACCCCCAAAACGGAGTGTACTCCACGCCCCCTCCCCCTCCCCTGATCGGATGAGGGTTAAATCACAGGAAAAGTGCACCCCCTCCCCGCCGACCCGAACCCTTAATTGGTAATTAATTTATTTTGCATAATTTTTCGCGCTGTGCAACATTATGTTGCTGACAGCAGCATGCATGTGTTGCACGGTGTTTGTGTGTGTGCGTGTGTGTGTGGCAGAGTTTGTTTTGGGGCCAGGCAGCAAGCAGCGCCCTCGGGCGAGCATCCAGGGGGGCAGGGGACAGGGCCAGCGGTCAAAGGTGTCAAAAAGTGCGAATTAAGTGCGAATAAACGTGCTGAGCGTGCAGCGTGTGCTGTGGCAGTGGCAGCAGTAGAGACAGGATACCACGCCCCTCTCCCCCACACCCCCCTGCACCATGTGTGTGTGTGTGTGTGTGTGTGGCAGTCAGTGAGTGCCCCACCTGCCACCTGTCTCGCATTCTGCGTAAATTTCCATCGGAGTCACGAAAAATAAATGTAAATTTAATTTGCACACGCAGCAGCAGCAGCAGTGGAAAAGCGGCTGGAAAAGCGGCATGGTTGGGAGGGGGGCAGGAAAAGCAGAGGAAACAATTTATAATAAAATTATGAATGCAGCACAAAAATACACATTGCCCCATGCCACATGCTGCAACTTAAAATGCAATGCAATGCGAGGGATTCGGTATTCCAATTGGAGATTCCCTTTGAAGGATTCCCCTTTTCCCGTTTCCCCCACTTGTTCCTTTGCTTTTCTGGGCAGCCTCTTGGTTTCTCTTTTTGTGGGGATCCGAAGAAACTTCCATGGGTCATGATCTCCGCATCGGAATCCTATTTATATATTCCTTTGGATCCTTGGTGGATTTTGTGTGGCTTAAAGAGAGGTCAAACCACCTTAAATGGAAATTATGAAAGGCCCACTCCCACTCCCACTGCCACTGCTCCTCCCCTCACTTGGCATCCAATTCCATTCGCAATGTCCTTTGGCCATGCAAGGCTTCCTCCTGCTCCTGCTGGCTTTTCTTTCTGCTCCTGGCTTTCCTTACCTTTCTCCTCCGATGTAACAAAAGTCATCGTGGAACAACAACAATGGGCATGGCCCTGGCACCCCACACCCACACCCTCCCCCAGTAGAGGAGAAAAAAAAACGTCAAGTACGCGACATGAAAACTAAAACAAAGCCAAGTGGAAAACGAGAGGGAAAATTAAAATAAAATATAAAGAACGAAAAACAAGAAAACAATCAAAATTCATTTTTAATTTTTATGCCATAAAAATGCAGAAACGACAAGGAGTGCGGCGGGGGGGTGGAGACCAAGAAGGAAAGGACGAAGCAAGGAAGACTGGTCACCAAAAGCCAGGCACGAAACGGAGTTGTTTCTGGACAGCAGATGAATGTGGGGGGCATGGAGGGTGTGCCCCAAAACATGTTGCGCAACAAGGAAAAAAGTTTGCCGTCCGCCCACCTCCTGCTCCCTGCCACCCCTTTGGGGCGGTGGCATGTAACGGCTGGGACATGTTTTATACTCAGTTTTTATGCCAGTATTGTTTGTTTTTTTTGTTTTGTTTTTTGCTGCTGGTGAAAAGTTTCCTCAACGAATGCCCCATGCCACAACATGTAGAGAGAGCCTCCAAGTGGCAGTGGAGGCAACAATTAAATTTCCATTGCCTCTAATTATGGAAGGCAGGAGGAGACGGCGGATATTCCTGCTCCGTCCACAAATGTCCTTAAACGGCCATAAATACCAATCAAAATCAAATGCACACGCAACGGATCGGGGCCGGAACAGGGTGTGGCAGAGTGGTCACTGGCATTGACAGCAATTGACGTGCCCCAACCCGCTCTTGCAAGGCAGGCGACAGTCGAAACTACAACAGAACATTCCCAAAATCGTATCCTTTCAGAGAGTATGAAGAGAGGAGAACTTATCCACTCAGTCGTTTCCGCCTGCTGTCCAGCACTTGATGGAGCAGCCACAGCCACAGCAACGTCCCAAGTCCCAGTCCCTAGTCCCCATATTTTATAAGAAATCTCTCTTCGGACTTTAAGCAAAGGGCTAACGAAATATTAGTTATGGAAATGGTTCCAATATAATCTTCATCCAGAAGATAATTTGCGACGCCTTTGCCTTTGACGTTTTTGTCGCCTGTGCGCGTTCTGGTGGTTCCCCTCGCTCTTTCCTTTCCTTTTCGATTACTATTTCGATTGCAATTCCGATTCCGATTGTGATTCCAAGTGGCATTGAGTGTTTCGCTTGTTTTTTTTTCTTCAGCAAATGATGCCACATGCAGCACCCCATAGCCTGCCGCCGCCTTCTTCTCCCCCACTGCCTCAGCCACAGCCACTGTCTTTGCCTCTGCCTCTATCGCTTTGCTGCTGCTGTTGTTGCTGTGTGATTTATGCCTCATGTTGCTGCTACAGTTATGTGCCATTGCCATTTCTATTGGTGTTTATGGTGTGTGGCATGGCATGGTGGCAACATATGGACGCGGCGGGGCCCATACTCATTCTCGTTATTTGTTAATCTATTTGTTAGACATTTTGATTTGGTCTTCTGCTGCTGTTGCCCCTTCTGCTGCCACTTCTACTTATCCCCAACAAAAAGTTCCAATTGAGATTTATGCCACACACCCCATCCCCCGTCACGCGTCCCCCGCCACTTGAGCGGCACGTCAGCGACACATTGCGCTCTTTTTTGTTGTTGTTGTTGTTTTGTTTTTTTTTTTTGATTTGTGAGTTGGATTGCTGTGTGGCTGTGCGAGTGGGTGGGTGGGTGTATGGATGTAATCCCGACCAGAAATCCAAGTACCAATTCTATTCCTACATCCCTGCAGTCGGCGTCCCATTTCCAGTCCCCCATTCTACATTCTACATTCGCTGGGACGGACGGACGGAACGACACGATGTACGACATAGAAGTGGAATTTTTATTAAGTTGTTTTATGCCTTGTGTCGTTTTGTGCTGTTATTTCTTTCTGCTTAAACAATTACGACAAATTGCGCTTTTATGGACTGCCAGAGAACACTGGAGGATGGATCCCATCCGTCGATACATCTATCCATCCATCCATCCATCGAAGGGGGCAGGGGACACAGGATGACACGCACTCGTCAATGTGCAAAGCCCACAGCGCTAATATCCGATCCACGCTCTCCAGCGATCCTCCAGCGACACCGTGGAGCAGGAGGAGGCGTCCACTCGGGGTGCAATGCAGTGCAGTGAGGCAGTCGTTAAAGCCGCAGCCGCAAATAGAGCTTAATTGCCACACAATGCCAAATGCAGTGGAAGTGGCACGTTGCACGTTGCACGATGCACGCTGCCATGAAGCCATGAAGCGGCGTTAATTAGGTGAAAGCATCCGCCAAGCAGGTCAGTGCAGAGTCGAGACGGGAGACCCATGGAGATTATCCGCGAGTCAAAGATCTGCGGTTTGTTTGGAGAAACTGCCTGCCGTCGGTGCTGTTTGCAGTGGAACTCATTTGGAGCGTATTTGGGGCTTGGTCGATATGTAGTCGATCAGTAATCTATAACTTATCTATTTGTAATCTAGAATTAATCGAAATTTATCGATCGATAATCCATATTTATCGTAATCGATACGTAATAAAATGTAATCGATAATTAATCAATAATTCTTGTGTATTAATCAATAATATAATCGATTAGTAATCGATATTTATAAATAGATTTCGCTTTCAATGAATCTATCGATCTTTGCCATCTTCCTCCCAATCCAGCCACCAGTTCGATATTTCGGAGTGCACGCATCCACACACCCCCTCCCCCATTCCTGGTATGTCCCCCATATTCCCCCTCACATTCGCATCCCCATCTGACAGTTTCAATTAGGCTTTAACACTCTGCTCCGTTTCGGACTTCAGACTTCAGAGACTGCGAGACTGCGACTCCGGAATTGGAGTTGGAGCTGAACGATGGCAATGGCTCTCTCGTTGCCGTCTCGTCTCTCAAGTGGCTGGCAATTACGTTCAATTAACTTGGCCATAATGGTAACGGATGCTGCCGCTGCTGCTGCTCCATGGAGTTGGCTCCAAATGCGTGGCGGTTGTAATTAAACGATGGAGATGGAAACGATGGCTGCATCGCTGGCTCTTTCTGTTGAGACTCCAACTCCACTCCACTCCACTCGCATTGCATTGCATTGACTGGAGTCGACTCCATTCGACTGAGTTAACTGCCGGCATGCCACCTAATCATAAATGATACCAAAAGGAAATGCTCTTCAAGGCAGCATCACGATCAGCACCTGCTGCTGCTGTTGCATGCACTCCATGGACTCCACATTGGACTACACATTGGCCTCCACATCCACTAATTACATTGATTCTTAGACGATTGCAATGGGGCTCTGGCTCTGGCTCTGCCACTGCCTCTGCCTCTGACTCTTGGGGGCACACCAGCAGCAGCAGCGTTGACCAACGTCAACGTCAACTTAATTAATTGTGCGTCCGGCCGTACTCCCGTTGTGCCCCCGAATCCCCCCCTCTTCAGCCGTTCAAAGCCCACAACTCGTTTCTCTCCTCTCTTGTTTCCATTCCATTTCGATACGATTCGATTTGACTTCAAGTCTGATTCCGATTCCGATCCGATCTGGCGATCTGCTGGTCGCTGGTCGACGGTCGACGATCGGCGGTCGGAGCAATTTCTATTTGCGCGCAAATTGCTAATTTTGTGGAAAACACATTAATTAGCGCAAAATAAGCGAATGCGGAGTGCACCAAGTGCACGGATCAGTCGATTGGCAGTCGAGTTATTTGTTTAATTTGCAGTTTACTCGTACTTTGCAGTTTGCTGCAGTTGCCACAGTTAGTTGCAAGCGATCATCGAATGCGAGCATTAAGAATGTCGTCATGTCGATCGTTAGCAGCTGTCTGTCTGTTCGTCTGTCTGTCTGTCTGAATGAAGATGTTGAGACAGAGAAAGAGCGAGAGAAGATCTAGATTGATTGTGCATGGAAGATACATTTAAAGAGAACAGTGTTTTTTTGAGAATCGTTCTGTAGATGATGTCGATTTAAAGTAATCGATAAATGATCGATTAGTTATCGATTATTAATTATATTATAAATTATAATTCTTCTACATATGAATATGTGTACTTTCAGTGATTGATAAGTAATCTAAATCAAAATATATTTTATCTGTAAATTGATTTATTGATTTCCGCTATTCGATTACCCATCAGAGCATTATTACTAGTACGGCTGCTCTTTTCTTTTTATTATTTCATTAATTAATCGACAGCAAAACAAAAAGCGACAATCAAAGACATTGAGTGAAAGAGGAAGAGGAAGGGAGACAAAGAACGGAGATACTGGCTGGTCGGTACCATTGTGGCTGCGACTTTTATTGTTGTTGCAGAACTGTGTCAATTGTTGTTTGATCAACACTCGGCGAGTGTGTCGCCTGCATTCAATGTACACATGTACATATGTACATACATATGTGCATACGAGTATCTGCATGTGTACACTGTATACACTGCATGTACAGATGTGTGTCATAGAAGAGTGATGATAATAATTGATGATTTAATTTGTGTTTGTTTGAAGACGCAGATAAAAAGAGAAATTTCCACCCCGCCTCTACTTCCCTTTTACCGCTCTCCTTATTCCACTTGACCACACACACTCGCATACACAGGGCGGAAAAAAAGAGATAAGGGAGGGGGAGGGGGAGCAGAGCAGCATTACAGTTAATTACATTTACGAATCGAATCGAAAATTACAGACACATTAAATAACGGTTAACTGGCAGGAGCAGCAACCAGCAGCCAGCAGCATCATCATCATCATCCTCTGAGTGGCATCAGTGGCATCCTCCTCTTAGTGGCACATCCTCTCCACATCCCACAAACATCTCTTAACATTTTGCAATATCATTAATAACAGAGCACCAACGCATCGCATCGCATCGTCCACTGGCCACAAAGCGAGAGCGAGAGCGAAAGAGAAGGAGAGCGAGAGCCAGAGCGAGAGCGAGAGAGCAGTGCACTGTAATTTAAGTATTAATCGGTGGAAAGAGACAGCAAGCGAGAGAGAGAGAGAGAGTGAAGAGGGGAAAAGGCAAAGACATATTTACATAACGATTTTATGCAGTGCCGCCTCATAAACCGATTTACTGCTCTGGTCTCTGGTCGACTTTTGTATGTGCTACAGACCTTTCAGAGATTATTAACCGATATGTAATCGATAGTTAATCGAAGAGTATAGTGGAAGAGTGTTGTTTCTTGTTAAATGGAATGGAATCTCTAAGCACTGGATAGTTGCACTGAAGGAGCTCCGGAAACCGAAGGTACCCTTCAGATACTCAAAGAGTAGTTATCGAATATGCATCGATACCAGTCCAAAGGACTGTCATCTCTCCCTCTGTTTCGGTCGGCATGAGGTGTGCATGTGCATCCTTCTCTGTGTGTCCCGTCCCTCCTTTCCACCTTTTCCTTCTGCACAGCTGAGCACGAACCGTTTTATCAGCACGTTTACACCATATTTACTTCATTTTAATAAAATTTCATGTGATTTTAAACGTGCAACGTTCCAACGGATGCCTGCGATGTGGCTGGCTATGGCTGGCTATGATGTCTGCAGATGAAAAGCTCTGCTGCACTACGTGGGATGTGTGTGTGTCTGCATCTGTGCATCTGCTGTGCCCCCTCACTGCTGGTGCATCTGGGTTTGTGTGTGTGTGTGTATGGGATGTATGGATGGGTTAAAAATGCACAATTGCTCATTCAAATGGAAATTATTTACACATTGGACACTGATTTACTTGATGGGGCAGAAGGCAGGCAGCAGCAGGCAACAGCAACAGCAGCAACAGCAACAGCAGCAGCAATAACTGCTGCCAATGTCAGGCACTTGGCTTTGTATACAGGACAGAGGCGTCGCAATCCCCATTTGGGGCATTCCCCGCTCTCGTGGTCGAATATTTGTGGGGACGCCACTGCATTGCGCACTGCAGAGAGCGAGAGCGGGGTTTATCGTCGGTTTATTAATATCCTTTCTGCTTGGTTATGTTTTATATGGAATTACTCAAGTGCAATCGACTGTGTTTACGCCGGGGTTTACTCTCTCTCTCTCTCTCTGTCTTACTCTTTCTATCGGTTCTCTCTCTCATTCTCTCTCTCTCTATCGGTTCGTTTTTGTTTTTTCATTTTTTTATTCAAATTCGGTTTGCATTTCTTTCCGCATTTTTTTGTGCTTTGCATTCCCCGTGTGCCCCGTGTGTGCTGTTTTCCCCCGCCCCACGGACTTTATTGTTGTTTTTAATTATCATATGCACACGAATTGCTGTGCATATGTCCGTCTGGTCCGTCTCTCCATCCATCTGTGTGTGTGTGTTTTTTTGTATGTTTTATGCCGCCATGGCGCGGCTGTTAATTTAATTTCGCAATTATTTGCAATGACGTTTAATCGAAATTTGAATATTGTTTATTTGAGCATGAAAAATATGCCAAAAGCAGCGCAGCAGCAGATACGCTACAGCTCTGTATAACAGTCTTCGGTAAGTGGCGACTGTCTGTTAATTGCAATAGCAGATCAGGGCCTCTGTTAAAGCTTCTGTGCGCTCTTCCTTCATTTTATTATCTCTGTAAACTGCCTGAGGCAGGGTGGCGTCTGTAAGCTTCTGCTGTAATTCCTATCAGCGATCTGTTATTGCTGTACAGTTGTTTTGCTGTTAGATAACATTCTGTTCTCTTCTCTTTCCATAAAATAATCGCCTCTCGGATCGCAGCATAAACATATTTTCCCCATCAAAATGAAACGCTAATTGACAGAAAACAACACCAACACCAACAACAACGATGAAAACACTTGAAATAAAAATCTAAGCAAAATTGTCGGCCAATCGGTGCTTTAATTGCATTGAATACAAATTAAGTGTATAGATTGTTGATTGTTGGATAATTAATGATTGAACAAACGCGATTCGCCGTCGAGCTTGGAGCATTGAGCAAGGGGCAAGTGCTGGCAAGCCGGCAACAGATCGTTAAACAATCAACAAAACGGCAGAAACGACAACAAAATGACAATTAATTGAATATCATTTTTATCGAATTAACATTCAAATGTAGCGTCACAGCCAGAGCAGGAGAAGCGACAGTAGCAGGAGGGGCAGTAGAGATGGGGGGCATGGCATAGAGAGGGAAAGATCTCCACATGTCACGACATTTTGTTGTTCATAATGGGGCATAAACGACGCAATGAATACACTCACTGCAGGCATGTATCTTCAGGTGGAAGGAGGGGGAGGATCAGAGAAGGATAATATCCTCGTACAACTGGAAGTTCATTCCGATCTCAAACAGTTCCAAAGTTGGGCATGGTCCCCCCCCAACCACATCTTCAGCGTCATCGGTTATCAGAAAAGAGGCGACGACACTCATAACATTTAGCCAGCGCAGGTCGCGCGGCATTCAACTGGCGATTCAATTAACAGAAGAAAAAAAAAACATCAACAAAAGCGAAATAAATAAAATAATTGGCAATAAAAATACAATTTGCACGATCATATAAGATTTTGTCGATGTAATTGGCTAACAAACTAAACGAACGAGCGAATGAATGAATGAATGCCAAACGAATCCACCGATTCATCGCCTGAGTGACCAAATGAGGAGACTAAGAATAGACAAAATAGACGACGTCCATGATTCGATGCTCTCTCTCTCTCTCTCCGTCGGGCAGATATTTCTTTGGGAAATGACAACAAGTGAGGGCGGGAGCGCTAAATCCAGTCTAAAGATCGTTAAGGATTAGTTCTAGTGTATTCCGGGGTGTGTCCCCCAAAAATATATTGCCACAACATGGTTGACCCATCTTTTTGTCTTTCTCCCTCTCATCTCCTCTCTCCCACTGTGTCTCATCATTTTTGTTAATTAAATTTGATTTTTTTTTTTTCTACCCGCTTCCGCTAGTCTCTTCTCCCTTTTTCTCTCTCTCTCTCTCTTTTGGGATCCATCTTCGCATTTAATTTGCTGCCTTTATGCTTTTGTTCTGTGATATGTATGGTGAGGCATCCAGTCCCAGTCCCAGTACCAGTCGCAGTCCCCGTTCCTGCCACTGTGCCACAGTGCCACAGCAGCAGCAGCAGCAACGTTTCGCTTAATTGGCTGCCAATTTATTTTATTTGCGCAAAATTGCAGTCGGACCATGCGGCGGCAGAAAAAAAAAATGCCAAAAGGCAACAACAACGGCAGCGGCTAGGCAACATGTTGCGGCTCCCACACACGGTGGCAGAGGCAGTGGTGCCACATGTTGCTGCCGCGCTGCTGGTGCTGGTGCTGCTGCTGTCTCTGCTGCGTCGCTGCCAATTAATACGCCGTTCTAATTTTTATGACATTATTAAGGAGGCCTCGACGCGCGGCCGTGATCTGTTCTGTGCGTGCAACTGCAACTGCCACAGCCGCAGCCACATGGAGTCCCCAGTCCCGACTCCAACGAAGACGACTCCAGCGACATCCCCACTGCCGCTGCTGCTGCTGCCTGCCTTTTATGTGAAGTTTATGGAACTTAATTGTTGCAAGCAGCAGCACGGCGAGGTACGGCACTCGGCACTCAGCACTCAGCATGTTGCATGGACCTGTGCCCGTAGCTATGGCTGTGTGGCTGTTGGCCTGGGCCCTCTGACAACCGGCAACATGTTGCTCCCATTTATGTGTGAAGTGGCGCGCTCTCCTCTCAACACGCCCCAGTTCCTCTTTCGCTTCATCTTCGTCTTCATCTGCGTCTGTGTCTGCGTCTACGTCTGAGTCTGCGTCTGCATCTTTGCAACGTCTAAAGTCTTCAGTCTTCAGCGTCTGCATTCCTTGGCAGCTTCATTAACAATGTTTGTTGTTGCTGCTGCTGCCTCTTGCCACTGTCACTGCCTCTTGCTCTGCCTCTGCCTCTGCTACTGCTACTGTTTGCCCTTTTTGCCACATGTCTTTTGTTGTGTTTTTGCTACTGTACTGCCACACAGTAGTCGCAACCTGCCCCCGGCCACACTGCCACCACACCACACCACACCACACTCCGGGAGCTTCAGCTGAAGGGGACTTTCAGTTTTTGTGTGTGTTTCCCCTTTTGTTGGCGCGTTGTTTGCTCTCCTCTTCAACGGCCAGCCACTTGTTGCATGCCCCACTCCTGCTTCTTTAGCTGCTGCTGTCGCTGCTGCTGCTGCTGCTGTCGCTGCTGTTTTTACTAATAATTGGCTTCAATGAGTTCCATAATTGTTTTGCTTTTGGACTTTTAATGATGTCGTCGTCGTCGTTGTCGTTGCTGTTGTTGTTGTTGTTGTTGTTGTTGCAAGTTGCCAGTTGCAGTTACTTCTTCTCCTGTGGCTGCTGTTGCACTGCTGCTGCTGCTGCTTCTGCTTCTGTTGCTAGTCATCATTTTTGCAGCCTTGTGTCAGTATGTTCAAGGAAAGGTGGGGTTGGGGCATGGGGCTAGTCCCAGGGAGAAAGTTCACATCTCATGCAAAGCTGATGGGGAAAATAGCTTGTTGTCTTCCAATGATCTAATGGCCAATAACCGATAGCTTTTAGTCGATAACCGATAGCTAAGCATTAATAAATAAACACCGATAGCTAACTTACTATCGATAACGTGTCAAGGATAGCTGATAGCCATAGCCGAGAAAATTAAGAATTAATAGCTAATAATTATTATTATTATTATAATTATTATTATCGATTATAATCGAAAGCCGAAATAATTGATGGGAAAGGTAGAAAAGGTGGAAAAGCAACAAGAATGAATAAAATGAGACAGATCTCAGATAGATTTAAAATTAATCGATCAAGTAATCGTTAGTAATCGATACTGATATTTGATTATCGATAGCAAAGCAGCCACTAAATCGACTATAATCGATGACAGGGAAATCACCATCTCCAGCACATCATCTTTCGCCCTTTCCTGCTCTTCCCCCTCATTAGTTGCGCCTCCTTCTTGCCTTGTGATCTGCTTGCAACGCAGTCAACCAATGCCGCTGGCAACATGTTGCTGCTGTTGTTGTGTTTGCAACTGCCTCTCCATGTTGCTGTTATTATTTTGTACAAGCATTTAAATGCCTGCTGCTTGTGCTGCCTGTGCTGCTTGCTACTCCTCATCCTCCTTTCTTGCCCCAGACCCCCCCTCTCGCATCGCCTGCCGCGTTTTGTGGCGTGTTAATTAACTCAATTACGATTGCTCGTCGTCGTTCGTCGCCGAAGGAGGCACAGGGACAGAGGGGCAGACACATTGCTGGCTGCACTTTTTGATAATTATAATATTTATAGCCGTAGCTCTGGTCCGCGGAGGCTCTGGCTCCTTGTCGGCCAACAGAAGAAACTCGCAACTCCTTTCCTTTCCTTTGGACTCCCTGGAAAAACTCTAATTAAAGCGGCAGCAGCAGCGGCAGCGGCAGTGTGGCATGCAGCAGAGGCAGGAACAAGTGTGGCCATTTAATTTTATGACATTATCATGTGCACAGTTATGTATCGCCCCGATGTTGCATGCATGCCGCCCCGCAAGAGTCAGTCGTGTATATATGTAATATATAATCGTGTGGCATTGCGTGCCGCTGCAGAAGACAAGGGTTGCTGTAGTAGTACAGTCCGCGCCACAGCTGTAATTGCAGTCTCAGGCATGACATACAGCAGGTTGCAGTGCAGGCAGGCAGTCAGTCAGGCAGGCAGGCAGTCAGGCACTCAGGGAGGGCGTTGCATCAGGAAGCGGTCTCGGTCACCTCTCGCCTTCGCGACTAAGCGAATTATCGAGCATGAACTTGAAATATTTATGGACTTTTCTAAACGGGGTGATGTGGATACTCGTAGCAGGGGAAAATATGAAAAGCCACCCCCCTGCCGAATAACCACCCCTCCGGTGTGTGTGGCATCGCAAAAGGGTTGCTTGCAACTGATTTAATTACAAAGTTCGCTTTCCACACGCCATGAATATATGTATGTATGTATGTGTGTAAATATGTATGTATGCGCGAGTGTGCACGATTATGTATGTAAAAATTAACAAAAATAATACAATTTGTCAGCATTGAAATCTCTCTTCTGAGCCACTGAAATTCCTGCCACCCTGCCACAACACAGCACTCAAACCACCCCACCCCGCCTCGCATTCTCGTGTCTCATTCTCAAATGTCATTCACAATACGCTCGGACTCATCAACGTCAAACACAAACATCAGCAGCAGCAGCAGCAACAACAGCAGCAACATCAGTGGCAGCAACATAAGCTATGCTTCTGCCACACTGCCTTTGCCTCTACTGAATGCCCCTTCTTTCTGTCTGAAGCGACGCTTTAAGCTGTCATGTTTTGGACAGTTTGTTTGCTAAATTGTTTTGTAACATGATTTAGACACATTATGTGCCTCTGTGCTTCTGCCTCTGTGCCTCTCCTGTGCCTGTGCCTGTCTGTATCTGTGCCTCCTGTGCTTCTCCTCCTATGCCTGCAACGTTCCACATGTTGAACCATTAGTGGAGTAAAATGTAAAAGTCATTTGTTAGTTGTTCTTATGCCAAAAGAGAATAAACAAAGAGAGGGATTCTTTAGTGGTGTCGGGATGCGTATTTCCCCCTTGCCACTTTTCACGTTTCTCTTTCTGCTTCTGATATTTCAATTTCTAATATTTCAATTTAGTCTAAAAATATTACTGTCATCGTTTATTTATCGGTGATGTACATGGCTAACACTGTTATCGGATCTATAATTGGTAACAATGCTCCGACAATAACTCCCACTGTTATCGAAACTATAACTGTTCTGTAACTCACTGATAGGGTTTTCTCCCTAGCCCTGTTAACGGATCACTGTTAATGGGCATGTTAGTGCAAGAGTACCTATTTCTGTTAACGTTTAATGTATGTTACGTCTTCTGTTATCGAAGCGGCGATAATTTCAATATTATTATTATTTTATATATTTCTGCTGCCATTTCTCCCTCTCTACTTTCTAATCCTCTCACTACTTCTTTTAGACACATTCTATCCATTTCTAGGACGGGGTATCCGCCAGCATTAATCTTTTCCTGCGATTCCTACATGCAGGAAGGAGGGCAATGGAGCCAGAGGAAGGTGGTTGCTATCTGAAGTCCCCTGGAATGGATAGAGCATGCAACTCCAATTGGATCGTTTGATCGACTGTTGATTCTTGGCGAACTCCTCTCAATTAGCATAATTTGCATCTGCCGCAACATGTAACATGCAACATGCCAGTACCAGTGCCAGTGCCACTGCCACTGCCACACGATTGTGGGTCACACAACAACAAACTGTTGCAGTGTGTTATGCAGGGGCTGCCCTGCCTGCCCCCGCCCCTCTGTTACCCCCTGCCTCGACCAAAAGTAATCTAATTCCCGCAGCGACACAAACATCATCCAAAGTCATTTCCTCCACAAATTCTGCTGCAACTTCCGCTGACGACAGCAACAGCAAACGCAGTGGCGGTGGTGGCAGCGGTGGCTCTGGCTCTGGTGGCAATTGCTAATTTGCAATGCAGACGGCGGACTCAGAGGCGGCCACACCCCCGTCCCCTCACTGGATGAGGGGAAAGCAGCGGCGCATAATTTTTTGGCTTTCTTTTCTTTTAGTTTTCGGTTTTTCGGCGTCCGTCTGGCTTGACATTTTCGTTTGTTGCACTGCCAAATGCGAAAAAGTGGCAATTAATTTTGTCAGTGTTGCATTTAATGGGCCTCTGCCACTGCCCCCTGCCACCCTGCCCACAACACAGTCCCCCGTCAGACGGTGGTATGCGTACTCCCATTATATTGTGTGTGTTCAATAGATTTAATTAGTTTTAATTGAAATTATCAGCATCGCGCGATGCCTAGAGAGATGTGTCCATGCAACACAGACAGAGTGAGAGAGTGAGACAGATGAGCGAGTGAGCGGGAGAGGACAACAGAATCTGGTGACTCTCCGCTTATCACACAAAAACGAGAGACATATAAAATGCTGAATGCTGGAAAAGTTGTATATAAATATTAAATGGATGCGAGACGCCCAATAAATAGTCGACCCAATAGGAATTCAAATCGACAGCTCCAAATCGACGCCCAACAGTGCCGTTACATCAGCCCCAAGCGAGCGCCTTTAGCAGAGCTACAAAAGCCCCAGAAGATCCCCAATGAGAGCTGCAATGGAGCCTTGAGAGCTTTAAATAGAGCCGCCTCCAGGGCAGACCCAACCCGCCGCTGCCACCATTAGAACTTTTCCGCTTTGGTGCTTAAATGTCACTTAATGAGGCATTTCCATATTGATTGATGAACTCGCGTATCCGTATCGCACTTTTGGTGGGATTTAAAAGCGGCCCACACTGTAATGACTGGTCGCCAGACCAGGTGGCAACAGCAACAACAACAACAACACAAGCAGCAGCAGCAGCAAAAACAAAAGCAGGCCCGTTAAGACTACCCAGAAAGCAAAAAGGCAGCGGGCGCCAAAACGTTCATAATTTGTGGCTTAATTAGCCTAAAAATATGCACAAAAACCAACCTTCATTTGTTTATGGTTTTTTGACTGATTAAGAGCTCGCTCTCCTTCTTCACTATTGCCCCACCCCGCCCTCCAGCACGCTGCTTGAATTTTTACGAGCAAGTGCTGCCGGCTCTGCCGCTGCTGGGGCTGTTTTACGACAGACACAGCCCCAAAAGAAAAATACAGAGACAGAGAGTGAGAGACAAATATGTAAGTAGACAAATGAATGTGACGGGGGCCGTTCCATGCACTTCTCACGCTGTTTACTTACGCACATCCGTGGTGTCAAAGGGGGGGAGGCGAAAAGCGAAACGAATGTTGTGTATCTTTGAATCTTTGTGGTTTGACACTTACCTAGAAGAAAAAGGAATGAAAGAAAGAAGAGACAGAGAGATGGCATTAGTTATGATATAATCAAGCATTATTCATTTATCTTATCTCGATTCTAGATTCTAGAATATTGCCCCCGCCTAGTGTTAATCTCATCTTTACGAGTATTTGCTGTCAGAGATTCGTCAGAGGAGGCTGCCTGCAATGTTCGGCCCAATGTTAACTCTTGTCGAACACATCTCTGACACATCCATCAACACTGTGCCGCACCTCACCCTCCACTGTGCACAGTGGTGGCACTCTGCCAAACAGCAACAGCAAACATTCAAACGTTCATTCATTTATTCATTCACACACAAACACACACCTACACCACTCTACAATCGATCAATCAACAAAAACACACGGGGACGAAAAGAGACACGAAATCTCTGCAATTATCTCAAAGTCGATCTGGCATCCCCACCTCACCCCACCACACCACCCATCGCTCATGAAATAATTAAAAATAAACACCGTTGACCGAAATAAATTCTAAAATCGAAACAAAGTTGTCGTCGACGTCGCTGCCAGCGTCAACGTGATGCTGGTCGGCTAATTGGCGTTTGTTGCTTCTCGCACATGTACTCTGCTCGCATGAACATGTACGAACGTGTCTGTGCATGCATGGCTGTGTGTGCACTCCCTCCCCCTCGCTCTATCACCATCTCCACCTCCCCCTCCCCCTCACACTCTCGCACTCTCTCTTGAGTACGAGTACGAGTGCGAGTGCTGTTTCCTTGCCTAATTGCTCAGCGTTTTGCGTTTGCGCGACGTCGTCGCTGTCTCTGTCGCTGTTGCTGTTGCTGTCTCTGTCGCTGTCGTCGTCAGGCGTAATCGTGTTCATTGCCTCAAATCGCTCGCATTGCCATTTTAATTGGTTTCTCAATTATTTGTGATGCCCGTGCAAGGAGGGGCGGGAGGGATACAGCTAGAGAGTGAGAGTACCCTAACACTCCACGCAGAGTCCATCCATTAATCGGTTCATCTATCCATCGCATCATTTACCCATCCATTGGCTCAGATGGCAATCGTAATGGGGTGGAGAAAATAGTCATTCACGACGGGAAAGGGTATACAACTCTTCGCTTCTACATATGTGCATTTGTTATGTGGATTGTTGTTTATGTTCATGTTTTGATTTTGGATGGCAGTCGCAATGAGAAGGTCAATTATGCTAATTCTGCCAATCCCTTTTTTTCACTTTTCAAAAAGAGAGAGAGAGACTGAGTGATCTTTCTTTTCCCTCTGTAAGGGTATACACTCTTCGCTGCATCGAATTTTTTTTTTTCGTTTTAACGATTTAAAAAAATTTTGTTAATTAATAATCAAATGTATTGTTGTTGCTGTTGTTGTTGCTGTTCGCTTGTTATGCAAGTCGCGTAGATTCATTTACATTTTATGTATTTAGTTGTTTGTTTTTGTTTTTATTTGTGTCTTTAATTTTTAATGTTTATTAATAAATCAATTGGCAAAGAAGGAAAGCAGAAACAGAAACCGAAAGAGAAGCAATAACAAAAACAGAACCAGATGCGCGCGCGATGCCCGAGGAATTTCAATTATAAATAAATACAAATAAAAAATAAACAGCGAATAAATCACAACAAAAGGCAGTGCGCACAGGGTTCGGCAGTGGTGGGGTGAGGGGAGAGAGAGGCATGAATCGTGATTGTCAAGAAAACTGAAATCTCGACTAATTAGTTTGTTATTCTATTCTCTAGAAGATGTAGGAGAGATGTAGGGTCTACGTACACGTACGAGTGCAAAGGGGGAGGGTGAGGAGACTCTCAGAAGTGGATGAAAAAGGGGAGGTGGGGTGGGGTATGGGGAGCTGAGACGCTTGAACAATAACAATGCAAGGCGCGGCAATACAATCATTTATTTATTTATTTGTGCGCACCGCTGCCGCTGCTGCTCTTTAATTGGATTTGTTGCACCAACAACAAAAGTAGCAACAAAAGCAACAAGAAATAATATTAATTAACAATTAATGCAGTTACAGCAGAGGAGAAGGAGAAGGAGGCGCTGGTCGTCAAGGAAGAGGAAGAAAGAAAGCGAAAAAGCGAAAAATCAAGAGAAAAACAAACAAACTAAGAAAAAGGCATTAATTAAAAAATATATTAAAGTCTGCGATGCAACAAAAACGACAACAACAACAACAACAACAGAAAGAGAAAAAGAAACAGAAACAGCGACTGCAGCAAATTTAATTAAAATATATTTTAACAAACGATGCTCGTAAAAAGTTGCACCACTAATTAGACAACGAGAGACAGAGAGAGAGAACGGCAGAGAGGAAATGAGAGCAGCGCAGCAGCAGTAAATAAGTGATCACGTTCCACGTTGCATGTTGCACCACGAGGCGTATGCGCAATGCAAAATGAGAATGGAAATACTCGCAATCTCCGATGAGACATCCGATCTACATGTGTAATCGTCGATAAATAACCAATAAATCTATCATTTTAAATTAAAAACTATGAATAATGTTTGGAAAATCTTTCAGTGGGAAGGGGATCTCCCAGAGATATGAATGGGGTTTGATATACATAAATATACATATGTACATATGTAAGTATGTATGGAATAATAAATGATAGATTTTAATGGATGAATGAATACATTTAGAGGGAATCCCAAAGTCTCCCCTCGAATATTCAAATGTGGCACAAAAGCGGACGAAATAATCCTTTCATTAACCACAAATCACAATCCACAAAACGGCAGAGGGGGGAAAGGGAGATCACTTTTCGACGCTCTGTGACGCTCTGTGGGCGTGTGGGCCGCCTAGAACTAGCATTTATTCCACTTGCGATGCTAATTAGAGGAAAAAGACAAAGCGAACGAGCAGGCCGGGCCGGGCCAGGCCAGGCAGCAGCAGCAGCCCACAGAGACGCCCACGCAGCCTTCACCTCCTACCTCCTTCTTCTGCTTCTGCTTCTGATGCTCTTCCTGCGATCTGTATTTCTATCTCTGTTTCTCTGCCGCTGCTGCTGTTCGTTAGTTTTGATGTCTGTGTGGCAGAGACAGGGGACACGGGGCAGGGGGCAGGAGCAGGGACTGTGTAGTCATGGCATGGCCATAAATCTAAAGCACAAGAAGAGGTAGAAGCAGATGTAGAAGAAGTGCCTCCACTACTGCCACTGCAACTGCCACTGCCACAGCCACAGTCACAGCGAGTGTCGCCCGTCGCCCGGTGCTCATTAAGTGGCGGCGGGTATGTTGCCCCAGGTTGCAAGTTGCACAGTTTCCACAGTTCCACCACACGTTCTCTTCTCTTGTGTCTTCTCTTTCGACGATTCTTCTCTCTCTCTCTCTCTGTGTCTCTCTCTCTCTTTTGTTTGTCTTTTTTTTCATAACATAATTAACAAAAATTGAAACAAGCTCCAGTCGCGCTCTCTCTTGCTCTCCCCCACTCTCACTGGGCCTCTTTGCCATTGTTTTTGTTGCCCGCCCAATGTGGGGATATCTATCTCCATCTCCTTCTTTCTCTCTTTTGGTGCCCACAGCAGCAGCAGCCAGCAACAGTCGAGAGTCGAGTCGAGCGTTTTCTCTCTCTCTCTCTCTCTCTCTCTGTGTGTGTCACTGTTGGAATTTTAATGATGACTACTTTTAGACATACACGCCTCTCCATTGAGTGCCCCCCAAGAACCCCACTCGCCGAGTCCCCTCTTCACCGCCGCCTCCCTTGTTCGCTTCGTTCATTCGTTCCGTTTCCCAGTGTGGGCTTCCTTCTGAGCGATAAAAACCACTCTTCAGGCACACTGTCCAACAAGGTTGCAGTTCCACCCAGCAGCAGCAGTTGCAGTTTCCAATTGTTTGAGATCGGGAAAGTGTTAATTCTTGGACTCCAATCCATTGCACTTCCATGATGTTGCATGCCACACTGCTAATCACTCTGCTAAATGCTCCCATTTGCATGGCATTGTTCGCTGTTCGTTGGCTTTTGGCATTCATTCATTCGTTCATTCATTCATTCATTGCATTCGTTCGCTCGTTCGTTCGTTCGTTCGTTGCAATTATCGGCTGGCTGCAAGTTCGACGGGGCAGGCAGTCCTCTAACAACCACAAAGACACAGAGTTAGAGGCAACTCCAAAGCCAAAGCCACAGCCAAAGCCAAAGCTAAAGCCGGGTCTTGGCTTCTGGTTGCAGTAATTAAAAGAAAAAGAAAAATAAAGGCAGCTACGGCAGTAGTAGGCCACGTTAACTAATTGGCAGCTGGGTTACTGCCCCTCTCCATCTATAGCTCTCTCTCTCTCTCTCTGTAGCGATAATTGGAAGCTGCTGACCCACCACGATCATCATCATCATCATTATCGTGTTAGCCAGAGGGGCAGTGGCACAGGGAGACGAGTGTTGCACATTTTGTGTGGATCAGTGTTAATGAAAGTCTCTCGTTTTTCATATTGTTTGCTATTTACCTCCTCCAGAGGGGCACAAGTCAAATATTAATTCCATTTACCAGCACTGTCTGTTGCTGAAGTGTTCTCAAACTTCTGCTGCGGCTTCCTTTGTACACTGTTTTATGCCATTAGTGAACGGTATTTACTTTTAGTGCTGCACAATTTGTTCAGTTAGGTTTTTCGATATTTTCCAACACTCCTTGCAGTTCCATTAACGCATTGGACGCTTCCTCGGGGCTTCGCTTTTCTTGTTGGTGATTCCAATGGTTTCCTTTCCTACTCAAACTTGTGTGTCACTTTCCAACACTGGTTTGACTTCTTGTTGACCGTTGTTTCGGGGGCGTTTCTCTTGCAAACGAAAACCTAAGTGTAAATCTATGTAATCGAATCAGCAGAAAACAAGAACATGACACTGCTGTTGCTGCTGCTGCTGCTGCAATCAAATCCAAATACCGATTGCGAGCCCCCTTCTTTGTTGTTCCCCCCCACCACACCATTGACAATTTAGTATTTAAATTTTCAACATTCGTTCGCTATTCGCATTGTAGCCGCCACCAGCCAGCTAGCAGCCAACAGCAGCCACCAGCCGCTGCACAACAATTTAATAGTTTGTTTATTCTAAAATATATAAATCATGTCGATTTGCATGTGGCCGCCTGCATTTTGCATTTACATTCATTCTCTCGATTTCTTGCCAATTAAAAAAAAAGACCGAGTCGCAGCGTTGCCGTCTCCACACACTGAACAGACACAGCCGTTCGTTCCACAACACAAGTTCCACACACAGACACAGAGGTGGCCACGCGGGGGTGGGAGGCCACATAATCACAAATCACAAAGCTACTCGCGATTATGAATGGGAATGAGAGGCGTCAATCGCCAATCAATTGACCTGGGACACTGCTTTGCGTAATCGCCAGGCTCGGATGAGTGCTGGTGGAATGAGAGCGAGTGAGAGAGAGAAAGAGATGGCAGGCGGAAAGGGTGGAGCGCGCACTGTAATGAGGGCAACGCTTTAGAATGTTGCTAATTAGATGGTCAAAGGTGTCGCTTGTGGGAATGCAAGTGTGGAAGCAGATGTGCAGTGGATTCTATTGGGGGATGCTGTATGGTCTGGGGGTATGCTGTTTGTGGTTTCCATTTGTGGATGTGGATCGTGTTTGGTGGATGGATTCCAATGGATTCTATTATCCAATCAATTCCATTTTAAACAGCTATTTAGTGGTTTTTGTTAGTGGATCCCATTAGATTCGTTTACAATACGTTCCAACTCCGTTTCGACACCTGTCGGATGCGGGGGGAGGTGCTGAGTGGAGAACTTAATTAACACATTTCTTGCTGCTGTTGCAGCTGCCACTGTTGCTGTTTGCTGTTTGCTGTTGCAACGCCTAGAAATGGTCTAATTAAAATGCTCGCTAACGTGCCCACCCTTCCCCCTTCCCACTGATGACAATGTTGTTTTGTTTGCAGCTTTTGCTTAATTAAAGCAATCAAATCGTAACAATTGCTGCCAATTGTTGCTGCTGCTGCTGCTGTTGCTGCTGCCGTTGCTGCTGTTTTGGCCACATTATGCGCTCGACCAAATGCATTCCCATTAAATCACTTTTCGCTGTCGTATAAGAGAGGGAGAGAGATGGCACGCCCACACACACACACACATCACACATCACACATCACACGCCACACACGCGTATCTCCATCCCGCTCTGGCTGTTATGCTAATGCGTGTAAAAAAACCAATTAAAATTGTTGCCTTTCCTCCTTCTCTCTCTTCTTCTCACTCGTTATCTCCCTCTCGAGTGCAGCAACAAATTAAATGCAATTTATTTGCATTTTCGTTTCATTTTAAGCGCATTTAATGCGCCTAATAATAATAATAATAATAATAATCATGAAACTGTGTAAGAGAACAGCGGAGAAGAACACCCCTCTGCACAGCTCCACTCTTCACTCACTTTTCCCCTGAGCAAGAAATACGATCCACAGAGCATTTTTTTCTGTCAGCAGAGTCCCCAAGATGCTGTCTCTCTTCTGTGGTGTCATTGTTGTTGGTATTTTCTCTCCCTCTCTCTCTCTCTTTCTATCCCAATTTATGGAAAGTCAATTAATTCTAATGAGTGCCTCGATGTGTGCCTGTGTGGCATGTAATTTCCATTTTTTATCCATTTTCTTTTGCTTGGCGCAACTTAATTTAATGCGTTGCAGAAACCGCAGAAGAAAACACACAACAAGCAACAATTGCATCCGCATTTCGTGCCACCTCTCCTCTCCCCACCCCTCTCACCACCCTACCCTAGAGTTTCTTCATGATTATTGTTGCATACGCTTTTCATTTGCTAATTAATTACGTCGAATACTTTTCGCGGCTTTCGTTTGCGCCTGCGTGCACGTGGCTTTTCTGTTAACCAAAAGGGGATAACAGACTGTGGATAACAGCACTCCAAGCACACACAGACGCGCACACACACACACCCTCTCTCACTCTCCTTGGAATCCCCCACAGACCACAGAAAAAGACCAAGAAACGTGTCGAATTTATGAACATGGAACATATCATATCCTTTGCTTCTTAGCTTCTACTTCATCTTCCACTCCACGCCACTCCACTCCACTCCACTTCCATGCCCAATACCTTTCCCATTTCCAACGATCGCTTGCTCCTTCCAGCGTTCTCTTTGAAGGAATTTTAACAAGTTGCTGCTGCATGAAGAACAAAAGCAGTGCTAATTCCCCAAAGGCGGCCCCCAGCACATTAACAATTTAAATACAACAAAACCAAAATCAGAAATCGAAATAAAATAACAAAATATATAAATGAGCCACAGAGCGAGGGTAAGGGCAGCAAGAGGAATGAGAGAGGAAAGCAAAATTTGCACTTTTGCCACAGGAACGAAGCGGAGGAACCCACCGGGCAGGGCAGGGCAGCCAACAGCATCCAGCACTCGCGATTCCCGAGGAGCAAAACAGAAGAACAAAAGCCACAGAAAGCAGAAAAAAATCATCAGAAAGAGGATCGGCATTGGCATTGGCATCGGCATCGGCGGCTGGTGCTGGTGCTGCCTGAGAATCCCCGAGAGCTCATTAAAAAATACCAAAATCTTTGTACTGAAAATGTGACAAAATTTTTAAATCACCTTCACTCAGAGCAAAGCAGAGCGGAGACGACGGCACAGCGGCAGAACAGAGACTGAGACTGAGGCAGCGGCAGAGTGGCAGAAAAGAGACACTGTTTTGTTGTCCTTAGCAAACAGTGGGATGGATTCGAGTGGAATGTGGAAATGCTTAACTGTGGGAAGCCCTTAGGTTCTTATCCCTCTGGTATCTTGCGCAGGAATATACATGCATAGAATGTACCTCCTGGTGGATTAAGGAATCTGGGAGATCTTCGTCAATTCAGAACAGAACTCAGAAATGTATGTTCTCTGTAGATATTATGCTGAATATTTGCCGATCCTCGCCCACTGTCCCCCAAACAGTCGGCCCGAGAGAGCAACGGAATGCGATCGCTCTCTTGGCAGAACCCGAGTGTGGTGCCGGGTGCCGGGTGCCTTCGTGGTTGATGCATTCGTCTCCTTCCTCGATTTGGCAGAAGGGCCCCGAGGGGGCGGGCAGGAGTGTGGTGATCGGGTGTGGTGTGGGGGAGACAGAGAGACAGAGCCAAACAAAAGTGCAAGTGATGCTCATGTTGGAAATCAGGTTCCCTCTCGATGGCCGCCAAGGAGAACAAGGGTCCCGGGCAGAACTCCGGACTCCAGGGCTCGGGTTTGCGGGATGTTTGCGCTTTTGTGTGGACTTTTTTTTAATGAGCCTCTAATTGACATCTGCATTTATTTGCTGTCGCATCCGCATCCCTCGATACTCCTGCTGCTCCCATCGATCACCGCAAACAAAAAGTGAGAGAGGGAGATACAAAAAGAGCAAGGCAGCAGCAGCAGCAGCGGCAGCAGAAGCAGTGGACAAAAAAAAGAATATTTTAATTGGCATTTTAACTAAAAGTGTTTAGGCTTTAGTTAAAATTGTTGGCCAGAACCGACGGCTGGGAACTGGTTTTCCCACTTGGTTTGGCCGTCGCACAAAACCCCCCGCCGCGTACCCTCCCCCGATCCACGAACGACATGGCTCAACCCAATTAACGCGGCTCTCTTCCCCTCCGCTTCGCTCTCCTCTGCACAGATCACCGAGTGACGGGGGGAATTGTGGAGCGGCTCTGCTTGCCGCATTATGCAAAAATAAATATTGCAAATTTGATAAGAGAGCAACGCAGAGAGAGAGACAGAGAGGTTGAGTGAGAGGGAGGGAGAGAAAGGGAAACAGACTGAGAATTGTTCTCTCTCTCTCTCTCTCTCTATCTATCTTTTGGCGGCGGCACACAAAAGCGAATGTCGCACGCACTGCTTGCCTCATTTACTCAAATCGAAAGCGACAATGCTTCGTTTGCTCCTCCATGAAGCGGGAATGGGGGAGGAGAGCGAGCGCCCTGCTGCTAATGATGATGTTTGCCGGCAATCTTCATCATCATCGTCATCATGACCATCATTATCATGATGATCGGGGGAGCCGAAGCGTAAAGCGTAAAGCGAAAAAACGACAAAAAAGGGCAAAAGCCAGAAAAGAATCAAAAGCAGCGCAAACAGCATGATGGGGAGGTAGGCAGAGGAGGAGGCAGTCAGCAGGTAGAAGAGGGCCCAGGGCCAGGGACTAGTGTGTACGCACCATGCGGTGCTCTTGCTCTTGCTCCTCATCCACCTCCTTCTCTTCCTACATCCAGTGCTGTGCTGTGCTGCGCTGCGCTGCGTTGCTGCCTTCCACTAAAAGCCAATTAAATGTGAGATCGTGTAATTGGCAAATTAATTTCAAACCAATTATAATGGAAAACGACCACAAAATACGAAGTACGAAGGAAGGGGAGGAATACAAAAAAGAGAGAGAGAACCAACGAAGAGTGGAGTTAGGAGGGGGGAACGGAAGAAAAAGGAGCAGCAGCAGCAGAAGAAGAGACGAGCTACGAGCGGATCGGGGACTCACTGGATCTCGCTCTCTCTCTCTCTCTTCCCTGCGCGTAGTAAATGGGAGGAAGTCATCGACGCATAGATAGAGGGAGCTTTACCGTTAGGACAGAGAGAGATGCCCTTGAGTGCTCCTTGGCTTGGACTGCTTTCATGCACTTATTGCACTGCTTGCATGCAGTGTGCTTGCGGCCGCACTTCATGCACTTCAAAAGTTAATTTCATATTTTGGCGCGACGCACTTCCTCCCTTCCCGTTCCGTTTCTCTGTGATTCCACTATTCCCACCGGCAAGACGGCGGAGGCCAACCACAATTCCATTTCTGGCCCCCGGCTGTCTCTCTCTTTCATCCTCTGTCTTTCAATTATTAATAAGACCAATTGATTCAACTGGAGCCGCGACTGAGATGTACACCAGTTGTGGCACGAACCCAAGAAAAGGTTCCGTTCCTTGGGAATGATCTTGGCTCACGCACGAGCCCAGGCACGAGCCCATCCCTAGGCCGCTCTCCGGCTCTCATCCTCCCGGTCCGCTTTCTGGGCCACAAGAGCCACAATGCGATGTTAACTTTTTAATTAACGAGTTTTCTTTTTCGATTTCAATTTGCCAGGCTCTCCCTCTCTCTTCTGTTTCTCTCGTTGCCATTCTCTCTCTCTCTCTCTCTCTCCATGCGTGCGTGCTCCGTCTGCGACTTCTGGCTCTACCTCTGCCTCTGGCTTTGGGCGCAACCTTAGCGCACTTTTATTTTAATTTAATTTAACTGCAAAAGTCGTCGCATGCCACCAATTGCAGCGACCAGTCTCTGTCTCTCCGCTCGCAGTCTCTCTTTGTGGCAGACAACAAGTTTTGGGCCGCGGCTCCGATCTACCGATCTCCGACAACCGACTCGCGATTCGGACACTGACTCTGTGGTCTGTCGGCAGCGGCGGTGGCTGTCGTTGGGGCAATGCCATTTATTAATAAAATATTTGCAAATTGTTGTCATGTTACTTCCTCTCTGCCGCTGCCGCTGCCTCTCTCTCGTCTCTCCCCTCTTCCGCTTGAGACTCCGCCTCAACCGTGTTACTACACTGTGCAACACAACACAACACATGAATGCAGCCCCTGAATGCAGTTCTAGTCGAGTGCCCCGCAAAAGTGCCATAAATTAAAGGATTATGAAAGGAGGGAGCGCATAGACAGGCCCCGGAATTCCCTCCTAAGCAAGTTGTTAGCATTAAGGCGGCTCTTGCCACAATGTGTGGCAATTACACTGTCCATCAGGGTATTCTTTTCTAGAAGTACTGCCCCAAAAAGTATGCTATCCGCAAGATATGGCCTCCTTTTAATACCAATACCAAATTCCAATTTTCTAATTTTTCAGTTTCCAAATCGGTTTGCCCCATTGCCACAAAGACTGGTGTCTGCTTTTGTTGCACAGTGTGAAAACCTGGGGAGCCCCAAAGCGAAAGAGGGCGTTGCATGTAGGTGCGTCGCATCACCATCATCATCATCATCATCATACGCCTGCTGATGATCGTCTGGCGGCTACTGTGCTGCGGCTGTGGCTGTGGCAACCGGGGCCCTGGGGCTGCCTTAGAGGTGCGCGTGCGCGCCCTGCCACCGATAAGATCGGGGAACAGCCGAGGCACGGAGACAGGCACAGGCACAGAGGCAGGCAATAAGCCATACTAATAGGCTCTGGGCCATGCTTCCCGCACTGATGGGAAGATGGGAGATGGCGATGCAAGATGAAGGGAACCTCCTTCACGTCTGCCACACTCCACAGTACACTCTGCCACACTCCGTCTTGGCTTTATTTGCCACATTTGTATGAATAATTTAATTATTGTTTAAATGTTAATTAATGCAACGTGAGAGGCAGCGACTGCGACTGCGACAGCGAGGCGAGGCAAGGCACTTCGTAGGTACGTACCCCTGTGTTGCACCTCCACCTCCACTCTCTGCCACTGCAGCAGCCTCTCCGCTCACCAATTTGACAGACACGCATTCAACATTCGGGGGCATTAATGGGCTGCTTGACTGACAACAACCGTAATGGAAGAGGGGACATGGGAATGATGGGTGTGGCTGTGGCTGTGGCTGACACAGAGTGAAGTGTAGCAAGAGTGGGGCCATAGGCAAATGTGTGAAATTGTAGACGATTCAATCGGAATCTCCAGGCATAGAGAGCCCTGCCCAAAGGATGCCAGACATGATGCCACAAGCCACAATTTCCATAGTAATTTACTCAACAGAAACACCAAATTTAACGCCCACCCGCCCCATATATCCAGGGGAAGGAAAATGCAACAATTAAAAAATTCTGTATTTTGGGCATTTTCTCTGTCATTTGCTCTTTGGCTCAAATTTCCAGTTTGTGGCACAACAGAGCGAATGCGGTCGAGCTATAGGCAGCGATAGAATTCTAGAATCTGAGATTCGTTCCCTGGAAATCCCACAAGAAACCGAAAGCTCTCAAATTTCCAGACCAGACTCGCAGTTTTAGCCCTTGGAGGAGTGCACCTTTTGATACCCTTTCCCAGCGTATGATTTTTTTATTAAGAAGGCGAGTATTTATTTTTGATTACCTCCCAGCTATTTAAAAAAAAATGGTAAATTTAACATAATTTTGTTCAAAATTTGAACATTTTGTTGGATTTTGGAGTTATTCTTGAGATCTGCAGCTTAAGGACTTTCAAAGGGTATTTTAGGCTCCCCTCCTCTCTCCCACGATCGCTGTGTTGTTTGTTTCTTTTACTCGTTCTGCCGCTACTGCTGCCGCGGCCGCTGCACTGCCCCTACCGCCCACGCCCACGTCTGCGTCAGCGTCTATGCAGTAATCCGAAACCGCAGCGATTAGCAGCGAATTTCTCTCCCGTTCTCGTTCTTCCTCTGTGATTCTTTCGACAACGGTAATTAGAACAAATGGCGAAAATAAACAGTTTCTGCGCTGGCAGAAGAACAGAAAGCTGATGGCAGAAAAACAGAAAAGAAAAACACAAGAGGAAAAACAGAGGCAGAAACGTAAACCAATTAAAAGGATCGTCGTGAACAAGGGGAATTGCGGGTAGGTGTTGGGATAGGGGTATAAGGTAGGTGTACCGGGACGATGGGGTTTCCACTTACATATGCTGAAATCGAGTGGCACTGTTGCTGCTGCTTCTCCCGCTCTTCACTAGAATTCAGTTGATGGGTTGGCGTTGGCGGATTGTGGGGTGGGCTGGGTGTCCGTTTTGTTTATTTAGCTGAGATTCCCGCTTATTGTTATTGTTGCACAGTGGAATGCGTTGGCTGTTTATGCTTCACTCTCGAAACGCGCTAATTGAGTGCAAATTCCAATGTTGCTGTTGCTGCTGCTGCTGTTGCTGTTGCCGTGCCTCTCTGTGTGTGGGAGAGCGCCGCGCGGGATAACCGTTAATTGAGTAACTAGCAAGATCACTTTGCTGAAAGAGCTCAGGCAGGCAGACGGAAGAGAGTGATTGACTAAGTGCGTAAGAGAGGAGACACCTGCACATACACACACACACACACACACAAAAGAGCGAGGAGGGGGAAGGCAGTCGATGCTCAATTAGTTAGCTCGTAAATTTGCATATTTTTTTTCGATGATTTTTCACAGCTCACAGAGGGGGGCTGCACACGCACACACGTACACAGGAAAAAAATAAACTTAGCACAGATACGAAAATACAGTAACTGTTTCTTGGTTTCTTGGTTAATATACGATATACGCTACTACAACGCTCGCTCTCTCGCTTTGCTTTTTCATCAGAGCACACACCACACACGACCGTCAGCGCCGAAGTTTGTTTGGATTTTGAATTGAAATATTGAAATATTGCAGAAGTGACTCAGTGTAACGCGAAATTGAGCATCGGCTTGCCTCGGCTCGTTTCGTGTTCTCTCGGCTGCATGAATGAAAACAGAGACACGTTAGTATCTGCGGTAGCAGCGACGTCGACGGCGCTCAAGTAGGTGGTTGGCCACAGCGCTTGTTCTTGCTCGCTCTCTCTCTCGCTGGCTCTCTCTCCCTCTCTCCATGCGGCTTATCAGCTGCTGCTGAGACCGGCATTTGCTGGTGTCTGTCTGTCTGTCTGACTCTGTTCTTGCGAGGGTTGTTTCTGCTCTTGCGCGTCGGTGGCCCCCGCGGTTGGTTGGGGCCGCGACGCTGCCATTGGATGCCGCTCGCCAACTGAGGCTGCCTATCACAGGTGCCCCCCAGCAACGGGGGTGGTTGCCTAACAGACCACTAACAGAACAGAGCAGAGCGCTGTTAAAGGCGCACCTGAGTAGTGTCCAGCAGGTGACCGACCACCACCCTCCCTACCAACAAATAGGTGGAGCTTGAAATAGTTTTTTCATCTCTGCTGCCCCCGCACCCACTATTTCCGTTCGGATGCGCTTCTTCTGATTTGATTTGCCCGCTCTCTCGGCGACTCTCTGCACGCGTAACTAACTAACCCCCTCTCCAGCACACCAGTAGACGTAGACCCGTTACAAATGAGATGTTTCTTGAAAAAAACAACAACAACAAAAGCAGAGACGGGGCCAGAATACGAAGAAGCAACCACACGATGAAGGGGCTGCATAAATAATGCGCTCAAAAACTACTTTGCCAAGAGCCTTGGGTGGTGAAAGGGAATGGTGGCAAGAGAGCGACAATGCATCCCTTCTCCTGTAAGAGGTATTGGTGGGCAGGGGCAGGCATTATTCATACATAAAAAGCCAATTAAAAATTTATAATAAACCCCGCGCCAAATGCAGCAACCCCAAAAAAAACCAAGGAAAAGGAAACGCGACCCACAGTGGCACAGTGGGACAAATCGAATCGGAAGGTGAGAGACACGACAAGAAATGTTATCAATCAGTGGGTCCACTGTTCGGGGAGAGGGGAAAGTGGACCATGAGCATGTGGGACTTTTAGGGGTAGTAGGGGAAGATGGGGGGCGGCCACACGCAACTAGCGGTAAATTAGATGTAAAATAATGAACATTTCAATTAAAATAATTAATATTATGGTCATGGTGGGGGGATTCCTTTTTTTGGGGGGATGCTGCACTAAGCACTCAATTAACCATTTTAATGTTTATGGATCAGGTTAGAACGAAGGGCTGGTGTGGGGGTGGTGTGCTTTTTAATTATAATTAAACATGCGAGTCGCCTGAGTGGGTGCTGTGCTGCCACCCACCACCCCTTACTCTCTCTCGCACTCTCTTCGGCTCTGGCCATGACATAATCACTTAGCCGCGTGCAGAGCCGCATTTAGAATTAATTCCACTCAAGTGCGTTCATCTGGCCCAGCAGCAGAGTGAGAGAGAGAGAGAGCAATAGAGTGGGTGGCAGAGAGACACACAAAAAAAGCACGTGGCTCTGCATTCTCCGTTAGAGTACATTTCGCGAGCGCAACAAATTGCACGCTAATTGCTCATGTTCAATTAAGAGAAAAGGAGCCAAAGCCCGAGCAAAAGCAAAAGCACTCGCCAACACAAGACTCCCACTCAAACCATTCCCTGGCTCTGGCAAGGTATATCAATTCAAGGTGAGCCGATTCCAGGAGGACATTTAGAGATAGTCGCAAACCTTGCTGACACACACACAGACAGCCAGCCAACACCGGTAGTGGAAGAATGAAAATAAAATATACAACTGGAAAAAATTGAATGCCCCACCTTCAATTAATACGTCATTGGCTCTGGCTTCGGAATTCGACACGACACGACACACACACACACACACACACACACGGACACACGCGGTGTGCGCTTTCCCACAAGCCTGAACCAGAGCAGCAGGATTGTCCTGATGAGGTGGAGAGGGAGAGAGGCACGGGCACAGCAGCCAGGGCGGACTGCTTTTTGTTTTGGTTTTGATCCCTTGCGCAAATAATTGCCTAATTGTCTCTCTGTTCTGTTGTCTCACTCTCTCTCACGCTCTTTCTCCTTGTCTCCCGTGCCATGCATGCAAATGGCAGCGCATATTTCTTATACACAAATCCATTTCCATCTATTAATTGGCAGCCCTCCCTCCCTCAGCTGCTGGAGCAGCTGCTCCGCAGGACTCTGGGCCCTTTTTTTACTCAATTAAGCGCTTCTGCAAATACAAAATGAGAAAGAAGAGGAGAAGCGGAGCAACGTTCCACTTGAATTCTAGCTGCGGTTTGCGGAGGGAGAGAGGGATTAGGACACTGGTCTCGATTTCCATTTGCATTCCCATTTCCAGTCCCGTTTCCCAGGCGGCGGGGCGAACACTCTGTTTGTATACATCATTAAAGATGGCCGGCTCCCTCTCTTCTTACTCTTCTCTAGTCCTCACCATCTTCCTGGCCCTTCCTTTTCTCATTTGCATTGGAAAATTATACTCTCTTCCATTAACCTGATCGCCTGTCAACGCACGCTCCGATCCCTTTGACATACTTTCGCACGAAAAGTCTTATTGCAATTACCATTGATATTGATTGCTCTTCAGTTCGGTTCGGCCCGTTTCTCTTTAAAATGCAAACAAGAAAAGCGACGACAGGATACGGAACCAAAGCGCGCCTGATTGCAGGCCATTGTGCGACGTCATCGCAATATCAGATTTCAATGCATAATTTACGGCCTGCGACTGTAATGTAACGGCGATTCCAACTGCACTTTAAAGTCCGCAAAAATCTTAGCCCAAGCAAACCCACAGCCCACCCAACAGGACGCGGCACGGCGACATTTGCTCTTGATAAATGATACGGCGCCGCCTACGCGAACGCGTCAAGGGTTGCCGCATTTTGCGGTGCGCCACAACGCCGATCAAACGCGATAAACGTTGACAGTGGTCCGGTGCGGGTCCGGGCGGGGTGAAGGTTACGTTACGGTTGTGGCAACGGCAGCGCCAGCGCCAGCAGCAGCAGCAGCGGCGACTGTGGTTGACAGTGCAAACGGTTGCAAGTCAAAATTAATTAGAATTTTTCAACAAGAACTCACTGACACACACACACACACACACACCCTCTCGCTCGCATAGAATATAAATGTGGCAGCCCCGCCTTTATAATGCCCTTTATAGCAGCGACTTGCAATTATATGATGACACTTACGTACAAACACAATGAATGCAAAACGTTGTACCATGGTACCACAACTCTGACGATTTTCGGATTTTATAGTCCATCAAGCTGGTGTCATATGCCATATCCCGGTGGTGGAGTAGACGCAATTCTCCTTCAGCCCAGAACTAATGTACCCCGGAGCAGGAGAAGGAGAAGGGTAATCACGAGCATAGCGGTAAATTGAAATCAGTACAAAACAGAACAGTAGAAGCAGAATACAAAACAAAACGTAAAAAACGATCATTAATCATCGGGCGAAAAGGGTTGACACGCTTCGCAGTGGCGGGCGCAGGGTGGCTGCCTCTGCCACTGTTCTGTTCCTGGTTCTGCTACTGCTACTGCTTCCGCTGCTTGACCGGAGAGTCGCAGCGGCAGCCCCCCAGCCACAAACAAAGATACGGGATGGGAGTTAGCTTAATGCATTTAATGAACGAGACCTTTTCCATTTCTTGCCATGTTAACGAGGAGCACTTGGGCCACGTATACTAGTTGCTGGGCGGAGAACCTTCCATCAACGATGACGACGACTCTGACGAGGGGGACGATGATTCCTGGTGGTCCTCCTCCTCGTCGTCGGAGGAGGAGTCGAGCAGCCCCTGCATAATCTCCAGGCTGCGGCCGTGCACCATTTCCTTGAGGGTCTGCGCACAGCGCCGATCCTGCATCATCCGTTCGATTTCATTGTGGACGGCGTATGGATCGCCCAAAAGACCATTGCGCAGCTCCTTAATGCAGCGACGCTTGCGACGCTGGCCGTGCGCACCAGTCTGCTCCTCCAGCAACATATTCACGGCACGCTCCACGTTGTACCCGGCCTCGTTGAGCCGGACTCGGACCAGGCCCTCCGGGTAGCCCATGGCCGTTATCACGCTCACCCGGCGCTCCACCTCCTCTACTTCGATTGAAGCAGCTCCTTTTGCTTCTGCTCCTGATTCTGCTGACGGTGCTATGGATACGACTTGCTTTGCTTTCGACATCTCGCTTGCTCTAACTTCTGCCTATGGGTTTCGCTTCTGCTTTGAGCATATTTTCGATAGCTTTTTCAAGCGGAAGAAGAAGATGCTGTTGCCCTCTCTCGTGTTCCTTATTGTTTCTACATTCTTTTGTTTTTTTTTTAAGCCACCGCTCTCTCAAAATCTGGCCACGAGACGGAATTTGTATACCCTCATAGAAGCTTTCGATCAGATCAGATATTTGAAATGCAGAGGTGGAAGCAACTTCAGCTCCCAAGTGTACAATGTACATGGCCCATTAGATCTAGTCATGTCCATATCTTTCTATTCGATAAAGATCACAAGTAAAAATTAATCAGAACAGCTTTATGTTGGCGAAGGGTATACGAAATACGACCCTCTGCTAAAGGTGATCTGCGACAGCAACAGCTTTGTTGTTTGCCTCTCTCCAGTTATTTCTCCAGTTGCTGCTCTCAAAAAATTCTCTCTCCCTTTCGTTTCCTTATGAGCTTCTTTTTCTATCGCTCTCTCGTTTCCATAAACATTTATATCAGACCGCTGTCGATATATGTATGTACATACATATGTATGTAGGGCGTTTGAAAGGAGAGGAAAATATAATATTGTATGTGCGATTGTTTTGGCTGCTTTTGGGGAAAAGGCAATAAGTTAACAACAATTATATTCACACACACACACACACACAAACAAAAGAACAGGCAGAGAGGGTCCCACAGCTGCTGTTGTTTTCCCTCTGCCACTGACTTTGACTTCTATGTATTTATGCGCTGCACAATTTTAAATAATCACCCCACTGGGAAATTTCAAGCAAAATACCCTTTCGTTCGCTCGCACCCCCCTCTCGCAGTCGGTCTCTCTCTCTCTATCGCACTTTCTGTGTGTTTATGTGTTATTTACACTGATTTATTGCCATTTTCTTTTGGTTTGTTCTGTTTTTGGTCACTCTTCTTTGGCCCGGGAAAAGGGGGAAAAGGATACGACGAACAAGTGGCCCGTAAAAAACACTGCCAAACCCTCATCTATCACAATTTCTGGTCCGTTCTGCTCACAGTTTTGGGTTAAAAACGCATTATTGTGCTTTTCTGGTAATTGAAGTTTTTAGTTTTCATTAGCCGGACAGGGGACAAGGGATACGACGGCGACAAGGGACGACATGATGAAGATTGCAACAAAGAGATCTGCTGGAAGGGAATGGAATTGAATGGGAGGGAGAAATGAGAGAAAGTAAAATAAATTACACATTTAAATTAACCCATTAACGACGGTCGGAAAATACAGCAGCGAATACGGTTATGGTGTATACATACGACCGAAGGAGATCCACCTACGACTTTTCCAAAAGGGGCACCCAGGCACAGGGCACATAATAACGGATTATCGTTACAGTCACCATTTTCGTGCAATTGTTTGCAGGCGCTGCAGCGGCAATTTTAAAGCGGAAATTGAAAAGTTTTCCCAGCGATTCCTTCCAGCGGACCTTTTTGAAATATGTGCGAAACGTGCACAGTTCTCGCCGATACTTATCAGGAGTGTTGGTGTCGAAGTCAGAGCCGCCAGGCCCAGCTTTGCCGATTGTTCGATTTTACAACAAATGGCAAAATCACTTAACACACCGTTAACACCCACATTAGTTGTACTTGGCCGCACACACACACACACACACACATGCATACACATTCATAGAAGCAGCCAGGAGCACGTGACAGTGTAAGAACGGGAGTAGGAGTGGGACAAGCAACGTTCCACTCACAGTTAGAGTTTCAATTACTTTAGCCACCACCAATGCCCCGCAAGCAATGAAAAAAAGTCCTCTCATAATCGAATTAAAGGAGAGTGTGGCCAGTGGGAGAGAGCGAGAGCGCTACAACGGACGGACTCAGTCATTAAAAACGCAGGGAGAACGATTGCACGCAAATTTGCTGGTACCACCGCCGCCGCCTCCCTTCCACACCGCTGCTGATGGTCACACACATGCCAGGGAAACTATGAATGGAATTGGCAATCGCACGTGTCGCTCTGGTCACCCGAGATAAGCAACTGCTGCCGCGTGGCCCTCGCTCTAGATCTCTCCCTCTCTCTCTGTGCAGAGAGAGAGATACCATCGATGCATCGGATGATGGACTAAGATGCGAATGAAAGAGAGAGTGAGTGAGTGAGCGCGTTGCGTATTTATGACTTCGAATCCGATTTCCAGATCCATTTCCAGCGCACGATAATCGTTATTAATATTATTAGTGTTTGTTCGCTGCGGCCACACCCTTCCCCGCAGCGAGGGTACAATGACTGTGGCAGACGAGAGGCTGCGGGGATTGCTCTGGCACTGCACTGCACCGATTTGAGTGTTCTCTACAAGACCAATGAATAATTTAAATAGTTTGAAATTCCCATTGCAGGCAGTGTATCCCCTCCTTCGGTGTTCAATGTTCTCCTCTAGTGCGCTAGCAATTTTTTTTGTCCAAGCCGATGAACTGTGAATCGGAAAATTGAAGCTCAGCGCGGCAGGAAAATGGCAGATAGATGGCATCTCTATAGATGGCAGCACTTGCAAAAGGGATTTTGACATATTAGGGCTAAAAGCCCTGAATCGGATCCATACTGCTCCCCCTCCCCAACCACTATGAAGCTCATTCCTTATCCTAACCAGAAATCCACCTCAAATTGACCCTTTCTCACCTACGCAAGAGGGCAAGCGGACTGGCCCTACCCCTTACCCTAACACCTACCCCAGGATTTTCTGCCACGCACAAATTGACTCTGGGATCTGGATGCACTGAAAAATGGAATAATGAAATGGAAACCGAGCTTAGCAAATCACAAATTTATGAGGCAATCCATCAATGCCAGGCGGAACAGTTTTCAGGGGACCCCGACCACGAGCGGCGCACCACTCTAATCGCTTCCCACGATCGGCAGAGGCGCAGGCACAGGCAGAGGAAGAGCAAGAGCAAGAGAGGGAAACATTTCCATATGTAAAATTGCGCCTTCATTAATCCGTAAATTAGAAGCATCGAATGATATCTGCGTCGCCTTCCCCTGTAGTCCGCCGCTGGCTGAAGTGCACTGCACCCCCTGTGCAGTCCCCTGAAACAAATCACTGCACACAAACACACACACAAACACGGGGAATGCACGCACATGAATGCCATATGAAGGGCAAAGGCGACAGCCAAACCCAAAACCGAAATTCCCAACCCAACCCAATCCCACCACCACGGGAGCGCACAGTGGGCAGGTGGTGGCCAAGCGAGCGCCAAACATCCATACGAAAATTTGATCCACGAGCAGGAGTAATTTATACTGGCTATTTATTTATCTAAGAGTTGAAATATAAATTGTCAGAAATATTAAATGTTTTCTATTTTTAATTCTCAATCCCATCTTAAATTTCGCCAAGTTACAGTACGCAACTTTATTTGCCATTCCCTCCCACTGTGCGACCCGTCATCGGCTTGAGCCACGGCTTCGGCCTGTCACTGACATGTCAGCAGGAGAGAGAGGAAAAGAGAGAGAGCGAGAGCCAGCAGCAGGAACAACAGTTAATGGTTGGACAATCGTTGAAACGAAATGACATTTTATATTAAAACTGTATTAGCTAGACAGCGACACTGGCAGAGACGCGAACGTTTCGGCGTTGCGGCGGCGCCTGTCAAAATCAGCAGCGCGTTAGGACATTTGAATGAGAGGAGGACCGACCGACCGCTTCTCCTGGTTCTCCTTGTTCCCTGCCCTGACGGCACCTTGCCATCAAATTGCACGCAGTGAGGCATAAAAAATGAGCCTGTCGGAGCAGAGAAAGAGCGAGAGAGAGAGAGCGGGACAGGACAGGACATCAGGACTCAATTCAAGTGTAAAAGGGGAGCGATGGGCAGCCGCGACAGCATTTGACATAATCAAATTACCTAATGGTCAGCGGACGGGATGCATCCCAGTTGTCGGTCGGAGGGGAGCGCTTTGGCTTTCCTTTCTCCTTCGATTCCTGAATGTAGCAAAACCAAGCAGGGCTTGCAATTCCCTTTTGGGCCTATCCCAATCGTCATACACAACTAGGCTTTTCGCACGTGTGGATCTTGCTGAGAGAACTAAATTTCTAGTCGATACAATAATATTTTGGTAAATCGCAAATAATGAACAACGAGCGCAACACGGCCGACGGTTTCTTCAAGGGCATCCGAAAGAACATTGCGCCCGTCTCCCCCAATCAGAAGGAGGAGTTCAGAAGCCTAAGCCGCCCCATCCCCAGGAGAACCTTAGACGCGTCGATGAGTATTCGTGAGCGGACCGAGACCGATACTGAGACCGATACCGAGAACGAGGACGAGTCCTCAGTGGTGGAGTACTCAGCAGGAACTTCCTCCGGAACATCTTTCAACCGATCGGAGCTTTCACTGGGAGACCCTTCCACACCACAAGACAGTTTGATGGAGCTCTTCAGGGACGGAAATTGGCCAGAGGAGGCATCCTCTCAGAGGTCCAGCCCCTGCAGTGAGACGGATGTACGAGCATGCTCGCGTACCTGTTATTCCGAGAACAATCCCGATCACTCTTCGATTGATGCTCTTTCGTCTTCTGTTCACGAAACGGGCAGCCCAGGATCTGCCCAGACATCTAGCCAGGACAATTGCAATGAAAGCTGTAATTATTCCCTAGGCGATCCCGATTGTCAGTCCTTCGACGCGATCCTCGGAAGCGAAGGTGACTTACATAGCTTCCGATCTATGGAGAACGAGACCGAAGCGAAGCTGGATACATCTTTGGACGATGACAATCCGTCGACCAGTCCTCCGTCCAGTCCAGTCTCCTCCGAAATGAGTATCGACAGCACCCAAACGGATATCGATACCACCGACGCGGATGTTGAGCAAGAGACGGAGCAAACTTCCGCGACTTCCCTGGCGTCTACATCGAGCCAACGCCAAATCGAAGCCAGCGGCAAACTGAAGCAGAAGCTGACGCTTCAGTTCCTGGCCAAGACCCATCCGCACCAGGCGTTCAGCGCCAGGAGCCGTGCAGCAACAGCTGCCCCCTATGACTGGGCCTGGACCTGGGCCCAACCATCGAAGAGTGCATGGCCGTGATTCTGGACCGTTGCGCGTCTGGCCTGCGCACGGTTTTCTTCGCAGGGAAGAAGCAGTTGGTGTAAATGGTGGGGCACCACCTGTCGCCTCGTCATACCCTCATGACGCCTGCCTTTCACGCACTGAACTTTTCGATGGTCAAAGGCAGGCCAAACCCTCGCCCATCTACACAATAACCAAAAGCATACGTTGATTAGAGAATATCCCGCAAGTGCTTGATTGTTTATGCCCCATTTCATATCCTGTTAACAATTAAAATGCCTGTGCTGGCAGTGCGGGAGAACTCACCTTGAACTCGGGCGTAGTGGGCGTGGGAGTGGCCGCGGGATTCAGCTCGATGTTGATGTTGTTGGGCTCCATGATGAGGCCCAGGCTCTGCAGGTTGCACACCTGCGGCATTTGCATGGTGGGCGTCGGTACCTTGAGCACGGCGACAGTGCGGTCGATGCTCGAGGCTGTCACCGTGGCCGTTGCGGGCAGCGTCTCCGGCATCCTGTCCTCTCTCCAATACGTTTATGTCTGTTGTTCCGCCAGCTGGCTCCTGCTGTCGTTGCGCTGCAATGAATGGAAGGAAGGAACGAGACTTGATTTATTCAGACGGGAAAGCAGGGCATCAAAAGGGACACGGTAATGACTCATCAAAATGGGCTAAGAGTGGGGCACAAAAGACACACACAGGTTTCTGGTTTTCTCTTTTAAATGCAAATTGCGTTTGCAATTTATTTAATTTAATTATTTATTTTTAGCGTTCAGTTTTGGTATAAGTTCAAAGGTCCAAAGTAATTCCTACGATTATCCGCCGTGCGGCGAATCTAATAATAGTAGCACAAGGCGCCTCTGGGCCCAAAAAATACAAAACGTACAAATACAAAAAAAAAAAACTGGATTACAGGATGAATGCGGTTCATAAATTAAAGGATAGGCAGCAGACACCATCAGTGCGGGGGACGTGGATCGAGGCTTAGGCCTGCTGACGTCTCCGAATCTCTTCAGGCAAATCCTCGAGCTTGACGCTCGTCTCCTGCCGCGTGGTTACCTCGCGCAGCTTGACAAGGCCCTGGGCTAGCTCCGCATCGCCTAGGACTATAACCAGGGGAATCTGGTGCTCCTCGCAGTGCTGCAGCTGGGCCAACAGCTTCGGATTCAGCTTGTACGAGTGCTCCGCCTGTGGAATCAGAGATTGGGATTCGATTAAAAGGATACTTGAATGGAAAAGGCAGCGCCCAAAGCGCTCCGCACCTTGATGCCTGCATCCCAGAGCTGGTTGAGTACACGCAGCCGCTGCTCGTGGAGACCCTTGTGAGCGGAGGCCACGTACGCCTCCACGTCGTTTGTGCGAAGCTTAACCTTGCTGGCCGCGAACCGGGCCTCCAGCACCGAGAAGATCCGCTCCACGCCAATTGAGACACCCACACAGGGGACGGCCTTGCCGCGGGGATCGAACATGCCCACCAGGCTGTCGTAGCGCCCGCCACCGGCCACAGATCCCACGGTGGCCTGCTCCGCGGCTTCCCCATTCGAATGTGCAGACTTCGTCGGCGAGCTGCTGCTGCTGCTGGGCTCCGCCTTGAGCACGCCCTCGTAGATGACGCCCGTATAGTAGTCGAGGCCGCGCGCCAAGCTCAGGTCGAAGCTTACCCGCTTGTCCAGGCCGAAGATGGAGCAGTACTTGAGCAGTAGCTGCATCCCCTCCAGACCCTTGACAGCATTAGGCACCGCCTTGAGCTTGGGGTCCGCCAGCAGCAGCTCCACCAGTTCCGTGCCGCCGCTAAGGCGCACATACTCGCCAATCCTGTCGGCCGTGGCCTCGTCCAGACCCTTTTCCGTCACCATCTCCTTGCGCACATCCGCCCAGGGGGACTAGAAAAAGAATCATCTCGATTAATGCATATCCACATTGGAGGTCACAGGTCAGAGGTCTAGTCCCAGGCCTACCTTGTCCAGCTTGTCTACTGCCGAGCAGATGCCGCGGAAGCTCTCAGCCGGGACGCCGCAAGCCTCGAACATGCCGTCGAGGAGCTGGCGGTGGTTCAGCTTTATCACATAATCGCCAATCTCGAGGGTGTCCAGGATCTCGGCCACGATTTTCACGCACTCCGCGTCGGCCAGCATGGGGTCGTAGGTGCCGGCGATGTCGAAGTCACACTGATAGAACTCCCGGTACCGGCCGCGGGTCATGGCCGGATTGTCCCGCCGATAGACCTTGGCGATATGGTAGCGCTTGATGCTGGATATCTTGTTCATGGCCAGGTAGCGGGCCAGGGGCACGGTGAGGTCGTACCGCATGGACAGGATCTCGCCGCCCTGGTCCTTCAGGTCGTAGATCAGCTTCGAGTCCTCGCCATACTTTCCAGTAAGCACTTCCTGCGTATGGGAGGGATGAATCTGTAAGCTCTGGTCTGGTAGTGGGAGGTGAGAGAGGGACCAAACTCACCTTCAGCTCAAAAACGGGCGTGTCAATGGCCTCGCCACCGTGGCGCTTAAACACCTGCACGATCTTGTCCAGAACGCCCTGACGCAACGTCATCTGCTGAGGGCCATAGTCCCGGGTGCCCTTGGGCGTCTTCAGGGTGAACTTCTGGCTGGCGGGTGCCGCATCGCCTCCTAGTTTGGCCTTGAGGGCCAGCAGGCGGGCGACTTCCTCATCGATCTGCAAGTAAGAAGCGGTATGTGGCGCTGCAATACTTGTGTCAGTGTTGGTAAGCGGTACTTAGATGCTAACCTTATTGATCTGTGCTTGTTGTTGTTGTTCTTGTATTTCTTGTTGCTGTTGTGCCTCATGCTGATTTTGTTGTTGTTGTTGTTGTTGCTGTGCTCTTTCAATTTCGTTTGTTTTCAATTTCTGCTGCTGCTGCTCTCCCAGTAATTTCGTTGATCTCGCGCGTACACCGCCAGGCGGCGCCAGCTGGTACGTTGCACACTGAAACGCAGCACTACAGCGCCACCCGCGGCCAATTGAACGCAACATATGTTTTTTGTTTTTGCTTTTTGTTTACTTTCAAACTTTGTTCGTTATTTTCGCTTCTCTCTTTCTATTCTGCTGATTTTGTCTTCTGCTCAAAAATTGGCAACAACTTTCTTTCGCAATTTTGCTTTTTCAAACCTAATTAAACAACAACAACAATAAATGAAACTTATTAAGGTTTGAACCTCTCTCTCTTTTTTGCTTGCGGTTACTTTTTCTACTTATTTTATGACTAAATGTGTTAGTGACGAAACAAGGTGAATGTACAATAAAAACCAATGCGTGTGTGAGTGTATTATGTGTGTGTGTGTGTGTGTGCAGTCTAAACCAAATGGAATCTAAGCCAGAATTGAAAAAAAAACAATACAAATATTGCGTTCCATTGACCGTCAGGCGCTGATGCGTTTTCTTTCGTTTTTTATTAAACACTTTTTAATAGCACTTGAACACTCGGGTGGGGGGAATCGGAACGGAACCAAACAGGAAAGTGACGCGCGGCGGCTGGATGGGTGGGTGGACTGTGGGGTTGAAGGACACACAGTTCACTGAACTGAACTGAACTGGTTCTCGGATCCTTTGCACCGCTTGCATCAGGTGCTCCACCAGATGGCAGCACTGGGGCGGTGGGGGGAACAGCTGATCTTGCATTCACACACATGCACAGCACACACATATACACACACACTCATGCTGAATTTTGACATTAGACATCGAGTTTCTTAAAAGATAATGCGGTCTAGCAGGTTTTTTTGTAGAGAACAGCTACTATAACCACCATGTGCCCGCTGCATATGCCTCCTGCTTGACCAGTCTCCATCATACGGCAAAGTCAGTCAGTCAGTCGGTCACACACACACACATTGAATAATGGTCCAACAACAATGCCAGCGGCCAAAAAGCTCTCTTGACAACTGTCCGAATGTGGATGGATGTGGAGATGTGGAGTGGAGTTTGGGGTTCAAGCGGGGAATCGTGCATTTGGATGTATAATTTAAGAGTGCAATGCCACAACAAGAAAAAGAGAAACAACAACAGAAGCAAACGAGAATGTGAAAGTTGCAGAGCGCGCGCGCTCATTGTTTCTTTTGTGTTCGCATTATTGCTATTTCTGTTTCCCCTTCTGCTTCTGCTGTTGCTGGCTCTGCAATCAATCTAATTACTGTAAAATCCAATAAATTAAACTGCCAACGCAGCAACTGAATCACAGCAGCGGTGGCCCAGAGCGGCAGTTGCGTGGATTCTGATGCCATAAAAGCTGACGAAATCCCCAACCCTGATTGCACCCTGATGGTGCAACAGGGTCTGGGATTAGCAGAGCAGTGGCAAGTTGTGTGTCGGGGAAGGGCACAGAGGGATTCGAGCAATTTCAAGAACAATTGCATTATTTCTATGTACACACACACAATGGTGGTGTGGTCATTGGTTACGGCCAGTGGCTGGTTCCATGGAGTGGTAGAGTGGCATGCATGCATATGGGCAGGTGGGGGGATGCTGTGCGCATGTAGCAAACAGAACACTGACCTTCTCCTTGGACTCCTTGGCTCCCTTCAACTGACGCACGAGATCGCCTTGCACTTTAATTTGCTCCAAAATCTGTTCACGCGAATCACTCATATTCCGGACGAGTGCCAGCCAAAGACAACAGAAAAATCGGCAACTTGGGTATCACAGCAATTGCAGGGTACACTTTTTCGTGGCAGTGGCAAATGGCGAGGCGCGCGACGCAAAGAATAAAATTTTTATTTAGCTGGCCAAAACGTTGATGGACGCACGAGGTTAGGGATGTTTCATATATATCGATATACTTTGCGTTGATGTGATATTTTTTTGTGGGATATATATTGTCAACGGAACTACTTTTCTGAGTTCGAAGATAATATTGTTCTGTTGTTATACGCCGATAGATCAGTTATATTCGAAACTTTTGATTATACTGCACGTTGAATCGATGTACAGGGTAAGCTTGAAAAAATATCGATATTTTTGTGCGATATGCGAAACGAATTCGGCGGGGACATAGCTTTATTTTGAAAATAGCAATATTATATTGTAATTATTTTAAATGACAATCACGACTATCAACCGACTAATTCTAAAAATGATCGTATGAGTTCGAATTCAAAACAGATCCGCTTCCAAAAACAGCTTTCAAAACAACCACCAAACAGCTGTTAGAGCATTAGTAACGCCTCAAAGTCTGACTCAAGCTGCGCTCTGGCACGCAGACGCAGACCCACGCAGATTGCAATGAGTCAGCTGAGCTGCTTTGTTCTTTAAAATGGATTCTCTCGAATATCAAGGCATATTTTTTTACGGGCAGGAGTTGCTTACTTGGAGTCTCTCCTGTGATTCGGACAATACGTGAGAGCGCTCTCGGAGAACGTTCACACCTGTTAAAGAACAGTCCCCATCAGAGCTTATTCTCTGCGCGATCTCTCTCTCTCTCGCTGCGTCTCTTTAGCGCGCTCTTCAGGTGTGTGTGTCGTGTGCATAAGCTACAGTTAGATGTGTGTATAGATGAAAATAAAATCGATAATAGATGGAGCAGGCCCAATTTTCAGCGAAGCGGAGTCGAAGTGCGGCCTCGGGATCCCCGAAGCTGCATCAGTCGGTCGCGAAAACTGCTGAGTGACGGTTGGCGCCCTGCGACAATAAATATATATCTTGTCACACACACATACTAACAAGCGCACAAACCATCAAGAACTAACGGCGATCGGTGATCCGTGGATGAGAGACTGAACCCTGAGCACGCCCAAAACTTCTTCGGCGCAGCATTTTGTTTTAATTTTAATTTTATTGTTGTTTTTTTAATTTGTTATATTTTGTTTTTTTTTATTTGCTTGCGACCGTTTTTTTTGTTGGCGTCTCGGTGTTTTTATTTCGGATTTATTTTTTGCGGTCAAGGCTTAAACCTGACTGCCGGCAGTCGACCGATCAATCGCTTTGTAAACGTTTAATTTGTGTTAATATTTTGCGGCTCGTTGGGCAGGCCGAACACGAAGAATGAGGTAAGAAACAAGGCTGAATGAGAAGCGGGAGGCATCCCAGTACATGATGTGCAGGTAACGGAGCTTGTGCATACATATGCACATACATATATCGATTTCATTTTGGTTGGAGGAATATACGTACATTCTTATGTAAATATATTTTATCGAAGGAGATTGCAGTATGTGCGTATATCGATCCCGATCTCTTTGAGAAGCAATCTCTCCACTTTCTGACACTTCACTTGTGTAAATATTAGAAACATAAAATAGAAAAAAACAGATACAATGTAGAGGTGGCAGAATGGCAACTGTTTTTTCTCCCCGTTCCCCCTTTTAATCAATTCTTAGACACATGTGTTTCCTTAGATACAGACAGAGACATATGTATCAGAGTATTACAAGAAACAAAAAAGAAGTAAAATAAAACTAATCACAGAAACCAACAACAAGGCAGACGTCAGCCGCTGTGCTGTTCTTCGTGTTATTCTCTTATCGAGAACTTCTGCATTGCTCGCTTTTTTCTTGTGGCTTGTTGGCACTTTTACTGCAGGTGTAAAAAAATAACGTCAATTAGCGGTTTTTATGGTTTATGGTACCCAAAGTTTACGATACCCCGAACCCCGATACCCCGAATAGCTGATATTCAGGGCTGAGATATGGCGGGGGAGCCATGTGCAGCCCATTCATTCAGCAGGAAATCGCTGGGATATTAACCGATAATACATACCATATTGGGTTCATCTGATAAACGCACAAAAGACATTGGCGGAGAAATCACAAAATTCAATTAACAATTAACGTAAAATTGTTGATTTTACAATACAAATATCCGAATTTAAACGTTCATTATTATTCGCAGTATATTGGCAGCATCTGAAACTGGTTTTCGGTATCTGGTGACGCTTTCGCATCAGCAAAAAGTTCCCCTGACCTCTGGAATTTGAATAAATTATAGAAATCGCTTGGCAAGAGCGGTGGGAAGCAGCGTGCAATTATTTGCTTGGGTTTTGCAACTGTTGAATGGGCACTGGGCATTGGCTAGAACTGAAATAAAACACTCAATTACTCAAACGGACAAAAAGTACAAAACTAGAACCCTTCCTTCCCCGTCCTGCCTGACGGGCGTTTTTATCTTCATTGAATTGGTAGAAAAAACGCTCTAGTTTTTTTTGGCGCAATGAATTTAGCTTTGATCAACCAATGACGGTGCACTTCCCTTGTCACCGATTAATAAATACTAGAAGTTTTTTTCAATTTCTTGTTGAGTGTTTGTTTGATGATTGCTTTCGTAATGAAAATATGTTCGTTCCCCTGATCATTTTTTTATCTGAAATTCATCTTCAAAGTTGAGCATCCCACATCGCAACTTCCAGCAGTCGTGAGCATCCCTGATGGTTTAGCTCTGCTTATCATTGTGGCACCTCGTCCCAAGTCCAACTCCAAGTCTAAGTCCAAGTTCATGTCCCCGGTCCCGGTCCCGGTCCAAGTGCAAGTTCCATAGAAAATCCCTACCCTGTCACGAGCCTCCACTTGAGAGTCTCCCCACGCTTATCGCAGGACGACTAATTACGAGCAAAACCAAACGCAGATCTAAAGCCGTTTTATGGCTACCTACCGCCGGCGTCAATGGCAAGCGGCGGCAACGCAGTTTCAATTGGAGGTCCGAGGGCCTTCATGATCCGCTCAAGAATTGCCAAAAATGAATGAGTGACCGCCTTAATCTGCGTACGGCCGTATCGTGTCGTATCGTATGGATCACGTATCGCTAGGATGCGATTAGACGCAATGACGGACATAATTATAATTGCTCGCGCTTGCACCCCGCCCCCCTCCTGCCTCCCTTCTGCTCCCTTCTGCCCACTGGCGGCACACTCTTCTTCGGCTAAATCTACGTTAATTATAGAAAATGGCTTGTTAATAGCACTTGTTGAGTTTTTTGTGATCCCCTCGTTGGCATTTTTATGAGCGCCAGCGATCAAGACCAACGCTATCAGAAAAGCCGATAAGAATGGTACACACACGGGCAGTGGCAGTGGCGAGGGCAGGGGCGGGGGCATACCCCCACTCTGCCTGACTGCTTGCCTGCCCCCCTTCCGGTGAGGTATGCGGCCTGTGTGGGTCTGTCCCCCAAGTGCGTGATGATGACCAGCCAAAATTGGTAGACACAACAAGGAATATTTTCCCGTGTCACGGCCACTCGAGAACTGGACACTCATTTATCCACGATCCCAGATCCCAGATAGGCGGCGGAGCGGCGCTGCAATATTTATGCCCTGGATTCCCAGGGTGTCGGGTGTCGGCTACGTGAATGCCGGTATCTCGGCCTGAAATTTGCTTCTGGCTGGCGGCTATTTACGCATCTTCTGCCTTACTGCCACAGGGTCAGGCATTTCAATCCGTTCTGTTTTTTTTGGGATTCTTTCTTTGGTCTCACACCCTCCTGGATTAATCCTTGGATTTCGACTGATTTCCTAGAGTCAGTTTCATATATGGAAATGATCCTGAAAGGCGCCATTAAAAATTATTTTAAAATAATTTTAAAGCTTTTTTGTATCTTTTGTTGCTTTGATCTTGATCGATCTTCATCCTTGAGTTTCATTCTTGTTACGTTCTTGCAGTGTGCAACAGTTAGGGTAGGGTATTGCCGCATTCCTTCTGGTTGGTGGGCGATTCGACTCGCTGACTCGGCGATTTGGCAGCACCAGCACTCGGACTGCGACTGCGATCAAAATCAAAACATTAGAGAGCTTATCAGCGAGCGGAGATCTGCAGACCGATAGGGGTGCTTCGATTAAACACTCGACCAAATCCCACTTGAACCACTCGAGCGGAGAACGGGTCTGGGGTTGGGGCTGCGGGTTGGCTGTGGACTGTTGAATGTTGACTGAAGATTTATCACTGATTGCTCATTGCATTTGCTTTCAGATTGGTGTGCAACAAGAAGACGCTGCTATGGTTGCTCCTGGCTGCTGTCCTGGTCACGGCCCTGACGCTGGGCCTCGTCTTTGGGTTGAAGAGCAGCGGCACTCCGCTTATTAGCGGCGCTGTCGTCTCCAATGGGATCGGTTGCGCCGCCATTGGCGGTAACATGCTGGAGGAGGGCGGCTCTGCCGTGGATGCGGCCATCGCCACACTGCTGTGCGAGGGCCTGCTGCTGCCCCACTCGATGGGCATTGGCGGGGGCTTTGTGGCGACCATTTACACGCGTAGCACGCGACGCGTGGAGACGGTGATAGCGCGCGAATCGGCGCCGGCGGCGGCCCACAAGGACATGTTCGTGGGCCAGACGGCGATCACCGGCGCAATGGCCGGAGCCGTGCCGGGCGAGATCCTCGGCTACTGGGAGATGCACCGCAAGTACGGACGCCTGCCCTGGAAGACGCTCTTCCAGCCGTCGATCAAGCTGGCGCGCGAGGGCCACGTTGTGTCCCGCTACCTGGCGGCGGCCATCCAGTCGAAGCTGAGCGAGATCCAGGACGAGCCGTCGCTGGCCTCCATGTTCCTCAATGCGAACGGGGAGGCCTACGTGGAGGGCGACTACATGAAGCGCACCACCCTGGCGGACACCCTCGAGCGGATTGCCGAGAACGGAGCCAGCGAGATCTACGACGGGGGCGAGACGGGGCGCAAGTTCGTCGAGGACATCCAGAAGCTGGGGGGCATCATCACCGAGCAGGATCTGAAGGACTATCGCGTGCAGTGGGACAGCGATGGCCACATCGCGGCCAATGTGACCGGCGGCTACACTCTGTACACCACGCCCCTGCCCAGCAGCGGCCCCATTCTGGCCTTCATCCTCAACGTGATGGGTGACCTGTACACGGACGACAAGGGCGTCTACTGGCAGCGTGCCGTGGAGGCCTTCAAGCATGCCTACGGGCAGCGCACGCATCTGGGCGACTACCTCAGCGATCCGGTCAGCGGGCCCAGCATCCAGGAGACGCTCGAGAAGATCCTCAGCCCCGAGCTGGTGGCCGATGTGCGCAAGCTCATCCACGACGACAGCACCTCTCAGGACAACCTTTACTATGGGGCCAATTTCACCGTGGAGGCCGATCACGGCACCGCCCACATGAACGTCCTGGCCACCAACGGCGACGCCGTCTCCATCACCAGCACCATCAACAACTAGTGAGTGTCGGGGGAATCCCAATCCGAATCCGAATCCGCTGCTAACAAATGTTTTTCCCCATTGCAGCTTCGGCTCCAAGGTCGCCTCCGCACAGACGGGCATCATTCTGAACGACGAGATGGACGACTTCTCCACGCCGGGCGTCATCAACAGCTTCGGCGTGCCCGCCTCACCGGCCAACTACATCTATCCCGGCAAGCGTCCAATGTCCTCGATGTCGCCCGTCATCATTGTGGATGGCGACGGGAATGTACGTCTGTTGGTGGGGGCTGCTGGTGGCACCAGGATCACCACTAGCGTGGCAATGGTAGGACCACAACTTGATTTATGTTCAGCATATCAGCAGAGTACTTATGTTTGGATTTTGTTTTCGACTGCCACAGGTCATAATGAAGTACCTCATTCGCCACGAGACCATGGAGCATGCCGTCAACGATGGCCGCATTCACCATCAGCTGGTGCCCATGCGCGTCCACTATGAGAGCGAGGTGGAGAGCGAAATTTCTGATTATCTCGAAAAGGTGGGCCACACCATGTACCAGGAGCCGGCAGGCTCGAGCTTTGCAGCCGTCACAGCCATCGGGTCTCTGAATGATCCGGAGCCGTTCTTCGACCGGCGCCGCGTTGGCAGTTCCCTTACCCTGAAGAACCGTAACAAGATGCAGCACTAGAGGAGCGCATGGGCATGTTAAGCAGCACGCGGTGATCGGTGCTCGTGATTTCGGTTTTATTTATTAAAAATAGTATTATTATTAGTCACAATCAAGGAGGAGAAATGCAGTAACTGTATATAATTGTTGAAGAATATTTCGAATAGAGAACTGAGTGGCTTCGATTTTTTTTATGTAAATAACTGGCTTAAACAGCCGAATAAATCTATTTTGTTAACCCATTCTGTTTTATTACAATTCAAATTCCATTTTGAATGACAACTGCTATCGGCGCCGCTCGGCTATCGGTCAGACAATCGCTTTTGCAGATCACGGGTACGTACCAATAATATGTATCAGAACCGGGATAAATGTATTTATAAAACACAGAACATATGCATTAATAGGTAAAAAAAATCTCAATATAAGAAAAATGCCATATTAATGTGTCAATTTAACTTGGAACAAAAAATTTAACATTAATTAAAGGAAATAGGGTGTACAAATGTCCATACGCATAGAAGAAACTTGATTGACAAGCAACAATGACGTCACATTCCGGTACACACTTTCGTTTAATGGTTTGGCCGTTTTTGTTTGAACCTTCTTATTGAAACAATCCAATGAAAAAAAGTTCTGAAAACTAGCCAATATTATACAAAACTTATTGATGAATTGGATCAAATTATTTGTTTAGGGCTGAGAATCTTAGCTGGCTAGTAATATTAAACTGAATATCAAAATCGAGGAATATTAACGCATCTTGTCGTGTCCGTCAGTATATTTACGGTATATTTTGATAATAAGAAGGTATATTTCGGTATACAAATGTCTGAGGTCACATTTATTCAAATCACCTGCAATTGCAGTTAAAATTTTAATCAATTATTTATTGAATAGTCATGGATAACTTGAATAAATTGACACGCGAAGATATATTGGAGCAGTTCAAAAAAGTGAGTATCCCTTTTCATACAGGTCATACATGCATGCATTCATTTGAAAATGTGTATATAGTGTGTAACAATGTCTGTTTTTTTTTTGCAGAGGGAACTGCACTTAACAAATGCAAAGGATTTGTCACTGGATGAACTACTGGTGATATACAAAGGATTCATTGTGCCGCTACCGCGCCGCGAGCCACGGGATCGCCGTGCCCAGAAGCCCATGGAGATCGATCAACTAACGGAGCGCATTAAAGTGGTGTCCGTAGTCGGCAGCAAGCGACCGATTGCGGAGGAGCCCTGTTGTTCCCATCAAGCTATCAATGACGCCAAGCAAATCAAGATGGACCTCCAATGACCCCCGCTTGACGCTACGATAAGGAGCGACCCGAAATAGGCATTTCCCAACTGTGCGCCAGCCGAGATGCATCGTCTGCTGTTGCTCCTCGGGCTGCTGATCTTCGTGGCCGTGGCCGCCGAAGTTCTTCCGCTGGAACCGGACTTGGAAGGCTACCAGGTGGTCCTGCGACGTGCCGCCAATCGTTCCGATAAGCTGCAAGTCTTTCAAAGCATTTGGGGGGCCATACGGTCTGACTTTATCGATGATACCGACAAGGTGAAGGGTCTTTACACGCAGCTGTCCAACTTCATACGCAATGAGATGACATGTACCAGTGGACCGACGGGACGCTCGGCCTGTGAGCTTCAGCAGGAGGTGCGACGACACCTACGGTCCCTGATGGCCCAACGCCTGGCCAATCTCATCAATTCAGAGGAGAGCATTCAGTCGTATGGCATGTATGTGGGATCCAGCATTGAGCCGTCCCTAGTTCGTGACGTTCTGCAGCATGCCATCGAAGACGTCTACTTCCACCGGCCGCTGGAGAAGCTCACTCTGCAGCTGGACCAACTATACACGGACAGGGACGAGGTCAGCTTCAAGATGATGATCGAGGCGCAGCTATCACTTTTCTGGCGCTATCAGACCATTCACGACAGCAACGAGGCCTTCCTGTTCAACATGGCGCATGCAGTGAGCAAGATCCAGACCCATTACATGTATGCCAGTGTGGACACATCGCTGCAACGGCGGGTAGAGGCACTGCACAGCAGTCTGCCGCCAGTGCTGGGTGCCCTCTTCCATCCCCAAGGCTTCTGTCTGCTCAATCGCGATAATCGTGAGTATGTGTATACGACCATCACGGATGAGTGGAACTACGGCCTCAACGGACGGCAGGTCTTCACTTGGCACGAGAAAAACTATACAGACTCGGCGGGTCTCATTCGAGCCTTTGTCCAGGAGCAGCACTCCACGCCAGTGTTTACGCTGCGCGGTGAACTCTCCAAATGGTACTTCTTTGTGGATCCCAGCGAGGGTAATCGCCTGGGTGCGCTTCGTTCTGGCAGTCCCAGCTCGTCGACCAGCTACTGGACCATCACTTATGTCGAAAATGCCCTCATATTTCGCCAACGCGATCTCACACTCTGTGCCGCTGAAATGTTTGACAAGGAGCGACGTATGATCAAGATGCTGCCGGGACAGTTGCATACGCCACCTTCAGAGGCATGTCAGTGGCTGCCCGTAGACTGTGCGCCGTCAAAATGAAAGAGATGGCAAATAAAGTTATTTTTCGATTTATTCCTAAATGATTTCTTTTGTACATGAATAATTTACAGATGTTCGAGCCAATAAAACAATGTTCAGAAAGGGGAAAATCATGTAGAGTGCGTTTTCGAGAATCATGCCGTCGTAAGTAAATCGCCAGGGCAGTTAGTTAGTTAGTTATGGTGTTTGTATATAGGTGTCAGCTTGAGGTCAGTTCTTGAATTAAATTAAGTGTATCATTAAGCGAGGTGGTGTGTCCTGAATTGGCAAATAAAGTCAGTTAATATTAAGTGCGTCATTTAAGGAACTGTAAACTTGAGGGAGTAAGTTGATTGCATGCGTTGTACGTGAATATCTCTATGACTTGACTTCTTTTTTGGCATTTAGTAAAATTAAACGGTCAGCAAACGAAGGAACTTTCTCCAGTCTTAGGTCGAAAAGAGGCAAAACATGCCAATGGTGCGATGCAGAATGAAATTCATTCAGCCTGAGTGTGGATTCTTTTTCATGGGAACTTGACCAAAGTACAAACCCATATCAAAAATATGCAATCTTATCTTAGTCTAATGAGTCTTTTGATTCGTGTGGATTGGCTGGCTCTTTTGTCTCTCCTTATTCCTGCTCCATGTATTCGTCGTCATCGCTATCAGAATCGTAGGGCTGTTGGATGTTCGCGCGTAGCGTATCTCGTTGGTAGGCGGGCGACAGTGGCTGGGGCACAGTCGCGCGACGACGATCCTGGCTGACATTGAACCTATTGCTGGGCAAGGGCCGATAGTGCATGCTGCATCGCAGATAGTCCTCGGCCTCGTTCAAGTCGGCCGCCTCCATCGACTCTTCTATGGTGCGTGAGTAGTCATCGACCTCCTCGTCGAACAGATGTGGTTCCCCATTGGCAAAGGCGGCGAAGCGCAGAGGATTGCGCAGGCTGCTCATTATGTTCCACTGCCTGCAATTGGGACTGTTGACGAACTGGCGCAGCTCCGCCAGTGAACGTTGCGTCTCCTCAACAGTCTGCTTGTAGTACTCGTCATTTGTCAGCAGTCGGCGCTTGGGCGGAAAGCGGCGTCGATAGAACGAATGGCCATAGGCCAAGAGCGATGGTGGGAAGTAGTATGCCGCAAAGACGCAGACCATCAGAAACAACACTCCACTAGAGTGCCAGCTGCTAAAGTAGGCCAAGGCCCCACCAACCGCCTGGAGCAGCCACATGATGATGTTCTGGGAGCGCGGATTCTTCGGTGGGCCAATGCGATAGCAGATGAGGAAAGAGATGAGCCCGGTTATTATCAAATACCAGACGACATAGTCGCGATAGGTCAGTAGGATTAGGCGCATGTTGTCTGCCAGCTGCTTGAGTATATATAATCCAATTGTCCAGCCTCCAATAAGGACGCCATACATCATGGGACGTCTGGGAAAAAGTTTAGATGTTAGAGAAATTATGAGCAGGAGCGAGCCACAAATGCCCAGCATAATGCCAGCCAAATAATAGAATATGCTGTTCTTGGCCAAATTGCGGCTGCTCCAGAAGACGATAACCCCCAGGCCAAATTGTAGAAATCGCCACACATCGAACTGAGAATGATGGAGTCTCACATTGTATGGCTGCCTGGAGGCAACACCAATGCACTGAGGATCAAATGGTGAAAGATGTATCCGTTGACGCTTCTGCGAGAAGAGCGTAAAGCTGAAGAGGGACCGCTGCTCGTTGTAGTGATCCAGCACCTCTTGTGGTGTGCGTCCGCCGTATTCAGAATAGTCATCGTTGCCGATGCCCAGCAAGAACTCAACCGTCTCGAACAGGCTGAGCAGCGAGAGCGGCTTACCAGGATAGCAGTACGTCCTTAGAGTATTTGATCCATAGCCATTGGCGGTGATATCGATCGATGTTCCCGGCGCCAAAAACACGGTGTCCGTAACGGGGGGCGGGGCTGCGGCAGCACATATCGCCATTAGTGTGAATATGAAGACGGATCCATGCCCCACACGTAGTTGAAACATGTCTATGCACTTAATTCAGATAGCTGCCACAAAAACGAAAGTAAATAACTTCGAAAGGAATAATGGATGTTGTTGTGTATCGATATATACCCAGCGCGTTGATATGCGAAAGAGGTGCTATCGAAGCTAAAAATACTGCGAAATATCGGCTGTACAAAGCCTTTTTTGTTGACGAAATATATTCATTTTATTTTTTGTGAGCGCTGTTATATTCTATTATATAGGCGACAGGCCGGAAAATACTACTTTGCAATGTAGTCTTAGACGAACAGTAAAAACAGAGACTGCTTTATGGCATTCAGTGAGTGCGAGAAAAAATATATGCATTGCCTTCTAGTCGAACTGAAGCGCAACGGATTGTTACCATGTAAAAATTAGTACGACAAAGTTTATTTTGAAAGCATTAAAAGCCCTGTACTCAATCCAGCTAAATTTTTTGTCGACCATTCAGGTATGATATTCGTATGGAAACGATGCGATGTTTTTCCTCTGTATATTTATGGTATATTTTGAAAACAATAAGGTATATTTCGGTATAATTCTCAGGGTCTGGTGGTATATTTTATTGATAAATCCGTCGATAGTAGAGACTAGCAGTAAAATATCGACACTATCGATAGTACCCTCGATGGTTTGACATCTCTAATCTCTGGGCAAAAACAGCGGCCGATTTTCAGCAACAAATTCCATTGTATTCCTTTTTTTTGCCACACTCCAAAAAGAAAAAAGGTGAATTTTGCATGGATTTCAATTGTTTTCCGAGTTGGAACCGGTGGCGGTGTTGTGACTTGTGCAAGGATTTTGTTGTGCGCCTGCAAGGAGAAAATCAATTGAACGCCGCCTAACCTACAAAGTTACATAATTTTAATATTATGTTGTTATGTTTAGAAGTTGCTGCTGCAACGATATCAAGGCAAGATACTAATTTAATTGCCTTCTCCTCTTGCAGTGAAATATGTCCTTCGTTAAGAATGCCCGTTTCTTGGCCGCACGCGGCGCTCGCCTTGCCCAGTCCCGTGCCTACTCGGACGAGATGAAGCTGACCTTTGCTGCTGCCAACAAGACCTTCTACGATGCCACCGTAGTCCGCCAGATCGATGTGCCCTCCTTCAGCGGAGCTTTCGGCATCCTGGCCAAGCATGTGCCCACATTGGGTAAGCCCCGTCGATTATATCACATTCGAAATTCGAATCGAAACCCTTCTAATTTGATCTTATGTTGTGCCCACAGCTGTGCTGAAGCCAGGTGTTGTCCAGGTTGTGGATAACGATGGCAAGACCACCAAATACTTTGTCTCCAGCGGCTCGGTGACCGTCAACGAGGACTCCTCCGTTCAGGTGCTGGCCGAGGAAGCTCACAATATCGCGGACATTGATGTCGCCGAGGCCAGACAGCTGCTGTCCAAATACCAGTCGCAGCTGAGCTCCGCTGGTGACGATAAGGTACGTCCTGGTCTTCCTTTCAACACACAATCAGAACTGTCCTCACTACCTGTGTGATTTTCCATTGCAGGCCAAGGCAGAAGCTGCCATTGCCGTCGAAGTTGCTGAGGCGTTAGTCAAAGCTGCCGAATAGACGTAATCACTACCACACAACACCCAAACAGCTAAAGCATTGCGTTTAAAGTAAATAAAAGAAAAACATAACTGAAGTGGTGGCCAATTTCAAAAACTGGCTGACATCCCCCCACGTTATGAAACCATAATAAAAAGCGAATAATAATATCCGAACTAATGACAACCCGTGTGGATCAAACCAAAACATCAATCGCATCGCATCGCAGCTCATCGACGAACAGATAACTGTTTTGTTTTGTGTTTTTTTTTTTGCATGTGTATTTTCTCGCCTTACACTGTGCTACATGGAGTGAGCTGACGGCTTCGGCCCTCTGGGACTGTCTGTCCCAACATGCAAATCAGCTAAAAATGATGTTGAGCAAATCTTGAACTCAACGATTTACTGTAGAAGTGTGCGAGAGGGAAGTTACACATAGATGTGCTAGTTACTGCTTAAAATTTGGAAAATCAGCAATCGGCAACAGTGGTTACTGCCTCTTAGTAGTTTATATAGTGGAACAGATCTGAGGGATCTTTAATCACATCTGGCTGTAAGCCCTTTCAAGCTGAAATATCTACAGGCTTATCAGAGGAATTAAATAGCAATTAACGTCTGACCATTTTACATACGTGATGAAAAATCATTTTGGTGCACAGTGTAGTAGATCTGTATGGCAATCGACTGATCCGACTGGCTGCTGCGCGTGTGCGCAAGCGCCACTCTCTCCCATAGCGAAACGAAAGCCGAAACCCGAGCGGAAGGTCAAGTTTACAGCGCGCCGCTTTGTGGCTGTCGAAAGTGAGAGTAGGCCACAAGATTGGAAGTGTTTCTTTTCGGTTTATATTTTGTATATTTTCTAGCAAAAAAAATGGGTAAAAAAAATGACTTAAATTAACTCATGGCGTTGTGTAGGAAAAGTCGATAGAGGTAGTAGTAGTAGTAGGTCGAAGGTCTTCCCGAATTTCCCGTCTCGAATGTGTGGGGTGCGGGGGTGTGTCTTGAAGTCGGGGAAACAGTCTTAGTAGGCTGGTGGGCCGTAGGTCTGGGCAGGCGCGTGTCCCACTGGCAGAAGCTGCTCCTCGGGCGCGAAGACTGGTGCGGGTGCTGGGTGGGGGACGCTCAGGAGTGGCGCTGGTGCCTGGTATACTTGTGCGGGAGCTGGGGCACCGTAGACTGGAGCTGGTGCGGGAGCAGCATACACTGGAGCCGGGGCAGGAGCAGAGTAAACTGGCGCCGGGGCAGGAGCATAGTTCACTTGTGGTGCGGGCGCATAGTTCACTTGAGGTGCGGGCGCATAGTTCACTTGAGGTGCGGGCGCAGAGTAAACTGGAGCTGGAGCGGGAGCAGCATAAACTGGAGCAGGAGCAGCATACACTGGGGCAGGAGCAGCATACACCGGGGCAGGAGCAGGGGCAGCATAAACTGGAGCAGGAGCAGGGGCAGCATAGACTGGAGCCTCCTGGTAGGAAGTCACTGGAGCTGGTCCGGGAACATCGATGGGAGCGTATGCTGAGCCACCGCCAATGCCGCTGGAGTGCTCATGGATGACGCGCACCACCTTGGCGTGTCCGCCCGAAATGGAGCCAGAATTTCCGCCGTAGGAAGCACCACCGTCGTGGCTCTCGTGGACCACCTTGATGACCTGGGACACACCCGACGAACCGCCGCCGCCGCCGCCTCCAATGAAAGCTGGACCGCTGACCAGAGGAGCGGACTCCGACAGTACCTTGATCACCTTGACGGAGGCTGGAGCGCTGTAGACTGGAGCTGGTGGCAGGTAGACGGGTGCTGGACCATGGCTGGCGCCTTCGGAGATTACCTTAACTTTGTAGACCTGTGGTGCGGGCTCGTAGCCATAGCCGCCGGCATAGCCACCACCGCCGCCGCCGCCGCCTCCGGAGTAGCCACCGCCAGAGTAGCCGCCCTGCTGGTGGATGACCTTGACCACCTGAACTGGACCGCCACCATGACCGCCATGTGAGCCGCCACCGTGGTAACCACCGCCGCCGCCGCCGCCTCCGGAGTAGCCGCCACCACCACCGCCGCTGCTTCCGCCGCCCAAGCTAATGCCGGCCTTGAGACCGCCGCCACCACCGCTGCTGCCGCCGCCGCCTCCCAGCAGACCGAGGAAGCCAGCGTTGGCCACAGCAAAGAGAGCACACATACAAACGAAGACCTGGATGGGGCAGAGGAGAAGGGTAGTGGTTATAGTGTGGCTATCCAGGATCCGGGGTGGGCGTGTGTGTGTGTGTGCACGGGGCACCTGCGACTGACACTGACACTCACCTTCATGTTAACTACTATTCCACTTGATTCGATGACAACGATACCAATATCGAAAGGTTCCTAACGCCTTGAGTGGTTATGCTCTTCAGAGACGACTGATGTCAGATCGAACGCATCACGAGTCTTTTATACGATGATCTGATCCCAGCAAACGATGTAAGCGATCATAATGAAGTCCCACAATTCAAATTAGCAACGCAACACAACAGCATAACACACGATCGAACGCATCCCAACACATACCCAGGCCCAGAGACCCAGAGACCCAGACCCAAACAAAGGCATTTCATTAACATTTCCAACGGTTCATCATCATCGAGATTGGAATCATCATCATGGCTGGGCATGCATATCATAAGCATGCTGAAGATGATGCAAAACTCAAGTAGCAAACGGGGAAAGAAGCCATCGGATGGCTTTCATTTTCACTGGGCCGCACCCAGTTACTGGCCTCGGGTTCTTCATCCACATATACCATGCTCCCATACTCCCATAGTCTGCATTTCCATTACCCATTCCGATTTTGGTTTTGTTGGATTTTCGATTTCTTTCCAGTTTCCAGCTTCGAATTTCGTAAAGCCCTTACGTTACGTTAGCCGAGTCTGCATTTCCGAAATTCCGAAAGCGGCTCCCACAATTAGCATGAAAATGGATCGAGTTGAGGTTGAGGTTGAGCCAAACCGAACCGAACTGAACTGAACTCATCGTAGCCGGGCGGGCGGGCTCACTGAACTGATGGTGATAAGGTGGGGCACGGGAGGGGCAGTGGCAGTGGCAGGCAGCATCGACAGCATGTGGATTTCATATTTCGTTTTGTCATTTGCATAGACGCGTTTTGGCTCTTGCCTCATACGCGGCGGCTCGCTGTCTGTCCGTTTTTTTTGAGCCATTAACTGAATCGAGACCCAACCCAACCCCAATTTGCCATGGGCCATGGGCCATCGCCAGCCCAAGCCCAAGCCACACAAGCACAGTTCAAGCCAATCCAATCCCACAATCATTTGGCTATTTCAAGGTGAATTTCGAATCTAATTTTGTTCCGAAATCCGTTGTCAACTAGCCAGTCAGGGCAGCGCAGCGCAGCGGCTGCCCAATATTATGATTATGCAATTGGCTTCTCAGGCGTGTAAAGCGCATCATTGTCTATCCAATGATCATAAAACGACAGCGACAACCATAACAAAACAAAATACAAAAAAAAAACACAACAAGATCATTGAAAATCAGCCTCTAATTTGTGTGTGGATGTATTTATTGCTCAATGGACCGAGGGCCTACCCTACCAGACAGATTGCCTCGAAAAATCACATTCCAATGCAGCCAACGAAAAGTGCAAAATTCCGAATCTCCAGTGTATAGACTGCCATAAATTGATACTTGAGCAAAGTGACAGGAATGCTGGAGAGCGAGAGCCAACGGTATATATGCATATGGGGTAGATAACGGCAGATACAAGCTTATATAATGATGAAATAATGGTTAAATGTTAAGTGTGTGTTTTTATGGGCCACAATAATACTATTTTTAGCAAATGTATTAGCTGAAAAGAATGTCCCGCCATTCAAATTATGAACTTTGTGATTAGAACAGATAAAATGAGTGAGGACAGGAAGAACAGGTGGAACGCTTGAAGCTGGTGGAACGGTTGGAACGGTATGAGAACGGGAGAGCATAAACCTGCGAAAATTCTCTTTTACGGCTCATTTCAGTCTCTCTCAATCTCTAAGCACGCCATGAACCTTATGGGAAATGGCTAAGAACCCATTATATCAATTTTCGATGTATTATAATTTATTAATAAACAAAAAAAAAAAGGGCAAAATTGCTTTATACAAGAGTCAGTTAAGTCAGCGGTCGCATAGATATCAGCACTACACTTATTTCTGCTTCAGCCAGCCACCGTAGGCCAGGGGAGAATCGTAGACGGCGCCATGTCCGACACGGACCACGGAGGGAACCACGGCCACGTTCTCGTAAACGGGCACATGACGGACGACGGGCACTGTACGCACAACTGGGACCTGGCGGACGACCGGTATGGTGCGCACCACCGGGACGGTGCGAACCAGTGGCACGGTAGCCACTGGCAGAGAAGCGTAGCCGCCTCCTTGGATGACACTGCTTTGGGCTAGGGCCAGGCAGGCGGCGAACAGCAGGCAAGCAATGAAGAACTGAAAAGGAGAGAGAGGCGTATTATCCGGTTGCCTGTTGGGCTCTATCCTGTGGGGATGCACCACTCACCTTCATGTTGAGTTTTTTGGTTGATTGGTTGGTTGTTGGATGATTTGTATTGATTTGTTTGGCCAAGACCGCGATCTTATATAGCGAACAGAACCCGAACCCCGTCGCATCGCTCGAAAGTAGAGCAATAAAACTGGCAATAGAACATAGCCAAACATAGAGACAACTACAACACAACAATCTGAATGAATCAATCGGTATGCAAATTTTAAATTTATACGCACAAAAGTAAGATACTTGAGAGGTATTTGCCATTATTAGTGATCAGATACTACACTCGCTTGGACGAACAATGCGAGGCAGCATCATATAAAAACGCCTTTCAAATGCCAGAACAATGAGAACTTGTTCCTGTCGCTGATGCTCAACAGGTGCCCAGGTGCTCTCTGTGACGTGGGAGATGCTTCCACTCCCATTCCATTGCCGATTTGTCGCCATTTGATGAATTCTATTGAAAGGCAACAAACCACAGGCGCCGTCCATGTGCAAATTGATTGTCTTGCCTGTTTCCAAATAGTTTTTGGGAGTTGTTTTTTGTTTGAATTTTGGCTAAACTTTATTTATGAGCCCATTGTTCACGCCCTATTATGCTTTTTGGTTCAGCCAGCAAATGCCGCCAAAACGCATGCAAATTTATGCAAATTTAAACGATGCTTCCTCAATTCAATTCATTTGGCTGTGGGTTTTCCAAAAAACCCATTACAAAAAAGAAATATTTGTGCATATTCGTATGTTTATTTTATAGCAAAAACCTGTTTGTACATTATCTTCTCTTCGTTTGGTTTTTGTTATTTTTAACGATTATTTTCTCCCACGCGCCTTGCTGACATGACACCTTGCAGCACTTACGCTTCACGTGCTTGCCGTTGCACAACATTGAAACCAAGCCCTCACAGCTGTTCGGTTATCTTTTCACAGGTGTGATATTTTGGTATATTTTGAGAATGAGAAGCAGTGCTGCCGATTCCGCTTTTTTCCCGTCGAATTTGGCTGTTTTTGAAGACCAACTGTGCGCTATGTGAAATGGAATTATCGACATTTCAGAGTACCTTTTAGTTGAAAATATTGAAGAAATTTAACGCATCAGACATCAGTGACACCACACTGTAGTATGAGGTTTACTTTTATAAAGATTCTGGTGGCAAGCGTAGTTTTCTTGAGCTTCAGCTGTTTCCCTCATTGACGTGGTCAAACATTGAAATTAAGCAGGTTTTTGGCAGGTTAATCTGGTCAAGTCTGAATTAAGAAATTCAGTGAACCTGACACGACCAAGGAGCTAACACTGTAAAAACACTAAATTAGTGATCCCATTCATTACGCTTTTATTAAGGTTTTTTTCTTGAATTTTTCAGCTCTTTTTGTCTCTTGTTCAAGTAGAAAAGTTGGCAGCACTGATGAAAAGGTAGCTTTCTGAGAGGCAGGCGGTATATATTTTCGATAAATCCGCGGTCACACTGCTCAGAGGGGGAATTGCAAAATTAATGCCAAAAATGTCGTAGTTAAAGGCAACAAAAGTGAATAAGTAATTAATAATCATATCAATTAGGCTGTTTTGACACGCACCATGTCCGGGCACGGCAGCAGCAGGAGTTACAGGCACAGAAACATTTGCAACACCTCCAACATGGCGCACCTGCTGCAATGCTCTTGATGTTGACGTCAACAAAGTGAAATTCGAGTGCGCGGAAAAGAGAAACACAACACACACACAAATAAGAACAGCTACGACAAAAGAAAATCGCTAATTGGAGCTTCCAAATAACTCCACTGGTGCATACACTGAAGGGAAATGTACTCTGAATGGGCCTCCCTGTCGGCCCAGATTACGGCCAACAGCTGCGGGGCGCAATGCTTCAGTGTGCTGAACAAGTTTCCAGCTTCGGCTGGACGGGAAGTGGTCGTGTCGGTGGTCAGGCAGCTGGGCACCAATCTGGGCATCACACAGAATGCCGAGCCAAGCCATTTGGTCAAGGATGAGGAGGTGAGTAACAATTGGCCGATCTGGCAGTGAATCTCACAATTGTCACACTCTCCTCTTCCCGCTCCAAAGGTGAAGTGGTGCATGGACGTAATCTGCTTTGGGCTGTCGCTGCCCCTGCAGGAGCACGAGACCATCAAGGACTGCGTGAATGTCTACTGCGAGTGGCTGACTGCCTTGCACCCACAGCCGCGCATCAGTGTGCCGAAGCCCATATGCGAGGATGCCAATCTGTATGCCCGCCAGATAATCAACCACTTTCACAATCTCTTTGTGCCGCGACAGGGCGAAAGTAAGTAAAGACAGTTGCCAATCGATCCAGCCATCCACCGATCCGCTGTCTATTGCCGCCACTGCCCATAAATGTCCACTCTCTGTCTTATGTATTAATCCCCATCTAAATTTCAAGTCTTGCCATTTCTATACCAAACCACGCTTGGTAGGTTGCTCGAACTTTTTTACGTACACTGCATTCGATGCGGCCTGCGGCCGTGCTGGGATACTGACGTGTCTAATGAATCCTTTCGCTGCCCATTTCAGGTGCAGACACCATCAAGCGGCAGGCGGTGCTCTGTCATCGGGTACTGCGCACTCTGCAGCAGACGGCGCAGATTTCGCAGCTAATGGATCGTCAGACTTGGGATACGCTGCTGCTCTTCCTTCTGGCCATTAACGAGATTCTGCTGGCGCCGCCCACCGTCAAGGATGATGTGGGTGATCAGCTGTGCGAGCGTGTGCTCTCCGTGCTCTTCGAAGTGTGGCTGCTGGCCTGCGTTCGCAGTTTCCCATCGCCTTCGATGTGGAAGACGCTGCAGGAGTCGTGCTCCATGTGGCGGCATCGCGTGGCCCTTGTCGATCAGTGGAATCGTGTCAACTTGGCCCTGACGTCCCGACTACTCGAGTTCAGCTACGGACCAGCGTTTCCCCAGTTCAAAAATGGTTTGTGCCGTAAGATCTTCTCTGGCAATGTACTTATGCAGCTCTCTGCCATCCACAGCCGACGAGGATGGCCAGCTAATACCCGTTGGCATGTCGAACGATTGTGTGGCCCAGACCTGGTATCGCTTCTTGCGTATGATCGGCAATCCCACGGCTTTCTGCTCGCCGCACATCATCAGCAAATCGTCGCACTTCGTGCAGTGGGCACTTACCCACGAGAAGGGGGCCGAGACGCACCAGCATCCGTGTCTGCAGTTGCTGCCGCAGATCTTTCTCAATGCAATGAAGGGCATCTCCAGCCAGGTGGATGCGTTTCTGGGTAAGATCCGAACTGCAACCACTTCACCGAAATCACCTACGACATAGGCTTCAGTAGCAATAGTTTTTGTGGTAGGCTAGCCGCCCAGTATTACTCTATCTCTCTCTGTCTCTCTCTTTCTTGTTCGTTTGTTCATCTCGCGCTTATCTAACCCAAAAACTTGTATTTAAAACGAACAAAACAAAAAACAAACCGAAAATTGCTGCTTGAGTAGGCGTTTATCAGCCACCGCCACACCAGACGGATAATGTCGTGACGAATCTACTGGAAATACGGCACTCGCTCAACGAGGCCACCTCCTCCACGCTGCAGCAGTTCATCCACTCGAGCAGCGCATCGAATATATCGGCGAATAGCCAACAGCAGCAGCAGGGCTCCGCCTCGCAACAACTGCAGCTCCAGCTGCAGCATCAGCATCTGCATCACCATCATCTTCACTATCCGCACTTGCATTTACATGGCGCTGGCAGCTTTCTGCGCGACAATTTCATGAGCAACTCGGCCAGCTCTGCCCTGAACGCCATCATGGGTCATCACGGTCACCATCAGCATCCGAATCAGCAGCAACAGCTATCACTCTCCCAGAGTGGAGCCTCGCCCACGTCAAGCGCCATAGCGGCCAGTAATTTGGGACACTCGGCGGGGGCCTCTGCCGTTGGAAGCACCAGCGCTGGTGGCAGCCATTCGGCCGGAGTCGTCGGTAGCATCTCCTTTAGCACGGCTGAGACCAGCCTGGCATCGACAGCTGTCTCGAGCACGCCCACACCGCCTCTACAGCGACGATTGGCCAAGAGTTTTAGTGTGGCGCCCACCATAACGCAGCAGAAGGGTGCGAACTCGTCCTTAGATTCCGTAGAATGTTTTACTAAATGTTGTTGTTGTATTATAACCTGGCAGAAAGTATTCCACATAGTCTATGGATTTACTACTCACAATCGAGCAAAATGGTGTTGGTCGATTTGATTTAGAAATCAAAATGTCGGACAAAAGAGATCGTGTAGCAACAATTAATTAATGGTAACTAATGGATTAATAGTAAACTGTAATACGATTTCCTAAAGCAGCGATCCATGGATTGAAAATCCAATCTATCGTATCTGTTCATTAGAAATAACTCAATGGTTAAACTGATTTCTCTCGAAATCCATCCATAGGTGGAGTAATGCTGATCTGCCAGGGTTATTGGGCCTTCGGATCACCGAAGTAAACTTCATTTGTCGTGTATTTTATTTGCTTTGCCTTAATATGATATGTTTTGCTTGCCTAGATTGTTGAATTGATGCTCCTCATAGATTAATGTATTCGGCATTAGCTTCAAGTTCAGTTCATGTTTTAGCTTCAGCTCCGCGATGACACGAGAGCATCTTGCCTCGGGGCACACCGCACCGTGAACCGCGCGCACCGCATGCACGTTTTGCATTTAAGTTTGTGTATAATTTGTTCCGTAGCATGAGTGGAATAATCTGTGTGTAATTGCTCGGAGCGCGAGGGGATGTGGAGTGGATGGAATGGAATGGGGATGTGTTTGGGAATGGCTGAGTGAAAGAGTAACTGTTTCCACTTTCCAACTGCCATTGAATCCACTGCCATCACATCGCATCACATCAGATTCCCATTCCCATTAGCATTACCATTCCAGTCCCGGGCCAGGCATTGTATGCATTGTATTTTATCTATTGTACGCCCACAATTAATGCCAACCACGTTGCATGTGTGGCATCGGGCAGTCCATGCTATGTACCTCCTATCCGACTCTGCCGCGCTACTAATTTCTCACACTTGCTCTGCTCTACTCTACTCTCTACTCCACTGCTCTCTCCACAACACGCACATTCCAACCAACTCAAACCCACACCACACGAATGCTTTGTGCAGGCTTGAGCAAAACCTCGCTTATCGGCCTCACGGGGGGCGGTGCACGCAGTGCGATCGGCAGCAGCAGCAGCAGCAGCTATATCCACAGCAGCGGCTCGACGAGCGCTGGCCCCGTCCAAGGCTCGGGTGGTGGTGGTGCCAGTTCTGCCCCTGGCAGTGGCAGCACTGGCATTGGCCCTGGCTCCGGTTCTGGTTCTGGCTCTGGTGGCCAGGCACCGGCTCCGGCTTCGGCTGCGGCACCCACAACGCCAACATCGACATCGGGTCCGCCCTCGGCGAGCAGCAGCATCAACTGTAAGTGTTGTGCGAAACATTTGTCGCTTCTGAAACAATATAACAGATGTTTTCCCCTACCTTTCCCCTCTCTCATCTTCTGTCCCTTTCTTTCTTTATCACCCTCTGCACTGCTGCCGCTGCTGCTGCTGCTCTGCTTTGCGTTTTTAGCTCTGCCGCTGACATCGATGGGAGCTGGCGCTGAGCTGGCGGTGGCGCGGCCAAAGTGTAACAGCATTCTCCACGTATTCCACGAGTGGCTGTTCGAGGCAGCGCACATAGGTGGCGATACCTGGCGCCAAAATCGCAAGAGTAAGTGAACCCAACGCAGCCGATGGAGGAGGAGGAGTGCAGTCATATATCAACAAACCTTTTTTCTTCGTCTCGCACACAGAGCAGGCATGCGAGGCTAGTAAGCGGCCATCGTCGATGATAATGGAGCACCGCAAGGGATCAATTTCGCTATCACAGCCCAACTCGCTGAACGATCCCGCCTCGCTGCCGCCCACGCTGACCATCGACAAGTACGAGTCGGGCCGGGCGGAGGCCATTGGCACACTGTGCAAGATATTCTGTGCGAAGAAAACTGGCGAGGAGATACTGCCGGTGTATTTGGCGCGCTTCTACATGGCCCTACAGCAGTGTCTGAAGATCACCGAGTCGAAGGAGTGCGATGAGACGCTGGCCAGCATTCTGCTGCATTCGGGTGATCTCTTCCGCCTGGATCTGGATGGGATCAATGTTCTGCTGCCCGGCTTCATCGCTGCCCTAGAGATTGTGCTGCCCGACAAGGATCTGAAGCTGAAGACGCAGTCGATGGTATTCAATCGAACGGAGCTGCGGCGCTCGGCCATCAACATACTGCTGTCGATAATGGTGCTGCCCCTGCACTATCAGGCACTGCCCATTCGAGATCTGTCCAGCGAGACGAGCGAAAAGTGAGTGAAAATCGCAAAAAGGGGAATTTCGTTTATCCTTCTTCTCTCTTCTCTTTTAGGATGTTCACGTTCATCCAGCTCAAGTCGCGTCTTATGAACATTCTGATGAACGCTCTGCAGGTGGAGACAGATGCCCAAAACACACACATGCTGCTGGGCGGCCTGCTGTTGTGCGTCCAGGATGCCGTCACCTTCGAGGAGACGGATTTGGGCGGAGGCTCTGGCGCCACTCATATGCACAACTCTGGCGGTGCCCAGCAGCATGAGGCCAATCTCCTCAGCTCGGGTAAGGTTGCTGCACACCGGACGGCATCTGGATCAGCAATTATCTCTTGATTTGATTTTTTACATTTTTTTTATATTTAATTGCCATTTTTTGTATATACTTTTTTTTTTGCATTTTTTGTAATCTTTTTGTGCTGTGTGGCTGACGGAACACCACGAACAGCTTGCTCGGAGCGTTCCGCTTCGCTGGTCAGCACCGGCACGGCCAGCTTGGGGGCCCAAACGACGGCCACCATGGGAGCTGGTTCGGGCTCCATACGCGACACGGCCTCAGCCCACGATTATCCAAGTTTGACCATCTCCGATGACATGTCATTTGAGTTTGGCCAAGAGCTGGAGGGCGTGACCACATATGGTAAAGAGATTTCTATTTGTTTTTGGTGTGTGTTTGTTTTTGTTTTTCTGTGTTTGTTCGGTTCTGTGAATTGGGATCTAATCTGCTGTTAGTCCCTCGGATTATACTCAGGTTGTTTCTCGCAATCATTTTTGTTTTATCGCTCATCAAGTGATCAGCATTCGACACTCAAATTGACCACAAATATTCTGTCGAATCTTCCAGATAATGCCCACGCTTTGTTTGTGCGTGCCACGTATTTGGTCTGCCATCGGCTCATCTCATCGTGGAAAACGGACCTGAATGTCTCCCTGGCCGCCCTGGAGCTGTTGTCCGGCTTGGCCAGGCTGCATATCCGGGAAACAGGTAGCGTGTCCTTCTCTCTGATTAAATGTGCATGCACGGTTTTGGTGTAACTCACTCCCTTGCAAAGCCATTCGATCTACCAAAAACCATGTCAATATCCGCTTGTCCGTCCGCCAGCTGTGCTCTCCGTTTCGCATGCCTTCGATTTGGGATTCGGTGGACAGCTGCTGGCCGTGAGAATCAAATGAGATGTTTTTAATAAATTAATTAGATTTTAAAAGACTAAATTTAGTTGGGCTCCCAGTACTTATGGCCTGTGGCTTATGTACACGCTGTGATGGGTGTTTTTGTTTGTTAATAATATTATGGTGGGATCTTGAATGAATTTGCAAGGGACTGTGGCATTCGAAGCTGCGGTTGGCCCGTGGCTACTCCTCATTTTCTGGTGTTAATGTCTCGTTGTTTTCTGTCGTCTTTTATTTGTTGCTCGTTTGTTTTACGGAATATGTCGTATGTGCGTGCGTACTGCCACTCCCATTCCCTCTGCCACCTTGTCCACTTTGTAACTGTAACTATAAAAATATCCCCTATCCCCCACCCGCTGTACAAATCCCAACCCCAACACCTTAACCACTTGGACTGTCTGTGCTGTGCCAACTTTTGCTTTTGTGTGAAAATTCTATGCGGCAGCCAGGAAGTTTACAAATGGTAATTGATTGAAAAGCTAACAAACCTAACTAACGCCACTTTTTCTGTCTTTCTTTCCTTTCTTTCGTTTTTTTTAATGCGTTTCTTTTCTAACCGCCCGAACTATCCCCGCCCCAATAACCACTTCACCTCCGCGACACCAAAAAAAAAAACCCCAACACTCATCCACAATTGATAATTGTCATTATTTTCTATATATTTCGTTTGTATTTCCTGCGGGACACCCAAATAATACACACACACAAACACACACACACACCCGCAAATACCAATGTAAATAACCTCCAAAACACACCTGAACCACACCACACCTGAACCACACCACACCACCCACAACCCACCTTAGACACATTAGTGAAAATATACGAAGCTAGTCAGAATCTAACGATAATCTCCTCAGACGCTCTAGAGTGCAAGCGGGCCGTGAAGTGGATATGCGACTACATATGTTATCAGTGCTCGCGGCCGCCGCCGGCCCACAGCAAGGATCTGCACAGCACAATTGTGGCTGCCTTTCAGTGCACCGCCGCATGGCTGATGCAGCATCCGTATCTGCTGCAGGACAAGGACTGCCTGCAGACAGTCTTAGAGGTGGTTGAACTGGGCATATCGGGCACCAAGAGCCAGAGCAAGAGCGGCGATATACCCAAATTTAAGGACGAGAAGGAGCTGAAACCCGCCTCCATGAGGGTGCGAGATGCTGCCGAGAATCTGCTCACAATCATACTCGAACAGGTTGGCTATTTTCCCAGCGAGTGTGGCCCTGAGTCCATTTCGTCACTGCTCGATGAGCTGGCACTGATGAAGCACTGCAACTCGATGGTGCCGGCGGCGGCGGCAAGCACCGAGCAGGCCATTGCCAAGTTCAAGTATTTTGTGACGGAGAACTCGACGATATTGGCCCTGCTCGAAGAGCCGTTGGGCAATGATCAGGATCCGCAGCCAACAGTGACACGTAAGTCCAAGCTGAATCAGTCTTTAGACTTATAATTATTTCCGTGTTGGACAGTGCTGATACGTGGACCATTTGGACGACATGCCTGGACCATGCAGCTGCGACACCTTCCACGCAGCAAGTCGGGCATCAAGTACCACGCCATCAATCCCGGCCGGCCCATTCCCATGAACGATATTAGCCAGAGACCCGAATGCGAGCAGAAGAACTTCCCCGATGGCGTTGACAAGGTGCAGCCCTGCGTGGCCGACTATTCCATACCCACCATCGATCAGATCCGCGAGCAGTATGGATCCGCTAGCATACGGGAGCTGGAGGCGATACTCGAGAACCAGAGCATCCACGAGAAGCTGGCCTGGGCGGAGGCGGACAACAGTGTGGACAGTCTGTCCCATTCGCAGGAGTGCGTGCCGCCGTTGGTGTGCCAAGAGTTCCATGCCGCACGGCTTTTCCTTTCGCACTTTGGCTTCCTCACGTTCGAGACACGCAATCCGCACAATCCAGCGGAGTCGCTTGGCACGCCGCCGCAGCGACCCCTCATTGTGCTGGACACCAAGTCGACGGCATTTGCCGCCGATCTGGACAGGCTGGATAAGCTCAGTGCCCGCACCCATGATACCGTCTATGTGTTCTATGTAAAGGTGGGAAGCAACACACAATTTCTATCCGTAATTGCCGTAATTGATTGAATCCATTTTAATTTGTATTTGTGACGTATTCAGACGGGTCAGACAAGTGCCCAGCAAATAATCGGCAATATGGTCGAGGAGACTTCTGTCAGCTATGATCCGCACTTTGCCGGTATGCTGCAGACGCTTGGCTGGCCGGTACTGGTGGCCGATCACTCTGGCTGGACGGGCTTCGCCCACAACTCCTGGTCGCTGAAGGGAACGCCAGAGGAGCAGCAGATGCAGCAGCTGCAGCAGCTTAAATCCAATGTACCCAGCGAACTCAATTACAATGGGTCACAGCGTGTGCTCTACTGGGCAGATGTCTCGTCGGAGATTGCTTTCGTGGTGCCGACCACGTGGAATCTGCGCTACAACAGCGACACAGGCGATGGCGGCAGCCTCTCCAACAGCGATCAGATCGGATCGAGCAATGTGTGGGCACGCTGCGAGTCGGATACGGGTGCTGGTGCAGCCAAGTCTAAGCCACGCAATCTCAGCTTGGAACTGGACACGGGCACCGGTCGAGCACAAAAGGATCCTGTGCCACCAACGCGACGCAAAGGGAACGTTACCAAGCCGACGCTGCTCGCCCAGGCGCCTGCCAAGATCTTTCTGGTGTGGCTGGAGAGTTACGAGGACTACCTGAACTTCCCGCTGGAGGATCTACTCGCCTACACCCGCACTGGCGAGGAGCTTCACTCGCTCCAGCAGCCCCGTGCCGCCGACTGTCATGTGATCTTCGTGCACTCGCTTATGTCGGGACTACTGAGGGTCAAACTGCAGGGCCCACCCGGTCGCATGAGCTTTGCTACGCCCCTAGTCGATGGCATGGTGCTGAGTCGGCGCGTCGTAGGCAATCTGGTGCGACAGACGGCCCTAAACATATCCCGACGACGGCGACTGGACAATGATAAGTACGATTGAGTGACGGCACCTTTTTAAAGTAACTTATTCGAATTATTCTTGATTTTTTGCAACAGCTATCAACCGCCGCATGTGCGACGGCGCTTGAAGGTGCAGGACATTGTCCAGAAGTACAAAATGGATTTGAGCGAGGCCGAGCTGCTGGCCCACCTGTTCCAGCGTGCAATTTAGCCGGCGTTAACAACACAAGTATTCACTAATCTAGGATTAACACCACCACCAAAATGGCTTGTCCATGCCTGTATTATCGTGTGCTTAACTAAAATATTCACCCCCTCTAACCCCACCATACGCGTGGGCAACCGGTGTGGGGACTCACTGCGAGGGTCTGCCTGCGACTTTGATCGATGGACTCTTGCAGCTATTCTAATTTGTATTTATATTTTTTTTTACTAATAAATCGAATTATTGTACTTTTTAAAAGTATAAGTATCTGTACGGAAATCATTCATGCCCCCCTCCACCTGCCCGGCTCCGTCTTGGGTAATCTTTTCATCTGTGAAGAGGAAACAAGAGCACGTAAGTGGGTCAAACATCCGAAATGAATTTGGCCCACGGCAATGTGACACACAGCCGAAAAGATCGCAGCGCTACATTGTAAGCAAAGTGAAAGTAAAACCACAACATTTAATTTATGTAACATGCAAATCGTACAATAAATCAATGGAATATGGAGTAAGTAACAAGAGGAGTAATTATGGTTCTAATGGGAGTGTGTTTGCCATCCCAAAGTTACGTATTTGATACATCATTAGTGGGTCATTGGCCATTGGTCATTCCATCAAATGGAAATCAATTAAAGATGCTTCATAAATAAATACTTCAGGCCGAATTTACGCGTGTTTTCGTCAAAGGTCGTGAGGGGTATCTCACGGTGCGATGCCATTGCACAGCCGCAGACCTGCGTGGAAACGTGGAAACTTCGCCTCTGATCTGTGGAATTTTGTAAGCTTTGGAATCGGGTTCGAGTCCAACAGCTTGCAACGCCTTCGATGGTTAATCAATTCAAACTGTTGCTGAGTGAGGCTGCTGCTGCTGCGGCTGCGGCTGCGGTTGCGGCTACGGCCTGAGGGCCATCAGCGACCAATGAAAGTCGTGATATAATAATAAAAAGAAACCCCCACAACAAGTTACAGATCTCCGTTTTGTTTTGCATTTCGTTGATGTATTTATTTATTTATTAAGAAATAATTTAAATTAACAATGAAGAGGCGGTTTGGCCCATGGGGTGTTTTCTTTTTTGTACTTTGGTCACAAAGCAATGACTGTGTGAAGGACTAGCCTATGAAAAAAAATAATATAATAGATAGTGTATCGTGGGTAGAAAAAAAAATTAATTTGGTCTAGCTAACTAAGCTGGCAGCGAGATGGCAACTACCAGGCAGAAGAAGGGGGACCACCGCTGCTCCAGCCACCGCTGGGAGCGGAGCCACCACTGCTCCAACCGCTGCTGGCAGCGGAGCCACCGTTGCTCCAGCCACCTCCATGGGAGGAGCCGCCGTTGTTCCAGCCACCAGCAGAGGCGCCAGACTGCGCCTTTTGCTGCTGATTGTCCTGCACACGCATCACCTTCAGAGTTCCGCGCTGGACAACGTGACCGCTCTTGAAAAAGGCGCCCTGGGCCTGATCGGCCTTCATGATGATGGCATTGCCCTTGCTGCCGTAAGCATTGATCAGCTGGCCGTTGATGGCGCCCACATCAGCTGAACCGCCGCCGCCGAAGGCGTCCTCTTGCAGCACCAGCTGGAGAATCTGTGGCAGTATGGCATTAAACTGCTGCACATCGTAGGAGGAGGATCCGCCATAGCCGTGGCCAGAAGCATAGGACTGTCCATAGGAGTGGGACGACTGACCCTGGCCATAGGAGTAGCCACTGCCTCCGCCACCGCCGCCGCTTACTGCATGGTAAGCAACTGGAGCTGGGGCTTGCTCGATGACTTTAAAGACCTGCTCCTGCTGACCGCCATAGGAGCCGTGGCTGTGGCTGTGGCCGTGATCGTGGCTGTGGCCGGATGCATAGCCATGTCCATAGCTGTGTCCACTGGCCACGATGCCTCCTGCTGATCCACCACCGTTGCTGTAGCCTTGGCCCTCTTGCAGAATGACCTTGATGATCTGGGCTGAGCCTCCGCCACCACCGCCGCCGCCTCCATGCGAATAGCCATGACCATGGGCATATCCATGTCCACCGCCTCCGCCTCCGCCGCCGCCGTGTCCGCCACCACCGCCTCCGCCGCCGCCATGACCTCCTCCTGAGCTGGGCGTGGCAATGACATTGTATGTGGTCTTACTTCCTCCACCGCCGCCGCCGCTACCGCCGCCGCCGCCGCCCAGTAACGACAGGAAGGTGGCATTGCAGGCACAGACCGTGGCCAAGAGGCAGATAAAGACCTAACCGTCAGATAGAGTAACCGTTCCGTTTAGTATATGGTATATCCGTTCGCTATCCAAATTGCGGGTAGTAATCCGATGATCCACTCACCTTCATGTTAGCTGAATCCGTTGACTCTCTCTGAGATTCTCTGATTGTGTGTGTGCGGTGTGGAAGGAACACCTGTGCGCGTCGAGCTGTTCCCGGTAGGTGAATGATGCCAGCTTCGAGCTTCCCGTAGCTTTTATACATAGATCGGATATGGGTTTCCCCATTGCCCACTCCCGTCCCGTTAGAGGCAACGCAACGCAACCCGCAACCCGCGCGAGATGGCAATGGCGATGGAGAGATGTGTGACGTCAGCGATGAAGAGCTGCCGATATGGGATTCATCGTCGTAGGCTACTACATAGTATCTCTCTGCTGCGCTGCCCTTGCAACTCACATGGAGATGGAGATGCTTGAACACACGCACGCATCTGAATGGGGCCGGCCTCCTCCTCCATACAGGGTGCTGTGAGTCGGAGCCAATCAAGAGTAAAAGAAAACTGCACTGGTGGTCGCAGATACATATGTACTATGTATGCATGTGTGTATGTACACATGTACGTACATATGTACGTAATATTTGCACCTTCACATTCGATCAATGCCGGACAATGAGATGTTAATAAGACACCCTTTACGTCTTCATCTATTTCTTCAATGGCCAACAATATGCAACACTAACAACGCCGGCGGACAAGCAAACAAAAACAAAAACAAAAAACTGAAAACTACAAGAAGATAACACAAGCCTAGAGGGGGTTGGGGGGGCTTCGTGGGTCAAGCAGGCCAGAGGCCCTGCTCCCCCCTGCCATACCTTAAAAATATCAAGCCGCGACGTCGACGGTGGCGGAGACCGCAACCGCGACTGACCGGCTCTTTGCATACGATTATCGATTTGGGCGCATCGTTGGGCTTTGCTCTGGGTGGCTAACGGCCATCGAGTCGGATCGGATCTTCATCTCTACCTCTTGGGTCGCTCGGATTGCAACAGCTCTTCGTGTGCTCAGGCAGCTACACTCATACAACCATATGCACATGTGTCGATTGGCCCAATCTTTTGCGCTCTCTGGGAAACAAACGGATTGGCACCGGGACCGGAGTCGAGTCGACAGCCGGATTATTATATCATGCAACATAATTTGAAATTTGTTAATTTTGTGTGCATTTTTGTATAAATTATTTAATGCGCGCTGTTGCGCATGTTGCTGCCCCGACTCTAGACCGGACCAGGCCCTCAGACCTATAGACCCACAGACCCCCAGACCCAGTAGTCTCTTTTGCTCCTCTCTTCTCATCGATTTGCTGATGACCCGTTACCGGCTCGTTTTTCATGGCGCGTTCAGTTTCAGCTTCATCTGAAGAGCATCAAAAGCAGCAACAACAACAACAAGCAGACAAATTTTGAAGCGATCGGCATTTTAGCACCTTGGTGTGTTTTGTGCTGTAGCTGTTTCGGATGTCGGTTATAAAGCAGCTGGTTGTTGGGGCAGGCCAGTCGCAGCTCTCTGAATGGAAATCGGACTGATCATAATGAGGATGATTTGACGTGGTGTGTGCAAATACTGTAGCTGATCAATGGCCCATGGGCCGGTCAGCCCCGACGCTTGACTCACCTTATGCAACAAACAGCGTATGGTTTACGATATGTCATATACACGCCTGCATATGTATGTACATATATTTAAATGTGTTTATTTAAATGTTTTTTGACCAAAATTCCTTACGCGATCAAATTTCGAATATCCACAGTATGATGAAGTTGGTCGGTCGTATTTGATCATATATTGTAAATGAAGCAAAGTGGAATTCCAGTCCCAATACTAATTGTTTATTAATACAAGCTAATACCAATATTTTTAAACCTATTGGGAGAAGTCCATTGTAATCAGAACCCCCCTCGAGACAAAAAAGTATGTCCGGCCTCAGCCAGGTCTCAGCAAACACAAAAACGTGGAATAAGAATGTTAGAATATCCGGGACAGCGTAAGCCTTTAGCATTCGAGTAGGTATACAAATTGAACTTCAGCTTAGTAGAAGGAGAACGGGAAAAGGGAGTGTTAGGCTTATTCTTCTCCTTATCCGTGGCTGAATCTGCGGAATCTGCCAGAAAGAGAATGAGTAGCGTAGTCTCGTTCGGGAGGAGGTGGGGGAATCAACTGAAAATTAATTTCTTCATTCTTGCTACAATTTTGATCCGATCTGATTCAGATTCGGCAATCTGGTAGATATGGTCATTCTCTACGATACTGCGCATACTTGTAGCAGTGCTGTATCACATAAGTCTGGAAACAAAGATTTTGTTTCTTTAGCTCTTACAGTCTCTGAGATCTAGGCGCTCATCAAGACGAACAGACGGACGGACGTACAGACGGACATGGCTTTATCGACTCGGCAATTTATGCTGATCAAGAATATATATCCTTTATGGGGTCGGAAACGTTTCAATCTCTGCGTTACACCAAAGACTATAAAATACCAAGATGCTGCTTGAGCGACCAAAAAGCTGTTCTATGGCGAGGCTTACCGGTACGCCCGAATTCTCTTTTTGGCTATGCTTCGTCTCTGACCGCGAGCCCGCTGCCATGATGAAATTATATATATAGATTTGCATCATGATCCGGCCGGCAATGCCGTATAGGGACATGCAAAAAATCAAAGCGCAGCAATCCTGGCATAACAATTTTTCAAAAAAAATGTTTATATGCCAAGATCATTTTTCTGACGCATTTATAGGGAAGAAACATTTAAAAAGAGATGAGCACAAAACATTAAAACTAGTAGAAAAGTTGGAAAATAATTTTAATGAATTTGATACAGTTGATACAGAAAATGAACAACTATCTGTTTGCGCTAAATGTAAACAATTTTCAAAATCAAATATAAAATATAAATATAAATATAAAAATATAAAATATAAAAAGAAATGCTACGCGCTTCTGGTGAAAATTAAAAAACTAAAAAAAAATTTTAAATCTCAAAAACAAGCTATTCCTAAAAAGAAAAAGTATTTTGCCAGTCAGAAAATAAACGATATTATTGAAAATTGCAGATTAGCAGAGAATCGAAATTTTTTTGCAAATTGCTGGTCGGATCTCGTCCTGGAAAATACGGAGAAGTTGTTCAGTTTTTAGCTCAAAATATTTATTATGTTTCTCCGTCTACTTACATTTATGCGAAATAAACTTAATCTTTCGCTACCACATATCAGTACTCTGTACAGATGGGAGCCAATCAAGTCCCTCCGCCTGGGTTCGAAAATACTGCTATCGATTCAATTCGAAAAAATTGCTACGAACTGAAGATACGAAATGAAGTGGAAGTAGTGCTTATGATGGATGAGATGGCAATAAGATGAGAGCTTCGCTATAATGAGAAGCTAGATATTATTGATGAATTTGAGCACAATGGGTTTGAAAGAACGTCACGAATTGCCAATCAAGTGTGTGTTTATGTTCAAATCTATTTTTTATAAAACTAGTTCGATATTGAACTACTTTGCTTCGGAAAATGGATTAACCGCTGATCTTCTTTGCAACATCGTTAAAAGAAACATGTTCCACAAATAGAAAATGCTTTCAAAATTTAGGTGCAAGCATACAGAAACCATTTTTTGAATACGAAAATCAAAAAGTTTTTTGTATGTACGATTTTCTTCCTCTCATCAAATCCCTAAGAAATGGACTTCTTACTTGGGATCTGTCTTCTCCTGGTGGCATTGTTAGTTTCAAAGTTGTTCAAGAACTGTGGGAGATGGAAGAAAACGCCGGAACAAAAATGTGCCCTAAATTATCTAGGCATCATATTTTCCCAAACTCATTCGAAAAAATGAGAGTTAAGTTTGCTACCCAAATTTTCAGCAAGACTCTTCTAGTTGCGATTAAGACCGTTTGCGAAACTGTTGGATCTAAAAACAGCACAAAACAAGTTGCGTTATCTTAGTGGATGCGAAGAAACGGGTATATTTTCTCGACGGCATACAGCTTACATTAAATTCCCTTCTTTTACTTGCTGACGAATCAATTAACTTAAAGGCTGGGCAGTTTAAAGATCACGATGAGTTGGTTTCCAACCCCAAATTCATGCGAAAGGAGGATGAAGTCATCACTGTGCCGAGTGAACTTTTAATTTTTTATAAAAACTATCAAACATTGACAGATTTTGGCAGTCTTATTGCTCCTTCAGATTCTCTTATGGATGTTAGCAAGAAGCACATTTTATTTTTTAGTAGTTTTTTTGAAAATGGTCCTGAAAATGTTGGCATTAAACAGATAATTTTAAAAGCATGCAAAAACGAAACTCCCGAATTGTTTACAGGCGAATGTGCAGAGCATAGCCCATATGGGCTACACGTGGAGGTGGAAAGAAGCCATCAAGAAAACTTAAAATTATTGCTCAATAGAATAAATAATAAATCAAGTTGCTTTTTATACCAAAAAAACCAAAGAAAAAAAAAACCAAACAAAAACCTTTAAAACCAAACTCGAGCAACGTAGCTGTTTTTGCATTCTTCCGAACTTTTCAGGGCCGGCCCATCCATCTGGAGGCACATTATTCATTATTTGGGTTCCTAGGCAACTGCCTCAGGGCTCATCCGGTCCTGGACCTATTCCCTTCGTCAAACACGACGTCATATTTTGTTGCTGTAATTCTGTCGCTCGGCTCGACGCGGATCTCGGTATTTACGAAGCCGAAAGCCAAGCACACACACACAGACAGAAAAAGTAAAATGGCTGATTCTGGGAGCAGGACACACACACATGCTGTTGCCATGATGGTGCTGCTCGCTCGCACTCGCACTCATATTCATATCTGACTCGAAAATTATTTCTGTTGCTTCGCACACAAGCAGTGCTCAGAGGAGCCGACAGCGGTTCCGAGCTGAAAACGTTTTCAAATTTTGTATTTCAGCTTTTTTATACCCGCAATCAAAAAGAGTTAAGGGCTACATATATATATTGTATTTGTGGTAAAATTGGATGTGTGCAACGCAGAGAAGGAAACGTTTCCTACCCCATAAAGTATATATATTCTTAGTCAGCATCAGTAGCCGAGTCCAAATAGCCATGTCTGTCTGTCTGTCTTTTTTCTCGCCTAGTTCTCAGAGACTTCAAGAGCTAAAGAAACCAAATTTTGTTTCCCGACTCATGTGATATCACAGTGCTACAAGTATGCGCAGTATCGTAGAGTATGACGATATCTACTAGATTGCCGAATCTGAATCAGATCGGATCAAAATTTTAGCCAGAATGAAGAAATTTTTTCTCGCTTGCACACACTGCCCTGTGCAATGCGCGAGCGCCCTCTAGCGGATAAGAAGTAGAATCTACATTGTGTATGTATAATCAACATTGTAGATGTGTAATCGACATAACAGATGCAGCAAAAAATATGTAAAATGTAAAATATTTTAAAATTCTACATAAATCATAAGCTCACAAATTTATATACTGACTGTGTACACGGGTAGAGTCGCGTCCACAGAACCGACTCATACGTTCCCTCTCGTTTTTTTGGGCTAAGCCATTTATGACATATTTTTGTCGAATTTATCTCTTATTGATATTGATGAAATGGTGATGAACGTTTCGCTTACGTCAGTGCGACCAGTGCTGCCGATTTTTCATTTTTTTCCATCATATCATTTTTTTGTATTCAAAAAAAAATAAAAAACCATAGTTAATTAAAAATTGAATAGTGTTGGTAAACCAGTCGTACGAATTCAAAGTTGAAGCTAATAAAGTAGAGCCAGATGAGGTAATTGAATACTGTAAGAAACATATCTATTATATCAACTCAATAAAAAAATTTTTCTATATTTTCTAAAAGCTTTCATCTTTTTGAAAAGCTAAAAACTGCTTTTTTGTCTGATGAAAAGTGTTCAGCACTGGCAAAAATTCTAGCAGAGGGCGTCGACTACCGAACATGTAAAAGGGTCGACGTCCACCTAATATTCTTATTTGATAGTTATTTGTTGCCCCATTTATAATATTTTCATGAGTGGAGTTCCCAATCTATCTAATACCGAATATTTTAGTATTACTTAATTCGCAAATAAAACAAAATTTTAAGTATAAGCGAATATTTTTTGGGCCCAATAACTTACAAATTTCAATGTTCTTTTATACCTTTAGACTGAACCCTCTTTGGACAGCTGGATTCGCTTGTTTTAAATAAAATTTAAAATATAAGCGGATATTTTTGGGCCCAATAGGGTCAAATTGGTTAGCAATTAGTTTCCATTTGAATGGCGTGGTTCAATTGCACTGAGCCACACCCCACGTGAACATTGGGACGTTTCAGCAGTGCAGTCGGCGGCATTTTGAACACGTCGCAATATCTGCTTCGTATCTGTCTCTTTGGATAACTGGATTTGCTTCTTCCCATAGCGAATCCTAATTCCGGGTAGGACTTCATCCATTAAGAGTCGGTACACAGCCTGAGGACCAGTAATATATGCAGTAATATATGCAAAAGTTTGCAAAACACGAGGAAATCGCTCTCCAAGGTTTCATCCGTCAATACCTTGCCCCGATAAATGAAATCGTCTCATTTGTATTAATTGTTACGTTTTTACGATTCGCCTTCAAGGTTGACAAACGGAGACAGAGAGATATTTTGTATTGAAGGGTTTATTTCCGAGAGATTTAAGGCCCCGTTCCGAACAATCTGTGAGCTCCGACTGACTGTTTTTGGTGAAAATGATTCTGATGATGCTGATGTCCGACAGCGATATCGATGACATTATCACCTTTTGGAGCTCGAGGAAGAGATGGAGAGGACATTGAATACATCATGAATTGGTACAACCAAGACAAAACATTGAACGGGAACAGGAACAGGAACAGGAGGAGGAGTTAAAACCTAAACCGACCCCATAAAGTAAATATATTCTTGAAGAGCTTCAATTGCCGAGTCAATAAAGCCATGTCCGTCCGCCTTGTTTGACGCCTAGATCTCAGAGACTATAAGAGCTAGAGAAACCAAATTTTGTTTCCCGACTCATGTGATATCACACTGCTACAAGTATGCGCAGTATCGTAGAGTATGACGATATCTACATTAAATTCCCTTCTTTTACTTGCTGACGAATCAATTAACTTAAAGGCTGGGCAGTTTAAAGATCACGATGAGTTGGTTTCCAACCCCAAATTCATGCGAAAGGAGGATGAAGTCATCACTGTGCCGAGTGAACTTTTAATTTTTTATAAAAACTATCAAACATTGACAGATTTTGGCAGTCTTATTGCTCCTTCAGATTCTCTTATGGATGTTAGCAAGAAGCACATTTTATTTTTTAGTAGTTTTTTTGAAAATGGTCCTGAAAATGTTGGCATTAAACAGATAATTTTAAAAGCATGCAAAAACGAAACTCCCGAATTGTTTACAGGCGAATGTGCAGAGCATAGCCCATATGGGCTACACGTGGAGGTGGAAAGAAGCCATCAAGAAAACTTAAAATTATTGCTCAATAGAATAAATAATAAATCAAGTTGCTTTTTATACCAAAAAAACCAAAGAAAAAAAAAACCAAACAAAAACCTTTAAAACCAAACTCGAGCAACGTAGCTGTTTTTGCATTCTTCCGAACTTTTCAGGGCCGGCCCATCCATCTGGAGGCACATTATTCATTATTTGGGTTCCTAGGCAACTGCCTCAGGGCTCATCCGGTCCTGGACCTATTCCCTTCGTCAAACACGACGTCATATTTTGTTGCTGTAATTCTGTCGCTCGGCTCGACGCGGATCTCGGTATTTACGAAGCCGAAAGCCAAGCACACACACACAGACAGAAAAAGTAAAATGGCTGATTCTGGGAGCAGGACACACACACATGCTGTTGCCATGATGGTGCTGCTCGCTCGCACTCCACTCATATTCATATCTGACTCGAAAATTATTTCTGTTGCTTCGCACACAAGCAGTGCTCAGAGGAGCCGACAGCGGTTCCGAGCTGAAAACGTTTTCAAATTTTGTATTTCAGCTTTTTTATACCCGCAATCAAAAAGAGTTAAGGGCTACATATATATATTGTATTTGTGGTAAAATTGGATGTGTGCAACGCAGAGAAGGAAACGTTTCCTACCCCATAAAGTATATATATTCTTAGTCAGCATCAGTAGCCGAGTCCGAATAGCCATGTCTGTCTGTCTGTCTTTTTTCTCGCCTAGTTCTCAGAGACTTCAAGAGCTAAAGAAACCAAATTTTGTTTCCCGACTCATGTGATATCACAGTGCTACAAGTATGCGCAGTATCGTAGAGTATGACGATATCTACATTAAATTCCCTTCTTTTACTTGCTGACGAATCAATTAACTTAAAGGCTGGGCAGTTTAAAGATCACGATGAGTTGGTTTCCAACCCCAAATTCATGCGAAAGGAGGATGAAGTCATCACTGTGCCGAGTGAACTTTTAATTTTTTATAAAAACTATCAAACATTGACAGATTTTGGCAGTCTTATTGCTCCTTCAGATTCTCTTATGGATGTTAGCAAGAAGCACATTTTATTTTTTAGTAGTTTTTTTGAAAATGGTCCTGAAAATGTTGGCATTAAACAGATAATTTTAAAAGCATGCTAAAACGAAACTCCCGAATTGTTTACAGGCGAATGTGCAGAGCATAGCCCATATGGGCTACACGTGGAGGTGGAAAGAAGCCATCAAGAAAACTTAAAATTATTGCTCAATAGAATAAATAATAAATCAAGTTGCTTTTTATACCAAAAAACCAAAGAAAAAAAAAACCAAACAAAAACCTTTAAAACCAAACTCGAGCAACGTAGCTGTTTTTGCATTCTTCCGAACTTTTCAGGGCCGGCCCATCCATCTGGAGGCACATTATTCATTATTTGGGTTCCTAGGCAACTGCCTCAGGGCTCATCCGGTCCTGGACCTATTCCCTTCGTCAAACACGACGTCATATTTTGTTGCTGTAATTCTGTCGCTCGGCTCGACGCGGACCTCGGTATTTACGAAGCCGAAAGCCAAGCACACACACACAGACAGAAAAAGTAAAATGGCTGATTCTGGGAGCAGGACACACACACATGCTGTTGCCATGATGGTGCTGCTCGCTCGCACTCGCACTCATATTCATATCTGACTCGAAAATTATTTCTGTTGCTTCGCACACAAGCAGTGCTCAGAGGAGCCGACAGCGGAGCCGAGCTGAAAACGTATTCAAAATTTTGTATCTCAGCTTTTTTATACACGTACTCAAAAAGAGTTGAGGGCTACATATATATATTGTATTTGTGGTAAAATTGGATGTGTGCAACGCAGAGAAGGAAACGTTTCCTACCCCATAAAGTATATATATTCTTAGTCAGCATCAGTAGCCGAGTCCGAATAGCCATGTCTGTCTGTCTGTCTTTTTTCTCGCCTAGTTCTCAGAGACTTCAAGAGCTAAAGAAACCAAATTTTGTTTCCCGACTCATGTGATATCACAGTGCTACAAGTATGCGCAGTATCGTAGAGTATGACGATATCTACTAGATTGCCGAATCTGAATCAGATCGGATCAAAATTTTAGCCAGAATGAAGAAATTTTTTCTCGCTTGCACACACTGCCCTGTGCAATGCGCGAGCGCCCTCTAGCGGATAGGAAGTAGAATCTACATTGTGTATGTATAATCAACATTGTAGATGTGTAATCGACATAACAGATGTAGCAAAATGTAAAATATTTTAAAATTCTACATAAATCATAAGCTCACAAATTTATATACTGACTGTGTACACGGGTAGAGTCGCGTCCACAGAACCGACTCATACGTTCCCTCTCGTTTTTTTGGGCTAAGCCATTTATGACATATTTTTGTCGAATTTATCTCTTATTGATATTGATGAAATGGTGATGAACGTTTCGCTTACGTCAGTGCGACCAGTGCTGCCGATTTTTCATTTTTTTCCATCATATCATTTTTTTGTATTCAAAAAAAAAAAAAACCATAGTTAATTAAAAATTGAATAGTGTTGGTAAACCAGTCGTACGAATTCAAAGTTGAAGCTAATAAAGTAGAGCCAGATGAGGTAATTGAATACTGTAAGAAACATATCTATTATATCAACTCAATAAAAAAATTTTTTCTATATTTTCTAAAAGCTTTCATCTTTTTGAAAAGCTAAAAACTGCTTTTTTGTCTGATGAAATTCTAGCAGAGGGCGTCGACTGCCGAACATGTAAAAGGGTCGACGTCCACCTAATATTCTTATTTGATATTTATTTGTTGCCCCATTTATAATATTTTCATGAGTGGAGTTCCCAATCTTTCTAATACCGAATATTTTAGTATTACTTAATTCGCAAATAAAACAAAATTTTAAGTATAAGCGAATATTTTTTGGGCCCAATAACTTACAAATTTCAATGTTCTTTTATACCTTTAGACTGAACCCTCTTTGGACAACTGGATTCGCTTCTTTTAAATAAAATTTAAAATATAAGCGGATATTTTTTGGGCCCAATAGGGTCAAATTGGTTAGCAATTAGTTTCCATTTGAATGGCGTGGTTCAATTGCACTGAGCCACACCCCACGTGAACATTGGGACGTTTCAGCAGTGCAGTCGGCGGCATTTTGAACACGTCGCAATATCTGCTTCGTATCTGTCTCTTTGGATAACTGGATTTGCTTCTTCCCATAGCGAATCCTAATTCCGGGTAGGACTTCATCCATTAAGAGTCGGTACACAGCCTGAGGACCAGTAATATATGCAGTAATATATGCAAAAGTTTGCAAAACACGAGGAAATCGCTCTCCAAGGTTTCATCCGTCAATACCTTGCCCCGATAAATGAAATCGTCTCATTTGTATTAATTGTTACGTTTTTACGATTCGCCTTCAAGGTTGACAAACGGAGACAGAGAGATATTTTGTATTGAAGGGTTTATTTCCGAGAGATTTAAGGCCCCGTTCCGAACAATCTGTGAGCTCCGACTGACTGTTTTTGGTGAAAATGATTCTGATGATGCTGATGTCCGACAGCGATATCGATGACATTATCACCTTTTGGAGCTCGAGGAAGAGATGGAGAGGACATTGAATACATCATGAATTGGTACAACCAAGACAAAACATTGAACGGGAACAGGAACAGGAGGAGGAGTTAAAACCTAAACCGACCCCATAAAGTATATATATTCTTGAACAGCTTCAATTGCCGAGTCAATAAAGCCATGTCCGTCCGCCTTGGTTGACGCCTAGATCTCAGAGACTATAAGAGCTAGAGAAACCAAATTTTGTTTCCCGACTCATGTGATATCACACTGCTACAAGTATGCGCAGTATCGTAGAGTATGACGATATCTACATTAAATTCCCTTCTTTTACTTGCTGACGAATCAATTAACTTAAAGGCTGGGCAGTTTAAAGATCACGATGAGTTGGTTTCCAACCCCAAATTCATGCGAAAGGAGGATGAAGTCATCACTGTGCCGAGTGAACTTTTAATTTTTTATAAAAACTATCAAACATTGACAGATTTCGGCAGTCTTATTGCTCCTTCAGATTCTCTTATGGATGTTAGCAAGAAGCACATTTTATTTTTTAGTAGTTTTTTTGAAAATGGTCCTGAAAATGTTGGCATTAAACAGATAATTTTAAAAGCATGCTAAAACGAAACTCCCGAATTGTTTACAGGCGAATGTGCAGAGCATAGCCCATATGGGCTACACGTGGAGGTGGAAAGAAGCCATCAAGAAAACTTAAAATTATTGCTCAATAGAATAAATAATAAATCAAGTTGCTTTTTATACCAAAAAAACCAAAGAAAAAAAAAACCAAACAAAAACCTTTAAAACCAAACTCGAGCAACGTAGCTGTTTTTGCATTCTTCCGAACTTTTCAGGGCCGGCCCATCCATCTGGAGGCACATTATTCATTATTTGGGTTCCTAGGCAACTGCCTCAGGGCTCATCCGGTCCTGGACCTATTCCCTTCGTCAAACACGACGTCATATTTTGTTGCTGTAATTCTGTCGCTCGGCTCGACGCGGATCTCGGTATTTACGAAGCCGAAAGCCAAGCACACACACACAGACAGAAAAAGTAAAATGGCTGATTCTGGGAGCAGGACACGCACACATGCTGTTGCCATGATGGTGCTGCTCGCTCGCACTCGCACTCATATTCATATCTGACTCGAAAATTATTTCTGTTGCTTCGCACACATGCAGTGCTCAGAGGAGCCGACAGCGGTTCCGAGCTGAAAACGTTTTCAAATTTTGTATTTCAGCTTTTTTATACCCGCAATCAAAAAGAGTTAAGGGCTACATATATATATTGTATTTGTGGTAAAATTGGATGTGTGCAACGCAGAGAAGGAAACGTTTCCTACCCCATAAAGTATATATATTCTTAGTCAGCATCAGTAGCCGAGTCCGAATAGCCATGTCTGTCTGTCTGTCTTTTTCTCGCCTAGTTCTCAGAGACTTCAAGAGCTAAAGAAACCAAATTTTGTTTCCCGACTCATGTGATATCACAGTGCTACAAGTATGCGCAGTATCGTAGAGTATGACGATATCTACTAGATTGCCGAATCTGAATCAGATCGGATCAAAATTTTAGCCAGAATGATAGTTGATAGTTGATAGTTATTTGTTGCCCCAATTCTAATACCGAATATTTTAGTATTACTTAATTCGCAAATAAAACAATTTTAAGTATAAGCGAATATTTTTTGGGCCCAATAGGGTCAAATTGGTTAGCAATTAGTTTCCATTTGAATGGCGTGGTTCAATTGCACTGAGCCACACCCCACGTGAACATTGGGACGTTTCAGCAGTGCAGTCGGCGGCATTTTGAACACGTCGCAATATCTGCTTCGTATCTGTCTCTTTGGATAACTGGATTTGCTTCTTCCCATAGCGAATCCTAATTCCGGGTAGGACTTCATCCATTAAGAGTCGGTACACAGCCTGAGGACCAGTAATATATGCAGTAATATATGCAAAAGTTTGCAAAACACGAGGAAATCGCTCTCCAAGGTTTCATCCGTCAATACCTTGCCCCGATAAATGAAATCGTCTCATTTGTATTAATTGTTACGTTTTTACGATTCGCCTTCAAGGTTGACAAACGGAGACAGAGAGATATTTTGTATTGAAGGGTTTATTTCCGAGAGATTTAAGGCCCCGTTCCGAACAATCTGTGAGCTCCGACTGACTGTTTTTGGTGAAAATGATTCTGATGATGCTGATGTCCGACAGCGATATCGATGACATTATCACCTTTTTGGAGCTCGAGGAAGAGATGGAGAGGACATTGAATACATCATGAATTGGTACAACCAAGACAAAACATTGAACGGGAACAGGAACAGGAACAGGAGGAGGAGTTAAAACCTAAACCGACCCCATAAAGTAAATATATTCTTGAAGAGCTTCAATTGCCGAGTCAATAAAGCCATGTCCGTCCGCCTTGTTTGACGCCTAGATCTCAGAGACTATAAGAGCTAGAGAAACCAAATTTTGTTTCCCGACTCATGTGATATCACACTGCTACAAGTATGCGCAGTATCGTAGAGTATGACGATATCTACATTAAATTCCCTTCTTTTACTTGCTGACGAATCAATTAACTTAAAGGCTGGGCAGTTTAAAGATCACGATGAGTTGGTTTCCAACCCCAAATTCATGCGAAAGGAGGATGAAGTCATCACTGTGCCGAGTGAACTTTTAATTTTTTATAAAAACTATCAAACATTGACAGATTTTGGCAGTCTTATTGCTCCTTCAGATTCTCTTATGGATGTTAGCAAGAAGCACATTTTATTTTTTAGTAGTTTTTTTGAAAATGGTCCTGAAAATGTTGGCATTAAACAGATAATTTTAAAAGCATGCAAAAACGAAACTCCCGAATTGTTTACAGGCGAATGTGCAGAGCATAGCCCATATGGGCTACACGTGGAGGTGGAAAGAAGCCATCAAGAAAACTTAAAATTATTGCTCAATAGAATAAATAATAAATCAAGTTGCTTTTTATACCAAAAAAACCAAAGAAAAAAAAAAACCAAACAAAAACCTTTAAAACCAAATTCGAGCAACGTAGCTGTTTTTGCATTCTTCCGAACTTTTCAGGGCCGGCCCATCCATCTGGAGGCACATTATTCATTATTTGGGTTCCTAGGCAACTGCCTCAGGGCTCATCCGGTCCTGGACCTATTCCCTTCGTCAAACACGACGTCATATTTTGTTGCTGTAATTCTGTCGCTCGGCTCGACGCGGATCTCGGTATTTACGAAGCCGAAAGCCAAGCACACACACACAGACAGAAAAAGTAAAATGGCTGATTCTGGGAGCAGGACACACACACATGCTGTTGCCATGATGGTGCTGCTCGCTCGCACTCATATTCATATCTGACTCGAAAATTATTTCTGTTGCTTCGCACACAAGCAGTGCTCAGAGGAGCCGACAGCGGTTCCGAGCTGAAAACGTTTTCAAATTTTGTATTTCAGCTTTTTATACCCGCAATCAAAAAGAGTTAAGGGCTACATATATATATTGTATTTGTGGTAAAATTGGATGTGTGCAACGCAGAGAAGGAAACGTTTCCTACCCCATAAAGTATATATATTCTTAGTCAGCATCAGTAGCCGAGTCCGAATAGCCATGTCTGTCTGTCTGTCTTTTTTCTCGCCTAGTTCTCAGAGACTTCAAGAGCTAAAGAAACCAAATTTTGTTTCCCGACTCATGTGATATCACAGTGCTACAAGTATGCGCAGTATCGTAGAGTATGACGATATCTACATTAAATTCCCTTCTTTTACTTGCTGACGAATCAATTAACTTAAAGGCTGGGCAGTTTAAAGATCACGATGAGTTGGTTTCCAACCCCAAATTCATGCGAAAGGAGGATGAAGTCATCACTGTGCCGAGTGAACTTTTAATTTTTTATAAAAACTATCAAACATTGACAGATTTTGGCAGTCTTATTGCTCCTTCAGATTCTCTTATGGATGTTAGCAAGAAGCACATTTTATTTTTTAGTAGTTTTTTTGAAAATGGTCCTGAAAATGTTGGCATTAAACAGATAATTTTAAAAGCATGCTAAAACGAAACTCCCGAATTGTTTACAGGCGAATGTGCAGAGCATAGCCCATATGGGCTACACGTGGAGGTGGAAAGAAGCCATCAAGAAAACTTAAAATTATTGCTCAATAGAATAAATAATAAATCAAGTTGCTTTTTTATACCAAAAAAACCAAAGAAAAAAAAAAACCAAACAAAAACCTTTAAAACCAAACTCGAGCAACGTAGCTGTTTTTGCATTCTTCCGAACTTTTCAGGGCCGGCCCATCCATCTGGAGGCACATTATTCATTATTTGGGTTCCTAGGCAACTGCCTCAGGGCTCATCCGGTCCTGGACCTATTCCCTTCGTCAAACACGACGTCATATTTTGTTGCTGTAATTCTGTCGCTCGGCTCGACGCGGATCTCGGTATTTACGAAGCCGAAAGCCAAGCACACACACACAGACAGAAAAAGTAAAATGGCTAATTCTGGGAGCAGGACACACACACATGCTGTTGCCATGATGGTGCTGCTCGCTCGCACTCATATTCATATCTGACTCGAAAATTATTTCTGTTGCTTCGCACACAAGCAGTGCTCAGAGGAGCCGACAGCGGTTCCGAGCTGAAAACGTTTTCAAATTTTGTATTTCAGCTTTTTTATACCCGCAATCAAAAAGAGTTAAGGGCTACATATATATATTGTATTTGTGGTAAAATTGGATGTGTGCAACGCAGAGAAGGAAACGTTTCCTACCCCATAAAGTATATATATTCTTAGTCAGCATCAGTAGCCGAGTCCGAATAGCCATGTCTGTCTGTCTGTCTTTTTTCTCGCCTAGTTCTCAGAGACTTCAAGAGCTAAAGAAACCAAATTTTGTTTCCCGACTCATGTGATATCACAGTGCTACAAGTATGCGCAGTATCGTAGAGTATGACGATATCTACTAGATTGCCGAATCTGAATCAGATCGGATCAAAATTTTAGCCAGAATGAAGAAATTTTTTCTCGCTTGCACACACTGCCCTGTGCAATGCGCGAGCGCCCTCTAGCGGATAAGAAGTAGAATCTACATTGTGTATGTATAATCAACATTGTAGATGTGTAATCGACATAACAGATGTAGCAAAATGTAAAATATTTTAAAATTCTACATAAATCATAAGCTCACAAATTTATATACTGACTGTGTACACGGGTAGAGTCGCGTCCACAGAACCGACTCATACGTTCCCTCTCGTTTTTTTGGGCTAAGCCATTTATGACATATTTTTGTCGAATTTATCTCTTATTGATATTGATGAAATGGTGATGAACGTTTCGCTTACGTCAGTGCGACCAGTGCTGCCGATTTTTCATTTTTTTCCATCATATCATTTTTTTGTATTCAAAAAAAAATAAAAAACCATAGTTAATTAAAAATTGAATAGTGTTGGTAAACCAGTCGTACGAATTCAAAGTTGAAGCTAATAAAGTAGAGCCAGATGAGGTAATTGAATACTGTAAGAAACATATCTATTATATCAACTCAATAAAAAAATTTTTCTATATTTTCTAAAAGCTTTCATCTTTTTGAAAAGCTAAAAACTGCTTTTTTGTCTGATGAAAAGTGTTCAGCACTGGCAAAAATTCTAGCAGAGGGCGTCGACTGCCGAACATGTAAAAGGGTCGACGTCCACCTAATATTCTTATTTGATAGTTATTTGTTGCCCCATTTATAATATTTTCATGAGTGGAGTTCCCAATCTTTCTAATACCGAATATTTTAGTATTACTTAATTCGCAAATAAAACAAAATTTTAAGTATAAGCGAATATTTTTTGGGCCCAATAACTTACAAATTTCAATGTTCTTTTATACCTTTAGACTGAACCCTCTTTGGACAGCTGGATTCGCTTCTTTTAAATAAAATTTAAAATATAAGCGGATATTTTTTGGGCCCAATAGGGTCAAATTGGTTAGCAATTAGTTTCCATTTGAATGGCGTGGTTCAATTGCACTGAGCCACACCCCACGTGAACATTGGGACGTTTCAGCAGTGCAGTCGGCGGCATTTTGAACACGTCGCAATATCTGCTTCGTATCTGTCTCTTTGGATAACTGGATTTGCTTCTTCCCATAGCGAATCCTAATTCCGGGTAGGACTTCATCCATTAAGAGTCGGTACACAGCCTGAGGACCAGTAATATATGCAGTAATATATGCAAAAGTTTGCAAAACACGAGGAAATCGCTCTCCAAGGTTTCATCCGTCAATACCTTGCCCCGATAAATGAAATCGTCTCATTTGTATTAATTGTTACGTTTTTACGATTCGCCTTCAAGGTTGACAAACGGAGACAGAGAGATATTTTGTATTGAAGGGTTTATTTCCGAGAGATTTAAGGCTCCGTTCCGAACAATCTGTGAGCTCCAACTGACTGTTTTTGGTGAAAATGATTCTGATGATGCTGATGTCCGACAGCGATATCGATGACATTATCACCTTTTGGAGCTCGAGGAAGAGATGGAGAGGACATTGAATACATCATGAATTGGTATAACCAAAACATTGAACGGGAACAGGAACAGGAACAGGAGGAGGAGTTAAAACCTAAACCGACCCCATAAATTATATATATTCTTGAACAGCTTCAATTGCCGAGTCAATAAAGCCATGTCGTCCGCCTTGGTTGACGCCTAGATCTCAGAGACTATAAGAGCTAGAGAAACCAAATTTTGTTTCCCGACTCATGTGATATCACACTGCTACAAGTATGCGCAGTATCGTAGAGTATGACGATATCTACATTAAATTCCCCTTCTTTTACTTGCTGACGAATCAATTAACTTAAAGGCTGGGCAGTTTAAAGATCACGATGAGTTGGTTTCCAACCCCAAATTCATGCGAAAGGAGGATGAAGTCATCACTGTGCCGAGTGAACTTTTAATTTTTTATAAAAACTATCAAACATTGACAGATTTTGGCAGTCTTATTGCTCCTTCAGATTCTCTTATGGATGTTAGCAAGAAGCACATTTTATTTTTTAGTAGTTTTTTTTAAAATGGTCCTGAAAATGTTGGCATTAAACAGATAATTTTAAAAGCATGCTAAAACGAAACGCCCGAATTGTTTACAGGCGAATGTGCAGAGCATAGCCCATATGGGCTACACGTGGAGGTGGAAAGAAGCCATCAAGAAAACTTAAAATTATTGCTCAATAGAATAAATAATAAATCAAGTTGCTTTTTATACCAAAAAAACCAAAGAAAAAAAAAACCAAACAAAAACCTTTAAAACCAAACTCGAGCTACGTAGCTGTTTTTGCATTCTTCCGAACTTTTCAGGGCCGGCCCATCCATCTGGAGGCACATTATTCATTATTTGGGTTCCTAGGCAACTGCCTCAGGGCTCATCCGGTCCTGGACCTATTCCCTTCGTCAAACACGACGTCATATTTTGTTGCTGTAATTCTGTCGCTCGGCTCGACGCGGACCTCGGTATTTACGAAGCCGAAAGCCAAGCACACACACACAGACAGAAAAAGTAAAATGGCTGATTCTGGGAGCAGGACACGCACACATGCTGTTGCCATGATGGTGCTGCTCGCTCGCACTCGCACTCATATTCATATCTGACTCGAAAATTATTTCTGTTGCTTCGCACATGCAGTGCTCAGAGGAGCCGACAGCGGTTCCGAGCTGAAAACGTTTTCAAATTTTGTATTTCAGCTTTTTTATACCCGCAATCAAAAAGAGTTAAGGGCTACATATATATATTGTATTTGTGGTAAAATTGGATGTGTGCAACGCAGAGAAGGAAACGTTTCCTACCCCATAAAGTATATATATTCTTAGTCAGCATCAGTAGCCGAGTCCGAATAGCCATGTCTGTCTGTCTGTCTTTTTTCTCGCCTAGTTCTCAGAGACTTCAAGAGCTAAAGAAACCAAATTTTGTTTCCCGACTCATGTGATATCACAGTGCTACAAGTATGCGCAGTATCGTAGAGTATGACGATATCTACTAGATTGCCGAATCTGAATCAGATCGGATCAAAATTTTAGCCAGAATGATAGTTGATAGTTATTTGTTGCCCCAATTCTAATACCGAATATTTTAGTATTACTTAATTCGCAAATAAAACAATTTTAAGTATAAGCGAATATTTTTTGGGCCCAATAACTTACAAATTTCAATGTTCTTTTATACCTTTAGACTGAACCCTCTTTGGACAGCTGGATTCGCTTGTTTTAAATAAAATTTAAAATATAAGCGGATATTTTTTGGGCCCAATAGGGTCAAATTGGTTAGCAATTAGTTTCCATTTGAATGGCGTGGTTCAATTGCACTGAGCCACACCCCACGTGAACATTGGGACGTTTCAGCAGTGCAGTCGGCGGCATTTTGAACACGTCGCAATATCTGCTTCGTATCTGTCTCTTTGGATAACTGGATTTGCTTCTTCCCATAGCGAATCCTAATTCCGGGTAGGACTTCATCCATTAAGAGTCGGTACACAGCCTGAGGACCAGTAATATATGCAGTAATATATGCAAAAGTTTGCAAAACACGAGGAAATCGCTCTCCAAGGTTTCATCCGTCAATACCTTGCCCCGATAAATGAAATCGTCTCATTTGTATTAATTGTTACGTTTTTACGATTCGCCTTCAAGGTTGACAAACGGAGACAGAGAGATATTTTGTATTGAAGGGTTTATTTCCGAGAGATTTAAGGCTCCGTTCCGAACAATCTGTGAGCTCCAACTGACTGTTTTTGGTGAAAATGATTCTGATGATGCTGATGTCCGACAGCGATATCGATGACATTATCACCTTTTGGAGCTCGAGGAAGAGATGGAGAGGACATTGAATACATCATGAATTGGTATAACCAAAACATTGAACGGGAACAGGAACAGGAACAGGAGGAGGAGTTAAAACCTAAACCGACCCCATAAATTATATATATTCTTGAACAGCTTCAATTGCCGAGTCAATAAAGCCATGTCGTCCGCCTTGGTTGACGCCTAGATCTCAGAGACTATAAGAGCTAGAGAAACCAAATTTTGTTTCCCGACTCATGTGATATCACACTGCTACAAGTATGCGCAGTATCGTAGAGTATGACGATATCTACATTAAATTCCCTTCTTTTACTTGCTGACGAATCAATTAACTTAAAGGCTGGGCAGTTTAAAGATCACGATGAGTTGGTTTCCAACCCCAAATTCATGCGAAAGGAGGATGAAGTCATCACTGTGCCGAGTGAACTTTTAATTTTTTATAAAAACTATCAAACATTGACAGATTTTGGCAGTCTTATTGCTCCTTCAGATTCTCTTATGGATGTTAGCAAGAAGCACATTTTATTTCTTAGTAGTTTTTTTTAAAATGGTCCTGAAAATGTTGGCATTAAACAGATAATTTTAAAAGCATGCTAAAACGAAACTCCCGAATTGTTTACAGGCGAATGTGCAGAGCATAGCCCATATGGGCTACACGTGGAGGTGGAAAGAAGCCATCAAGAAAACTTAAAATTATTGCTCAATAGAATAAATAATAAATCAAGTTGCTTTTTATACCAAAAAAACCAAAGAAAAAAAAACCAAACAAAAACCTTTAAAACCAAACTCGAGCAACGTAGCTGTTTTTGCATTCTTCCGAACTTTTCAGGGCCGGCCCATCCATCTGGAGGCACATTATTCATTATTTGGGTTCCTAGGCAACTGCCTCAGGGCTCATCCGGTCCTGGACCTATTCCCTTCGTCAAACACGACGTCATATTTTGTTGCTGTAATTCTGTCGCTCGGCTCGACGCGGACCTCGGTATTTACGAAGCCGAAAGCCAAGCACACACACACAGACAGAAAAAGTAAAATGGCTGATTCTGGGAGCAGGACACACACACATGCTGTTGCCATGATGGTGCTGCTCGCTCGCACTCATATTCATATCTGACTCGAAAATTATTTCTGTTGCTTCGCACACAAGCAGTGCTCAGAGGAGCCGACAGCGGTTCCGAGCTGAAAACGTTTTCAAATTTTGTATTTCAGCTTTTTTATACCCGCAATCAAAAAGAGTTAAGGGCTACATATATATATTGTATTTGTGGTAAAATTGGATGTGTGCAACGCAGAGAAGGAAACGTTTCCTACCCCATAAAGTATATATATTCTTAGTCAGCATCAGTAGCCGAGTCCGAATAGCCATGTCTGTCTGTCTGTCTTTTTTCTCGCCTAGTTCTCAGAGACTTCAAGAGCTAAAGAAACCAAATTTTGTTTCCCGACTCATGTGATATCACAGTGCTACAAGTATGCGCAGTATCGTAGAGTATGACGATATCTACTAGATTGCCGAATCTGAATCAGATCGGATCAAAGTTTTAGCCAGAATGAAGAAATTTTTTCTCGCTTGCACACACTGCCCTGTGCAATGCGCGAGCGCCCTCTAGCGGATAAGAAGTAGAATCTACATTGTGTATGTATAATCAACATTGTAGATGTGTAATCGACATAACAGATGTAGCAAAATGTAAAATATTTTAAAATTCTACATAAATCATAAGCTCACAAATTTATATACTGACTGTGTACACGGGTAGAGTCGCGTCCACAGAACCGACTTATACGTTCCCTCTCGTTTTTTTGGGCTAAGCCATTTATGACATATTTTTGTCGAATTTATCTCTTATTGATATTGATGAAATGGTGATGAACGTTTCGCTTACGTCAGCGGCGCGACCAGTGCTGCCGATTTTTCATTTTAAAAAAGTTAATTAAAAATTGAATAGTGTTGGTAAACCAGTCGTACGAATTCAAATTTGAAGCTAATACAGTAGAGCCAGATGAGGTAATTGAATACTGTAAGAAACATATCTATTATATCAACTCAATAAAAAAATTTTTTCTACATTTTCTAAAAGCTTTCATCTTTTTGAAAAGCTAAAAACTGCTTTTTTGTCTGATGAAAAGTGTTCAGCACTGGCAAAAATTCTAGCAGAGGGCGTCGACTGCCGAACATGTAAAAGGGTCGTCCACCTAATATTCTTATTTGATATTTATTTGTTGCCCCATTTATAATATTTTCATGAGTGGAGTTCCCAATCTTTCTAATACCGAATATTTTAGTATTACTTAATTCGCAAATAAAAAAAAATTTTAAGTATAAGCGAATATTTTTTGGGCCTAATAAATTACAAATTTCAATGTTCTTTTATACCTTTAGACTGAACCCTCTTTGGACAACTGGATTCGCTTCTTTTAAATAAAATTTAAAATATAAGCGGATATTTTTTGGGCCCAATAGGGTCAAATTGGTTAGCAATTAGTTTCCATTTGAATGGCGTGGTTCAATTGCACTGTGCCACACCCCACGTGAACATTGGGACGTTTCAGCAGTGCAGTCGGCGGCATTTTGAACACGTCGCAATATCTGCTTCGTATCTGTCTCTTTGGATAACTGGATTTGCTTCTTCCCATAGCGAATCCTAATTCCGGGTAGGACTTCATCTATTAAGAGTCGGTACACAGCCTGAGGACCAGTAATATATGCAGTAATATATGCAAAAGTTTGCAAAACACGAGGAAATCGCTCTCCAAGGTTTCATCCGTCAATACCTTGCCCCGATAAATGAAATCGTCTCATTTGTATTAATTGTTACGTTTTTACGATTCGCCTTCAAGGTTGACAAACGGAGACAGAGAGATATTTTGTATTGAAGGGTTTATTTCCGAGAGATTTAAGGCTCCGTTCCGAACAATCTGTGAGCTCCAACTGACTGTTTTTGGTGAAAATGATTCTGATGATGCTGATGTCCGACAGCGATATCGATGACATTATCACCTTTTGGAGCTCGAGGAAGAGATGGAGAGGACATTGAATACATCATGAATTGGTATAACCAAAACATTGAACGGGAACAGGAACAGGAACAGGAGGAGGAGTTAAAACCTAAACCGACCCCATAAATTATATATATTCTTGAACAGCTTCAATTGCCGAGTCAATAAAGCCATGTCGTCCGCCTTGGTTGACGCCTAGATCTCAGAGACTATAAGAGCTAGAGAAACCAAATTTTGTTTCCCGACTCATGTGATATCACACTGCTACAAGTATGCGCAGTATCGTAGAGTATGACGATATCTACATTAAATTCCCTTCTTTTACTTGCTGACGAATCAATTAACTTAAAGGCTGGGCAGTTTAAAGATCACGATGAGTTGGTTTCCAACCCCAAATTCATGCGAAAGGAGGATGAAGTCATCACTGTGCCGAGTGAACTTTTAATTTTTTATAAAAACTATCAAACATTGACAGATTTTGGCAGTCTTATTGCTCCTTCAGATTCTCTTATGGATGTTAGCAAGAAGCACATTTTATTTTTTAGTAGTTTTTTTTAAAATGGTCCTGAAAATGTTGGCATTAAACAGATAATTTTAAAAGCATGCTAAAACGAAACTCCCGAATTGTTTACAGGCGAATGTGCAGAGCATAGCCCATATGGGCTACACGTGGAGGTGGAAAGAAGCCATCAAGAAAACTTAAAATTATTGCTCAATAGAATAAATAATAAATCAAGTTGCTTTTTATACCAAAAAAAACCAAAGAAAAAAAAAACCAAACAAAAACCTTTAAAACCAAACTCGAGCAACGTAGCTGTTTTTGCATTCTTCCGAACTTTTCAGGGCCGGCCCATCCATCTGGAGGCACATTATTCATTATTTGGGTTCCTAGGCAACTGCCTCAGGGCTCATCCGGTCCTGGACCTATTCCCTTCGTCAAACACGACGTCATATTTTGTTGCTGTAATTCTGTCGCTCGGCTCGACGCGGACCTCGGTATTTACGAAGCCGAAAGCCAAGCACACACACACAGACAGAAAAAGTAAAATGGCTGATTCTGGGAGCAGGACACACACACATGCTGTTGCCATGATGGTGCTGCTCGCTCGCACTCATATTCATATCTGACTCGAAAATTATTTCTGTTGCTTCGCACACAAGCAGTGCTCAGAGGAGCCGACAGCGGTTCCGAGCTGAAAACGTTTTCAAATTTTGTATTTCAGCTTTTTTATACCCGCAATCAAAAAGAGTTAAGGGCTACATATATATATTGTATTTGTGGTAAAATTGGATGTGTGCAACGCAGAGAAGGAAACGTTTCCTACCCCATAAAGTATATATATTCTTAGTCAGCATCAGTAGCCGAGTCCAAATAGCCATGTCTGTCTGTCTGTCTTTTTCTCGCCTAGTTCTCAGAGACTTCAAGAGCTAAAGAAACCAAATTTTGTTTCCCGACTCATGTGATATCACAGTGCTACAAGTATGCGCAGTATCGTAGAGTATGACGATATCTACTAGATTGCCGAATCTGAATCAGATCGGATCAAAGTTTTAGCCAGAATGAAGAAATTTTTTCTCGCTTGCACACACTGCCCTGTGCAATGCGCGAGCGCCCTCTAGCGGATAAGAAGTAGAATCTACATTGTGTATGTATAATCAACATTGTAGATGTGTAATCGACATAATAGATGTAGCAAAATGTAAAATATTTTTAAAATTCTACATAAATCATAAGCTCACAAATTTATATACTGACTGTGTACACGGGTAGAGTCGCGTCCACAGAACCGACTTATACGTTCCCTCTCGTTTTTTTGGGCTAAGCCATTTATGACATATTTTTGTCGAATTTATCTCTTATTGATATTGATGAAATGGTGATGAACGTTTCGCTTACGTCAGCGGCGCGACCAGTGCTGCCGATTTTTCATTTTAGTTAATTAAAAATTGAATAGTGTTGGTAAACCAGTCGTACGAATTCAAATTTGAAGCTAATACAGTAGAGCCAGATGAGGTAATTGAATACTGTAAGAAACATATCTATTATATCAACTCAATAAAAAAATTTTTCTACATTTTCTAAAAGCTTTCATCTTTTTGAAAAGCTAAAAACTGCTTTTTTGTCTGATGAAAAGTGTTCAGCACTGGCAAAAATTCTAGCAGAGGGCGTCGACTGCCGAACATGTAAAAGGGTCGTCCACCTAATATTCTTATTTGATATTTATTTGTTGCCCCATTTATAATATTTTCATGAGTGGAGTTCCCAATCTTTCTAATACCGAATATTTTAGTATTACTTAATTCGCAAATAAAAAAAATTTTAAGTATAAGCGAATATTTTTTGGGCCTAATAAATTACAAATTTCAATGTTCTTTTATACCTTTAGACTGAACCCTCTTTGGACAACTGGATTCGCTTCTTTTAAATAAAATTTAAAATATAAGCGGATATTTTTGGGCCCAATAGGGTCAAATTGGTTAGCAATTAGTTTCCATTTGAATGGAGTGGTTCAATTGCACTGAGCCACACCCCACGTGAACATTGGGACGTTTCAGCAGTGCAGTCGGCGGCATTTTGAACACGTCGCAATATCTGCTTCGTATCTGTCTCTTTGGATAACTGGATTTGCTTCTTCCCATAGCGAATCCTAATTCCGGGTAGGACTTCATCCATTAAGAGTCGGTACACAGCCTGAGGACCAGTAATATATGCAGTAATATATGCAAAAGTTTGCAAAACACGAGGAAATCGCTCTCCAAGGTTTCATCCGTCAATACCTTGCCCCGATAAATGAAATCGTCTCATTTGTATTAATTGTTACGTTTTTACGATTCGCCTTCAAGGTTGACAAACGGAGACAGAGAGATATTTTGTATTGAAGGGTTTATTTCCGAGAGATTTAAGGCCCCGTTCCGAACAATCTGTGAGCTCCGACTGACTGTTTTTGGTGAAAATGATTCTGATGATGCTGATGTCCGACAGCGATATCGATGACATTATCACCTTTTGGAGCTCGAGGAAGAGATGGAGAGGACATTGAATACATCATGAATTGGTACAACCAAGACAAAACATTGAACGGGAACAGGAACAGGAACAGGAGGAGGAGTTAAAACCTAAACCGACCCCATAAAGTATATATATTCTTGAAGAGCTTCAATTGCCGAGTCAATAAAGCCATGTCCGTCCGCCTTGTTTGACGCCTAGATCTCAGAGACTATAAGAGCTAGAGAAACCAAATTTTGTTTCCCGACTCATGTGATATCACACTGCTACAAGTATGCGCAGTATCTTAGAGTATGACGATATCTACTAGATTGCCGAATCTGAATCAGATCGGATCAAAATTTTAGCCAGAATGAAGAAATTTTTTCTCGCTTGCACACACTGCTCTGTGCAATGCGCGAGCGCCCTCTAGCGGATAAGAAGTAGAATCTACATTGTGTATGTATAATCAACATTGTAGATGTGTAATCGACATAACAGATGTAGCAAAAAATATGTAAAATGTAAAATATTTTAAAATTCTACATAAATCATAAGCTCACAAATTTATATACTGACTGTGTACACGGGTAGAGTCGCGTCCACAGAACCGACTTATACGTTCCCTCTCGTTTTTTTGGGCTAAGCCATTTATGACATATTTTTGTCGAATTTATCTCTTATTGATATTGATGAAATGGTGATGAACGTTTCGCTTACGTCAGCGGCGCGACCAGTGCTGCCGATTTTTCATTTTAAAAAAAAGTTAATTAAAAATTGAATAGTGTTGGTAAACCAGTCGTACGAATTCAAATTTGAAGCTAATACAGTAGAGCCAGATGAGGTAATTGAATACTGTAAGAAACATATCTATTATATCAACTCAATAAAAAAATTTTTTCTACATTTTCTAAAAGCTTTCATCTTTTTGAAAAGCTAAAAACTGCTTTTTTGTCTGATGAAAAGTGTTCAGCACTGGCAAAAATTCTAGCAGAGGGCGTCGACTGCCGAACATGTAAAAGGGTCGTCCACCTAATATTCTTATTTGATATTTATTTGTTGCCCCATTTATAATATTTTCATGAGTGGAGTTCCCAATCTTTCTAATACCGAATATTTTAGTATTACTTAATTCGCAAATAAAAAAAAATTTTAAGTATAAGCGAATATTTTTTGGGCCTAATAAATTACAAATTTCAATGTTCTTTTATACCTTTAGACTGAACCCTCTTTGGACAACTGGATTCGCTTCTTTTAAATAAAATTTAAAATATAAGCGGATATTTTTTGGGCCCAATAGGGTCAAATTGGTTAGCAATTAGTTTCCATTTGAATGGAGTGGTTCAATTGCACTGAGCCACACCCCACGTGAACATTGGGACGTTTCAGCAGTGCAGTCGGCGGCATTTTGAACACGTCGCAATATCTGCTTCGTATCTGTCTCTTTGGATAACTGGATTTGCTTCTTCCCATAGCGAATCCTAATTCCGGGTAGGACTTCATCCATTAAGAGTCGGTACACAGCCTGAGGACATATGACATTTTCTTGTGGCCTCGCAAATCACGCATATGCCAACCAGTAATATATGCAAAAGTTTGCAAAACACGAGGAAATCGCTCTCCAAGGTTTCATCCGTCAATACCTTGCCCCGATAAATGAAATCGTCTCATTTGTATTAATTGTTACGTTTTTACGATTCGCCTTCAAGGTTGACAAACGGAGACAGAGAGATATTTTGTATTGAAGGGTTTATTTCCGAGAGATTTAAGGCTCCGTTCCGAACAATCTGTGAGCTCCGACTGACTGTTTTTGGTGAAAATGATTCTGATGATGCTGATGTCCGACAGCGATATCGATGACATTATCACCTTTTGGAGCTCGAGGAAGAGATGGAGAGGACATTGAATACATCATGAATTGGTACAACCAAGACAAAACATTGAACGGGAACAGGAACAGGAACAGGAGGAGGAGTTAAAACCTAAACCGACCCCATAAAGTATATATATTCTTGAAGAGCTTCAATTGCCGAGTCAATAAAGCCATGTCCGTCCGCCTTGTTTGACGCCTAGATCTCAGAGACTATAAGAGCTAGAGAAACCAAATTTTGTTTCCCGACTCATGTGATATCACACTGCTACAAGTATGCGCAGTATCTTAGAGTATGACGATATCTACTAGATTGCCGAATCTGAATCAGATCGGATCAAAATTTTAGCCAGAATGAAGAAATTTTTTCTCGCTTGCACACACTGCTCTGTGCAATGCGCGAGCGCCCTCTAGCGGATAAGAAGTAGAATCTACATTGTGTATGTATAATCAACATTGTAGATGTGTAATCGACATAACAGATGTAGCAAAAAATATGTAAAATGTAAAATATTTTAAAATTCTACATAAATCATAAGCTCACAAATTTATATACTGACTGTGTACACGGGTAGAGTCGCGTCCACAGAACCGACTTATACGTTCCCTCTCGTTTTTTTGGGCTAAGCCATTTATGACATATTTTTGTCGAATTTATCTCTTATTGATATTGATGAAATGGTGATGAACGTTTCGCTTACGTCAGCGGCGCGACCAGTGCTGCCGATTTTTCATTTTAGTTAATTAAAAATTGAATAGTGTTGGTAAACCAGTCGTACGAATTCAAATTTGAAGCTAATACAGTAGAGCCAGATGAGGTAATTGAATACTGTAAGAAACATATCTATTATATCAACTCAATAAAAAAATTTTTTCTACATTTTCTAAAAGCTTTCATCTTTTTGAAAAGCTAAAAACTGCTTTTTTGTCTGATGAAAAGTGTTCAGCACTGGCAAAAATTCTAGCAGAGGGCGTCGACTGCCGACCATGTAAAAGGGTCGTCCACCTAATATTCTTATTTGATATTTATTTGTTGCCCCATTTATAATATTTTCATGAGTGGAGTTCCCAATCTTTCTAATACCGAATATTTTAGTATTACTTAATTCGCAAATAAAACAAAATTTTAAGTATAAGCGAATATTTTTTGGGCCTAATAAATTACAAATTTCAATGTTCTTTTATACCTTTAGACTGAACCCTCTTTGGACAACTGGATTCGCTTCTTTTAAATAAAATTTAAAATATAAGCGGATATTTTTTGGGCCCAATAGGGTCAAATTGGTTAGCAATTAGTTTCCATTTGAATGGAGTGGTTCAATTGCACTGAGCCACACCCCACGTGAACATTGGGACGTTTCAGCAGTGCAGTCGGCGGCATTTTGAACACGTCGCAATATCTGCTTCGTATCTGTCTCTTTGGATAACTGGATTTGCTTCTTCCCATAGCGAATCCTAATTCCGGGTAGGACTTCATCCATTAAGAGTCGGTACACAGCCTGAGGACCAGTAATATATGCAGTAATATATGCAAAAGTTTGCAAAACACGAGGAAATCGCTCTCCAAGGTTTCATCCGTCAATACCTTGCCCCGATAAATGAAATCGTCTCATTTGTATTAATTGTTACGTTTTTACGATTCGCCTTCAAGGTTGACAAACGGAGACAGAGAGATATTTTGTATTGAAGGGTTTATTTCCGAGAGATTTAAGGCCCCGTTCCGAACAATCTGTGAGCTCCGACTGACTGTTTTTGGTGAAAATGATTCTGATGATGCTGATGTCCGACAGCGATATCGATGACATTATCACCTTTTGGAGCTCCAGGAAGAGATGGAGAGGACATTGAATACATCATGAATTGGTACAACCAAGACAAAACATTGAACGGGAACAGGAACAGGAACAGGAGGAGGAGTTAAAACCTAAACCGACCCCATAAATTATATATATTCTTGAACAGCTTCAATTGCCGAGTCAATAAAGCCATGTCGTCCGCCTTGGTTGACGCCTAGATCTCAGAGACTATAAGAGCTAGAGAAACCAAATTTTGTTTCCCGACTCATGTGATATCACACTGCTACAAGTATGCGCAGTATCGTAGAGTATGACGATATCTACATTAAATTCCCTTCTTTTACTTGCTGACGAATCAATTAACTTAAAGGCTGGGCAGTTTAAAGATCACGATGAGTTGGTTTCCAACCCCAAATTCATGCGAAAGGAGGATGAAGTCATCACTGTGCCGAGTGAACTTTTAATTTTTTATAAAAACTATCAAACATTGACAGATTTTGGCAGTCTTATTGCTCCTTCAGATTCTCTTATGGATGTTAGCAAGAAGCACATTTTATTTTTTAGTAGTTTTTTTGAAAATGGTCCTGAAAATGTTGGCATTAAACAGATAATTTTAAAAGCATGCTAAAACGAAACTCCCGAATTGTTTACAGGCGAATGTGCAGAGCATAGCCCATATGGGCTACACGTGGAGGTGGAAAGAAGCCATCAAGAAAACTTAAAATTATTGCTCAATAGAATAAATAATAAATCAAGTTGCTTTTTTATACCAAAAAAACCAAAGAAAAAAAAAACCAAACAAAAACCTTTAAAACCAAACTCGAGCAACGTAGCTGTTTTTGCATTCTTCCGAACTTTTCAGGGCCGGCCCATCCATCTGGAGGCACATTATTCATTATTTGGGTTCCTAGGCAACTGCCTCAGGGCTCATCCGGTCCTGGACCTATTCCCTTCGTCAAACACGACGTCATATTTTGTTGCTGTAATTCTGTCGCTCGGCTCGACGCGGATCTCGGTATTTACGAAGCCGAAAGCCAAGCACACACACACAGACAGAAAAAGTAAAATGGCTAATTCTGGGAGCAGGACACACACACATGCTGTTGCCATGATGGTGCTGCTCGCTCGCACTCATATTCATATCTGACTCGAAAATTATTTCTGTTGCTTCGCACACAAGCAGTGCTCAGAGGAGCCGACAGCGGTTCCGAGCTGAAAACGTTTTCAAATTTTGTATTTCAGCTTTTTTATACCCGCAATCAAAAAGAGTTAAGGGCTACATATATATATTGTATTTGTGATAAAATTGGATGTGTGCAACGCAGAGAAGGAAACGTTTCCTACCCCATAAAGTATATATATTCTTAGTCAGCATCAGTAGCCGAGTCCAAATAGCCATGTCTGTCTGTCTGTCTTTTTTCTCGCCTAGTTCTCAGAGACTTCAAGAGCTAAAGAAACCAAATTTTGTTTCCTGACTCATGTGATATCACACTGCTACAAGTATGCGCAGTATCGTAGAGTATGACGATATCTACCAGATTGCCGAATCTGAATCAGTTGGGATCAGAATTATAGCCAGAATGAAGACATTATCGAACACACTCTGCCCTATGGAGTGCGAGACCTTTCGCAGAGTAGACGTAGAATCTACATTGAAGATGTATAATCTACATTTCAGATGTAGAATAAACATGTTAGATGTAGATGAGAGATGTAGCCAACAATTTTTTTTTTTTTACATTAATCATAAGCTCACAAATTTATACACCGACTCTGAGTACGGGAATAAAAGTAGAGTCTCGTCTACAGAAGCGACTCGCACGTTCCTTCTCGTTTCCGTTCCTTTTTTGTTGGAATCCTCGCTGAAAACTGGAAATGATGGATGAAATATATGTCGCTAGATTTCTTCGCTATGTGCTCTTTGCGGAAAATTTACATTCAAATATTATTATTTGTGTGTATATAAAATATACATATACATATGTATGTACATATTTGATATGCCAGACATATTCTTCCCATCTCACAGTGGATGAAATGACCAATCTAGGACAAAACATACAACGGTGTTTCTGCAAAAAAAAAAAAAAAAAAAAGGGGATTTATTTTTCCGTTACAAACAGCACTGCCATTTTAGCTTATTTAAAGCTATATAAAGCATTTTTGTTTTAAATTAAATGGATTTTTGTATTGTGTTCCATTAAAATTCGTGGTGGGGTGAACAATTTTAGTTATCGTAATGTTTGAATGGTTGATGGAGTTGCCACAACTACGACCTACCATTAAAATATTTAAAAAACGTTAAATATATAACTGTCAAGAGGAAGAGATTAGAGTGAAAGAATGTAACGCCATTTTCAATTTTTTGTATTAACTTTTAGGTTCTTTATTTTCGGATTTATCCATTTTTTGCATTTTTTTAATCTAGCTTTTTTAACTCTGAAATTCTAGCAGCATTAGTGCCAGAGGGCAGCTCTGATGAAGGCATTCTGGCTCTATAAAAAGGGAGCTCCCAGAGTCAGCTGCTTCATTAATTTTTTGACTTTTTCATCGTTCACATCTCATATTTTTTGAATTTGCTATTGTTGTTGCTGGAGCAATGCCTGGCTTAAGAGAACACTTGAGGGAGGCGTAATGTGGGAATTATCTCAAAGTTATGTTATGCATAGGTGGCATTGGACTTGCAGTCAGCGATTTCCCCCGTTGCATTCGTTGTCTTTAATTGCACATGCATCCCAGAGAAGGTCACACTCTTTGAAATCCCCATTTAAATGTTTCGCGGAAAATATGACAATATTCTTTCCGAACGCTAAAAAACGCGCTAATACTGATTCCAAGAACTTGTAAGCTACTGCCGTGCATAGTATTAGAGGCTGTCTGAATCGTCTGCCTGCTGCTGGCATTGGTGACATGTTGGCGACCACCGTCACCCGATCGGGGAAAATTTCCTTCTTCAAATGGTTTCCATTAACCGATATTATTATATCGCTATTAAGCTTAGGTCTTTCCATTTTAGATCTATTCTTATCTAACCCTCAAGCTGTTTACTCAGAAGATATTGAAGTGCGGCATCATATAGGCTGTCGCAATGCCGCGGCTGATCCGAGGATAGGAGCTTGCCGATGACCAGTAGACCACATTTTTTGAAATCTCTTTCAAAGCTACTGTTGGGCTGCTTTTCGCCAAAGCTGGCAATAGTGCAAATTGTCAGCCCATCTGGGAAAGTCTCCTCTCCCTCTTCATCCCAGACCGTTTCTTAAGCTCTCTTGCACTTAATTCATTGGTTTTGTAGAAAAATCTCGTTGAGCTTTGGTTCAACTATTTTCGGTTTTGGGGTAAACTGACAATTCTGCCTGGTGATGTCTGGAATGCAACACACAAAGAATTCTTGGGAGTCACACCACAGTCCTTAGAAATAAACAAAAATTTATTATTGCTATAGAGAGCTAACTAACAAGTAACAACTATTAACTCACACTCGTGTACAAAATTAAAATTTAACATATTGTTCTGAAAGTTTTATTTGATTTTTAAACATTTAAACCTGGAGACACTTGGGCACGATAGACGTACAAGACGTATCCACGCTCGGATTGTGGTGACTCCATCTGCATACCGCTCCAAAGATATGCACTTTGTGAATCGTTAAACTGTCCCGTCGCAGCAGTTCTTCAAGTATTTCCTTAATCAGCATTGGGAAGGAAGAGTCGTTTAACATTGAGCACCCATTACGGTCAATGAAATTTAGGCATTTCATGGTCAGCTCTTCGTTTCCAGGATCTTGAAGGCGGATGTTTGGCTAGTGGCGTCTCGACCTCCAGACAGCCATACTGATTGGCCAAACCGAGCACCTTTAAGGAGACATCCACGTCCAGTGTGGATATGGGCAGAGTGCCCGAGTAAAGGTAGCCCAGGATAATCTTAAATGCCTCCAGCGACACCTCTGGGAGCCGAATCACGCTTTTCGCTGACTCGGACATGCCGCCGTAGGGCAGGGCGCGGAAGTATTCACTGCGCGCGGCTAAAATCAAGCGGTGCGCCGGCAGGTGCTGATCCTCCACAACGAGCATAACGTCCGAGTAGAGTTTGTTCATGCAGAGGCTGTTCAAGGTCGACAAAACGCCCTCGCCGCAGGTGTGGAGCGGCACTTGCTCGGGCTCGTTGCTGGGCGATCGCTTAGCGGCGATGGAGGGTGAAGAGGCTTGGCTTGGCTTGCCTGTGTGCTCATTTTCGCTATTCGATTTCCCTGTGTGTGGACAGATGGGTGTTTTGATTTTGTTTGCATAGCGTATGGCCTATAGAACTCACTTTTTTTTTTGTTTTCTTCAGCAATTTTGATGCAATTATATAAGGTGCGGAAACCTTGTACACAACAAAAATGGCGTTTTAGTTGTAGTTTTTGCCGCAAGCACGTGCAAAGAACAGTTTAGCATAACATAAAAATTGTTCTCAGAGACTTCAAGAGCTAAAGAAACCAAATTTTGTTTCCCGACTCATGTGATATCACAGTGCTACAAGTATGCGCAGTATCGTAGAGTATGACGATATCTACTAGATTGCCGAATCTGAATCAGATCGGATCAAAATATTAGCCAGAATGAAGAAAAATTTTCTCGCTTGCACACACTGCCCTGTGCAATGCGCGAGCGCCCTCTAGCGGATAAGAAGTAGAATCTACATTGTGTATGTATAATCAACATTGTAGATGTGTAATCGACATAACAGATGTAGCAAAAAATATGTTAAATGTAAAATATTTTAAAATTCTACATAAATCATAAGCTCACAAATTTATATACTGACTGTGTACACGGGTAGAGTCGCGTCCACAGAACCGACTTATACGTTCCCTCTCGTTTTTTTGGGCTAAGCCATTTATGACATATTTTTGTCGAATTTATCTCTTATTGATATTGATGAAATGGTGATGAACGTTTCGCTTACGTCAGCGGCGCGACCAGTGCTGCCGATTTTTCATTTTCTTTAAAAAAAAAATAGTTAATTAAAAATTGAATAGTGTTGGTAAACCAGTCGTACGAATTCAAATTTGAAGCTAATACAGTAGAGCCAGATGAGGTAATTGAATACTGTAAGAAACATATCTATTATATCAACTCAATAAAAAAATTTTTTCTACATTTTCTAAAAGCTTTCATCTTTTTGAAAAGCTAAAAACTGCTTTTTGTCTGATGAAAAGTGTTCAGCACTGGCAAAAATTCTAGCAGAGGGCGTCGACTGCCGAACATGTAAAAGGGTCGTCCACCTAATATTCTTATTTGATATTTATTTGTTGCCCCATTTATAATATTTTCATGAGTGGAGTTCCCAATCTTTCTAATACCGAATATTTTAGTATTACTTAATTCGCAAATAAAAAAAAATTTTAAGTATAAGCGAATATTTTTTGGGCCTAATAAATTACAAATTTCAATGTTCTTTTATACCTTTAGACTGAACCCTCTTTGGACAACTGGATTCGCTTCTTTTAAATAAAATTTAAAATATAAGCGGATATTTTTTGGGCCCAATAGGGTCAAATTGGTTAGCAATTAGTTTCCATTTGAATGGAGTGGTTCAATTGCACTGAGACACACCCCACGTGAACATTGGGACGTTTCAGCAGTGCAGTCGGCGGCATTTTGAACACGTCGCAATATCTGCTTCGTATCTGTCTCTTTGGATAACTGGATTTGCTTCTTCCCATAGCGAATCCTAATTCCGGGTAGGACTTCATCCATTAAGAGTCGGTACACAGCCTGAGGACCAGTAATATATGCAGTAATATATGCAAAAGTTTGCAAAACACGAGGAAATCGCTCTCCAAGGTTTCATCCGTCAATACCTTGCCCCGATAAATGAAATCGTCTCATTTGTATTAATTGTTACGGTTTTACGATTCGCCTTCAAGGTTGACAAACGGAGACAGATATTTTGTATTGAAGGGTTTATTTCCGAGAGATTTAAGGCTCCGTTCCGAAAAATCTGTGAGCTCCGACTGACTGTTTTTGGTGAAAATGATTCTGATGATGCTGATGTCCGACAGCGATATCGATGACATTATCACCTTTTGGAGCTCGAGGAAGAGATGGAGAGGACATTGAATACATCATGAATTGGTACAACCAAGACAAAACATTGAACGGGAACAGGAACAGGAACAGGAGGAGGAGTTAAAACCTAAACCGACCCCATAAAGTATATATATTCTTGAAGAGCTTCAATTGCCGAGTCAATAAAGCCATGTCCGTCCGCCTTGTTTGACGCCTAGATCTCAGAGACTATAAGAGCTAGAGAAACCAAATTTTGTTTCCCGACTCATGTGATATCACACTGCTACAAGTATGCGCAGTATCGTAGAGTATGACGATATCTACTAGATTGCCGAATCTGACTCAGATCGGATCAAAATTTTAGCCAGAATGAAGAAATTTTTTTCTCGCTTGCACACACTGCTCTGTGCAATGCGCGAGCGCCCTCTAGCGGATAAGAAGTAGAATCTACATTGTGTATGTATAATCAACATTGTAGATGTGTAATCGACATAACAGATGTAGCAAAAAATATGTAAAATGTAAAATATTTTAAAATTCTGCATAAATCATAAGCTCACAAATTTATATACTGACTGTGTACACGGGTAGAGTCGCGTCCACAGAACCGACTTATACGTTCCCTCTCGTTTTTTTGGGCTAAGCCATTTATGACATATTTTTGTCGAATTTATCTCTTATTGATATTGATGAAATGGTGATGAACGTTTCGCTTACGTCAGACGCGCGACCAGTGCTGCCGATTTTTCATTTTCATATTTTTTTAAAAAAAAAAAAAAAGTTAATTAAAAATTGAATAGTGTTGGTAAACCAGTCGTACGAATTCAAATTTGAAGCTAATACAGTAGAGCCAGATGAGGTAATTGAATACTGTAAGAAACATATCTATTATATCAACTCAATAAAAAATTTTTTCTACATTTTCTAAAAGCTTTCATCTTTTTGAAAAGCTAAAAACTGCTTTTTTGTCTGATGAAAAGTGTTCAGCACTGGCAAAAATTCTAGCAGAGGGCGTCGACTGCCGAACATGTAAAAGGGTCGTCCACCTAATATTCTTATTTGATATTTATTTGTTGCCCCATTTATAATATTTTCATGAGTGGAGTTCCCGATCTTTCTAATACCGAATATTTTAGTATTACTTAATTCGCAAATAAAAAAAAAATTTTAAGTATAAGCGAATATTTTTTGGGCCTAATAAATTACAAATTTCAATGTTCTTTTATACCTTTAGACTGAACCCTCTTTGGACAACTGGATTCGCTTCTTTTAAATAAAATTTAAAATATAAGCGGATATTTTTTGGGCCCAATAGGGTCAAATTGGTTAGCAATTAGTTTCCATTTGAATGGAGTGGTTCAATTGCACTGAGCCACACCCCACGTGAACATTGGGACGTTTCAGCAGTGCAGTCGGCGGCATTTTGAACACGTCGCAATATCTGCTTCGTATCTGTCTCTTTGGATAACTGGATTTGCTTCTTCCCATAGCGAATCCTAATTCCGGGTAGGACTTCATCCATTAAGAGTCGGTACACAGCCTGAGGACCAGTAATATATGCAGTAATATATGCAAAAGTTTGCAAAACACGAGGAAATCGCTCTCCAAGGTTTCATCCGTCAATACCTTGCCCCGATAAATGAAATCGTCTCATTTGTATTAATTGTTACGTTTTTACGATTCGCCTTCAAGGTTGACAAACGGAGACAGAGAGATATTTTGTATTGAAGGGTTTATTTCCGAGAGATTTAAGGCTCCGTTCCGAACAATCTGTGAGCTCCGACTGACTGTTTTTGGTGAAAATGATTCTGATGATGCTGATGTCCGACAGCGATATCGATGACATTATCACCTTTTGGAGCTCGAGGAAGAGATGGAGAGGACATTGAATACATCATGAATTGGTACAACCAAGACAAAACATTGAACGGGAACAGGAACAGGAACAGGAGGAGGAGTTAAAACCTAAACCGACCCCATAAAGTATATATATTCTTGAAGAGCTTCAATTGCCGAGTCAATAAAGCCATGTCCGTCCGCCTTGTTTGACGCCTAGATCTCAGAGACTATAAGAGCTAGAGAAACCAAATTTTGTTTCCCGACTCATGTGATATCACACTGCTACAAGTATGCGCAGTATCTTAGAGTATGACGATATCTACTAGATTGCCGAATCTGAATCAGATCGGATCAAAATTTTAGCCAGAATGAAGAAATTTTTCTCGCTTGCACACACTGCTCTGTGCAATGCGCGAGCGCCCTCTAGCGGATAAGAAGTAGAATCTACATTGTGTATGTATAATCAACATTGTAGATGTGTAATCGACATAACAGATGTAGCAAAAAATATGTAAAATGTAAAATATTTTAAAATTCTACATAAATCATAAGCTCACAAATTTATATACTGACTGTGTACACGGGTAGAGTCGCGTCCACAGAACCGACTTATACGTTCCCTCTCGTTTTTTTGGGCTAAGCCATTTACGACATATTTTTGTCGAATTTATCTCTTATTGATATTGATGAAATGGTGATGAACGTTTCGCTTACGTCAGCGGCGCGACCAGTGCTGCCGATTTTTCATTTTAGTTAATTAAAAATTGAATAGTGTTGGTAAACCAGTCGTACGAATTCAAATTTGAAGCTAATACAGTAGAGCCAGATGAGGTAATTGAATACTGTAAGAAACATATCTATTATATCAACTCAATAAAAAAATTTTTTCTACATTTTCTAAAAGCTTTCATCTTTTTGAAAAGCTAAAAACTGCTTTTTTGTCTGATGAAAAGTGTTCAGCACTGGCAAAAATTCTAGCAGAGGGCGTCGACTGCCGAACATGTAAAAGGGTCGTCCACCTAATATTCTTATTTGATATTTATTTGTTGCCCCATTTATAATATTTTCATGAGTGGAGTTCCCAATCTTTCTAATACCGAATATTTTAGTATTACTTAATTCGCAAATAAAACAAAATTTTAAGTATAAGCGAATATTTTTTGGGCCTAATAAATTACAAATTTCAATGTTCTTTTATACCTTTAGACTGAACCCTCTTTGGACAACTGGATTCGCTTCTTTTAAATAAAATTTAAAATATAAGCGGATATTTTTTGGGCCCAATAGGGTCAAATTGGTTAGCAATTAGTTTCCATTTGAATGGAGTGGTTCAATTGCACTGAGCCACACCCCACGTGAACATTGGGACGTTTCAGCAGTGCAGTCGGCGGCATTTTGAACACGTCGCAATATCTGCTTCGTATCTGTCTCTTTGGATAACTGGATTTGCTTCTTCCCATAGCGAATCCTAATTCCGGGTAGGACTTCATCCATTAAGAGTCGGTACACAGCCTGAGGACCAGTAATATATGCAGTAATATATGCAAAAGTTTGCAAAACACGAGGAAATCGCTCTCCAAGGTTTCATCCGTCAATACCTTGCCCCGATAAATGAAATCGTCTCATTTGTATTAATTGTTACGTTTTTACGATTCGCCTTCAAGGTTGACAAACGGAGACAGAGAGATATTTTGTATTGAAGGGTTTATTTCCGAGAGATTTAAGGCTCCGTTCCGAACAATCTGTGAGCTCCGACTGACTGTTTTTGGTGAAAATGATTCTGATGATGCTGATGTCCGACAGCGATATCGATGACATTATCACCTTTTGGAGCTCGAGGAAGAGATGGAGAGGACATTGAATACATCATGAATTGGTACAACCAAGACAAAACATTGAACGGGAACAGGAACAGGAACAGGAGGAGGAGTTAAAACCTAAACCGACCCCATAAAGTATATATATTCTCGAACAGCTTCAATTGCCGAGTCAATAAAGCCATGTCCGTCCGCCTTGTTTGACGCCTAGATCTCAGAGACTATAAGAGCTAGAGAAACCAAATTTTGTTTCCCGACTCATGTGATATCACACTGCTACAAGTATGCGCAGTATCTTAGAGTATGACGATATCTACTAGATTGCCGAATCTGTATCAGATCGGATCAAAATTTTAGCCAGAATGAAGAAATTTTTTCTCGCTTGCACACACTGCCCTGTGCAATGCGCGAGCGCCCTCTAGCGGATAAGAAGTAGAATCTACATTGTGTATGTATAATCAACATTGTAGATGTGTAATCGACATAACAGATGTAGCAAAAAATATGTAAAATGTAAAATATTTTAAAATTCTACATAAATCATAAGCTCACAAATTTATATACTGACTGTGTACACGGGTAGAGTCGCGTCCACAGAACCGACTTATACGTTCCCTCTCGTTTTTTTGGGCTAAGCCATTTATGACATATTTTTGTCGAATTTATCTCTTATTGATATTGATGAAATGGTGATGAACGTTTCGCTTACGTCAGCGGCGCGACCAGTGCTGCCGATTTTTCATTTTTTTCCATATCATTTTTTTGTATTAAAAAAAAAATAAAAAACCATAGTTAATAAAAATTGAATAGTGTTGGTAAACCAGTCGTACGAATTCAAATTTGAAGCTAATACAGTAGAGCCAGATGAGGTAATTGAATACTGTAAGAAACATATCTATTATATCAACTCAATAAAAAAATTTTTTCTACATTTTCTAAAAGCTTTCATCTTTTTGAGTATAAGCGAATATTTTTTGGGCCTAATAAATTACAAATTTCAATGTTCTTTTATACCTTTAGACTGAACCCTCTTTGGACAACTGGATTCGCTTCTTTTAAATAAAATTTAAAATATAAGCGGATATTTTTTGGGCCCAATAGGGTCAAATTGGTTAGCAATTAGTTTCCATTTGAATGGAGTGGTTCAATTGCACTGAGCCACACCCCACGTGAACATTGGAACGTTTCAGCAGTGCAGTCGGCGGCATTTTGAACACGTCGCAATATCTGCTTCGTATCTGTCTCTTTGGATAACTGGATTTGCTTCTTCCCATAGCGAATCCTAATTCCGGGTAGGACTTCATCCATTAAGAGTCGGTACACAGCCTGAGGACATATGACATTTTCTTGTGACCTCGCAAATCACGCATATGCCAACCAGTAATATATGCAAAAGTTTGCAAAACACGAGGAAATCGCTCTCCAAGGTTTCATCCGTCAATACCTTGCCCCGATAAATGAAATCGTCTCATTTGTATTAATTGTTACGTTTTTACGATTCGCCTTCAAGGTTGACAAACGGAGACAGAGAGATATTTTGTATTGAAGGGTTTATTTCCGAGAGATTTAAGGCTCCGTTCCGAACAATCTGTGAGCTCCAACTGACTGTTTTTGGTGAAAATGATTCTGATGATGCTGATGTCCGACAGCGATATCGATGACATTATCACCTTTTGGAGCTCGAGGAAGAGATGGAGAGGACATTGAATACATCATGAATTGGTATAACCAAAACATTGAACGGGAACAGGAACAGGAACAGGAGGAGGAGTTAAAACCTAAACCGACCCCATAAAGTATATATATTCTTGAACAGCTTCAATTGCCGAGTCAATAAAGCCATGTCGTCCGCCTTGTTTGACGCCTAGATCTCAGAGACTATAAGAGCTAGAGAAACCAAATTTTGTTTCCAGGCTTATGTGATATCACAAGTATTCGCAGTATCGTAGAGTATGACCATATCTACCAGATTGCCGAATCTGAATCAGATCGGATCAAAATTATAGCCAGAAGGAAACAATTTCAGTCGATTCGCCATCTCCTCCACCACCATTCTCTTTCTCGCTCGCACACCTTCTGCCCTGTGCACGAACTTTGCGGAAAAAATATACACTCTACATTGTAGATGTATAATTTACATTTTCGATGTTTAATCGACATTTTAGATGTAGATAACAGATGAAGAAACAAATGTAAAATTTAAAATATTTTAAAATTCTACATAAATCATAAATAAGCTCACAAATTTATATGCTGACTGAGTACGGGTGTAAAAGTAGAGTCGACTCAAACGTTTCTTCTCGTTATCGTTCAAATAGACTATTTTATTTTAAAATGAGATGGAATGTTGTGAAGCGCGTCTTAAACCGCGCCACTACTTTTAAAGCCGGTACCCAGCAGAGTCCTGCAAGAATCCACTCATACACTTGATGACACATACTCAATCTTTAAGTAAAGATTTTCTTAATATTTGCGCCTGAAATAATTTATTTTATTAATACTAGGCATGCATAAAGTGACACATTTTAAAAGTGCGCTTGTGTGTGTATCAAAAACCCGAAGATGCCTGCGACCGAAAACGTTTTATGTTTTACACTGCGACAAACGATTTGTAGCAACAGTTGCAATTATTTCGTGCTGATACTTTCGTGTGAAATAAAAATTGAAATAAAATAATAGCAGGCAACATAATAACATATGTCGCATTGCGCATCGCCATCCATATTTTGGATGAAGAAAACGTTTTGTTCCCAATTTTCATACAACGAAAAGGGCGCAGCTGAGTTTTCTGTCCCAGCACCTCCAGGCCTTCGGCTGGGACCATTCGGCTGTGGTGCTAAGACGTTCGGGTCGTGGGCCTGAGACGTTCGGCATTTTTTCGACATTTTCGATTCATGACGAGATGCGAAAGCAAGCCGAGAATTGCAAATGTATGTGTGTACACAGGCACGACAAAATATCAATTCTTATTTTCCGAAAGCGTTTTGAGTTTCTTTTGAGCTTCTTTCCAGGTTACGTAAATGTGTGTGTGCCATGTATTCACACATACTGTGCTTGTGTGGGTTCTACAATTTTTGTCTGCTTGAACCGAAATTGGATTTTATTCCCGTACTCAAAAATAGTTAGGGGGTATATTGTATTTATCGTAAAAGTGGATCTGTGTAACGCAGATAAGTAAACGTTTCCGACCCCATAAGGTATATGCATTCATGATTAGCAACAATAGCCGAGTCGATAAAGCCATGTCTGTCTGTCTGTGCTTTCGATCTAATTTCTCTCATTTTCTGCCTCCCACTTTCCACCGCTCAAATGGCAGAAAACCGTTAAATTCAAATCTGAGATACCAGGCGAAGAGAAATCCGCAGAAGGTCGCTGCATTTCTTAAATTCTCTTTTTTTCTTGTTTCTCTTTGTCTTTCGTTCCTCCCCTTATTCGCTATAATTTTCCTGATTTTCTGCCTGCACTTTCCGCTGCTCAAATGGCAGAAAACCGTTAAATTCAAATCAGAGATACCAGGCGAACAGAAATCAGCAGAACTCCCTAACTATTTTTGAGTACGGGAATAAAGTCCGATTTCGGTTCAAGCAGACAAAAATTGTAGAACCCACACAAGCACAGTATGTGTGAATACATGGCACACACACATTTACGTAACCTGGAAAGAAGCTCAAAAGAAACTCAAAACGCTTTTGGAAAATAAGAATTGATATTTTGTCGTGCCTGTGTACACACATACATTTGCAATTCTCGGCTTGCTTTCGCATCTCGTCATGAATCGAAAATGTCGAAAAAATGCCGAACGTCTCAGGCCCACGACCCGAACGTCTTAGCACCACAGCCGAATGGTCCCAGCCGAAGGCCTGGAGGTGCTGGGACAGAAAACTCAGCTGCGCCCTTTTCGTTGTATGAAAATTGGGAACAAAACGTTTTCTTCATCCAAAATATGGATGGCGATGCGCAATGCGACATATGTTATTATGTTGCCTGCTATTATTTTATTTCAATTTTTATTTCACACGAAAGTATCAGCACGAAATTATTGCAACTGTTGCTACAAATCGTTTGTCGCAGTGTAAAACATAAAACGTTTTCGGTCGCAGGCATCTTCGGGTTTTTGATACACACACAAGCGCACTTTTAAAATGTGTCACTTTATGCATGCCTAGTATTAATAAAATAAATTATTTCAGGCGCAAATATTAAGAAAATCTTTACTTAAAGATTGAGTATGTGTCATCAAGTGTATGAGTGTCGTTTGCTGTTTCAAATGGATTCTTGCAGGACTCTGCTGGGTACCGGCTTTAAAAGTAGTGGCGCGGTTTAAGACGCGCTTCACAACATTCCATCTCATTTTAAAATAAAATAGTCTATTTGAACGATAACGAGAAGAAACGTTTGAGTCGACTCTACTTTTACACCCGGTACTCAGTCAGCATATAAATTTGTGAGCTTATTTATGATTTATGTAGAATTTTAAAATATTTTAAATTTTACATTTGTTTCTTCATCTGTTATCTACATCTAAAATGTCGATTAAACATCGAAAATGTAAATTATACATCTACAAGGTAGTGTATATTTTTTCCGCAAAGTTCGTGCACAGGGCAGAAGGTGTGCGAGCGAGAAAGAGAATGGTGTGGAGGAGATGGCGAATCGACTGAAATTGTTTCCTTCTGGCTATAATTTTGATCCGATCTGATTCAGATTCGGCAATCTGGTAGATATGGTCATACTCTACGATACTGCGAATACTTGTGATATCACATAAGCCTGGAAACAAAATTTGGTTTCTCTAGCTCTTATAGTCTCTGAGATCTAGGCGTCAAACAAGGCGGACGACATGGCTTTATTGACTCGGCAATTGAAGCTGTTCAAGAATATATATAATTTATGGGGTCGGTTTAGGTTTTAACTCCTCCTCCTGTTCCTGTTCCTGTTCCCGTTCAATGTTTTGGTTATACCAATTCATGATGTATTCAATGTCCTCTCCATCTCTTCCTCGAGCTCCAAAAGGTGATAATGTCATCGATATCGCTGTCGGACATCAGCATCATCAGAATCATTTTCACCAAAAACAGTCAGTCGGAGCTCACAGATTGTTCGGAACGGAGCTTTAAATCTCTCGGAAATAAACCCTTCAATACAAAAATATCTCTCTGTCTCCGTTTGTCAACCTTGAAGGCGAATCGTAAAAACGTAACAATTAATACAAATGAGACGATTTCATTTATCGGGGCAAGGTATTGACGGATGAAACCTTGGAGAGCGATTTCCTCGTGTTTTGCAAACTTTTGCATATATTACTGCATATATTACTGGTCCTCAGGCTGTGTACCGACTCTTAATGGATGAAGTCCTACCCGGAATTAGGATTCGCTATGGGAAGAAGCAAATCCAGTTATCCAAAGAGACAGATACGAAGCAGATATTGCGACGTGTTCAAAATGCCGCCGACTGCACTGCTGAAACGTCCCAATGTTCACGTGGGGTGTGGCTCAGTGCAATTGAACCACTCCATTCAAATGGAAACTAATTGCTAACCAATTTGACCCTATTGGGCCCAAAAAATATCCGCTTATATTTTAAATTTTATTTAAAAGAAGCGAATCCAGTTGTCCAAAGAGGGTTCAGTCTAAAGGTATAAAAGAACATTGAAATTTGTAAGTTATTGGGCCCAAAAAATATTCGCTTATACTTAAAATTTTGTTTTATTTGCGAATTAAGTAATACTAAAATATTCGGTATTAGAAAGATTGGGAACTCCACTCATGAAAATATTATAAATGGGGCAACAAATAACTATCAAATAAGAATATTAGGTGGACGACCCTTTTACATGTTCGGCAGTCGACGCCCTCTGCTAGAATTTTTGCCAGTGCTGAACACTTTTCATTAGACAAAAAAGCAGTTTTTAGATTTTGATGATATGGAAAAAAATGAAAAATCGGCAGCACTGGTCGCGCCGCTGACGTAAGCGAAACGTTCATCACCATTTCATCAATATCAATAAGAGATAAATTCGACAAAAATATGTCATAAATGGCTTAGCCCAAAAAAACGAGAGGGAACGTATAAGTCGGTTCTGTGGACGCGACTCTACCCGTGTACACAGTCAGTATATAAATTTGTGAGCTTATGATTTATGTAGAATTTTAAAATATTTTACATTTTGCTACATCTGTTATGTCGATTACACATCTACAATGTTGATTATACATACACAATGTAGATTCTACTTCTTATCCGCTAGAGGGCGCTCGCGCATTGCACAGGGCAGTGTGTGCAAGCGAGAAAAAATTTCTTCATTCTGGCTAAAATTTTGATCCGATCTGATTCAGATTCGGCAATCTAGTAGATATCGTCATACTCTACGATACTGCGCATACTTGTAGCAGTGTGATATCACATGAGTCGGGAAACAAAATTTGGTTTCTTTAGCTCTTGAAGTCTCTGAGAACTAGGCGAGAAAAAGACAGACAGACAGACATGGCTATTTGGACTCGGCTACTGATGCTGACTAAGAATATATATACTTTATGGGGTAGGAAACGTTTCCTTCTCTGCGTTGCACACATCCAATTTTACCACAAATACAATATATATATGTAGCCCTTAACTCTTTTTGATTGCGGGTATAAAAAGCTGAAATACAAAATTTGAAAACGTTTTCAGCTCGGAACCGCTGTCGGCTCCTCTGAGCACTGCTTGTGTGCGAAGCAACAGAAATAATTTTCGAGTCAGATATGAATATGAGTGCGAGCGAGCAGCACCATCATGGCAACAGCATGTGTGTGTGTCCTGCTCCCAGAATCAGCCATTTTACTTTTTCTGTCTGTGTGTGTGTGTGCTTGGCTTTCGGCTTCGTAAATACCGAGGTCCGCGTCGAGCCGAGCGACAGAATTACAGCAACAAAATATGACGTCGTGTTTGACGAAGGGAATAGGTCCAGGACCGGATGAGCCCTGAGGCAGTTGCCTAGGAACCCAAATAATGAATAATGTGCCTCCAGATGGATGGGCCGGCCCTGAAAAGTTCGGAAGAATGCAAAAACAGCTACGTTGCTCGAGTTTGGTTTTAAAGGTTTTTGTTTGGTTTTTTTTTTCTTTGGTTTTTTTGGTATAAAAAGCAACTTGATTTATTATTTATTCTATTGAGCAATAATTTTAAGTTTTCTTGATGGCTTCTTTCCACCTCCACGTGTAGCCCATATGGGCTATGCTCTGCACATTCGCCTGTAAACAATTCGGGAGTTTCGTTTTAGCATGCTTTTAAAATTATCTGTTTAATGCCAACATTTTCAGGACCATTTTAAAAAAAACTACTAAAAAATAAAATGTGCTTCTTGCTAACATCCATAAGAGAATCTGAAGGAGCAATAAGACTGCCAAAATCTGTCAATGTTTGATAGTTTTTATAAAAAATTAAAAGTTCACTCGGCACAGTGATGACTTCATCCTCCTTTCGCATGAATTTGGGGTTGGAAACCAACTCATCGTGATCTTTAAACTGCCCAGCCTTTAAGTTAATTGATTCGTCAGCAAGTAAAAGAAGGGAATTTAATGTAGATATCGTCATACTCTACGATACTGCGCATACTTGTAGCAGTGTGATATCACATGAGTCGGGAAACAAAATTTGGTTTCTCTAGCTCTTATAGTCTCTGAGATCTAGGCGTCAACCAAGGCGGACGACATGGCTTTATTGACTCGGCAATTGAAGCTGTTCAAGAATATATATAATTTATGGGGTCGGTTTAGGTTTTAACTCCTCCTCCTGTTCCTGTTCCTGTTCCCGTTCAATGTTTTGGTTATACCAATTCATGATGTATTCAATGTCCTCTCCATCTCTTCCTCGAGCTCCAAAAGGTGATAATGTCATCGATATCGCTGTCGGACATCAGCATCATCAGAATCATTTTCACCAAAAACAGTCAGTTGGAGCTCACAGATTGTTCGGAACGGAGCCTTAAATCTCTCGGAAATAAACCCTTCAATACAAAATATCTCTCTGTCTCCGTTTGTCAACCTTGAAGGCGAATCGTAAAAACGTAACAATTAATACAAATGAGACGATTTCATTTATCGGGGCAAGGTATTGACGGATGAAACCTTGGAGAGCGATTTCCTCGTGTTTTGCAAACTTTTGCATATATTACTGCATATATTACTGGTCCTCAGGCTGTGTACCGACTCTTAATAGATGAAGTCCTACCCGGAATTAGGATTCGCTATGGGAAGAAGCAAATCCAGTTATCCAAAGAGACAGATACGAAGCAGATATTGCGACGTGTTCAAAATGCCGCCGACTGCACTGCTGAAACGTCCCAATGTTCACGTGGGGTGTGGCACAGTGCAATTGAACCACGCCATTCAAATGGAAACTAATTGCTAACCAATTTGACCCTATTGGGCCCAAAAAATATCCGCTTATATTTTAAATTTTATTTAAAAGAAGCGAATCCAGCTGTCCAAAGAGGGTTCAGTCTAAAGGTATAAAAGAACATTGAAATTTGTAAGTTATTGGGCCCAAAAAATATTCGCTTATACTTAAAATTGTTTTATTTGCGAATTAAGTAATACTAAAATATTCGGTATTAGAATTGGGGCAACAAATAACTATCAACTATCATTCTGGCTAAAATTTTGATCCGATCTGATTCAGATTCGGCAATCTAGTAGATATCGTCATACTCTACGATACTGCGCATACTTGTAGCACTGTGATATCACATGAGTCGGGAAACAAAATTTGGTTTCTTTAGCTCTTGAAGTCTCTGAGAACTAGGCGAGAAAAAGACAGACAGACAGACATGGCTATTCGGACTCGGCTACTGATGCTGACTAAGAATATATATACTTTATGGGGTAGGAAACGTTTCCTTCTCTGCGTTGCACACATCCAATTTTACCACAAATACAATATATATATGTAGCCCTTAACTCTTTTTGATTGCGGGTATAAAAAAGCTGAAATACAAAATTTGAAAACGTTTTCAGCTCGGAACCGCTGTCGGCTCCTCTGAGCACTGCTTGTGTGCGAAGCAACAGAAATAATTTTCGAGTCAGATATGAATATGAGTGCGAGCGAGCAGCACCATCATGGCAACAGCATGTGTGTGTGTCCTGCTCCCAGAATCAGCCATTTTACTTTTTCTGTCTGTGTGTGTGTGCTTGGCTTTCGGCTTCGTAAATACCGAGGTCCGCGTCGAGCCGAGCGACAGAATTACAGCAACAAAATATGACGTCGTGTTTGACGAAGGGAATAGGTCCAGGACCGGATGAGCCCTGAGGCAGTTGCCTAGGAACCCAAATAATGAATAATGTGCCTCCAGATGGATGGGCCGGCCCTGAAAAGTTCGGAAGAATGCAAAAACAGCTACGTTGCTCGAGTTTGGTTTTAAAGGTTTTTGTTTGGTTTTTTTTTTCTTTGGTTTTTTTGGTATAAAAAGCAACTTGATTTATTATTTATTCTATTGAGCAATAATTTTAAGTTTTCTTGATGGCTTCTTTCCACCTCCACGTGTAGCCCATATGGGCTATGCTCTGCACATTCGCCTGTAAACAATTCGGAAGTTTCGTTTTAGCATGCTTTTAAAATTATCTGTTTAATGCCAACATTTTCAGGACCATTTTAAAAAAACTACTAAAAAATAAAATGTGCTTCTTGCTAACATCCATAAGAGAATCTGAAGGAGCAATAAGACTGCCAAAATCTGTCAATGTTTGATAGTTTTTATAAAAAATTAAAAGTTCACTCGGCACAGTGATGACTTCATCCTCCTTTCGCATGAATTTGGGGTTGGAAACCAACTCATCGTGATCTTTAAACTGCCCAGCCTTTAAGTTAATTGATTCGTCAGCAAGTAAAAGAAGGGAATTTAATGTAGATATCGTCATACTCTACGATACTGCGCATACTTGTAGCAGTGTGATATCACATGAGTCGGGAAACAAAATTTGGTTTCTCTAGCTCTTATAGTCTCTGAGATCTAGGCGTCAACCAAGGCGGACGACATGGCTTTATTGACTCGGCAATTGAAGCTGTTCAAGAATATATATAATTTATGGGGTCGGTTTAGGTTTTAACTCCTCCTCCTGTTCCTGTTCCTGTTCCCGTTCAATGTTTTGGTTATACCAATTCATGATGTATTCAATGTCCTCTCCATCTCTTCCTCGAGCTCCAAAAGGTGATAATGTCATCGATATCGCTGTCGGACATCAGCATCATCAGAATCATTTTCACCAAAAACAGTCAGTTGGAGCTCACAGATTGTTCGGAACGGAGCCTTAAATCTCTCGGAAATAAACCCTTCAATACAAAATATCTCTCTGTCTCCGTTTGTCAACCTTGAAGGCGAATCGTAAAAACGTAACAATTAATACAAATGAGACGATTTCATTTATCGGGGCAAGGTATTGACGGATGAAACCTTGGAGAGCGATTTCCTCGTGTTTTGCAAACTTTTGCATATATTACTGCATATATTACTGGTCCTCAGGCTGTGTACCGACTCTTAATAGATGAAGTCCTACCCGGAATTAGGATTCGCTATGGGAAGAAGCAAATCCAGTTATCCAAAGAGACAGATACGAAGCAGATATTGCGACGTGTTCAAAATGCCGCCGACTGCACTGCTGAAACGTCCCAATGTTCACGTGGGGTGTGGCACAGTGCAATTGAACCACGCCATTCAAATGGAAACTAATTGCTAACCAATTTGACCCTATTGGGCCCAAAAAATATCCGCTTATATTTTAAATTTTATTTAAAAGAAGCGAATCCAGCTGTCCAAAGAGGGTTCAGTCTAAAGGTATAAAAGAACATTGAAATTTGTAAGTTATTGGGCCCAAAAAATATTCGCTTATACTTAAAATTGTTTTATTTGCGAATTAAGTAATACTAAAATATTCGGTATTAGAATTGGGGCAACAAATAACTATCAACTATCATTCTGGCTAAAATTTTGATCCGATCTGATTCAGATTCGGCAATCTAGTAGATATCGTCATACTCTACGATACTGCGCATACTTGTAGCACTGTGATATCACATGAGTCGGGAAACAAAATTTGGTTTCTTTAGCTCTTGAAGTCTCTGAGAACTAGGCGAGAAAAAAGACAGACAGACAGACATGGCTATTCGGACTCGGCTACTGATGCTGACTAAGAATATATATACTTTATGGGGTAGGAAACGTTTCCTTCTCTGCGTTGCACACATCCAATTTTACCACAAATACAATATATATATGTAGCCCTTAACTCTTTTTGATTGCGGGTATAAAAAAGCTGAAATACAAAATTTGAAAACGTTTTCAGCTCGGAACCGCTGTCGGCTCCTCTGAGCACTGCATGTGTGCGAAGCAACAGAAATAATTTTCGAGTCAGATATGAATATGAGTGCGAGTGCGAGCGAGCAGCACCATCATGGCAACAGCATGTGTGCGTGTCCTGCTCCCAGAATCAGCCATTTTACTTTTTCTGTCTGTGTGTGTGTGCTTGGCTTTCGGCTTCGTAAATACCGAGATCCGCGTCGAGCCGAGCGACAGAATTACAGCAACAAAATATGACGTCGTGTTTGACGAAGGAAATAGGTCCAGGACCGGATGAGCCCTGAGGCAGTTGCCTAGGAACCCAAATAATGAATAATGTGCCTCCAGATGGATGGGCCGGCCCTGAAAAGTTCGGAAGAATGCAAAAACAGCTACGTTGCTCGAGTTTGGTTTTAAAGGTTTTTGTTTGGTTTTTTTTTCTTTGGTTTTTTTGGTATAAAAAAGCAACTTGATTTATTATTTATTCTATTGAGCAATAATTTTAAGTTTTCTTGATGGCTTCTTTCCACCTCCACGTGTAGCCCATATGGGCTATGCTCTGCACATTCGCCTGTAAACAATTCGGGAGTTTCGTTTTAGCATGCTTTTAAAATTATCTGTTTAATGCCAACATTTTCAGGACCATTTTCAAAAAAACTACTAAAAATAAAAATGTGCTTCTTGCTAACATCCATAAGAGAATCTGAAGGAGCAATAAGACTGCCAAAATCTGTCAATGTTTGATAGTTTTTATAAAAAATTAAAAGTTCACTCGGCACAGTGATGACTTCATCCTCCTTTCGCATGAATTTGGGGTTGGAAACCAACTCATCGTGATCTTTAAACTGCCCAGCCTTTAAGTTAATTGATTCGTCAGCAAGTAAAAGAAGGGAATTTAATGTAGATATCGTCATACTCTACGATACTGCGCATACTTGTAGCAGTGTGATATCACATGAGTCGGGAAACAAAATTTGGTTTCTCTAGCTCTTATAGTCTCTGAGATCTAGGCGTCAACCAAGGCGGACGGACATGGCTTTATTGACTCGGCAATTGAAGCTCTTCAAGAATATATATACTTTATGGGGTCGGTTTAGGTTTTAACTCCTCCTCCTGTTCCTGTTCCTGTTCCCGTTCAATGTTTTGTCTTGGTTGTACCAATTCATGATGTATTCAATGTCCTCTCCATCTCTTCCTGGAGCTCCAAAAGGTGATAATGTCATCGATATCGCTGTCGGACATCAGCATCATCAGAATCATTTTCACCAAAAACAGTCAGTCGGAGCTCACAGATTGTTCGGAACGGGGCCTAAATCTCTCGGAAATAAACCCTTCAATACAAAATATCTCTCTGTCTCCGTTTGTCAACCTTGAAGGCGAATCTTAAAAACGTAACAATTAATACAAATGAGACGATTTCATTTATCGGGGCAAGGTATTGACGGATGAAACCTTGGAGAGCGATTTCCTCGTGTTTTGCAAACTTTTGCATATATTACTGGTCCTCAGGCTGTGTACCGACTCTTAATGGATGAAGTCCTACCCGGAATTAGGATTCGCTATGGGAAGAAGCAAATCCAGTTATCCAAAGAGACAGATACGAAGCAGATATTGCGACGTGTTCAAAATGCCGCCAACTGCACTGCTGAAACGTCCCAATGTTCACGTGGGGTGTGGCTCAGTGCAATTGAACCACTCCATTCAAATGGAAACTAATTGCTAACCAATTTGACCCTATTGGGCCCAAAAAAATATCCGCTTATATTTTAAATTTTATTTAAAAGAAGCGAATCCAGTTGCCCAAAGAGGGTTCAGTCTAAAGGTATAAAAGAACATTGAAATTTGTAATTTATTAGGCCCAAAAATATTCGCTTATACTTAAAATTTTGTTTTATTTGCGAATTAAGTAATACTAAAATATTCGGTATTAGAAAGATTGGGAACTCCACTCATGAAAATATTATAAATGGGGCAACAAATAAATATCAAATAAGAATATTAGGTGGACGACCCTTTTACATGTTCGGCAGTCGACGCCCTCTGCTAGAATTTTGCCAGTGCTGAACACTTTTCATCAGACAAAAAAGCAGTTTTTTAGCTTTTCAAAAAGATGAAAGCTTTTAGAAAATGTAGAAAAAATTTTTTTATTGAGTTGATATAATAGATATGTTTCTTACAGTATTCAATTACCTCATCTGGCTCTACTGTATTAGCTTCAAATTTGAATTCGTACGACTGGTTTACCAACACTATTCAATTTTTAATTAACTAAAATGAAAAATCGGCAGCACTGGTCGCGCCGCTGACGTAAGCGAAACGTTCATCACCATTTCATCAATATCAATAAAAGAGATAAATAATTCGACAAAAATATGTCATAAATGGCTTAGCCCAAAAAAACGAGAGGGAACGTATGAGTCGGTTCTGTGGACGCGACTCTACCCGTGTACACAGTCAGTATATAAATTTGTGAGCTTATGATTTATGTAGAATTTTAAAATATTTTACATTTTACATATTTTTTGCTGCATCTGTTATGTCGATTACACATCTACAATGTTGATTATACATACACAATGTAGATTCTACTTCTTATCCGCTAGAGGGCGCTCGCGCATTGCACAGGGCAGTGTGTGCAAGCGAGAAAAAATTTCTTCATTCTGGCTAAAATTTTGATCCGATCTGATTCAGATTCGGCAATCTAGTAGATATCGTCATACTCTACGATACTGCGCATACTTGTAGCAGTGTGATATCACATGAGTCGGGAAACAAAATTTGGTTTCTTTAGCTCTTGAAGTCTCTGAGAACTAGGCGAGAAAAAAGACAGACAGACAGACATGGCTATTTGGACTCGGCTACTGATGCTGACTAAGAATATATATACTTTATGGGGTAGGAAACGTTTCCTTCTCTGCGTTGCACACATCCAATTTTACCACAAATACAATATATATATGTAGCCCTTAACTCTTTTTGATTGCGGGTATAAAAAAGCTGAAATACAAAATTTGAAAACGTTTTCAGCTCGGAACCGCTGTCGGCTCCTCTGAGCACTGCTTGTGTGCGAAGCAACAGAAATAATTTTCGAGTCAGATATGAATATGAGTGCGAGCGAGCAGCACCATCATGGCAACAGCATGTGTGTGTTCCTGCTGCCCAGAATCAGCCATTTTACTTTTTCTGTCTGTGTGT